>CAJGYO010000011.1:23549321-24749321 GCA_904845875.1 Miscanthus lutarioriparius | reverse complement strand
GCCCCGGTCAACTTCAGCCCGGACTTCGGCTCCGACGACGGCAGCAGCAAGGTCGTCTACTACTGCATCGAGTTCGCGGTGCATGACTTCCAACAGCAAGACTCCACCGCTGCTGATCATGTCAGTCTCCTACCACTCACTCAGCAACGTAACAGCAGCCCCGTCGTCACGTTAGCGTCGTCAACAGTAACCGCGAGAAGGACCATTGGTTAATTATTGAGCACTGATGAAACGACCGGGGCCCTTGTGTGTGGCCTCCGAATTTTCCTTCCTCTGCGTGCAGGTTGTGGACCTGGTCTCGGGGAAGCTGAGCTATCTGAGGCCCCACGCGTACAGCGTGGAGGTGGCCTACTGGGATTTCCTCAACAGGGTGCGGATGGAGGAGGAGAGCCTCAGGAGCCGGGGCCTCTGGGACGTGCCGCACCCCTGGCTCAACCTCTTCGTGCCCAGGCATGGCGTCGCGCGGTTCAAGGACCTGCTCATGGACACCGTCACGCAGGGAGACTTCGAGGGGCTCGTCCTCGTCTACCCCCTCCTCACTGACAGGTGAGACCCACATCCACTCTATTTTTTATTTTTTTAATAAAAAGGCATGTTTGGTTGCTTGCATGAGCTAGTGGCTTATTAAGGATGGCTTAGCCATGAATCATAGTTGTTCATCATACTATATAGTAGGAGTATTGAGTATATTCATAAAAGAAGTAAAAAGGGTTCACCAATTGTTTTTTTTTAAAAAAAACTGATGGCCACGGCCCACGAGGGTAGCTAAAAGGGTCCCTTTCACAATAGTATGCAAGATTTGCCTGCGCAAAAAACCGTTTGGACGATGTGGCGTGATCGCCTTTTCACCCGCAGGGAAACTCAAAGTATTCCAAAAATATGAGACAAAAGCGCATGCCTTTTTCTCTTCTGGGTGATTTATGAACACGGCAGTTTGCACATCATCAAGTGCAGCCTAGCTTGAGGTTTAAGGTTTTGGCTTAGTAGCTTAGTTTTGTTTTTTTAACTTTACCCTTATTTTCTCTTGCTTGGCATGTTGTTATCCTCCCAGAAATGGGTTGCCAACACCAGGCGCAACATGTTGGCCCAATTGTGACAATGCCATGGCATCTCTCCTCCGATTCTCCCTCACAGGCACAGACTCACAGGGGCCTCGTAGATGTCACCTCATACGCTGTGTCCTTTCCCAGCAGGACAGCAGCACCTTTGCGTCGCTTGTCAATGGTCACACTCACTGACTCACACATCTTTAGGCACACTGAAGTGAAAACTACAGGGACGGTTTAGAAGGCAGGAATCGTATAAGAATTTCACAGGAATCACGTAAGAATAGAAAAATTTTCTCGTGTTCCAAATAGGTCCATAGCCTTTTTATTTTTCCTTTCAGAAAAGAAACTATAGTCTTTTTCTTCTTGTAAACCTTGCAATGCACAAGCCATGAAGCCAAGCCGTGTTGTCCTGGTCTGTCTACAAATCATTACAGGAGTCGGCTCTCCACAGCTACCCTAGCCTGGGAGTCTCCTGAATCTCTCTGTAGTAATGCCTGCTACCTTTTGCAAGTTGCAGCGCTTGCTTGCCGCAGTATAAAACAGCGTGAGCTGTGAGCTGTGACCGTGAGCAGTCGCCTAGCCTTTGGCCTTTGCTACCTTGACTCGCGAGGGTATTCAGTGCAGTGCAGTCTCCTCAAATGGCAGTGCCAGTATGGTGCATTGGTGGCACCCTAGAGTGTTGAACTGTGTTCACTGTTCACATCCTTTCCCGGCAATGGTCAAGCCCTTCCTGGCTGACTTTGCTAGGAGAAAGCACCGTGGTAACATGATGGTGATTGCTCCCTCCGTCTAAAAAGGGCTGTAATTTTTTAGTTTTCTTCCAAATCAATCTATCTCAACTTTTTAACTAAATAATGTATCCTAAAATTAGTATATTTAATGTTATTAAATAGTTATCATGTGATATATAGTTTATAGTGTATCTATATGTAGTCATAAATATCAACTACATTTTCTATAAATCTACAGGGCTAGTTTCTTTTAGTTTTGTTTGCTTGTGGGCAGCATGTGTCAAGCAACTCATGAACACCTCCTGCTCGTGAGGTTCAGAACTCGGGATTACCAGGCCTGGGCCATGACCCAGGCCTTGTTTAGATGGGCGTTAGAAATCAGTATTTGGCACTGTAGCACTTTTATTTGTATTTGACAATTATTGTTTAATTATGGCCTAACTAGGCTTAAAAAATTCGTCTCGTAATTTACAATCAAACTGTGTAATTAATTATTTTTTTATCTACATTTAATACTTCATGTATGTGTCCAAAAATTTGATGTGATGGAGAGAGAGTGAAAAAACTTGGGAATCTAAACAATGCCCCATGGGTCTGTCACGTTCGCAGGCTCTATGCCGCTCTGCTCGCAGCAGACTAGCAGAGAGGATGCTTGCACGGCCTGCCTTTCTGCTGGTCAAATAGATTATCTACTCTATTTATTTTCTAAAAGAAAATAACAAGATTCTCCGCACCCATCAAAACCCTTCACGATCCAGGCGCTGAGCGCCCAGTTCAAAACCACGCTCGCTTTTATTTGGCAATTAGTGTTCAAATATGACTAATTACAAAACGTTTCTCGTAATTTCCTACCGGATTAGTTTTTTTTTTCGTTTACATTTAACGCTCCACGACATGCCGTAAACATTTACACGCGATGACATCTGTAGAACCTTTTTGGAATTTGGGATCCAACTAAACACGCGCTGAACACATGTTCTGCTTTTCCCAGACAGCGAATTTACATCCTGCCACTCACTACCTGGCAGAGCCACAGGGGCCTCCAGCCGTCCACCCTGTCACGGCCTGGCTCCTCCTTGCCATTTCAGGAAGGCGTTGTAGGGCGCCACCACCGCCCGAAACCGAAAACGTATAGCCGGACCAGATTTAGCAGCAGCATCAATGGCATTAATGCTGCGTACAGTACACTGTCGGATCATGAGCATCCTTTATGACTCGTCACATGCCAGCTCGTCAGTCCTGCCGAGTGCTGATCTTCGCTTGGTGCGCTGCAATGTTTCGTTTCAGGTGGGACGGCAACACGTCGGCGGTGGTTCCGGCGTCGCCGGACGGGGTGATGTACGTCTTCAGCGTGCTCCGGTCGACGGACCCGGCGCGGTGCGGCCGCGCCTGCGTGGAGGGCATCCTGGAGCAGCACCGCCGGGTGGCCGACGAGGCCTGCCGGCGCCTCGGCGCCAAGCAGTACCTGGCGCGGCAGCCGTCGCGGGCGCACTGGCACGATCACTTCGGGGCGGCGGCCTGGGACCGGTTCGTGGCCCGGAAGGCGCGCTTCGACCCCATGCAAGTGCTTGGGCCGGGCCAGGGGATTTTCTCGTGGACCGACTCCGCGAGCCCGGTGTGACGGCGGCGGCGGTGGGCTTTGGTCCACTCACGACGTACTTAGTAGCGGAGGAAGTAGCTAAGCTGATGAGTAGTGGATGGATGCTAGTTTAGATGAGATTACTATTATTGTTCAGGTGGAATTCCTATTTAGGTTAATCCTAGGTACTTTGTTGGCAAGAGGATCAAGGTAAAATGTTCATTCTTTTTTTGCTACTTCTTTTTGTGCTGTGTTTAGCTGATTAGTGGCCTCGGATCCTAAAAGTAGTTGTTTGGCTACAAGAACAAAGAATTCCTCCTCTGGTTTCATTCCATTTCGACCATTGGAATGTCCATCGTTTTTTCTGCATGCCACTAGATTTTTTTTTTTTGGGCGACGAGCCACTAGATTTCACATCTATGTGAAACATATAAAACCAAGCGGAAAACCTAATTTGCGAGCCCTCCTCTCAATTAAACGTTAACTGGAGAGCTCATGTCCAAGGCATCAGATCCTAAATCTCATTTGGTTTTATAAAGGCTAAGCGCCACAAGTTGCTCTACCCTGAAGATAATAAGGCTAACTGCAAGAAAATAACGGTAGGATCAGAAATTAAAACCAAACAAGTCCTTGGAACAAACAAAATGACTCCCAGCGTTAATCCTTACGAGACATGCTACAAAAAAAAATATGTTTCAATAAAAATAAAAAAGATCTAGCCACCAATTCTAAAGATAGTAATTACCATTGCTAACAATAATGACTACTTTTTTCCTTAGAAATTGTGCCGTTGTTAAAAATAACTTAAAGGAAACTCTTAAATTTATATCTAAATTACTCACTTCTGCTAATAAAAAACATAATCTAAAGTGACCCACAAATTTTGCGTTTGAATTACTCCTCCGTCCCTCAGTGTACTAGACGCAACTCAAAAAAATGCAAAGACCAAGAAAGAGATTAATTACCGCTCGTTCCTAGAAACACCACTTGGGTTCCACTTCCTAATAACTGCAGGCCACACATTCTCCGTAATGCGCCATTAAACAGATGTAATTTTTTAAATAACCTTAAATTGTATTTATACATGTTTCTAAATTATTCACTTCTATAACTATTGATATATAAAAGCATCTATTTCTATGTTCAGCAATCCTAAAAAGTGCTCCTTGAAAGACTAATATACCATCAATTCATCTAATAAAGTTATATTAATATCCGTGTGTATAGTACTGCCCCTTTTCTGAAATTTCAGTTATGTTAGGAAAGTAGCTTAGAAGATCATCGTGCACTTGTACAAGGTCTCATAAAGGAGTCTTGTCCTATATGAGTTCAGTCTGAAATTGCTGTCTGGCATTCTTGTACAAACTGAAACCGACTACTCCTATGCTTTTTATTATTTGCTATCTATTATCATAAAACATTAAGTACCTGATTTACCTGTATCATTTTCGCTTGCCAACCTGATTTAAGTACCTCCATATTTTTTTTCGTGCCCCTGTTCTGATGCTTATTCTCTGTCCAACCTGATGTTTGCCTATTTTCACATTTTTTGCAGAGAAACAAGGAGGCAAATGGATGAGGCGTTCCTCTATCTAAAGCTTGCCAATTTTTTCATTGTTGTAAAGAAACAAGGAGGCACAGACAGATATAAAGTTGCTAACTTTTTACTGTACTCCTTGTTTCTTTCCAAGGAGGCTAAATGCAGGAGAGAGAACTGGCTATCTAGTATAGTACCAATGTGATATGTATTTTCATACAATCGTTTTCGTTACCTAAGGACTTGCCATCTGCGTGTGTACATCACAAGGACTCACCGTCTCTGCACGTGCATAGTAATTAAAGGGCACGTGAATATTATAAGAATGCCTTGTGGGATTGGTGGGCAAGACTAAATTGGTACTAGTGGTGTGTGATCTAGCAAGCTGACAAAATTAAAATCAACTTCTCATAGATAAATATTTTAGAGATAGCAAAGCGAGAGAAAAACACTGTATCATAGCTAATAAGCATGGCCGATACGATCAAGCGAACAGAGTGCTTGTTGGTACCTATGAAGTCCTGATCACATGCATTGTGCGATCGGCATTTGAAATGTCTGTCCGCGCCCGGGCTTCCTAATTGCTTTTGCGCTTTACCCGTGTGACATAGTATCATATAATTCTATATATATACCCATACGATAAATGTATAATACTATAAATGCATACCTTGATGATTGCAAATCATCAATAAGAATTTTAGCCATGCACAAAATTCAATTTGTAATATTGATATTCCGAACATCACGCTCTCATTATCAGGGCATTATTTGTTTCTGTTGCAACGTGCGGAAAGGTCTATACAGTAGAGTTGGTGAGCCTGCGACGCCGCGCTCTTTATGACTGTGTTAATTTCACTCTGTTTTTTGATTAAATGTCACTTTAACGTCAATATTTAATTTCATAGTATTGTCATCTTATCGTGCGATCTGTGTGTTTTTAGTACAAACGTTTAGTCGTCCCGTAGCATTGCACGGGCATGCTACCTAGTATTGTTATATAAATAAAGAAAAAGTTGTCCGGTTGTTGTACCAAAGTTGTAGGATGAGTGAGACATTCTCTTCGGTTGTATGGTTTTTGACCCGGTTTTCATTCAAAAAATTGGATGGGCACTTGCTTTTTCTTTTCTTTCTTCGTCTAATAGAAATTGCGGCAAAGTTTTTCCGGTCCTTTCTATAGAAAAAAGAAGAAAAAAAACTCACCTTATTTCAATTGTTGTATCATTAGGTGTTATGTTCCCATCAATTTGATGAGGTGGAATGGACCACTGCTAATGTAGTACTAATGTTTTCCTCTCCCACACTCGAATTTCATGCTACTGCACCTGCGCATATTAAACCATGTTGATGCAAATCTTATCCTCTGTTTTGTGGAATTCGGATAAATCCAGCCAATCATTGAGTTAACGATTCCAAGCTAATATAATACTAACACGGGGTGGGCGCGCTGACGCCGCTCCGGCAAAGACGGGAGCGACATGAACAGTGACCAAGTGAACGAACAGGATTCATGAAGTACGGTAAACAGTGTTTGCTATAGTAAAACATTGCTTTCTACGGTTACCCGAGCGTGTTTCGAGGTTAAGGGATTATTATATTATTTGGCCCGGAAAAACTACAATTTGTATGTCGCCATCAATCTTGTCTCCATTAGTTTGCTGCTACTGGAAGCCCTGCTAGTAGAAGCAAACGAATCTTAGACTTGTCTAGTTCTCTAAAAGTGCACTTTGTAAAAAGAAAATTCTCCGTCACATCAAATTTGTGGTACAAGTATGAAATATTAAATGTAGACGAAATAAAAAATTAATTGTCCAATTTGCTTTAACTTTACGAGACGAATCTTTTGAGCCTAATTAATCAATGTTTAGACAATAATTCACAAATACAAACGAAATACTACAATAGAGAATCGCGCACTATACAAAGTTTGCACGAACTAAACGCGCCCTTAGAAGTTAGGAATCCATACAGCAAGCCAGAACAACTCTACCGTGTTCTTGCAGTCTTGAGAAATTAACGGCGATAGGAATGGAGACCACACAGCTCCCGAAGCCTCACCTGGTTGTCATCCCATCGCCAATCACCAGCCACGTAATCGCCACGGTGGATATCGGCTGCCTCCTGGCGGCGCACGGCGCGCCGGTGACCATTATCACCACGCCCGCCAGCGCGGAGCTCGTACAGGACCGTGTACAACGTGCCGGGCAAGGTTCCTCAGCGGGCATCACGGTCACCGCGATCCCGTTCCCGGGTGCGGAGGCGGGCCTGCCAGATGGCTGCGAGAGGCTGGACCACGTCCCGTCCGTTGCCCTCCTGCAGAAATTCTTCGACGCCACCAAGCTGTTCGGCGAGCCCGTGGCGCGGCACTGCCGTCTCATGGCGCCTCGTCGGCCGAACTGCATCGTCGCCGGGATGTGCAACACGTGGGCTCACACCATGGCGCGCGAACTCGGTGCGCCTTGCTTCATCTTCTACGGGCACGGTGCGTTTTCCTCGCTGTGTTTCGAGTACCTGCACACGCACAGGCCGCAAGAGGCGGTCGCGTCGCTGGACGAGCGCTTCGATGTGCCAGTCCTGCCGCCTTTCGAGGTCAAGTTCTCCCGGAGGCAGCTGCCGGTGTTTTTCCAGCAGTCCACTAACATCAAGGATGACATTCTTCGAGGGATCCGGGAGTTCGACATGGCCGTGGACGGCATCGTCGTGAACAGCTTCGAGGAGCTGGAACGCTACTCGGCCGCGCGCCTCGCCGTGGCCACGGGCAAGGCCGTGCTCGCCGTCGGCCCCGTCTGGCTGTGCGGCGCACCTAGCCTACTCGATTCGGACTCGCGCGCCGGCACCGGGTCGGATGAGGCGAGGCGGTGCGTGGCGTGGCTGGACGCCAAGAAAGCCAGGTCCGTCCTCTACGTCAGCTTCGGCAGCAACGGGCGCATGCCACCAGCGCAGCTGATGCAGCTTGGGCTGGCCCTCGTCTCATGCCCTTGGCCTGTGCTCTGGGTCATCAAGGGTGCGGACACTCTGCCCGACGACGTCAACGAGTGGCTACAGCACAACACCGACGGCGACGGCCACTCAGGGCCGAGACAGTGTCTTGTAGTTCGCGGGTGGGCGCCGCAGGTTCCCATCCTAGAGCACCCGGCCGTCGGTGGATTTCTGACGCACTGCGGCTGGGGCTCGACGCTGGAGAGCGTGGCTGCGGGCGTGCCCATGGCCACCTGGCCGTTCTTCGCCGAGCAGTTCATGAACGAGAAGCTGATCGTTGACGTGCTAGGGATCGGCGTGTCCGTCGGCGTGACAAAGCCCACAGAGAATTTGCTGAACGGCGTCAAAGGCGAGGCGAAGGCGGAGGTGGGAACAGAACAGGTGAAGAGGGCCCTGAACAAACTCATGGATGGAGGAGCCGAAGGGGAGGATAGGAGGAGCAAGGCTCGGGAGCTGAAGGCCAAAGCCAAAGCTGCTTTGGAGAACGGGGGATCTTCGTATATGAATCTGGAGAAGTTGATCCAGTTCGCCACTTGATATGTGTTGGTTTACATTGGTAATAAATAATCAGTTGATTTCTGCATAAGGCCTCGTTTGGTTGGTTGGGAACGATTCTCAACTGGTCGCTTCCTTCGATAATTTTATATAACGTCGGAACAGTTCCACGCTACTTTGTTAGAGTATTGTGAATGTATGTGACCATATGTGTCATGGACATGGTTAAAGTAATGCCTATGTCTTAATCTTTATTCCATTTGTATGAGATGGAGCAGGTTATATACTTGTATGACTAGTGTCATGTCCTACGAATTGACATGTTTACCGTTCCTGAAGTATCGTTTTATTGGATTCCTATTGTTATCGACATACTTTCAATAGTGTAGTGCCGTCGACGTTACTGGAATCTCAACACCGTTCTCATTTTCGACCATATCGTATCGTTTTCGACAGAGAAATGTGAAAATTAAAAGTGACAGAACCTTCTTCGATCATTTCTGGTCATTTTCACCCCTAGCATGGATAATATTTTTCATATCAATGAACCTGGGATTATTTGGCAAAGTAATTGGATCTAGCATAACAAACACCACCGCAACCTTTCCTTTCTGTTTGCTTCTTGAAAATAGGGTTTCAGTGCATTGTAGTGTCTTCTTAGCAATCCTTCTTTGAACTACCTATGTAGAGCGGTTTTCTTGACACCGAAAATATTTGCTGGTGATCTTATGGTACCCCTCATGGCTCATGGTACCACCTATATCGTCATCACCTACCAAATAATTTAGATGGTGGATGCATATTATCAGTACATAGATCATGACACTTTTTATCATGCAGAATTATTATTGGTAACATGTCTTGAAACTGAGGCGAATAATCACTTGCATGGATGTTTTCTTCTTCTTCTTGTGGATCGTTTAAATCAAACTGAAGTCAGCATGTGAGTTATTCTCCCCTGTGACTTATCATCTCCTGTTAGTACATATTTTTTGTCTATTCAAAGCTAAAAAAATGCATCTACTGTACACAAGTGAGCAACTTGAAAGAAAGGAGTACAGTTGACATGTGAACCTGCCTTTCTTGTCATCAATTGTGTTAAGTACTATCTGATGACAATACATTCATGGTAGCAATTGGCAGCTATCTCTAAGGCATTCAGGCTGAAGTATATGCATGGTGTCAAAACTTTATGGTATCATGTTCTGGTCTTTTCACTGTGATTGTGGACAAACTATGATTGACATCATATGCATTCTTAGTCATAATTTAACTAAGAATGATCTGAAATACACACTTTTCTCCTAGGCTTGAATTAGGAGACTAGAACGGTTCATAGTGATAGAAGATTGATGTTTTCTATACTTCTTTAAAGGACGTGTGTAGTTTAACTATGATTATGGACAAACTAAAATTGTTTCCATTGTTCATCTATAAAATTAAGAATGATCTTAAATGTCTATTTTTCTCCTAGGCTTGAAAGCGGCAAACTGTATCAACTTCTCCAAATTCATATACATTGACAGTCATAACACCGTGGCATAGAATTCTTCTCCAAACAAATCCACGTACAACACAGTTAGACACTCATCAGGACAGATAAGATATTAAGATTTCATCCACAAAAGAAAAAAAGTTTACATGTGTTAAGATATATCCTGCTACTAAAATAAGGGCTCATTCGGTTTAGCTGAAACCTAGCTAGGAATAATTCCGGTTGACGAAGCATATTCAAATTAGATAACGAATCCAGCCTGAAATATTTTCCAGGGAGCCGTTCCCCTTCAACCGAACAGGCCCTAAGAGTATAAGATGTGATGGTGAAGCCTTCTTCAGAGAACGAAGATAGATCTTAGGCATACTGCTTCTGCATCAAGCCAGTGTAATGTTATGCAACTGCAGCAGTCATATCGTCGTCCAACCAGGATACTAAGGGTGTATTTGGTTTTTGGAGTCACCCTATGCATCATGAGTTCATTCCATGAATTTTGGTGGAACCAACTCATTCCTTATGCATATACAGCTTGTGGAGAATGAGGTGGTGATGGATCAACTCATTCCATTCCACGAACCAAATACAAAAAGTGAGGAGTGAGAAGATGATGGATCATCCTATTCGTCGAACCAAACACACCTAAGTGATCACACTCGTCATCAGTCATGGTGGATCCCCCGGCTGTCTCTGCTTCGGCCGTTGCCATGGCATCTTCTATTTCCTTGACAAATTCGTCCCAGCCGTCCTCGTCTTGAAGTGCTGCAGCAGGGGATTGTCACGAACGGGCCTCCGGCTATACTTCGAGATGGGTTGCACTAGCTGTACCGGCCTGTAAGTCGGCCTGCGTGCCGCAAGGATGTATCTACTGGGCTTGGCCCATTTCTTTCGTTACCCTGACTAAAACTCGCTGTGTGGGAGGATGGGTGGACATCGAAGAAGATAAACTAAATTCCCAAACTCTCTTCCTACTCCTGTTGCTTGCTCGAGACAACGCCATCGTCGTGCTCACCGCCGCGCGTATACGCCGGCAAACTTCTCCTCTCCGGTTAGGGTCGTCACATTTGGTACCAGAGCCTTCCGATCCGTCGCTGATACTGGATTCGTAAAATCCCATCGCCGACGATTGAATCCAGAGCTGTTGCGCGGTCAATACACTGAATCCCCCATCTCCGCCGCCGCTCGATCCGTCCTCGCTGCCGTTCAATTCGTCCACCACCTCCTTCCCCTACCTCCACCATCACCAATTCCACTGTGCCAGCAAGTTTTCCACCCTGCCGATCCATTTTCCTCCCACCCCAATCACTGCGCTAGCACCGCCTCCGATCGATTGCCAACTTCCAGTCGATCCGCCACCACCTCCACCCCAGTTACCCCACTCGCTGGCGCGCAAACCCAAGCCACCAACCCTAACCTCCCGAATGGCGACCACGGAGGAAAAGCTCGACGCGCTCAGTGCGTAGATGAAGTCCATGCTCCTACTCATGGAGTCCTTCAATCGTTGGCGTCCTGAGGTCGATCACTCCTCCATCGAGCTAACCATGGAGATCAAGACTCTCACGTCGTGCGTGGAGGCGTTGGAAGCGAACAACGCTCCGCCATCGGCCCTGAAGCTCGAGGAAGAGGGGCGGGCCATGGGCCACGACACTGCAACATCACCACAGGGGAATGATGGGGGGACTCTGATCCTCACTCATCCCCTGGCCAATGGTCAGTCATCCACACCTAATTTCCCAGTTCATTATCATACTGCGCCTACACACAATGAAGGTCGTTTGCCTAAGGCTCAGTTTCCCAAATTTGATGGGTCTCATCCAAAAGTCTGGAAAGAAAAAGTAGAAAAATACTTTGACATGTTCAATGTCCCAGTGCATCGCTGGCTCAATATGGCACCCTCCATTTCAAAGGGCATGCTGCTTTATGGTTACAAACCTATGAAGCACGGCATGGGGTGGATAACTGGGTTGAACTATGTATTGCTATTGAGTCTAAATTTGGGAAAGATCTCTATCACAACTCTATGCTGGAACTACTGAGCATTAAGCAAACCTCTAATGTTCAGGACTATTATGATAGATTTCAAACTGTCATGCATAAAGTGCTGGTGCATAACAATCATTTAGATGATGTTTTCTTTGTTAGCAAATTTCTCCAAGGGTTGCATCCAGATATAAGAGCTACTATTGTTTTACATAAGCCGAGAACAGTTGATGTGGCTTTGTCACTGGCTCTAATGCAGGCCAACGTGTTGGAATCTCAACCCAAGCATTTTGGCAAGTGCCATTATCGTGACTACAACAAGTATCAAGTCAAGCCACCTCAAGCAGCACCACCTAGTATTCTAGGCGCCCATCCAGCTGAAGAAGGTAAACCCAAGTGGGAAGACAAATGGACAACGCTCAGAGCTTAGCGCCGCGCCCAAGGTTTATGCATGAAGTGTGGCGAGAAATGGGGCAGGAATCATAAATGCCCCGAGAAAGTGTCCCTACATGTCTTAGAGGAAGTCATGGAACTTTTTCCAGAGGCCATCAAATCTGAGCCAACCTCTGATGAATCTAGCGACGACGAAGTATTTTCCTTGTCGCAAGCTGCAACGGTGGGTGTGCAGGGCAGGAAAACAATCAAAATCACTGGGTTGGTTAATAGTCAAGAAATTCTTATCCTGATTGACTCGGGTAGTTCTAGCTCTTTCATCAGTGAGAAGACTGCTGACACTTTACAGTGTGCTCTTACATCAACTCCTCCTATCTATGTCACAGTGGCCAATGGTGAAAAAAATTTCTGAGTCAGCAGTAGGTCCTCAACTTCACTTGGTGGACACAGGGTCATACTTTCTCCACCAATGTCAGAATTCTTCAATTACCTTACTATGACATGGTGTTAGGTATGGATTGGCTGGAGAGATTTAGTCCCATGTGGATCCACTTGAAGAGGAAATTGTTGCGGTTCACTTATTCTGGGCAGAGAGTCAGTCTAAAAGGAGTCAAGGACAAACTGTCTAGTTGTCACAAGCTGAAGGCCAGGAAACTTAAGGGTCTGCTCAGGAAAGGGGGAGTGGCTCAAATGATTCATCTCTGTCAAACCCAACCCAACCCACCCACTGAATCCATTCCTGCACCAATCCAGACCCTGGTTGACAGCCATGCCCACCTTTTCAAAGCACCTGATTCCCTTCCACCAACACGAGCGTTTGATCACCACATTCCATTGATTCCAGGTGTCAAACCTGTCAACATTAAGCCTTATAGATATTCACCTTCCCAGAAAGACAAAATTGAGTGCCAAATCCAGGAAATGCTAACCAATGGAATCATCAAACCCCGTCATAGCCCCTTTGCCTCCCCAGTTATTTTGGTGAAGAAGAAAGATGGCAGCTGGTGTTTTTGTGTGGATTACAGGCAGCTGAACAACATCACTGTGAAGGACAAGTACCCCTTCCCAGTTGTTGAAGAACTCTTGGATGAACTCAATGGAGCAGCCTGGTTCACAAAACTAGATATGCGCTCTGGCCATCATCAAATCAGACTACAACTAGCTAATGAAGAGAAAACATCATTTAAAACCCATAGTGGGCATTGGGAATTTCGGGTGATGCCCTTCGGGCTCACCAACGCTCCTGCAACATTTCAAGCTCTAATGAACACCATTTTCAAGCCTCTGCTCCACAAGTGTGTACTGGTATTTGTGGATGACATCTTGATCTACAGTCCAACGCTTGACACCCACTTGGAACATTTACAAGAGGTTTTCAATATCCTCCAGCAGCACCAGTTCTTCCTTAAGAGATCTAAGTGCTAATTTGCCCAATAGAACTTGGAGTATCTAGGACACATTATCAGTGCCCAAGGAGTGGCCATAGACCCCAAGAAAATTGAAGTAGTGGCCAATTGGCCCACTCCAACAGATCTCAAGCAACTATGGGGTTTCCTTGGGTTATCCGGTTACTACCGCAAATTCATCAAGAATTATGGCTTGATCAGTAGACCATTAACTGATCTCCTCAAGAAGGATGTTCTCTTTCACTGGACCCCCAACTGCAAATGAGTTTTGATGCTCTCAAGCGGGCCTTGATCTCAACCCCTGTCCTGGTGTTACCGGATTTTAGCAAACCATTTACAATTGAGACAGATGCTTCCTCGACAGGAGTTGGTGTTGTGCTTTCCTAGGACAATCACCCCTGTGGCTTACATTAGCAAGGCACTTGGACCTAAAGCTCAAGGACTATCTACATATGAAAAATAATGCATGGCAGTAATCTTGGCAGTCACCAAATGGAAATCTTATCTGCAACACCAAGAGTTCACTATAGCCACTGATCATAAAGTCTGATCCATTTGGGAGAACAAAAGTTACAAGAAGGGATGTAGCACAAAGCCTTCCTCAAGCTTCTTGGTCTGCAGTACAAGATATTGTACAAGAAAGGGTTAGAAAACAAGGCTACTGATGCCTTATCTCGGCAAGCTTAACCTAGCACAGTGGCAGCCATATCTACCAGTACACCCAGATGGCTGGAGATCATAGTGGAAGGTTATACCAAGGATGATCAAACCAAGCAACTGCTCACAGAACTAAGCATTACTGGGTCAAATGATAAAGGCTTCTCACTATCTGATGGTCTCATCAAGTATAAAAATAGAATTTGGCTAGGCAATCACACAGAAGCACACCGGGCAGTGTTACTGGCACTCCATTCTAGTGGTCTGGGAGGACACAGTGGTATTACTGCCACTTATCACAAGGTTCGGGCCCTGTTTGCCTGGCCCAATTTGAAGCAATCTGTCACTGACTACATCAACGCTTGCGAGGTATGTTCCCAGGCTAAACCTGAACATTGTCGTTTGTCGGGTTTATTGCAACCATTGCCTGCTTCTCAACATGCTTGACACACTATCAGCCTTGATTTCATCGAAGGTCTACCCAAGTCCAAGCACTTTGACACTATCTTGGTGGTTGTCGACAAACTCACTAAATATGCCCACTTTATATGTCTCAGCCATCCATACACTGCCCTCTCTGTTGCTCAAACCTTCATTTCCAATGTCTACAAATTACATGGCATGCCCTCTGTGATCATCTCAGATAGAGGTCGCATCTTCACCAGTGCCCTATGGCAAGAGCTCTTCAAACTTACTGACACTACACTCAACATGAGCTCGGCCTATCATCCACAGACCGACGGTCAAACGGAACGCTTGAACCAATGCCTAGAAACCTATCTTCGTTGCATGGTGCACTCCTGTCCTCACAAATGGGCTCAGTGGGTTCCTTTAGCCGAATTTTGGTATAATACCACATACCACTCTGCCCATGGTCATACTCCCTTTGAGGCTTTATACGGGTATCCGCCCAAACACTTCGGCATTACACTTACAGATGCTTGTTCAACTCCTGATTTAGAGGATTGGCTCCAGTCCAGAAATACAATGTTGCAGCATATCCAACACAATCTGGCTCGAGCTCAACAACGCATGAAACATCAAGCTGACAAGAATCGTCAAGAAAGAACATTCGCTGTTGGTGATTGGGTGTATGTCAAACTGCAACCCTACATCCAACAATCTGTTGCCTGTCGTACCAATCAGAAACTGAGTTACAAAGTACTTTGGACCATATCTGGTGCTCCAAACCGTGGGTAAAGTAGCATACAAGCTTCAGTTACCAGCTGCTAGTCAAATTCATCATGTTTTGCATGTTTCACAGTTAAAGAAGGCTCTACCTCCGAACACCACCCTGTCAACTGATGCCGACCTTCAACTTCTCTACATGCTGGAAGGACTTCCACCGTCCTAGGTACTAGATGAGCGTCTTCATCTGGTGGGTCGTCGGGTGTTGCCGGTTGTTTTGTTGCAGCGTGAATCCTGTCCAGTGCATTGGGCTACCTGGGAGCATGCCACTGTTGTACCGGCGTCGCTGCAACTTAAGGAGGGGGAGCTGTCACGAACGGGCCTCCGGCTATACTTTGAGATGGGCTGCACTAGCTGTACCGGCCTGTAAGTCAGCCTGCGTGCCGCAAGGATGTATCTACTGGGCTTGGCCCATTTCTTTCGTTACCCTGACTAAAACTCGATGTGTGGGAGGATGGGTGGACAGCGAAGAAGATAAACTAAATTCCCAAACTCTCCCTAGTCCTGTTGCTTGCTGGAGACGACGCCATCGTCGTGCTCACCGCCGCGCGTATACGCCGGCAAACTTCTCCTCTCCGGTTAGGGTCGTCACAGGGATTCCATGGACGGCAGTGGAAGAGGTGATGCAGCCATCGTTTGCTCCTCTGCTTCGGGTGTCGACATGGTGTCCTCGATGGTCTTGACAAGCCGTCGTCGTCGACGTCATCTTGAAGCCCAGGTGCAGCAGTAGGGGACTCCGGCAGATGAGGTGCTGCAGCCACTGTTTGCTCCTCTGCTTTGTCTCTCAGCATGGTGCCTTCAAACGGATTAGGTATCCTCCTCTGCTTCACCAGGATGGGCACGTGCGTCTGGAAGGGAGGTGGCAGTGCTTTGCCGAGGCATATGGCAGGCGTGTACCACCAAGGGAGACGGCAACGGCACCTGCTGCTTTGGCTGCGAAAGTGGCCGCTCCGCGTTGGTAATGGCATTGGTGAGCCACGTGGCTCCACCGCAGGACGGGTTAGAACTGGTGGCGCCAGAGGTAGAGCCGAAGCCGGCGATGGTTGTGTCACCGAGGGAGTCGTCGAACCGTGGCGAGGTACACACTGTGGTGGCGTGAAGCACATCTTCCAAACAACGACTAGGGGTGATTGGGTCGGAGCTGGCGGCGCCAGAGGCAGAGCTAAAGCGGGCGATGGTTGTGTTACTGACGGAGTCGTGGAACCGCGGCGAGGCGCACACGACGGCTGTGGTGGTGCGAAGGGCATCTTGCGAACAGCGAGGGGTGATCTGGTCGGAATTGGCGGCGACGACGTGTTGCCACCTGCCTGCTACAAACCAGGACCCCGCATTCTCTTGGCGCACGGTGACATGGCAGGCTGCGGCGGCGCTGGCCTCTTGGGTGCCGCCGCTGGCCCGGCTGCACGACGAAGACGACGGACGCGACAGGTGGTGGTGGTGGTAGCGTGAAGAAAGCCGTGGATTCCTGGCGCGCCGCGGATGACGGGGCAGCTCTAGGAGACACATACATCTTGCACAAGACGAATTGGCTCTCGCCGACGACGACAGCGCCCTCTGATCCGAACAGCCGCAGGACTACTCATCCATGAGCCAGTCCGTGTACACGCCGCTCTTCTTGCAGCGAAGCTTCTTGAGCTCGCCGATCTTGGCATCCCCATGACCCCTGATGTTTGCCGTGCTCTACGCATGCCAGGAGCGGACTCTGGCTTTGGTGGCCCGCGCGCGTTTCCTGCTGGCGCCGGGGGTGAAGAAGAACCGGTCGCCAGTCCTGGGCAGAGGGCAGAGGTGGCGCGCGAGGTCGCCAGGCGCCCAGGCGTACACGTCGGCATGGTGGACGACGGGGCGGACAGCGTCGTGCAGCGGCCTTCGGTCGACGAGGCGCGACAGGTAATAGGTGACGGCTTCCTGCGGCGTCAGAAGGAAACGGAAGCTGCAGCTGAAGATCTCAGCGCCAAGGGCCAGCGCCATTTCCCACGACCCGGAAAGGAAACGAATTGAGGAAGAAGGGTGGAGGCCCCGGTGGATTTATAGGCTCAGGCGAGTCGGTGACTGCGACTACGAGAGTCGGATTCTCCATGTTATACTTGTGGTCGGATTCACAAGGTACGGAGGTAGAGACCAAAGGCGGAAGTAGCGATCTTGGTTAAGGGGACAGACAAATGTGATTATATTTTTTAGTGTGATAAAATATATATAATTATATGTTTCAATAACTTTTTAAAACTTTTACTCTATTTACAACCAAGTGATAATATTTTAATAAAAATAAGTGAAAATGATATTTATATAGGTATTACATAAAATCTACCGTGCTTGGGGGGGCGACACCGGCAGAGACATAGGCCCCATTCGGCTTACCTCATATCCGACTTGTTTGGCTTTTTTTTTTCAGCCGGAACAGTGTTTTTCTCTCATAGCATTTTAGCAAGAACAGTGTTTGAGTCGGATTCACCCTATTCTATTCCGATTTCGCAACTACGGAGACGTATATCTACTAGTGATTTGCACGCACTGGGGTGTGGGTAACCTTGACCACGTGGAATTTACTTACTTTTGCCAGATAGATATACATACTTTTTGCTAGACAGGTATGCATACTTTTTATCAGACAGAGCTTATAAATTACATCTATTACTATAAAGAAGCGAAGAAAATGAAAATAGTCTTTCACCCAAATATTTCATACCCACCTTAATTATTATCCCTTAGATCCACTTTAAACTCAAATCCAACACATCTAAATCTTTCATCGTGATCTGATAAGCAGACCCAGTCAGAAACTATTTACATTTACCCTCTGCCGATGCCTCGCTCCCCTGATTTTTTTCACCGACAATTCTATACCCACCCACGCATACCCACACCCACCCCCGCAAGGCCACAACAGCGTGACCATGCTTTCTCCTCCCCAGTCGCGACGCTTCGTTCCCGCGCAACCCTACGTCTTATTCACTTAACTTATAAGCCGCACTTCTTCGACGAACCAACCATATTTTTTGTCGAACGAGAAATCAGCCGAGCCCACGGTCAGCCAAGCGAACGGGGCGCTATCTTGTACACGAAACCGCGACGCTTCTTCCACAAGGATGGAGTCGCGCCTCCGCCTGTCGCCCCCTCCGCTCTACACTCCGTCCCTCGCCGGCTCGCCCCTTCCCTCTGCGCTCACGGCTGGCCGGCCTCTGGTCGCGGTAGGCGGAGTCGGAGTTGTTGCGGACGAGGGAGGAGACGCGGAGATCGAGGCCCCCGAGTCGTTGAAGGTGGACTGGTGGACGTACTCCGCGCCGCCGTCGTCCTGGATGATGCCGCAAGAGGTGCAGACGAGCGCGCCCGGGGTCTGGATCCGCCTCCGCAGAGAAGGCCAGCAGCACCGCGAGGAGCGAGAGTGGGAACCGGCCGGTGGTGAGCGACCACTTGGAGGTGCAGCGGAAGAGGAACCGGGCCTGGGCGAGAATCGCGTCCGTCTTGTGGGCCGCCGTGGCGTTGAACGAGGGCGCGAGGTGCACGGCGCGGTCGAGCGTGGCGGCATAGTCGAAGCAGGGGAGGTGCGGGAGGGATAGCTGGTCTGCGACGCACAGCGCGGTCGCCGACTACCTGTCCGCCGGCGCGCGCCACACCCACAAAGCCGACGTGTTCATGACGGTGGGCGGCACAGGCGCCATCACCACGGTGCTCGGCGGGACTCCAAGGGCCAACATCCTCCTGCGGTACTGCTGCACCCGGCCTTCGCGCCGTACGAGGCGGCCTGCGAGATCGCCGGCGCCGTGCCCCGGTTCTACGACCTGGTGCTGAGGCGTGGCTGGGAGGCCGACCTTGCCGACATCCGCGCGCTGGCTGACACATAGGCGGCAGTTCCAAAGATTCTCAGTTGACCATCATGAGTTCCATAGGAATGTTGTTTACCTGCTTGAGTCTGCAGCTGACGCTCTGTACAGAAGAGTGAACCAAATTGAAGCCCTGAAATGCTATTCAAAGCCTGAGGGTTCAATGTTTATCATGGTTAGTCAGAGATACACAAGTTTCAGTATTCGAAAGTTTGTTGCTTCCCAATAATACAAAGTGTTGATCTTCACAAAATCCCGCAGGTTGAGATCAACACTTCAATTCTATACGGTGTTGCCGATGACATGGACTTTGCACGTGAACTGATCAAAGAAGAATGTGTCCTGGCTCTACCTGGTATAGTTCACTTGATTTCTTGCAAGATTATTTTTCCAACCTTTAACAGGTGCATTGGTTTCTCTGGCTGCTGAAAGTTGAACGTTTGTAAAATTTGCAAAAAAAAAAAAAAATTGCAAAATTGTATTCTGAATGAAGGCATGTAGTCTTTACTACCTTTACCTTGATGTTTAAAGTAAGTCTGATTACGGTATGATTACTCATGGTTACTGCATTTTCGTTTTGAGAAAATTATCAAACCTAAACATATATAAGCAGCCAATGTTGGAGTAGTTAAACAATACTCAGAAAAAAACGTCTTGGGAGCTGGAGTGGCTATTTTCCTTTGGTCGTCTTCTGTTCTCCAGGAATCTTCTTGCTACAGTAATATGGCAATATAAGAATGTGCTAATTCGTCCCATTAGAAGAGGTGTTAGATAGCAAGGACGATGGCTCTTTTGTTCTATAATAATTCTCACATGTTTCTGTTCTATCATTCGCACATTGTATTCCCCTGTATATTGTTTACTGAACCACACTTAAAAGGCCCCAAATCTTCCCAAAATTAACATAAGTCTTCAGTTAATGTATTACCATTTCTAATATTTGATTTCACTTATTGGTTACCTTATGTCTTTATACATTTTTAGATGGTTTATATCTTTGCCATCTTGAAGCTCCATGGTCATGGCATATTTCAGATTAAAGGCTGAAGAAAACATGGTGGACAGTGGCATTTGTCAAGTGGTTCAATCATTCTCTAATTTGTCAGTACAAAGGAGTTCAAGAGATTTCAGAATTGAACCAAGCAAACATTAAAGAGGTGAACTCATCTTTTAGTTATTTGGAATGAACAAGATCAAATTTTCATTAAGGATTGAATTTGGGTTGTAAAAACGGTCACCGTGAGCATAACAATTTTTTTTATATGCTATAGGAAATGACTTCGAAACATATCTTTGCTATTTGGGTATTCCTCTATAAGAAACTTGTATCGGACACGCGCGTGTATATATATAATGCTTAGTCCGTGATGTCATAGGAGCAACTTCCATCGCACGTTTAGATATGAGTATGTATTACCGTAGACACGTGCGTGTCGCACGTGCATGGCCACTAGTTAATTAAAACATATTATATGGGAGTTAACCTCCTTTCATGCGATGGTTATTGTATATTTTTATAGTAAAATTGCAGTTTCAATTCGTTGTAATTTTTGTAGACATAAAATCTGCAATTTTTTTTATCCGAGAATAAAAAATCTAAAGATAAATCTACAAACCTGACAATCTGATATATGTTAGCACAAAGACAATTAGTAATTTATAATTTTTTAATAGTTAGATAGGGACAAATATTAATATATTGTAACACAAAGATAATTAATAATTAATAAATTATAAACAAATCAGAAAAGGACAAATACAATATAGCTTTGCCACACGGCCAACACGTTGGCTGATGTAACTCAAATTTTCAGACACATGACGTTTAGGAAAAGTGCAGAAATAAACTAAGTTGGGTGCTGAAACTGACCCAAGTTTCAAGCACCAAATTGTATCAGCTTCTCCAAATTCATATATGACGATCCTCCATGGTCCAAAGCAGTCTTTGCTTTGGCCTTCAGCTCCTTAACTTTCGTCTTCCTTGCCTCCCCATCCACTCCTCCGTCCATCAGCATATCCAACACTTGCTTCACCTGTTCCATTCCCACATCCGGCTTCTCCTTGCCGCCGCCGCCACCGGTGAGCACGCTCTCCGTGGGCTTCGTCACGCCGACAGACACTCCGATGCCAAGCACGTCAACGATCAACCTCTCGTTTAGGAACTGCTCGGCGTAGAACGGCCAGGTGGCCATGGGCACGCCGGCCGCGACGCTCTCCAGCGTCGAGCCCCACCCGCAGTGCGTCAGAAAGCCGCCGACAGCCGGGTGCTCCAGAATGGCGACCTGAGGCGCCCACCCGCGGACTGCAAGACACTGGCTCTCCGGGAGGCCGTCACCGTCGGTGTTGTGCTGTAGCCACTCGTTGACGTCGTCGGGCAACGTGTCTGCACCCTTGATGACCCAAAGGACAGGCCAGGGGCACGACACGAGCGCCAGTCCGAGCTGCATCAGCTGCGCTGGAAGCATGCGCCCGGCGCTGCCGAAGCTGACGTAAAGCACGGACTCGTCTTTCTTGGCGTCCAGCCACGCCATGCACCGTCTGGCGTCGTCCGAGCTGGCCCGCAAGTCGAGGAGGCTAGGAGGTGCGCCGCACAGCGAGACGGGACCGACGGCGATCACGGTCTTGCCCGTGGCCGCCGCGAGGCGCGCGGCCGAGTCGCGTTCCAGCTCCTCGAAGCTGTTCACGACGATGCCGTCCACGGCCAGCTCGAATTCCCGGAGCTCCCGATGGCGGTCCTGCGGAATGGAGGAAGAAGGCTGGAAGTGTATCGGCAGCTGCCTCCTGGAGAACTTGAATTCGAAAGGCGGCAGGAGCGGGACGTCAAAGAGCTCGTCCAGCGACTCGACTGCCTCGTGCGGTTTGTGCGTGTTCAGATACTCGCAGCACAGCAGAGCGAACGCAGAGAAGCCATGGAAGATGAAGCAAGGCGCACCGAGTTCACGGGCCACGCCGTGCGCCCACGTGTGGACCATCCCGGCGACGACGCAGCTCGGCCGGTGCGTCGCCGTGAGGAGGCGGCAGTGCTGCGCCACGGCCTCGCCGAACTTCGTGGTGGCGACGAAGAAGTTGGGCACGAGGTCAGCCGAAGGGATGTGGTCGGTCCTCTCGCAGCCATCCGGCAGGCCGGCTTCCGCGCCCGGGAACGGGATCGCGGTGACCGTGATGCCCGCTGAGCCTTGCCCGGCGCGGTCCACGCGGCTCTGGACGAGCTGCGAGCTGGCGGGCGTGGTGATGATCGTGACGGAGGCGCCGTGCGCGGCGAGGAGGCAGCCGATGTCCACGATGGGAATCATGTGGCTGGTGGCTGGCCATGGGATGACCACGAAATGAGGCTTTGGGCACAGGGTGGCTTCCATTTCCTATATTGCCGTCACCTTGCTCAAGACTGCAAGAACTTTGCACAGGGGTGGTATCTGCTTGTAAGGATTCACAATGCATGTTTTGCTTCTGCTAGCAGAGATTATATATACCGAAGAACTGCAGTGGACAAAGCCAAGCAAAACAAGATTGGTGGCGACATGTGCATTGTCGTTTTTGTATAGCCTGAACTAACTGATAAGGACAGGCTGGCCGCCCACGCTATGCCGACGCTCCGCATAGCGCTGGAGCTAGACGTACGCCTACTTCCACCGTAGCTTCACCATGGCATTCGCCGGTTTGCACAACGCCGGTGATTTGCAGGGCGGCGGCCGGGTTTGCATAGCGCCGGTGCTGCTTGTCAGTGTGAACGTTGCTCCATTCGTTGATGTAATTGGAGATTATTTGTTGGTTTGTATACAACTCGATCACAGAAATAGGCCTGGGTTCTTGGGAGGTTGAGCAATTCGATTTGAATTTGATGCCATGGCATTGCTGGCTTACACTGATCCTGAATGTTGCAATTTTGCCTACAACTGTTGTCCTGATGGCGACCGCAGATTATCCCCTTGGAATTTCTCTCGATGGCGACTGCAGATTAATCCATCTGGCTTGACACTCAGTTGTGTCCATAAGAGACCGCATTCGGGCCGCCGTCAATGGCGAAGTTAAACAAATTATAGAGGATGTACTTGCCTTATACGTGAAAGAACTTGTCATTTTTTAGCAGGTATATGTGGACGCTTGGCAAACAGCCGCAAACCAACCAAGCCCGCAGTGCTAGTTTACGTAATGATAGTGACAGGTTGGGACATTTTCATTTTTATTTTCTCTCACTATTGTGGTAATTCTTAAGTCTTAAGTGTTTGTAAGTCGTTTTGGTTTTTTACCACATAGTCAGGGGCCAAGCTACAAGCGAACCCCCTAGTGCACTATCTAAATAACATATACAATATTACCATAATATATAGTGAAAATGAGATTATAAAGTGGTAAAAAAAAAAAAAAAAAAAAAAAAAACCATTGTGCCATGGCACCAGAAAACTTGAACCTGGCTTCGCCCCTATACATATATATACTATGCATCTAACACAGCGCATATTCATGTGTTATGTACCTAGAAAACGCAAAACAACTTACGATTTGAAACATGGAGTTGATTACACATATATAGATATACTTCAAGTGTTTTCAAACAAAATAATTTAAACAAACCTTAAATAGATATTGGTAGCTTTTAATCACTACTGGAAACGCGTACTTTGCCGAGGGCCTGAGGCTTTACCGAGGGCCAAATATCGGGCACTCGGCAAAGAGACTCTTTGCCGAGGGCCAGACACAGGAGCCCTCGGCAAAGAACGGCCCTCGGCAAAGAGGTCTTTGCCGAGGGTACGGCCCTCGGCAAAGACAGGCCCACGACAAATCAAATCTTTGCCGAGGGCCTAGGCCCTCGGCAAAGATGCCCTCGGCAAAGTAGGCCCGTTTGGTCACGGCGGCCATTTCCCGTCAAACTTTGCCGAGGGCCACCCGTTAGGCCCTCGGCAAAGGTTCGGCAATTTTTTTTAAGTCTTTGCCGAGGGCCCCAGACCAGGCCCTCGGCAAAGTTTTTTTATTTTTATTTTTAAAATTCTTTGCCGAGGGCCATGGGTCAGGCCCTCGGCAAAGAGCCCTCGGCAATTTTTTTTTTTTTTTTTAGCCCAGTTTTTTTGTGGTGCTACAATACATTGTTTTGAACTCAATTTTAAAATTTAGGCTAATTTTGATTTTGTTTTGTATATTTCCTTAATTTATTTCGATTCTTTGATTTTTTTTGAATATGTCAAATTTGAACTGCAGGTGCATGGAATATTGCAATGTAGTGTTTCAAAAAATGTTATTCATGTTAATTGGTGCATGTTGAGTCCCTATCCACGAGCTCGCATCAAATTTTTTTCATGCATCGTAACATGTTCCGACTTACTTAGGAAAGTGTTTTAAAATTATATGGCGATCGACTTCTTGAAGGAAAGTGTTTTAAAATTGCATATCCACATCACATTTAGTCCCCTCATGTGGAGATGTTGGCTGGCAGCATCCGACATGTTATCACATGTCAGGCTGTGGTAAAAATTTTTTTTACACAGCCTACACATGCGATAACATTTCGACAAGTTTCGTGATTTTTGGACTTCGTATGTATTTTATATAATTTAAAAACACCTTTTCGACAAGTTTCTCGTCATGTTACGTGAAGAAGATGCCCGAAATTTGATGCGAGTTCGTGGATAGGGACTCAACATACACCAAATACCATGAATAACATTTTTGAATCACTAAATTGCATTATTCCATCCACACTGCAGTTCAAATTTGAAATATTCAAAAAAATCAACGAAAAAGAAATAAATTAGGGAAATATATAAAAAAGTCAAAATTGACCCAAATTTTAAAATTGAGTTTTAAATAATGTATTATAGCACCACCAAAAAACTGAGTTCAAAAACCAAAAAAAAATGCCGAGGGCTTAGCCCTGCCTCTAAGAAGGGGATCTTTCGAGGGCATGGGGCCAATGGCCTCGGCAAAGAAAATTAAAAAAAATACTCCGCTTACGCTTTTCCTTCCCCACTCTCTGCTCCTTCCCGACGCTTGTCGTCCCTCCTCCGCACTGTGCCCACCTCCCCACCGAAGGCCAGAAATAGCCCCGCCCGGCGAGGTTATGTGTTGTTAGCAAGCACCGCGCCCGCTTTTTGCCACCCACGGGCAAGCACATCGTCCTAGGCGCTGGAGCCTCGTGACCCTCACGGTGCTCGGCGCGGACGCGGCGGCGCCCGTCGCCCCACGTACCGCATCGCCGCCGCCCGCTTCGCCCACCGCAGATATCTCGCCCTCCGCACCCTCTCCTCCCGGATCTTGCTCTCGCAGGTTTCACGCGACGGTGCCGCCGTCCCTCGTAAGCGTCAACCGGCGTCTCCTCGCCTCCGCCATCTCTTCTTCGCGGCAGCTCTAGGGTTTCCCATCTCGATCCGGCTCGATCTACATTTTCGCCCCTTGACGCAGGAAGATATCTGCGTGTGCGCCGAGGCGCGCCGCCGACGATCGGTCGCAGCAGCTCTACCATTGTGTATCGGGAGCCGTTCAGGAGTACATCGACTCCACGGTGAGCCGCCTGTTCATAACGGGTCCGCTTTGCCTATTTACCCTTCTCGCTACACAAAGGTTCTTCTTAGTCTAACCATGCTCCTCACAAATTTCAGATCATGCCCGAATCTTCCATACCATCCATGTCTGTTATATGGATCTAAGACCCCCGTCCCCTTCGCCTTATTCGGGTAGTATAAGCTTCTCTTTGTGATTATTTGGTCCGAACTCTGTTCACCTTCATTGTGTCTTCCATCTTTGCAAATTATGACCTGCTAGCTTTCCCTTTCATGTATTGCTTGCACGACTCACCAATAGCTTGTGATTACATCACGGCGATGACATACTTATCAACTTAATTGTGCATCATCTACGGTTCTATGCTTGGCGACTAACCGTTCTCTCATTGTCGAGTATTTAACAAACTTTCACATATACTGTTACCTCGCCGCACATGCTTGTGACTTGAAGCAAGCGAGCCAAGCGCATATTAGCACATGCTTGTGTGACAAGCAAGCAGATGCCAACCGCTAATCGCATATTAGCACATGCTTGTGACTCAAGCAAAGCAGCCAACCGCGGCATTTTATTTGCCCTCCTCTTTGTTGTTGTTTTCTTAATTACTGTTATAGTGGCATAAATTAATTTGTTCTATCTTAAAAAAAGTAAGTCGATGAAGGGAGCCAATCGCTAAGCGCATATTAGCACATGCTTGTGACTCAAGCAAGCAGACTAACCGCTAACTGCATATTAGCACATGCTTGTGACTCAAGCAAAGCAGCCAAGCTGCATTTTATTTGCCCTCCTCTTTGTTTTTGTTTTCTTAATTACTGTTATAGTGGCATAAATTAATTTGTTCTATCTTAAAAAGTAAGTCGATGAAGGGCGGGCCCTTTTTTAAAAAAAAGTAAGTCGATATTTTTCATTTGGCTTTTTAGTTGTTGGCCAAGTAGGTAGAATCTGCAATTGTGAGCGTGTCAAAACTTCATTGTCATCTTCACCATCCTCCCCGCCCTCATTTTGTGTGTTGCCATCTGTACCTACTGAGATGGGGGCCAACAGTTCAGGTTTCTCCCTTTTGTAGGTATATCTTGCTTTGCCTTTGCGTCTCATTTGTGCATGCTTCTATTGTGCAGCAATAGCCTTTAGTTGCTCCTGTTTTTTTGTGTTTCCTCACGTTACTGCTTGCCCGGCCAGTCTAATTTCAGACTGATGTTATGTGTAGCTTTTCCCTCCCTTTTTTTGCGAGTAACGGCACATTGTTAATTACAAAACTCCCTTTTTTGCTCCATACACTCCAATTTACAGCAACGGTTCCTAATATGCTTGCAGGGAAGTATCGCAAGGGTAATTGTGTGCAAATATTTGCATCTATCATTTATGCAATATTATGGATATGCTTGTGCTCAGCTAAAGCAGCAGCTATAGTAGTACTTCGATATCTTACTCAGTTGGCTCTTGAACTACAAGAAACAAAAGTAGTTGCTCCTTTTGTAGGATTCTGAGATGTTGGTCACACTAACACTAGTGTTGTTAACAGATAATCAAATAGGATGAAAAAAGTCATTTGTGCAACTGTTTTTTTCTTTTTCCTGTTACCAATCTTAAGATAGCAAAAGATCTTAACAAGTTAAGGTAGTATCTGATCAATTTAACAAGGAAAGAAAGGAATGAAAAATGAATGACTTGCAAAAATATCTGTACCAACATATCTTTATCTAAGAAGTATCAGACTTGAAGTGAAATGAAAAGAGTTCGAAGTAAAATAATGGGCCAATGTCTGTTTTTCCATAGTCCGACTAAGCAGACCACACCGACAATGTCTCTTGGTGGATTTTACAAGTAGTTGTCTCTTGCTACATTCAATTCCTTTGAATTTCTTTCCATTTCCCTTTATTCCAAATACATTCTGTAGTAGCTAACTGGGAACTGCAAGTACACATACCGTCCCTCATGTTGTTTGTTCCTATTTGTCTCTAATTTACATCAAAACGAGTGCAAGAGGTCTGCACAGGCCATCGAGCCGATTTTTTTTTTTTTGAGTTTTGGAAACCTCCCCATGATTGGGGGAGGTTCTGGCCGAAATTTTTAACTTATACCCTTTTTTTTGCAGAGCAAAGGACGTCAAAGGAGCTTTAGAGTAGTCGATTGTCCTCGCGGGCTGCGACTCTCCACCGCCTGACTCCGCCATCGCCCGCTACCCTGCCTCCACCGCCACCTTAGGTATAAACAACCTCTACTCCTGTATCTTTGTCGAGATCACAGTAAACCGATTAAGGCGTCTCCCGTCCAAAAAGAGATACGGTTGGAGGCATGCGAGATCATCGTGTGTATCGACCAGATCTGTTCGGATTGTCCACGTTTTTTGGACAGCCAGCGTATGAGTAGATGGTCGATGTTCCATGCTCGCTCCGATCGAGCGAATTTGTGAACATTTCCCCATTGTTCTCCGAATACACAAACTTCTTTGCGGGACGTGTATTGGGAGAACATCGGAGAGGTGCCGCCAAAATTTGTCTCTGATAGGAGCGAGCATGGAAATCGACCTCATCTACACGACACTGTGGTGGGATTAGGATCTATCCTCACCTATTAGACAGTAGGAACACCGGCTAGGTGCAGTTGATGGTTACGTTACTCGGTGATGTATTTGTCAAAGGATGGATGACCGTCAGTGGATGTACACGGGGCGAAGAAGTCGAAACGATTACGACGTGGATTGGGTGAAGAGGACAGATGACTTCTTGAAACATGCATTTGGCGAGGGTGTAGCTAAAGGGCATTCTCTAGTTTGGTGTCCGTGCAGCCACTGTGACAACAGGAGAAGGGTGGACAAGCAGACCATGGGTAAACATCTTGTGTACCATGGTTATACGCCGGGCTACCACCGGTGGATCTACCATGGTGAAGCCGATCGTATCAGAGAGGAGGTGGTGAGACCACGTCTCGAGCCTTTTGATGATGATGCTGGGGTAGCAGACATGATAGATGACGCTCACCAAGCTCAGTTCGCTGAAGGACGTGACAAGGAGGAGATGGAGGCAAACGTAGAAGCCTTCTACAAAATGTTGGACTCGGCGTCTAAACCCCTTCACGAGCATACAAATATTTCTCAGCTGGATGCCATTGGGCGTGTGATGGGGCTGAAGGCCGAGTTAAACCTGAGTCAAACATTGATATTGTTTTGTTTTTGAATTAAATATGTTCAATTTCATCTTCATATATGTCAAACACTCGTTGACATGTAGGTGATTCCCTGGTGGTGCCGAGCGCATGCCGACGCCTGGACAATGATCGTGGCTAGGTGGTTCACGCGGCCTACATAGAGAAGCACGAGTCTCGGCGGCACGCTGCGTATGCTCGAGCCACCGCCACTCACCATCAAGGGCAGAGAGTCTCCCGGATTCAAATCGGCATATGTAAGTGATTTTTCTTCTATTTAGTTTCACGCTTAACGTATGCCCGATTGCTCACCACCGCCGCTTTTTCGCAGGAGGTCTGCGCACCGGACGAGGATGTCTCGATGTTCACTGGCGTGGGCTATGTCCCACCGCACCGGGGTGGCGGTGACGTCACACGGGACCCGGCTGCCCTCTCGCGAGGCATACTCCGACCCTAACGTGTACACTAAAGTCCAGGAGTACACGTCGGCGGTACAGCAGCGGCACGGGCCAGAGTACGACGTCCGCACCGAGCCCATTGATGCCGAGGCCATCATGAGGCTCGGTGGCGGCAGGAAGCACGGCCGGACGTGGATTGCGAACGCCGCCATCGACCCCACCATCGTTCCCACTCGAGAGCCAGCTCGAGCACGAGCACGAGTTCCGGCCAGCCCATACGCTCACGGCCTACTCCGACACTGCAGCGGGTCGATGCGCTCGAGGTAATTCTTGTTTTACTCGTCGTAAATTAATATTCTCACACTTGAGTTAGTTTTGCATTACTGAAATATTGGAGTGCAATATTGCAGGCCCAGAACAACGAGAAGACGGCGCAGATCACGGCCCTCACCGCCGATTGGAGGTCGAAAGGACCGCTCGGGAGGCCCAGGAGGTCGAGATTGCGAAATGATGCAAATCATGCAAGCTCTTGGCGAGTAAGACGGTGTGCTCTGTGCAGATGATGTCACTCCTCCGCCTCGGTGCCGCGACGCGTTTGCGGCTACTCCCGTAAGCGTTAAAGTTCACTTCTCGCCTTGTGTGACATAGAAACCCAGAGAACACTAGCTCTTGATTTGCTTGTATGACATAGAAACCCAGACAACACTAGCTATAAAAAATTTGATAGGTTTTCGTCTAAATACTAAAATTGTAGTCCTAGAATAATTACTGCAATCTCACATAAGCATATAATTGTTTATGCAGCCTCAGTCGGCGGGTTCTAATAACCCCCCTCGTGCGTCACCTGATTCTGGAGGCTTCGTTACACCACCCTCGACGCAGAGGCCGACTGTTGGGAAGGTTGGTGACGCAGAGGCGACGACGGTTGGAGAGGTTGGCCACCTCAATCGGATTTGAACTTGTGGACTTGACACTTGAGTTAGATTGTGGACTTATGGAATTGTTGAATTTGGACTTGTGATGATACATGTGATGATCTATGTGATATCTGTGAGATATATGTGATATTTGTGAGATATATGTGATGATTGTGATATTTGTGGGATATTTCTCTTTGTTGATATATATATATATATATATATATATATTTTATCCGCATGGAAAGCAAGAAACAGGTGGAATGTTGAAAATTTTTCTTTGGTCTTTGCCGAGGGCCTTGACCATAGCCCTCGGCAAAGAAAATCCTGTGAAAAATTAAAAACAGGTCTTTGCCGAGGGTCTTCACCATAGCCCTCGGCAAAGAAAATCCCAGAAAAATTAAAAACAGGTCTTTGCCGAGGGCCTTCACCATAGCCCTCGCAAAGAAAGAAAATCCAGAAAAATTAAAAACAGGTCTTTGCCAGGGGGCTCAGTATGTCAGCCCTCGGCAAAGACACCGTGGAAAATAACCGCGAACCTAACGACTACTTTACTTTGCCGAGGGCCGCCGTTAGCCCTCGGCAAATACTATGCCGAGTGCCCGATAAAAGGCCCTCGGCAAAGAGTCCTTCGCCGACGTTTTTTTTCCCGAGGGTTCTTCACCGAGGGCTGCCCTCGGCAAATCCTTCGCCGACGGCTGAAGAGCCTTTGCCGAGGGCTTCAGGCCCTCGGCAAAGACCCTGCGTCCAGTAGTGAATGTACCTCACTTGTTTTCAAACAAAATAATTTAAAACATGAATATTCGTAGTTTTTAATGTTTGACTAAATTTTATATGAAACAACATGTTTATTTGATCGAAAGTAACATTTTTGTTTGACCAAAAGTAACATGTTTATTTGACCGAAAGTAGTACTAGTTTTTGCAAACAATTCAAAGCATCCACAAAACTGCGAGATTATCACGTCGGCTGTTCCAAGTGCAATTTGATTCATTATTGATTCTTTGATATTTATGTATGATGATGAAGTCATGAAGTGGATATGAACCGAAGATTTGTATTTGCGCACGCCTGTCTGCATCAAGGCAGCAAATCGGCAAGATACGTAAACCATCGTGGAGCGGCTCCCCCATCTCTTTCAGTGAATATTGTCTTGTCTTATAGGTTCGTAAACGATGACGCCAATGAAGATATGCAACCGTTTTAGTGGAACAAAGTTCCAACCATATGTAGGACAGCGATATCGCTGGGCGCTGGCCATACAAAGCGATATCTTACACTGCTGCCGAAAATTGCTCGCAAGGAGCTACCCTACCTCTCGAAGGATATTAAATGAACTTTTTTCCATAACAACACGTGGTGATTAGCACATTGCACCAAAAAAAAAAAAAATCATATCCTACTATAGATTGCGGGATTTCACGGACTATCAAATATTCTTTTTTTTTTCATTCCCTCACATCACCCTTCTCTTATTGGCATCTTACTATCACTACAAAGAAATGTTTTAAATAGCGGTATAAGACATTTAGCGGTCGCGTCCTCCAAAAACTATAAAAATCTATAGTTGGCTATAACGAAAGCTATTTCATTTAGCGGTTTTATAGAAGCATTAAAGTTCTTAGTTAGTTATGCACAAAGTTGAGGGTTTTTTTTGGAACATCCTTGTAATCCTCTTAGTGTATTCCTTCAAATCACCCTTTAGAGATTTTGTTTGTGGTTCCATGCTAATCCTCACAAAATAAAAGAGATAAATCTTAAAATTTATCAAAATAAATCATCTAACCATCAATTTGTTAATCACTAATCATTGTAATAATACCATCAGATTTCATGTTTTTTAAATAACAACTTCTACAATTATAAAAATAAACCCCTAAATCTTTGTCGAGATTACCAGCTAGGTCATTATGAAACATAATCTAATGGCTTGTTTGATCCTTATAACTAACAACTATAGACTAATTTTAAGTTCACAAGTATCTAAACGGATGGACTAATAGGTGGATTAATTTTTAGCTAAGCCCCAAACTAGTCGTTAGTCCATTAGTTAGCGAAATCCAGCTAATTGGAATTAATAGGGCCAACTAATCTCCAAATGTAAAAAAAATCCCTAGTATTTGCGTGCATCTAGAGGCAAGGGGCATAAATGTATTTGCCTGTAAACAGTACTTTCCCACTAATTAGCCCTAGGATTCAAAAAACACATGATTATTTTTAACCAGTTAATAACTATTAGCCGGAATACTGGCTACTAGTCCTAGTCCATTCAAATAGGAGCTAAGACAATTTTAAGTTTCCATATAAATTACACACCTCTATCACTATGATAAATACACCAAAGCTCTTTTATATAAGTGGTAGATAAAATATATCACGGCTAAGGAAAATATTATAAGATGTCTATACGAGTATTGTGTTAGATCGAGTATGGAGTATTGTGTTAGATCGAGTATGGAGTATTGTGTTAGACACTCGTTGACGTCGTCGGGCAACGTGTCTGCACCCTTGATGACCCAAAGGACAGGCCAGGGGCACGACACGAGCGCCAGTCCGAGCTGCATCAGCTGCGCTGGAAGCATGCGCCCGGCGCTGCCGAAGCTGACGTAAAGCACGGACACGGCTTTCTTGGCGTCCAACCACGCCATGCACCGTCTGGCGTTGTCCGAGCTGGCCCGCAAGTCGAGGAGGCTAGGAGGTGCGCCGCACAGCGAGACGGGACCGACGGCGAGCACGGTCTTGCCCGTGGCCGCCGCGAGGCGCGCGGCCGAGTCGCGTTCCAGCTCCTCGAAGCTGTTCACGACGATGCCGTCCACGGCCAGCTCGAATTCCCGGAGCTCCCGATGGCGGTGCTGCGGAATGGAGGAAGAAGGCTGGAAGTGTATCGGCAGCTGCCTCCTGGAGAACTTGAATTCGAAAGGCGGCAGGAGCGGGACGTCAAAGAGCTCGTCCAGCGACTCGACTGCCTCGTGCGGTTTGTGCGTGTTCAGATACTCGCAGCACAGCAGAGCGAACGCAGAGAAGCCATGGAAGATGAAGCAAGGCGCACCGAGTTCACGGGCCACGCCGTGCGCCCACGTGTGGCCCATCCCGGCGACGACGCAGCTCGGCCGGTGCGTCGCCGTGAGGAGGCGGCAGTGCTGCGCCACGGCCTCGCCGAACTTCGTGGTGGCGACGAAGAAGTTGGGCACGAGGTCAGCCGAAGGGATGTGGTCGGTCCTATCGCAGCCATCCGGCAGGCCGGCTTCCGCGCCCGGGAACGGGATCACGGTGACCGTGATGCCCGCTGAGCCTTGCCCGGCGCGGTGAGGAGGCAGCCGATGTCTACGATGGGAATCATGTGGCTGGTGGCTGGACATGGGATGACCACGAAATGAGGCTTTGGGCACAGGGTGGCTTCCATTTCCTATATTGCTGTCACCTTGCTCAAGACTGCAAGAACTTTGCACAGGGGTTCACAATGCATGTTTTGCTTCTGCTAGCAGAGCTTATATATACCGAAGAACTGCAGTTGACAAAGCCAAGCAAAACAAGATTGGTGGCGACATGTGCATTGTCATTTTTGTATAGCCTGAACTAACTGATAAGGACAGGCTGGCCGCCCCACGCTATGCCGACGTACGCCTACTTCCACCGTAGCTTCACCATGGCATTCGTCGGTTTGCACAACGCCGGTGATTTGCAGGGCGGCGGCCGGGTTTGCATAGCGCCGGTGCTGCTTGTCAGTGTGAACGTTGCTCCATTCGTTGATGTAATTGGAGATTATTTGTTGGTTTGTATACAACTCGATCACAGAAATAGGCTTGGGTTCTTGGGAGGTTGAGCAATTCGATTTGAATTTGATACCATGGCATTGCTGGTTTACACTGATCCTGAATGTTGCAATTTTGCCTACAACTGTTGTCCTGATGGCGACAGCAGATTATCCCCTTGGAATTGTAAGGATTCACAATGCATGTTTTGCTTCTGCTAGCAGAGCTTATATACCGAAGAACTGCAGTGGACAAAGCCAAGCAAAACAAGATTGGTGGCGACATGTGCATTGTCGTTTTTGTATAGCCTGAACTAACTGATAAGGACAGGCTGGCCGCCCACGCTATGCCGACGCTCCGCATAGCGCTGGAGCTAGACGTACGCCTACTTCCACCGTAGCTTCACCATGGCATTCGCCGGTTTGCACAACGCCGGTGATTTGCAGGGCGGCGGCCGGGTTTGCATAGCGCCGGTGCTGCTTGTCAGTGTGAACGTTGCTCCATTCGTTGATGTAATTGGAGATTATTTGTTGGTTTGTATACAACTCGATCACAGAAATAGGCCTGGGTTCTTGGGAGGTTGAGCAATTCGATTTGAATTTGATGCCATGGCATTGCTGGCTTACACTGATCCTGAATGTTGCAATTTTGCCTACAACTGTTGTCCTGATGGCGACCGCAGATTATCCCCTTGGAATTTCTCTCGATGGCGACTGCAGATTAATCCATCTGGCTTGACACTCAGTTGTGTCCATAAGAGACCGCATGCGGGCCGCCGTCAATGGCGAAGTTAAACAAATTATAGAGCATGTACTTGCCTTATACGTGAAAGAACTTGTCATTTTTTAGCAGGTATATGTGGACGCTTGGCAAACAGCCGCAAACCAACCAAGCCCGCAGTGCTAGTTTACGTAATGATAGTGACAGGTTGGGACATTTTCATTTTTATTTTCTCTCACTATTGTGGTAATTTTTAAGTCTTAAGTGTTTGTAAGTCGTTTTGGTTTTTTACCACAGTCAGGGGCCAAGCTACAAGCGAACCCCCTAGTGTACTATCTAAGTAACATATACAATATTATCATAATATACAGTGAAAATTAGATTATAAAGTGGTAAAAAGCATTTTTTTTTACCATGGTGCCATGGCACCGGAAAACTTAAAACTGGCTTCGCCCTTATACATATACTAGGTAGCGTGCCCGCGCGTTGCTATGAGATAGCTAAAATTTTGTAATAAAAACACACGGATTGCACGATAAGATAACAATACTGTAAAAATTAAATATCAACGTTAAAGTGACATTTAATCCAAAAAGCAAAGTTTATGAATTTAACACAGTCACGGAGTGCGCGGCGTCGCAGGCTCATAAACTCTACTTTATAGATCTTTCCGTGATGCGGCTAAGATAATATTTTATATTGGCAGGAAGAAATCTCCGATATCCATTTCTTTCGTGCTCACAAACTAATGACCCTGGTGCAACAATGAAAAATACAAAGGAACTATCCTCGTGAATGCGCGGAACCAACGCCACTACGATCGTGCCATCCCACGACCACTGGTATGGTGTTGTTTATCACTATTGTTCACTATTATCGCTAACTTACTTCGTTGGTTTTATTCAAGTAATTTATGTTTGTAATTATGCAGGTGCTAATTCGGTTGATCCCACATTGGCACATGAGAAAAGTGGGGAAAGTCCATTGGCAGGGTCAATATTCCTAAGCAATATGACAAGACACCCGAGCTTGAGCTTCAAGACGTGTGGAGGCAGCCCGTTGGGGGTCAAACTGTTAAGGAACTCCGATGGATAGTAGTTATGTGGATCATCTACCGCAGAGTCAAAACTGTAATACACCGTCTCGCTGCCCTGGAACATATCAATCATTTTCATATTAAAATTTCAGGTTTGAGGACAAGGTGATTCTAGGTGCGGAGGATCAAGTCGCCATTTTTCTGCTAAGACTGACCACTGGTGAGTCACTTCTGGGTATAGGAACACGCTTTGGGATGAACGTGAACCACTCAGCCATCTCAAACATCACTTATTCACTTAGAAGTTCATTGAGTGTTTGGAGGAGCGCGCCACTAGTCATCTGAAGTGGCCTGACCCTGAGGAGATGGCAGTCATCAAAGCAAAATTTGAGAAGATCCAGGGTCTCCCTAACTGCTATGGCGCTATAGACACAACACACGTCCTCATGTGCTCTTCAGCTCAGCCCAACAGCAATGTCTGGCTAGACGGTGAGAACAGGAACAGCATGGTCTTGTAGGCCATTGTCGACCCTGACATGCGGTTCAGAGGTCGTCAGTGGCTGGCCTGGTATCTTGGACGACCCTGCTTGACATGTGTGTTACCATTCCCGTGCTTAAAATAAAGATGCTTTGCAAGTGCTGAACTTGCAGCTGTCAGATGCTATCTGGGATTGACTCATTCCTAGATAAAATAAAGATGGTATGAACGAACATTGAATCAATAGTTTTGGGCCAATCAGAAAGCACAAAAGCATGCTAACCTGCAAGTCTTCTAACTGGCGTGACCTCCTCCGCGGTGCCTGGAAGAGCCTCCAACCCGCGAACTTTGGACGTGGGCTTGTGGTCGCATCACGTGGTGATGAAGATGGCGATAGAGATAGCCCTGGTCTGGTGAGATCGACGGCAGCGTCTCCAATGGGCGATCTCCTAGACGTGTCGTGTCTTCACGTGGTGATGAAGACGGTGATGGAGATCGCCCTGGCCGCCTCGGCGGAGGCTATGTTCGCTCGTGTCCGCCGTGAAGATGCCACGACCAGGATCTAGTTGCAGCCGCCGAGCAAGTGATTAGGGCGCCACGATCGCTGTTGCACGGGGGTCGTGTCCTTCGATTAGCGTGGCGCGGCGGTAGCTGTGGGCGGCCCTTAGCTGCTATCGGCGCGGCGGCGCGTTGTGGCTCGGCCGGTGAAACCGGCCTCGTTGGCGGCGTCGGAGGCGATCTGTGTGGCGTGATTGCGGCGGCGGCGGAGGCCGGGTCCTCGGCGTGTTTTTCTCGGCGTCGGAGGCAGTGTCCTCGGCGCGTGTCTCGGCCGGTGATTGTGGCTCATTATGTGTCGAAGCCGTGCGGGTTCGATGTCGTCGCGCCCCTGTCCAGCGCGGCGGAGGCGGAGGAGTCGGGCGCCGTGCGTGATGGCTGCGATGATGTCGCGCCCGGGACGGCGTAGGTGTCGCAGGGGTGGGCGTCAGAGAGGTGCTGAAAGAAAAAAAAAATGGAAGGGCACGCCAATTTGTGAGTGCGTTGATTTTGCATGTGTCAAATTTGGGAGCGGTGCTGATTTCGCGTGAATTTGCATGCGGCTGTTGCCCAGGGCGCAGGTTTTGCATGCGACGACGGAGGATCCCGCGGTACGGACAATCGCATGGGTGGCAGACGCATGAACCAAGACAATTGTCGCACCAAAACGATGTCCATATTTTATTCTTTTTAGTTGTAGAAGATATACTATGCATCTAACACAACGCATATTCAGGTTCATATCAAAAGTTATGTACCTAGAAAATGCAGAACAACTTACGATTTGAAACATGGAGTTGATTACACATATATAGATATACTTCAAGTGTTTTCAAACAAAATAATTTAAACAAACCTTAAATAGATATTGGTAGCTTTTAATGTACCTCACTTGTTTTCAAACAAAATAATTTAAAACATGGATATTCGTAGTTTTTAACGTTTGACTAAATTTTATCAGAAACAACATGTTTGTTTGACCGAAAGTAACATGTTTATTTGACCGAAAGTAGTACTAGTTTTTGCAAACAATTCAAAGCATCCACAAAACTGCGAGATTATCACATCGGCTGTCAAAGTGCAATTTGATTCATTATTGATTCTTTGATATTTATGTATGATGATGAAGTCATGAAGTGGATATGAACCGAAGATTTGTATTTGCGCACGCCTGTCTGCATCAAGGCAGCAAATCGGCAAGATACGTAAACCATCGTGGAGCGGCTCCCCCATCTCTTGCAGTGAATATTGTCTTGTCTTATAGGTTCGTAAACGATGACGCCAATGAAGATATGCAACCGTTTTAGTGGAACAAAGTTCCAACCATATGTAGGACAGAGATATCGCTGGGCGCTGGCCATACGGAGTGATATCGCCCAAAATAAACGGTATTCTAGCTGTGTATAGCCAGCGCCCAGCGATAATATATATGCATACTAAAATAATTAATTTTTACTCTAATAAATATGTATAAATAATAGAATACTTGATTTTTTACATGTACATATATAATTATATGTATTTTTAAAAAAAATACAAAACTGTTTAGACCGTTTAACTTCGTTTAAACACCGTGTAAACAACCTAAACGCTAAACGAAGGACGACCGTGTAAAGACCGTATACCATTTAGAAAAACATTGCTTACACTGCTCCGAAAATTGCTCACAAGGAGCTACCCTACCTCTCCAAGGATATTAAATGAACTTTTTTCCATAACAACACGTGGTGATTAGCACATTGCACCAAAATAAAAAAAAATCATATCCTACTATAGATTGCGGGATTTCACGGACTATCAAATATTCTTTTTTCATTCCCTCACATCACCCTTCTCTTATTGGCATCTTACTGTCACTACAAAGAAATGTTTTAAATAGCGGTCTAAGACATTTAGTGGTCGCGTCCTCCAAAAACTATAAAAATCTATAGTTGGCTATAACGAAAGCTATTTCATTTAGCGGTTTTATAGGAGCATTAAAGTTCTTAGTTAGTTATGCACAAAGTAGAGGTTTTTTTGGAACATCCACGTAATCCTCTTAGTGTATTCCTTCAAATCACCCTTTAGAGATTTTGTTTGTGGTTCCATGCTAATCCTCACAAAATAAAAGAGATAAATCTTAAAATTTATCAAAATAAATCATCTAACCATCAATTTGTTAATCACTAATCATCGTAATAATACCATCAGATTTCATGTTTTTTAAATAACAACTTCTACAATTATAAAAATAAACCCCTAAATCTTTGCCGAGATTACCAGCTAGGTCATTATGAAAAATAATCTAATGGCTTGTTTGATCCTTATAACTAACAACTATAGACTATTTTTAAGTTCACAAGTATCTAAACGGATGGACTAATAGGTGGATTAATTTTTAGCTAAGCCCCAAACTAGTCGTTAGTCCACTAGTTAGTGAAATCCAGCTAATTGGAATTAATAGGGCCAACTAATCTCCAAAGGTAAAAAAAATCCCTAGTATTTGCGTGCAACTAGAGGCAAGGGGCATAAATGTATTTGCCTGTATACAGTACTTTCCCACAAATTAGCCCTAGGATTAAAAAAACACATGATTATTTTTAACCACCTAATAACTATTAGCCGGAATACTGGCAACTAGTCCTAGTCCATTCAAATAGGAGCTAAGACAATTTTAAGTTTCCATATAAATTACACACCTCTATCACTATGATAAATACACAAAAGCTCTTTTATATAAGTGATAGATAAAATATATCACGACTAAGGAAATAGTATAAGATGTCTATACGAGTATTGTGTTAGATCGAGTATGGAGTATTGTGTTAGATCGAGTATGGGACAAATGAGAGAGCAAAGATAAGAAAAAATAATTTGTTTGGACCCCAAATTTATCCACGAACTCCTAACGCTTATATATAACTTAAAATTACAAGCTTATCGAGGAGCACCGGTCGATTATAATTAAGAATATATATAATAACTTTATTTGACCAAAACAAACGACCCTAGTAATAAATAAGGCACTCAGTGGGAAACAGACACGTATGCCGAGACCACCCATCAGTGAAACACGTTGACCTTCAAAGAAAAGACTGGATCAAATTCTCTAAATTATTGTAAGATGACCCTCCCTTCTCCAAAGCACCCTTCGCCTTCAGTTTGAGCTCATGGGCCTTGTTCCTCCTCTCTTCCCCTTTAGGCCCTTGATCCATCAGCATATCCAGGGCTTTCTTCACCTGTTCCATTCCCACCTCGGCCTCCGCTTCGCTGCCACCGGCGGTGTTACTAGCAGTCAAGACATTTTCTGTTGGCTTCGTCACACCGACAGACACCCCAATGCCAAGCACGTCCACGATGAGCTGCTCGTTGATAAATTGCTCGGCGAAGAAGGGCCAGGTTGCCATGGGCACACCGGCTGCGACAGCCTCAAGAGTGGAGCCCCATCCGCAGTGCGTCATGAAGCCACCAACGGCTGGATGGGCCAGGATGGCCACCTGGGGCGCCCACCCGCGCACCACCAGGCACTTGCTGCCTGCGACGCCGTCTGCGTCGGTGTTCTCGCGCAGCCACTCCTTGACGTCGTCGGGCAGGGAGTCGGCGCCCTTGACGAGCCAGAGCACCGGCGAGGGGCACGAGACAAGCGCCATGCCGAGCTGCATGAGCTGAGCGGGCGGCATGCGCCCGACACTGCCGAAGCTCACGTACACCACGGACGTGGGCTCCTTGGCGTCCAGCCACGCCATGCATCGCCTCGCGTCACTCGACATGGACTGAGGGTCGAGACTCGGTGAGCGGCACAGCGAGACGGACCCGACGGCGATCACCTTTTTGCCCGTCGCCTCAGCGAGGAGCGCCGCCGAGCCGCTCTCCAGCTCCTCGAAGGTGTTCACCACGAAGCCGTCCGTGGCCACGTCGAAATCCCGGATCCCCTGCAGCGCGTTCCCACCGACGGAAGTGGCCGGCAGGAAATGCGGCGGGAGCTGCCTACGCGACAGCCTGAGCCGGAATGGCGGCAGCGCTGGGACGTCGAACAGCTCGTCGGCCGACGCGACAGCCTCGTGCGGCCTGTGCTTGTACAGGTACTCGATGCAGAGCAAAGCGAAGGCGCCGAAGCCGTGGAAGACGTAGTAGGGCACGCCGAGTTCGCGCGCCAGGCCTAGCACCCACGTCTGGCACACCCCGGAGATGATGCAGCTCGGACGGCGGCGTGGCGCCTCGCCGACGCCGAGGCAGTACCGCGCCACTGCCTCGCCAAACCCTCTGTTGGCCACGAAGAAGCGAGGCACCTCGTCCTGAGACCGGAGCAGGTCCATCCTCTCGCAGCCCTCGGGCAGGCCGGCGTCCGCGGCCGGGAACGGGACCGCGGTGACCGTGATCGCGGCGGCACCGTGTGACTGTGACGCCGGATGGGCACGGTCGACACGGCTCTGTACTATTGCTGCGTTGACAGGCGTGGTGATGATGGTGACCTCGGCTCCGTGGGACGCGAGGAGGCAGCCGAGGTCTGCCATGGGGATCACGTGGCTGATGCTTCCTGTGAATGGGATGAGCACGAAGTGTGGCTTGGCGGCTCTCTGTCTCTCCATTTCTCGCTCGCACAGGCACAGCTACAGTTAAGACGGTTGAGTGGATGGCCGATGGCTGTCTTCAAAAAGGCCGGCTAGCTACCCGGCTTGTTATTTTGTTGAAAAAAAAGCTTTTTTGGGCTCGTGGGCTGTGGCAAGCTGCTGAGCTCTTGCCACTATTTATGAAGGTCCAGTGGCCGTGCACTGCGTATGCACATACGACATGAGCTATCTGATGCGGAGGAGTTTGTACTGACTGGTCCACGCATGGGCCATGGCAGCATGACTGATGATGCACACCAACAGAAGATGAAGAAGCAGCAGAAGCAGAATCTGTCAAGCCTGTTGTCTCAGAGAAAATACTAGTCCGTTCACGAAGTAGATTTCACAAGTCGATCTCCTTCGTCAAAGAACGCATGCAATTCGGTCCAGATCATTTTGCAGACTGCAAATGCAAAAGAGTTACTGAGCATCATTTTTGCGGCGGAGATGAACTGAGGATTTAGTCAAATGAATAAAAGTTTCACCACAAGAGACGACCAGTGCGTGACTACGTCTGGAATATTACTCCCTTTCTATGGCCCCGTTCGCTTGTCTGAAAAAAGAAGACAAAACACTGTAGCTGCTGGTTGTGTAAGAGAGAAACACTGTTTCGGCTAAAACCGGCTGAAAATGCTATAGTAACCCCATGAGACACTTCTAGCCGATCCAGCTGCCGCCGCGTGAACGGGGCCTATTTTGTACAAGTTGCAAACTGTCCTCGTGACGTAAGGGCTTGCCTCGCTTAGATTGCAGCACGTCATCAGTGACGTCGCAGATCTTTTTTGGGTGGGACAACAATGCTCGGTGGCTGGTTACAGGGCGGTGACGTATATATTATGGGGAAAGGACCAGATAGGTTTTTAGTCCCGTATTCTTCCTGATAATGTTTTGGATGGTGCTAACTTTAGCATGTATTGTCAGCTCCTTTTGTTAATGGGTGCTAATAGAAGCATAAGTAAAAAAGGTGATTTATTAGTACTATATTTGTTTGATTTCAGCCTTGCCAATAGCTAGTATTTAGAATGAAGGATCCAACAGTCTTTAGCCTATCATACATGGCCCGGACTAAAATTTTAGAAAACATGTATTAGGACCATTCGAACCCGTGGTATCGCTAGTTTCTATAGCAGAGAACGCCCCAATGGATAATTTCCATACATTTTTTTAAAAAAATTAACGACTGCTAGTTGCGTATTGTATCGTCAATAGAAAGCAAAATGGAACGGACTAGGTGCTTGCCGATTCCTGTTATCACTGCCCGTGGCGATGGAAGCTGGGCGCACGTGCCCGCAGATTGTCTCCAGCCGAGCCAAGGGCATCCACGAGTGCAGCCAGTGCTGCTGGTGCTCACAAGCCGGCGTTCACCGCCGATTCCTACCTTGATGTCTGGAATTGATTGGCCTCGGCCTCTCCTCCTCCCTATGTTGCAGACATATGTTTTAGTTGTATCAGATGTTTCAGAGGTATGTTGCAAGTGTTTCATATGGATGTTGCAAAAGTAGATTTGGATGTTGCATATGTTGCAATGGCTATAAATGTATGTTGCAAGTATCTGTTTTTTTAGACGTACGTTGCAAGTGTTTTTATTTAGATATTGTATATGTTTTACGATGGCTTTTCAAGTGTTTTCAAGTATTTTTACAAGTGTTTCAGCCGCATGTTTTAAGTGTTTCATCTGTCTTCATACGCTTGTTGCAAATATTTTATCTGGATGTTTTAAAAGTATATCAAGCATTGCACATGTTACATGTAACTCATCTGCCACAGCCACCGCTGCGGCTGCTAGGGCACCGTGCATGCGTGTGAGAAACGAAGGGATGAAGTGTTGTGTGGCAGGGGGCACTCGAAGCATAGGGGAAGCGCCGGGAGCGGCGCGGGCGGTCCCCGCCTAGCGTGGACGTGCATCAGCCACGGGCAGTGGCGGATCTGCCGAGGGGGGGCTGCCGAGGCTCAAGCCCCCCCTACCCTGGCTGCGCCATTGGAGCCCCTCCTCAGCCCCTCCATAAAAATTTTAGCCATTAACCACTAGGAAGGAGGGGCTGGAGGCGTGGAACGTCGCTGCTCGCTGGTGACGGAGGACCGGACACCGGAGGTTGAAGACGAGCAGGGGTTGGTCTGCTTCCTGGGCTAGACCGCCGGAATGTGTATGTTTCACTTTCAGTGGCCCACTAACGAAGCCTGTTCACAGCCCATCAAGAAGACCGACGAAAATCCTTCGTTTCTCATTCCGCCGGTCACGGGAGCAGAGGAGTCGCACTCGACTCAAGCGATTGGACAAGTGGGCGACTGGGCCGCGGCGGCGGCGGCTCCAGCTAGGGTTGGCTCCAAAGCCTCCAACCCAACGACCGACGGAGCCACGGAGACGGAGGCGCCAGGGATCTCGGCGGGCGGAGGCAGCAGGCAGCAGCGGCCGCACCCGCGTAGCCGCGCATCGCAGGCTCACAGCAGCCAGCAGGAGCGCACAGTCCCCTGGGGGCGCAGCCTCGTTTTGGTTTGTTTCTGGGTGAAATCTCGATGATTCGAGCGGTTTGCTACTGAATTTCGCCGTGGATTTCTTGCTAGCTCGTCCTGCACTCAGTACTGCCTGCACTGCTTCGCTTTGCAGAGCTGCGTCGCGTCGCGTCCTACAGGCAGTTGCACGCCACCGCGCAGGGCAGTCGACTAGGGGCGACACGCTGACGCCGACGCTGCAGTGACTCCGACGAGGGGCGACGCGGCGGCCGAGTAGGCGGCAGGCAGCCAGGCGCCCAGGCAGGTCTCCAGTTCTCCACTATCTTCAGTTCTTCACATTTCAGTCTTTCAGAGATATGCTGTGTCTGTGTTCAGTACTGTCTGTGTTATGGTGCGGGTGCCAGAATCTTGCCTTAGAGGTAAAATATTTTTCTATTTATTTTCTCTAGGACCCTGCTAGCTGGAAGTATTCTTATACTGTACCACTTCAATCACCGCAGCACCAGCAGGGCAACAACCAGCAGGTATACTCCTTTTCTTTAGATTTGTCTTTTGAACTTTGTAATCGTTCAAAATTTGATTAGGATTTAATAAATTGCAGATTATTCAAAATGTCCAAAAGAACATTGCACACATATTTTTCTGGTACAAGTAGTACATTAACTCCATGCACTAATGAGAGCATAAATCAACCAATTCGACGTAGAGTGGAGTTTAGTCAATTCGATGTAGTTGGTGATCCAGAAAATCGCATACCAATTGAAGAATATCCATCAGAAATTAGAGACCAAGTTAGAAGGGCATATGCTTTGAGATGTCCGACCCAACCTCGTAATCTTACCTTTGCACGTAAATGGCAAAATGGTCAATGGAGATCATTTCAGCAAACTTGGTTTGACGAGTTTGATTGGCTAGAGTATAGTGAGTCGAAGGATGCAGCTTATTGCTTATATTGTTATCTTTTCTTTGATCCGGGGAAGCCTGAAAAATTTGGTAGTTCTGTCTTTGCCAAGGATGGTTATACTAACTGAAAAAAAGCTAAGGACAATTTTAATCAGCACGGTACTTGCAAGACTCACAATAATGCTAGGCTAAAGTGTGATGACTTTATGAATCAAAGAACAAATGTGGCTAGAAGAATTGATTAATTAGCAAATAGAAAGAGAAAAGAAATGAGATTCGCTTGAACTCTTCTTTAGATGTAGCAAGATTTCTTATAATGACAGGTGATGCTTTTCGTGGACACGATGAGTCCTCTACTTCCAACAATGTGGCAGAACCTCCTAAGAAATCGGGCCCACGTGCACCTATTGATGTCTCAACAGACCTCAGATAGCGTACACAAGTTCCCAACAACTTAACAGGTCTGTCGGGTGTCCTCGGGAAACCCGAATCATCCATGAATCTTTTCCAAACAGGATCCCAATCACAGTCATTGCAGATTACAACAGTTTTCAATATACATACCAGAGATTATAAAGCGGAAGACTTAAGTTTTAATATTACAAACCAGTTGTTTCAAACTTACAAAACCATAAGTGTCATACAACCATAGTAGCAGGATAATATTACATTAACATTATTTATTTCACACAAACTAGTGCCTTGTCCAAAGGCCATTCATCATTTCTCATCGTCATCGACTTCAAACACTGACATGCAGCAGGGACCAAAACAAGCCTGCGCATGCGACTCACCTGCAATAAGGGTTAACAACCCTGAGTACAAAAGTACTCAACAAGACTGACCCGACCAAAAAGGGCGAAGGTCTTAGGGATGCAGGTGTTGGGTCAAGGTAAGGATGTAGAAAGATTCAAAAGTTCTTTGCCAAATGCTTACTATTCTTGATCCTAATTTTAAGTTTTACCCCTAAGTACTTTAGTTCATTATCTCGAACCTAGTGTTCATATCTCATGTTCCAATCCTTCTCATTCCATTCTTTTTCTCATGTTTTAGTAATTCACCAGTCCTGCATTGCTTCTGTAATGAATTGAGTCTCCATATCCGCGGAGCACCGGCAATTCGAATTGATTCAAGTCCCAGCTGGGGATTCCTTATCACACGACATATGTAGAACTTAATCTTGCATATATCAACCTCGCTACCGGATCCTCCCGTACTAAGCCGTCGTCACGCCACCCGAGAGCACAACACATCTCAAATCCGGTCACATTCAAGCCACGAGGGTACACGCTACTCCCGCCATCTCACAACTCCCAGTGCGTGGGCATTCGTCTTGGTATCAGATTAGCCGAAGTAGGCTTACCGGAGTATGTTATCAGTACTACAAAGTGTCTCGTTCAAAAGATCCACAATGAGTGGCCTTTAAGCGACATAGTTGGCAACATTACCCAATATTCAAGATAAGTCACCCGACTAGTCTCTAGTTCATTCTACCTTCTTTCTTTCTTTCTTTGGCCAGTATGCCATCTTTGATTGTATCGAAACTTTTACTTTGAAAACCTACCATAAGCATTCTAAGCATTCTACGCCTTTGTAAATGAAAACATCTTTAAGGAAGGTAAACAATTAACAAGGTAGGCAATGCATCAAGTAGGCAACATTTGAAGTAAATCAACTTAATGCAATAAGTAACATAAGTGATAAACTTTTCAAAGTAAACAAGGTAATGGTTTAATGCATAAATCGGGGCTTGCCTTCGTTGACGATCTCAGGTTCCGGATCAGTACCACAATTATCAAATCCCGTGACAACCGGGGATTCTTCCAGGACTTGCTCAACTAGAATTGTTTCACTCTCGGGTTCTACACGAAATGATAACATATGCTTTAACATGATGATAATGTAAACATGATGCTTTCACGGTACATGAAATGTAACAACACCCCGAATACGATTTTCCTTCACGGTATAGTTGCAAACCAACCAAACCAACTTGCAATTCTACCAGCAAGAACCACACATGTGACTTGACCAAACTGATCTTGAAACCCTACTGGTCACACAACATGACCCAAACAAAAATTAAACTCTAACCCTAACAATTAGGGTTGCTTTTATTCAATTTTTAATTAATTTAAAATAAGCCCAAAAATAAACTTGTTCCAAATGACCTCAAAATTTTATGTAAGCTTCCTCATAATAAATTAGTGTACCAAAATAAATTTCATAATTTTTGAAGCTATACAGTGACCTACAAAAATTATGGAAATTACATTTATCAATTAATTGACTAAATTTTTTAACATTAAATTTTTTTCAAATTTCAAGTTTCAAATTTTTAAACCATAATAGAGCATGTACAGAAGGTACACCAAAATTTTCAGAATTTTTGGAGCTATGATTATTTTCCTACAAATTTTCAAAGATTCAGCACTATTCAAAATCAGAAAATAACAAAAGGCACTATTCTCTCTCTTGCTCTCACTGACAGCCGGCCCCCACCTGTCATCCCCAACCTCGGGCATTGACTGTGGCTTTGACGACGCTGACCGGCGCTAACTCATCGACGGTGAGCCCAACAGCGACGGCCAATGTTCCAACACGTCCACAAGAACTAGGCGCATCAATCTATGACACTTTGGAGGTTGATTACGGCATGGAATAAGGCTGACACCGGCCATGACGGACGCGGTGGCACAGCGGCGTTACGTCGGTGAAACAAGGCCGGTAACGGTGAAACAGAGCGTACAGGAAGCATCTGTGGCTCACCCCGATCGTGTTGAAGCAACAAGCGGGACCGGAGAAGCTCTGGTGACGCGTTTCGACGGTGACCGGGATCACGGCGGAGCGTACCTCGTCGACGATGGAGTTCTGGCGATGGATGAGGCTGGCCACGGTGAATCGACGTTTCCGTTGAGGTCGCCGGCCACGAGGAAGATGAACGTGGACAGCGAGCTCTCGGCGAACTCAGGCGGTAGCAACAGCTCGGTCGGATACGCGAGGAGCAGGTGGAACTAGAACACGGCTTTTACGGGGATTGCTTGCGCTGAGGAGATGAGAGAAGCTCGCCGGAGTTGAGACGGCGGCGTCGGAAAAGCAGAGGGAAGGAGGAAAAGTGAACGGCGTCGTCTGGGTCTTATAGCTCGGCCAGGAGCGCGCGGACTCGACACACAGCGTGCTCCCCGTGCCAGCGCGAAGCCAAGGGCGGTCGCAGACGTGCCTGGAAGGCCGGAGAAAGGACGCCGGCGGTGGGGCGGTGGTCAGGCTACTGTTCCGAGAAATTACAGAATTGCCACTGAGTTCATTTTGTAAATTACTCTCAAATTTTCTAAAGAAGTTGAAAATCTCCAAAAATGAAAGTTGCTCAACTTTTCAAACTCTACAACTTTTCTTCAATGAACATTTTCAAATTCTGCCTCCATTTTGAAATTTGAATTTGGGGTGCATTTGAGTATTTGAATCATTTCAAAATTACTCCAAATTTTATATGTAAACTTGAAAAACTTTGAATACCAAAATTGATCCACATAAAATAATCTCCAACTTTGCTTTTTGCCTCAACCCCAAATTCCACATGGATTTTGAATTAGTCAAAAGGGGCAAAAAGGACTTTTGTGATTTGAATTTGAATTCAAATTTGATTTGTCTTCCTTTTACTTAAATTTTGATTTTTGACCAGTAACATGGCCCATTAGGGTTATTTGAGTCAAATGACACATGGCCTCACATGATCACATGAAATTTGACCCTTGTGGTCATGATCTTTATTTAGGGTTTTGAAACACATCACATGAAATAACAATATTATGAAATAAACCTTATTTAGTGAATGCATTCAAAATTTTCTACTCTATGAATGCTTTGCAATGCATATGATGACATGTCAAAATTTTAATGATAGGTCAAAACACCAGAGGTGTTACAACCCTTCCCCTTAAAGAAATCTCGTCCCGAGATTTAAAACTTAAGGCTAAGTAATGGAAAAGGAAATGTGTCAAGCTAACACATCATAACTTTATTCAAAGACTAGTGAGGGGTTTTTTCCATTCTTTTGACAAAAGAAACAAGTTACAATATAGACAAGGTATTGCAACTAGAGAGAAGCAAAGAAGTCAGAAAAATTTTCTTCTAAGTAATCCTCGGACTCCCAAGTAGCTTCTTCTTCAGTGTGCTGGTTCCATTGTACTTTGTAGAACTTGATTGTACGCCTTCGAGTGACTCGATCTTTCTGATCTAAGACTTTAATGGGGTACTCGGCATAAGTCAAATCAGGTGCTAGTTCTACATCACCAAAGTCGATCACTTGGTCAGGTACTTGAAGACACTTCTTCAACTGGGATACATGGAAAATATCATGCACAACTGACATGTGATCTGGTAGCTTGACGCGATAGGCGACTGGTCCACATCTTTGTTGGATTTGAAACGGACCGACATAATGGGGCGCCAAATTTCCCCGAATCCCAAAACGATGAATTTCTTTCATCGACGATACCTTGAGGTAGACATGATCTCCCACTATGACTTCTAGCAGTCGCCTCCTCTTATCAGTATAGCTTTTCTGTCGGGATTGAGCTACCTTCATATTAGCTTGTATGAGTTTAACTTTCTCTTCTGCTTCCTTGATCACATCCGGTCCAAAGAACCAATGTTCTCCAACATCTGACCAATGTAAAGGTGTCTGGCATCTACGACCATATAATGCTTCAAATGGTGCCATTTTAATGCTCTCTTGATAGCTATTGTTATATGAGAATTCAGCTAAGGGAAGGCATTCATCCCACATAGCACCATAGGAGAGAACACATGCTCTTAACATATCTTCAAGAATTTGATTTACCCTTTCCGTCTGTCCATCTGTTTGCGGAAGATAAGCAGAACTACGCATAAGTTTAGTTCCCAAAGACTCATGTAGACTTTTCTAAAACTTGGATATGAACAATGACCCTCTGTCAGAGACAATGGTCTTGGGTGCCCCATGCAGACTGAAGATTCTATTAAGATAAAGCTTTACATACTGCTCCGCTCGATATTTATCTCTGGCTAGTAAGAAATGAGCTATCTTGGTTAGGCGATCAACAATGACCCATATTGAATTGTAGCCTGCAGATGTCCTAGGCAACCCTACTATGAAGTCCATACAGATATCTTCCCACTTCCAAGATGGAACTGGCAAGGAATGTAATGGATCCGCAGTCTTCATGTGAATCGCTTTAACTCTCTGACAAGTATCATATTTGGCCACATATTGAGCTATTTCTATTTTCATTTTGGTCCATCAATATCTCGTTCTTAAATCATGATATATTTTGTTGCTACCTGGATGAATGGAGTATCTTGTAGAATGAGCTTCATCAAGAATCTGCTTTCGCAGCTCTGGATTTTTGGGTGCTACCAATCTTTCCTTGAACCATACGACATCTGATTCATCAATCTTGAAACATGTTGATCTTCTAGATCTGACTTTATCCTTGATATGGGCTATGCCCTTACTTTTCTGTTGAGCAGCAATGATCTGATCTTTGATAGTGGACTCAACTGCAATATTAGACAGGGAACCTTGTTCTATGATTTGTAAATTTAGATGCTCCATCTCTTGACACAATGTTCGCTGCATAGGTTCTACAATCAGGCAATGACAATGACTCTTGCGACTCAGGGCATCGGCAACCACATTAGCCTTGCCCGGATGATAATGCACTTCTAAGTCATAATCTTTGATAAGTTCTAACCATCTTCTTTGCCTCATATTCAACTCTGACTGAGTGAAGATATATTTCAAACTTTTGTGATCTGTATAGATATGATAGATATTGTCCAATAAATAATGTCGCCAAACCTTGAGTGCATGAACAACAGCGGCTAATTCAAGATCATGGGTGGGATAATGTTCTTCATGCTTCTTGAGTTGTCTAGAAGCATATGCTATGACTCTGCCTTCTTGCATAAGAACACAACCAATACCAATTCCAGACGCATCACAGTAGATATCAAACGGCCTCTCGATATCAGGTTGTGCTAATACTGGTGCTGTTGTCAGCAGCTTCTTTAATGTTTGAAAGGCCTCCTCATATTCCGTTGACCATACAAACTTAGTTTGATTTTTCAGCAGTCCAGTAATTGGCTTCGCAATTCTGGAGAAGTCAGGGATGAACCGACGATAATAACCTGCCAACCCCAGAAAACTACGAACTTGATGAACAGTGGTAGGTGCTTTCCAGTTAAGAACTTATTCTACCTTGCTCAGATCAACAGCTATACCTTCAGCAGGTAACACATGACCTAGAAATTGTACTTCTTCTAACCAGAATTCACATTTGCTGAATTTGACATATAATTGGTGATCTCTTAATCGTTGTAGAACAATGCGGAGATGTTCCGCATGTTCTTCTTTGCTCTTAGAATAGATAAGAATGTCATCAATGAATACCACCACAAACTTATCTAACTCGGGCATAAAAACTGAGTTCATCAGGTACATAAAATGAGCCGGGGCATTGGCCACCCCAAAAGACATGACTAAATACTCATATAGACCATATCGGGTAGTAAACGTTGTCTTCGGCACATCTTCTCGTCTGATCTTAATCTGGTGATAGCCTGATCTCAAGTCTATCTTCGAGAACATCTTAGCTCCCACAAGTTGATCAAAAAGCAAATCAATTCAGGGTAAGGGGTATTTGTTCTTTATGGTGACTTCATTTAACGGTCGATAGTCAACACATAACCTTAAGATTTGGTCCTTCTTCTTCACGAAGATAGCAAGTCATCCCCAAGGTGATGAACTGGGTTGAATGAAACCCTTGTCTAACAACTCTTGTAGTTGCATTTTTAATTCTGCTAGTTCTTTGGGTGGCATCCTATATGCTCTTCTGGACACAGGTGCCGTTCCTGGTTTTAGGTCAATTCTAAACTCCACATCTCGGTCTGGTGGTAGTCCAGGCAGATCATTGGAAAAAACATCCGTAAATTCACATACCACAGGAATGTTCTCGGCTTCTTCCACAGTAGTTGCACAGACTGTTCCAACTGTACTCTTAGGAAAGGGAAGTTGGATGAGAAGTTGGGTTTTGCTGTCAGGTATATTTACTCTTATGGTTCTACGCAGGACATCTATGACAGCCCCGTGTTGAGTTAACCAGTTCATACCAAGGATCACATCTATATATTGATCCTTTAATATCAGCATGCTGGTAGGGAACTCATGTCCTCCCAAATCAATAGGTACATACTGAACTATCTCCCTTGTACAGAGTCGTCCCCCGGGCGACTGTATATGATATGGTTCTTTTGTTTTCCCTATAGTTATCCCATGCTTCACAACAAATGTACGATTGATGAATGTATGGGATGCACCGGAATCAAATAAGGTAATTGCAGGGTGCTTAGCAACGGGAAACATACCAATCATTACTGGTTCTCCTTCTGGAATAGATTCCACCTGAGTATAGAAGACCCTTCCAGATTTTTTCTCAGCCTGACCTTTCTGACTATTCTGAGCATTGCCCTTGTACTGATTCTGAGCTTGAGTAATAGGGGCTTTGGGTGCATCAGAATTGTTCTTCCTAGGATACAGACATTCTCGGGAAAAGTGTCCGGGTTTACCACAATTATAGCATGGATAATTGTGATTCTGGGGAGTAGCATTGCGGTTTGCATTATTTGTATTGTTTTGCTGCTGCGGTGCTTGATTAGGATAAGGCGTATTAGTTGCAGGACGAATAAAGATTTGCTGCCTGCTTTGGCTTTGTTGTGGGCGGAATGGTGCACGGCCATGATTCTGAGGATGGTAGATCACCTTTTGACGTTTTCCACTCGACGATCCGGAAGCAAATGCTCTCTTTTTCTTCGGCTCCTTGTGTCGGTGGTAATTCTCCTCTGAAGCGATAGCAATGTTGACAGTCTCATGATAAGTTGCGTTGCCACAAGTTGCCATCATGGTCTGAAGTTTGGTGTTTAGACCTCTCATGAAATGATTCTTCTTCTTCCTGTCTGTATTCACATACTCTATAGCATACTGCGACAGGTGATTGAAACGCCCAACATAGTGCATCACCGGGTGCTCCCCTTACTTAAGAGCCAGGAACTCTTCTAACTTCATGGTCATCACACAATCTGGAATATAGTGTGCCCTGAAGGCATTCTTAAACTCCATCTAGGTGATTTGGTGACCAGCGGGCTGTACAGCTACCAAATTTGTCCACCAGGCACCAGCAGCTCCTCAGAGTTGCTATACCGCAAACCTTGGTTTCTGAATCTCGGTACAGCGAATCAGCTCAAACTTTTGCTCCATTGTCCGGAGCCAATCGTCAGCTTCTAAAGGCTCTTCTGCCTTAGAGAACACAGGCGGACGTGTGTCAGTAAAATCAATATAGGTTGTCTCGTCATTTCCATTATTACGGTGACCATGATTAGGGTGTGGTGCTTGTTGGTTCTGAGCCATTTCCCTTAACAACCTAGCATTCTCGGCCGTTGCATAGACGAGTGCAGTTATGGCATCTGCCATACTCGGAGGCATTGGTGGAGGATTTGGGACTTCATCATTGTCTTGCGAAGTACTAGCACCAGTTCGGGTGTTAATGCGAGGCATCTGTCAGAAAGACATGTTTATTTACACTATTATTTTATTGAAAACAGTTAAAAGGTTTCATGCTACAAAGGGTTTCTTATTTATGTTACATGTCTTGTATCCCACAAGACAACCCTGGTTTACTAGGAAAGCAGTAAAGGAACTATTACTACTCCGAGCTTTTAGTCATCGGCATCCGTGCCCATATCGGACGAACCCTCATCTTCATCGGAGAAGTACACTAACTCCTCGGGATCCTCCTCCTCTTCATTCTCGACTTCTCCTGGGTCTACAATCATTTCTTTATCTATAACTTCACCATCCCCATGAGGAGGATGAAGTTGAGCGTACATCATGTGGACATTCTCATGAAGAATGACATTGTCCATCTCCAGGTCTTCTACGTAGAACTCCAACTCATGGATGCGTTCATTGGCCACATCCTCTCATGTCCAGGCTTCATTCTGCAACTCGGTATTCTTGTGATGTCCCTTTCCATTTCCGCCAGCTTCTCTTGATCTTTGGCATGAGCTCGACGAAGAGTGTTGAGCTCCTTAGTAAGGTTCTCAATATTGGCGGGATTGCTTGCAGATCCTTCATCTCCTAGGGTCTTGGAACTTCCTTCACCAAGCTCACGGTTACGCGGTGCCAACTGGTGACGAGGGACTCCGTGAGGTCCAGTGGACTTGCGTGCAGTTATCTTGGTCTTTGCCATAGCCAGTAGAATTTAGGATAGGACTATAAGGATAGCTTGAGGACAATGGAGGTTAGCAAGAATGGGATTGACATTACTTACCCAACCACTTTTAAGGGGAATTATTATGCAAGGTGCTCAAGCATGATGCATGAATTGATCTTACGAATTTGAGTACAAAAGATTTATACAATCAAAAGTACTAGATTTTTAATACATAGGGCAAACCTAATCATATTATCCACCACAAACTTTCAAATAAGATAGGATTGAGGCTAGATTAGAGGGAAGAAGAAAGAAATTTGAACTCAAAATATCCAGTTTAATTTCTTTGATCCAAATCAGTTTGAAGGTTTTCAAAAGCAACCTACAATGATCTTAGATAGGGCCCGCTCTGATACCAGCTGTGGCAGAACCTCCTAAGAAATCGGGCCCACATGCACCTGTTGATGTCTCAACAGACCTCAGATAGCGTACACAAGTTCCCAACAACTTAACAGGTCTGTCGGGTGTTCTCGGGAAACCCGAATCATCCATGAATCTTTTTCAAATAGGATCCCAATCACAGTCATTGCAGATTACAACAGTTTTCAATATACATACCAGAGATTATAAAGCGGAAGACTTAAGTTTTAATATTACAAACCAGTTGTTTCAAACTTACAAAACCATAAGTGTCATACAACCATAGTAGCAGGATAATATTACATTAACATTATTTATTTCACACAAACTAGTGCCTTGTCCAAAGGCCATTCATCATTCCTTATCGTCATCGACTTCAAACACTGACATGCAGCAGGGACCAAAACAAGCCTGCGCATGCGACTCACCTGCAACAAGGGTTAACAAACCCTGAGTATAAAAGTACTCAACAAGACTGACCCGGCCAAAAAGGGCGAAGGTCTTAGGGATGCAGGTGTTGGGTCAAGGTAAGGATGTAGAAAGATTCAAAAGTTCTTTGCCAAAAGCTTACTATTCTTGATCCTAGTTTCAAGTTTTACCCCTAAGTACTTTAGTTCATTATCTCCAACCTAGTGTTCATATCCCATGTTCCAATCCTTCTCATTCCATTCTTTTTCTCATGTTTTAGTAATTCACCAGTCCTGCATTGTTTCTGTAATGAATCGAGTCTCCATATCCGCGGAGCACCGGCAATTCGAATTGATTCAAGTCCCAGCTGGGGATTCCTTATCACACGACATATGTAGAACTTAATCTTGCATATATCAACATCGCTACCGGATCCTCCCGTACTAAGCTGTCTTCACGCCACCCGAGAGCACAGCACACCTCAAATCCGGCCACATTCAAGCTACGAGGGTACACGCTACTCCCGCCATCTCACTATTCCCAGTGCGTGCGCATTCGTCTTGGTATCGGATTAGCCGAAGTAGGCTTACCGGAGTATGTGACCAGTACTACAAAGTGTCTTGTTCAAAAGATCCACAATGAGTGGCCTTTAAGCGACATAGTCGACAACATTACCCAACATTCAAGATAAGTCATCCGACTAGTCTCTAGTTCATTCTACCTTCTTTCTTTCTTTGGCTAGTATGCCATCTTTGATTGTATCGAAACTTTTACTTTGAAAACCTACCATAAGCATTCTAAGCATTCTACGCCTTTGTAAATGAAAACATCTTCAAGGAAGGTAAACAATTAACAAGGTAGGCAATGCATCAAGTAGGCAACATTTGAAGTAAATCAACTTAATGCAATAAGTAACATAAGTGATAAACTTTTCAAAGTAAACAAGGTAATGGTTTAATGCATAAACCAGGGCTTGCCTTTGTTGACGATCTCAGGTTCCAGACCAGTACCACAATTATCAAATCCCGTGACAACCGGGGATTCTTTCAGGACTTGCTCAACTAGAATCGTTTCACTCTAGGGTTCTACACGAAATGATAACATATGCTTTAACATGATGATAATGTAAACATAATGCTTTCACGGTACATAAAATGTAACAACACCCCGAATACGATTTTCCTTCACGGTATAGTTGCAAACCAACCAAACCAACTTGCAATTCTACCGGCAAGAACCACACATGTGACTTGACCAAACTGATCTTGAAACCCTACTGGTCACACAACATGACCCAAACAAAAATTAAACTCTAACCCTAACAATTAGGGTTGCTTTTATTCAATTTTTAATTAATTTGAAATAAGCCCAAAAATAAACTTGTTCCAAATGACCTCAAAATTTTATGTAAGCTTCCTCATAACAAATTAGTGTACCAAAATAAATTTCATAATTTTTGGAGCTATACAGTGACCTACAAAAATTATGGAAATTGCATTTATCAATTAATTGACTAAATTTTTGAACATTAAAAATTTATTCAAATTTCAAGTTTCAAATTTTTAAACCATAATAGAGCATGTACAGAAGGTACACCAAATTTTTGAGAATTTTTGGAGCTATGATTATTTTCCTACAAATTTTCAAAGATTCAGCACTATTCAAAATTAGAAAATAACAAAAGGCACTATTCTCTCTTGCTCTCACAGACAGCCGGCCCCCACCTGTCATCCCCAACCTCGGCAATTGACCGTGGCTTCGACGACGCTGACCGGCGCTAACTCGCCGACCGTGAGCCCAACAGCGACGGCCAATGTTCCAACACGTCCACAAGAACTAGGCGCATCAATCTATGGCACTTTGGAGGTTGATTACGGCATGGAATAAGGCTGACACCGGCCATGGCGGACGTGGTGGCACGGCGGCGTTACGCCGACGAAACAAGGCCAGTAACGGTGAAACAGAGCGTACAGGAAGCATCAGTGGCTCACCCCGATCGTGTTGAAGCAACAAGCGGGACCGGAGAAGCTCTGGTGACGCGTTTCGACGGTGACCAGGATCACGGCGGAGCGTACCTCGTCGACGATGGAGTTCCGGCGACGGATGAGGCTGGCCACGGTGAATCGACGTTTCCGTTGAGGTCACCGGCCGCGAGGAAGATGAACGTGGACAGCGAGCTCTCGGCGAACTCAGGCGGTAGCAACAGCTCGGTCGGATGCGCGAGGAGCAGGCGGAACTAGAACACAGCTTTTACGGGGATTGCTTGCGCTGAGGAGATGAGAGAAGTTGCCACCAAGTTCATTTTGTAAATTACTCTCAAATTTTCTAAAGAAGTTGAAAATCTCCAAAAATGAAAGTTGCTCAACTTTTCAAACTCTACAACTTTTCTTCAATGAACATTTTCAAATTCTGCCTCCATATTGAAATTTGAATTTGGGGTGCATTTGAGTATTTGAATCATTTCAAAATTACTCTAAATTTTATATGTAAACTTGAAAAACTTTGAATACCAAAGTTGATCCACATAAAATAATCTCCAACTTTGCTTTTTGCCTCAACCCCAAATTCCACATGGATTTTGAATTAGTCAAAAGGGGCAAAAAGGACTTTTGTGATTTGAATTTGAATTCAAATTTGATTTGTCTTCCTTTTACTTAAATTTTGATTTTTGACCAGTAACATGGCCCATTAGGGTTATTTGAGTCAAATGACACATGGCCTCACATGATCACATGAAATTTGACCCTTGTGGTCATGATCTTTATTTAGGGTTTTGAAACACATCACATGAAATAACAACATTATGAAATAAACCTTATTTAGTGAATGCATTCAAAATTTTCTACTCTATGAATGCTTTGCAATGCATATGATGACATGTCAAATTTTTAATGATAGGTCAAAACACCAGAGGTGTTACAAACAACAAGGGTACATATAGAGAGATGGTTGATTGGTACAAAGATAAAGTTGAGATTGTTAAGGATGCATACGATAAAGGTGCAAAAAATTGCACAATGATATCTCATCATATACAGAAGGACCTTACAAAAGCTTGTTCACAAGAAGTCATGTCAGTGATTATGGATGAGATTGGAGATAAAAAATTCTTTGTATTGATTGATGAGTCCCGAGATGTATCAATAAAAGAACAGATGGCTGTAATTTTGAGGTTAGTAGATGACAACTCTATTTTTTTACCTCGACTTTTACTTGTACACTTGTACTAACATGAAATAAAATATGGTTTGCAGGTTTGTGAATGATGGAGGGAAGGTGATGGAGAGGCTCCTTGGACTTCAGCATGTTGAGAGTTGTACAGTTGCTGCATTGAAAGAAGCTCTGGTCAAAATGCTTAACAGTCATAAGCTACCAATCTCTAGGCTTCGTGGGCAAGGTTATGATGGAGCTTCCAATATGAGAGGTGAATTTAATGGTGTGCAAAAATTGATTCGGGATGAAAATCCTTATGCATTCTATGTGCATTGTTTTGCCCATCAATTGCAATTAGTGGTTGTTACTGTTGCCACTTCTACTCCAGCCATTGCAGATTTCTTTAACAATGTTCCTCTAATAGTCAACATTGTCGTCGCATCATGTATGAGAAAGGATGCCTTGCTTGCAAAGCATTATGATGTGTTGTTAGAAAAGTTGGAGAGTGGGGAGATTATCACTAGAAAAGGTTTGAATGAGGAATGTAGCCTAGCAAGGCCTGGAGATACTAGATGGGGTTCACATCTTAAAACTTTACTTCGTATTTTGGTGATGTGGAAAGCTGTCATAGACATTCTTGAGATAGTAAAGAAAGACTTTGTTAAACCAGGAAATAATGGTAGAGCATTTGGTTTAATTGGTAGAATGGAGAGGTTTGATTTTGTGTTCATAATGCATTTAATGATAGAATTGTTGAGCATCACAGACAGTCTGTCACGTGCTTTGCAAAGGAAGGATCAAGACATTGTTAAGGCAATGCAATTGATCATAGATGTCAAAGAGCAGTTGCAGGATATGAGGGACAATGGATGGGATCCCTTATTCAAAAGAGTGAAAATATTATGTGATAAGAATGAGATTGAAGTGCCAGATATGGACAAGGAAATAAATGCTAGAGGGACATCTACACGTAGAAAGCAAAAGGTAACAAACATGCACTTCTATCATGTTGAGGTTTTCCTTGTTGCCATAGATGCCATTTTGTCTGAGATGAATCATCGATTTGGTGAAGTTAGTTCAGAATTATTAGTTGCATGGCTTGTCTTAACCCAAGGAACTCCTTCTCTAATTTTGATGTGGATAAGCTTGTGAGACTTGCTAAAATTTATGCTGCGGATTTTGACGTCGGTGACCTTCTTTTGCCTGGTCAACTGAGAGGATTTGTCAGTCGTGCTAGAAGAACTCAAGACTTTCTTGGATGTACAGAGCTTGGAAAGGTTGTTGAAATTATGGTCAATACTAAAATGAACACATCTTATGGATTAGTGTATCGGCTCATTGAATTAACATTAATTCTTCCGGTGGCAACAGCTTCAGTTGAGAGGATATTTTCTGCTATGTCTATTGTAAAGACAGATTTGCGTAACGAAATGGGTGATGAATGGCTCAATGACTTAATGATATGTTACACTGAGAAGAAGATATTTAGAAGCATCAAGAATGACAAAATCATAAAACGATTTGAAGACATGAAAACCTGGCGTATGTTAGTGCCTCGAAACAATTTAGTGGTATGATATATGTTCTCTTCTACCTTCAAAACTTTGAAGTTAAATACTTGAAATTTGTGTCACTAATTTATTTTTTTCTTGTATAGATTGCTTCTAATGATTCATGCAGAATACAACAGCGTGAATGCGTCATCATCTATCGATCTTTTGTTGGTTAGTTCTAAAAATTGTATCTTTTACTTCTTATGCGTTTTATGATGCACTTTCGATTGTTTATCATAGTTATCATGTAAAAGGTTTAAAACTGCTATATCTTAGCTTTGTATGGGATATAATTGAGTGAAGTTGGTCTAGCTCTTTTTGCCTAGCCCCTCCTAATTTTTTTTCTAGATCCACCACTGGCCACGGGGCACACGTACCAACCACACCCCAAATTCATGCTACCTACGTCTGCTCAGAGAGATTTTCTAAGTACATCTTCAATGGTCCAGAGCACATACACTAGGTCTCCTTTCCCCTTTCCCTTAAAACTTACTACAGGGGATTGAGAAAACTCAACTCCAGACTATAGGGGAGAGGTTATGCAGCAAACTGAGAAAAACTCATTTCCTTTTCTTACGTGGGACCCACAGGTTAGTGGTATCTCTCCTTTCCTCTCCCTCTCCTCTGCTTCTTCTCCCTCCATTGAGGCAAGGAGGCGACCATGCTCGTCTGGATGGCTGAAGGGTCGAGATGGCGGACTAGAGGGGGGGTGAATAGTCTTTTCTAAAATTAATCGCGTCGGCTAACCGATATAAATGCGGAATTAAAACAATCGGTCTAGCCAAGACTACACCCCTCTATATATGTTCACTAGCACCTTGCAAAGATACTAATAAAGCAACTAAGGTGCCGGGCTAGCTAGAGCTCTCCTAAACAATTCTAGGAGCAAGGTCACACAAACCTATGCCACTAGTACTTTAAGTAACAAGGGAGCTCCTACACATGCTAGTAAGCAAAAGCACAAAGCTAACTAAGCTCACTAGCAATGCTCAATAACAAGGCAACCAACGCCTAATTAGAGAGCGCAAATACTTAGCTACACAAACTAAGCAATGTGACTAACAAGGTTACTAAAACCAAATTAGCCACGCAAGGAAGCTACTTCTATGCTACACAAGCAAGAAGGTAATTAGCTAGCTACACAAGCTATCTAATTACAAGAGCAACTACACAAGCTTAAGATATATATATAAGTAATTGCAAGCTTGTGTAATGGGGATGCAAACCAACGGAAAGAACAAGGTTGACACGATGATTTTTCTCCCGAGGTTCACGTGTTTGCCAACACGCTAGTCCCCGTTGTGTCGACCGCTCACTTGGTGGTTCGGCGGCTAATTAGCATCACCCGCTAAACCCGCACGTCGGGCACCGCAAGAACCTACCCCTTGAGTGAGGGTAGCTCAATGACACGCTTTACTAAGGTTGCTCTTCGCGACTCCCGCGGGGCGAGCACAATGCCCCTCACAAGCACTTCTTCGGAGCGCCGCACAAGCTTCTTGCGCGCTTCGACGGAGACCACCACCAAGCCGTCTAGGAGGTGGCAACCTCCAAGAGTAACAAGCACCACCGGCTCGCAACTCGATCACCTAGTGCCACTCGATGCAACCTCACGATGCAATCGCACTAGAATCGCTCACTCACACAATCGAATGATCACTATCAAGTATATGTGTGATGGAGGGCTCCCAAGCACTCACAAGCATGGACACTAAGTCCCTTGAGGTGCTCAAAGACGACCATGGCCGAGGGCCACTTCTATTTATAGCCCCAAGGGCTAAACTAGCCGTTACCCCTTCATCGGGCAGCGGTCGGGACGACCGGACGCTCGTCCGATCGACCGGACGGACGGACCTCAGCGTCCGGTCGATGCGATGCACGCCACGTGTCCCCTCCTTCAAACGCCGATCATCGGATCTCAACGGTCATCCGTCGACGGACGACAAGATGAACCGACCGGACGAAGCAACCCAGCGTCCGGTCGTCGTTTTCGAAGAAGTATTGACCGACCTCGACCGGACGCGTCCGGTCACACTTGATCGGACGCAGCCAGCGTCCGGTCACACTCCAGCTTCTGCGTCACTGTACGTCAGCCTGACCGGACGCACCCTGCCAGCGTCCGGTGCATTCAGATCCAGCGTCCGGTCAGTTGACCGACGCCAGCATCTTCGCGACTAACTCGTTTTCACTTCTAACTTCATCACCCTTGCTCCAATGTGCTAACCACAAGAACTTGCAACCGGCGCAATAGAAAATAGGCATTCTATTTTCCCGAAAGCGCCGACACCACCTCCCGAGAGAGGGACCCAAACCCATCTCACCCCTGCAAACACCACCTCCTTTGTAAATGTGCCAACACCACCAAGTGTACACCACCATGTGTATGTGTGTTAGCATTTTCACAATCATTTCCCAAAGGATGTTAGCCACTCAACTTGCCACGCCACTCGATCCTAGCGACAATGCAAAGTTAGATCACTCGAGTGGCACTAGATGACCGATATGCAAACAAGTTTGCCCCTCTTGATAGTATGGCCATCTATCCTAAACCCGGTCATAAACTTCTCTACACACCTATGACCGGTGAAATGAAATGCCCTAGGTTATACCTTTGCCTTGCGCATTCCATTCCATCTCCTTCAATGTCGATGCAACACATGCACCAACACGATCAACAATGATATGATCCACTTCATATCATCACATGATCATATTGGTTCATCGATCTTGACTCTACTTGCTCTTCACCGTTGCTATCGTCCATCGGCGCCAAGTCTTGCTCAAGTTTCACCGCCACGCGGTCCATCACTCCAAAGCCTTTGACTTGCCCTTCACGCTTGCAACCGGTCCATCAAGCCAAGTCTTGTCTTGATCTTCTCCACCTTGATCACATGACTCAATGTCATGTCTCATGTGCAATAAGCTCCTTCATCATCACATGTGTGAGCTTTGCAACATCTCCAAGCCATTTTCACCTTCATGGCATATGTTGCTCACACACATGTACCTGTGGACTAATCACCTGTGTATCTCACATAAACACAATTAGTCCACCTAGGTTGTCACTCAATTACCAAAACCAACAAGGACCTTTCAATGGCGCGACCAGCCCGCGCCCGATGTGGCGGCCCGTGTGATGGCGGCCCTCGCCCATCATGTGAACCCACGCGTCAGTGACACGAGGAGGGAGAAATGAGATTGAGAAAAATCTATGATACTTCCCCTTTCTTTGAGGGAGCGAGAAAAAAATATAGGAAAAGGGGATCGAGAAAGGAGATCTGCTGGAGCATTTTTTTTCATCTCATTCCTCTATAATCTATATGATAGTTTTTAGGGAGAGGAGACTGTTTTTCTCGATCTATGCCACCTGGAGGAGAGAAAAGACAAAACCTTTGAGCTAGCGTGTAAGGGTAGAGCTAAAGTCTTTTCGTGTAATAATGCATGAGGCATATTCTTCCTCTCTCTCTCTCTCTCCAAATAGGAGAAAAGATATATGAATAAAGAACACCTTACGTATGAAACATATAAGATGAGATAACATCTAATCATAACTCCTATTAGTAGAGGTGCCCTAAAGCAGACCTTCATGTACAATGTGCACATTGCAGTCCTATTACGATTTAGGTTATGCATAGGACCATCAACTCTAGAGCCCACATATGTATAGGGATTGCTTAGGACTGCTCCACAAGCTCTACCGTGGAGTAGCTGTTGATGGGACGGCTCCTCCCTACAGTGATGCGGCTCCTCCCTACAGTGATGTATAGGGTTCAACAGTACACATGCAGTGAAGCCAGAGCCCTTATGAGCCACGCCAAAAAAGCCCTAAGAAATATGGAGCAAGAGTTGAAAATATGGAGCGGAGTCGTCTTAAACAGGCCCATAGTTTCATATCTAGGGCTATTTATTGTAGCATGGCTGAACCAGTGACAATCTAGGATTTATAATCTAGTCAAATTTTAAGATATTTAACCCAAATAGTGTTAAATTTGGCTTAAAATCAGATGTGTAATTATGGTGAGAGGGCGTTTAGCGGTACGCAGCAGTAGTACTATCCATCAAGGGATTCTGCTAGCTGCATGCAGTCAGCGTCAAAAGATTTGTCCCCTGTGTAGGGCGCCTGCCAGTGGCTAGACCACTCCTATTGGCTTTGGGCTTTGGGCTATGGCCGCAAGTCGTCAGGAGGAAAATTGCAGAAACCGTGACTGTTTGGCGCTTGTACAAAAGATACGATGTTTCTAAGTTCCCGTTCGCTTATGTTAAAAATGGCTTGTTCGGCTTTTTTTTAGCTAGAACAGTATTTTTCTCTCACAATAATTTAGCCGGAACAGTATTTTTCAGCTAATTTCAGCCAAGTTTCAGACCAGCGAACGGAGCCTAGATGTCCAAAAAGTTGTTCGGTTGCATCTTGCAAGTCTCCATTTGTGCTGTAAAAACGCACGATCCATGCTAGGGCGTTTCTAAATGTCCAAAAGATACGATGTTTTATTCAGCAACGAAAATGCATATTACTACCTTTTCTTTTCTTTTGAGGGGAGTATTATTACCTTTTCTTATCGAATTGGTTATTGGTTAAAACCATAGGTCCAGCCCATTTTCTTATCGAATTGGTTAAACCATACTCCGTAGGTCCAGCCCAATTTCAGTAGACGTTCGCCGAGAGCGAACTCAGACGATTTTTCTGTTACCATAGAAATGACATCTCTTCCTCTTGCTTTCATTTTCACAATTTCACATGCGCAAAGCCGCCGTAGATCAATATCATTCGTGTATATATCTACCGTTTCTCCTACAGCTTGATACACTACTACAAAAAAAGCATTTTAGGGGCGGCCGGTAACCCTTTGTAGGGACGGTTTGACCAGCCGTCCCTACCGAACCGTCTCTACAAATCATGTATTTGTAGGAGCGGTTCCCAGGCTGCCCATACAAATTGATTTGTAGGGGCGGCTGGTGATTGAGCCGCCCCTACAAATCGATTTATAGGGGCGGTTCGTAATACCAGCCGCCCCTACAAATCGATTTGTAGGGGCGACTGTAGTGCCAGCCGCCTCTATAATATTTGTTTGTAGAGGCGGTTCAATCTAGAACCGCCCATACAGTACGTTTTCCCGCAAAAAATTTTAAATTCGACCGGAACTGTTTGTTTCCGCGTATTCCATCCAGCGTTCACGTTGCCGAACGCCGTGCGACCAACGTTCCGAACCGCGTTCGTGTTGCCGAACGCCCCGCGACCAACGTTCCGAACCGCGTTCGCGTTGCCGAACGCCCCGCGACCAACGTTCCGAACGTGAATACAAGCACAATAGTATTATATAAACTACAATTACAAGTCCAATTTATAAGAACATATACAATTCATCATTAAATATACAAATTCCATATACATTGTTATCAACGTCTTAGAGCTAGCCTTTCAGTCTCACGAAGGTGTTGGTACTGAGGATTTCTACCTAAGTCAGACTCTCGGTCATGGTAGACGCCTTTGACGTGTACAATCTGGTCCAATATGAAGTTGCAAAGGTCGCCGACGAGCTCTAAGAGTTGGTCATCCTTATATGGGTCTTTTTTTCATTCCTTTCTCTTCTCTCCACTATAAGAGAACAAGTTTTGGTTTAGTATTTCATATCATGTACGAAGTTTTTATACTAGTGATGAAGAGGTTCAAACTTATCCTTAAGGGGTGTCTCCTGTAGGCACTGGTGTTACTCATCATAAAACATATATAGTATCCACAATGTACACTCCCAGGCCTCTGCTTGGGGTACTGTATGTTTTGCATATAAAAATGTTAGGTAATGCTTTTGACAGCCATGTAACGGAGTACTGAAGAAGTAAGTTACACTTACCGCACATAGTATTTTTATAGTCAGCTTTTCCTTCCATGCTGGATCATGCCTTCCGTGATGATGAGTGACATAGAACCTAAATGCTCTGCTCGAATTATTTTAGCAAATATAACTTGTTAGTATCCATAAGTGAACGTTACAAGTATGTATACAAACATATAAGCTAATGAGGATTGTCGATATGTATACGTCTTGAGAATTGATATGAAGTCTTTGTATGTCGCCGGGTCCTTATCTATTGAATCAAAGACCCATGCCATGCTCCTCCCGATATCAACGGCTATACAAATCCAGTGGTTGCTGCATGGATTTAATCATAGAACTAGATAAGCTCTTTTGCATCGAATAAAATATATCGAACAAAGCTTTAAGTATATAGTTGAACTTACTCGAAGTTGTATGGTAGCCATATAGTAGAGTGTTGTTGTAGATTTTTGAAAGCCAGAGCAATGTATGCCGCAACCTTAAGGGACTCTTCCTTTAGTTTCACCATACGGATGCGCTCTTTCTCCCGAAGAGTCTTTGCAGCAGCTAGCTCTTTGGCATCCAGTGTCCACTGTTTAGGGTAATTAAAATTTGTTTGGACTATAGGTTGAGGGTCTACATACCCGGCTTTCAGACTTGGCATTTGTTTGACAATGTGCACTTGCATTCTACAAATCACGTCGTGGGTTAGTTACAACAAAATTCAAAGATTACATTCATATCATATCGGGAGGACAAGGACTTACAAGCACCACGTGCGAATTAGATTCATCTCCATTTCTCCCAGGTGAAAGCATGTGTGCATGTCATTGAAGTCAAAGACAATTTTCCCGGCTGAGCTTCCAAATGTGTCTGTGGGGAAGCATGCTTGTACGAGATCTATGCTTGTTGGGAGAACACGCAAGTACCAATCATGGAACCTTCTCATTCCAAGTGGTAGGCGCTGGATGTCCCGGTTTGGTATGAAGGGCTTGCCTCTTTCATATGTTTTCGGGCAATCCTTTGACCATTTGATGGCATCAACATTTGGATATATACTGCTTTGCAATTTGGTGGAGTTTGCTAGTTACGGCCTCCTCAAAACCCCGTGACGGGACTTTTTTAACTTGGTTCTCAGGCTTGAACTGGTAATGGGAATACCACTTGGGCACCAACGAGACGTCTTTCACCGAAACATAAACTGGCCTTATGTTGATTGGAATCTTCTTTCAAAGCTCCCATTCAGGCACGTCCTCGTCTTCTTGTGCATCACCTTCTTCAGGAGGCACTCGTTGTTTATGTATCGGCTGTGCTTGTTGAGAAGACTATGACATCTCATCATGCACTTGCTTGGTACGAGCTATAGAAGGTTGTGGCATCTCATCAGGCACATGCTCGCTAGGAGGCGGGGAAGAATGTGGCATCTCAGGTATGTGGTGGTCATGAGACGGTGAAAATATCTCCCCAACCTCAACAACAAGCTCTAAATTTGGGAGAGGGGGAGGCGGCGAAGAAGCAGTCAATATAATTTCCTGTTTGTGCCAGAGGATGAACTGTCCAATAACGTCTCCGAGTAACACTAGCCCCTCGGGAGTTGCGTAGTCTATCCTCCAATGCATGAACTCGGACTTCACGGTATGCACCTCGACCCTAGTGTAGTCCGGTGGTATCTTATTATTGTGGTGTAAGCCACCGGGAGGATGTACCACACCCGTTGCCACCTCCATCAAAGTGTTCTGCCGGTCGCTGAGAAACACCAAGGTGCAACTAGTTGGTTCCCATATGCGATCGACGGGGGTTGTGGCTGTAGTGGAACCTTGGCTGCTAGAAACTTTCGGAGGGCTGCCAACTAATGTCAGTTCTCCCAGCGGCGTCACTAATATCCGTGGCTCCATAGACAGTCCTTGCTCCTCCAGCGCTTTCGCAACTAGAGCCTTCACTTGGAGCTCAAGACTAGTCTCTCGGTCTCGGCCATGTTTCTTGTACATGTGCCTGTCCTCTTCGAATCCTTGCTTCCAGGTTGTCCTTTTCCCTAGCCCCCTGGTGCGGCCTGTGTGCTCCTTGTTTCTCAAGCCAAGGCTAAGCTCGTCCCTCTCTCTGGAAGGATTGAATGAGCCATTCTCCTTGTCTTCAGCATATTTTAGTATCCTTGATACCGCCTCTTGGGTCTCCGGCTTATCAAACTTAAGATTACTGCCGGATGATTCTGTACTCCTCGCATATATCTAGTTCCTTGAGCGTACCTTCAGATTCGTCACATCGATATTCCCAGCAGCTGTGGCCTCTTCGTCCATATTCCTAAATTGCTCTTCCTTGGCATAGTAGCCACCGGGGCCTAGATGATGGTGGTGTTTGTTCCTCTTCGCCAGCTCGGTGTTACAGGCACTGAGCTCTAATACCTCCGGTTTAGTCTTTTGAGCCACGAGCTCCTCCTATTGACTAGGAGTTATTTTGCCGAACTCTTTGAAGGGAGTTAACCCCTTTTGGATATACTTTGAGTTGAGCTCCGACCTCCAATGTCGGAATGCCTCTCCCATCATCTTGAAAGCATTTTTTATCAGTTCATGCTTACCCTCTGAAAATCTAAAATTGACCCTCAGCTGCCTATCCCATAGTTCATTCTTTTTGTTCTCTGGTACCTCTTTTCAGTTAGGGATTGTTGGGTTAAATTTATCTCTTACTAGGGCTCCGATCGCATTACGGAATCGTCCTCTTAATTTCTTCGGCTCAAGGACCTTCCTGCTGGTCCGACCTCCGTTATCACATAGCATGCCTTATCTGGATATAGATTTCCTTTTCTATCCCCTCGTTTCCTCTTAGGCTTGGTAGTCGTGGTTGTGTCTTCAGGTTGTGGAGAGCTAACACAGCCAAAACTTTAGCAAAATTTACAAGCTAAGGCTTTTTCCCTACCTCCTCGTTCGGGTCAAAGTCCTTGTCTAAATTTTCCTCCGTTGGCCTCCTTCTGCCTTCAGGTGGGAAAGGATCCTCGGGACTTACATATCCCTCTTCTGAGTCATCATCATCATCATCCTCTTCTTCGCCTTCAGCAGCCTCTCCTTCGGGGCCTTCCTTCTCGTCACACTGCTCCTGAGTAAGCATCACTTCTAGATCCTTTTCTATCTTCTTATTGAACTATTCCTGAGTAAGCTGGTCCTCTAGTGCTTGCTCCTCAAGGGTTGGCTGCTCATCATGCTCGGGGCATTGGGCTGCACTGTCTAGTGTCCGCGACATTATTTCGCGTTTTATTCTAATAGATACAACAAAGTGTGCTTTAGGTACATGAGAAGGTATAAGAAATCAAAAAGATCTATAAACCAAAGTAGTCCTATAAAACAACAATATATAAAAAACAAGAAGTAGCAGTGGTAGAGGCCTCAGAAACATGTCAATCATCATCTGATCTTGAACTTGGAGCATCAAGGCATCATAACAGAGAAGAGATGAGAAGGTAATATAGGGGCGGCTGCTAATGATACCAAGTTCCTCACAAGTTCTTGATCATCAGCTCATATTCCATATAATGTATGGACTTAGATAATTTCATCATCGGCAAAACAAAGGAGAGGATAGGAGAGGGGAGATTTGGTAAAAAAAAGCAGGTGCTGCTTCCAAAACATAGAGGATAGGAAAGGTGGCAACAAAAAGAGGAGAAGGGAGATTTGGCAAAAAAAGCAGGTGCTGCTTCCCAGAAAAAGCAACATGACAATGTAAGAACATCATATGCTTAATATCTTCCGAACCTGATAAGCAGATCGGACAATCAAAAGTAGTAGACAGTAGTAGTAGGGAAGTAGTAGAAGTAGCAAAAAAAGCAACAGGTGCTTAGGAGAGGAGAGGAGTAGAGTGGAGTAGAGGAGAGTAGTAGTAGAAGAGGAGTACAGAGAGGACAGCAAGTACAGAGAAAATTAGTAGCCATCGACCACAATAGTATATTTTTAATTTTTACTAAAACTTGAGGATCATCATAATACTGACAAATGACAATGTAAGAAGAATAATATAAATGCAAGGATTATTTCTACCCAGCAGATATTTATTCCCAAAAAAATAAAACTGGATGAATCGAAGTCCCACTAATTAAACAAACAAGTGCAAGGCTGCAAGCATACAATGAAAGAAGAGCATCAGAGTGTAAACTGACCGATAAAGATGAACTGTAATGGATTAACATATCTATAATCATTATTGCCACTTATTTTTCAAACACTTCAGTATGTAAGAGCATTGCCCAACACCAAAAAAAAATCACTGAACATGGTCAGAGTGTAATCATCAACTGTACAAGCCACACTAAAACCCAAAAGGACAAATCATGACAAAAGGCAATATTGTTAGAACAGGCACTCACATTCAAAACCACATTCTGCTGAATACCAGTGACATAAGTTTTTTTCAGCAAAGAATGCATAGTACCAGCATAAAGAAACCCTATACATTGCATTGACTCTCAGAGAAATTTCAGAGGAAGCCTGGCTATTGGGCATGGCTTCGGGTTAAGGCACTAGAGGAGTCTAGGGCATCTATTTAGGCAGCTTTGGGTCATTTTTTTCTCTTCTGAATGTAACAGAGAACCAACCAGGGTCGGCTTGTATTGGGAGCTAAATTCTTTTTCTTAATAAGAAGATGTGTGGCTCCTGCATATTTGCGGAAAAAAGCATAACAGGGAACAAATAGATTGTAGTGATTTAGCCATTTAAAGGACGCCTAATATGCAGTTCATGATTTCTAAATGCATCATAGCTCTTCGCAAACTGGTGATCACTACATTCAAGATAGTGATCAGCTGTTAAGGCAAACCGAACATCAATTTATTTAGTACTTCTTCCATTTTTTTTGTTCTAGCAAAATTAACCTTATCTGAAGTGTATATGCACCCTGTTCGAAATGCACATCTACAATTCTCTTTATTTCCAGTTTTGCTGCTACCCTTTGGTGTCAGTATAGTGTCACTGAACTAAATAAGAAAGATATTGTAGTAGTCAGCTGTGGAGTCAGCAAAAAAAAAGCATGGTGCTGGCAAGGGGTAACAAAAAAAATTGCATCAGCTAATGTCTTTGGAACTATAAACAGATTGTTCATCGGCAGGAAATTAAACGCCTTCTGTCTGAAGACATGATTGTTCAATTGCTCTTGATAAGAAGAAACAAAAGAGATCAAAACCAGACAAGACAAAAAAAGCTCAGAGCAGAGTGGGACATACACTAGGAACTTCATGAATCTAATAAACTTTTTTATTCGCACAGGCAAATTCTAGTATAGTAGCCTATAGTGTATAGTGCAGACATGAGTCAGACATGTGTTCTTTAACATTTTAAAAAGCTTAAGAAAAGCACTACAACTCTTTTATTTTCATCAAGAGGTGATTCATAGGTTATCTGCTAAACTGAAAGTTAATTGGAACTGAGCATTTGGACAATAGCAATTCAGTCAAAATAAATCATAGCTGGAGTTGGTAGACCATGGTAAATTATGTACTTAACCATTTTGGAAAGCTTAGAAAAAGCACTAGAACTACATAGTGTGCAACAAGAGCTAGTTTTGATGTTAACATGGTAGAAATACAAAAAATTGCAGAACTATATAGCACACAGTGAAAACCTGACAGTGACATCAAAAAAACCTGACAGGACAGCTAGGTGTGGAAGGATATCAAGAAACACAAGTTTGGAACCATTGCTCAAGTAGGACAGCTAAAATAAATCAAATGCAGTTCTTAATAAACAAGTTTGTTCTTTAGCTTCATCCATGTGCCACAACTTCTACAAATGGGAAATAATACTATTAAGAATGTATAGAAACATCATTGCAAAGTGCCTTAGGTCTCAATTAATAACCCAAGTTTTCATCAAAGCTACTAATCAGTCCACAGATACCAACAGGAAATAGTGCTAATTAGACAGGGAGGATGCACTGAGGGGGTGTACTGATTATTAGCTAGCAAAAATTGCAGCCAACAATCGTAAGTAAGGTGTGGCTGCCGCACCTAAGGGTGCTCCTCCTGCGCCTAAAAATCTAACATCATTGACCTAAGGCACTTTGCTCAGTGTGAATCAAAATGGGCATGAATATCATATATAGTTTCCATTACTCTAGGCACTTCGCTCAGCATGTAAAAATCGAAATAGCCATCATCATGTCCAAGATAAGCATTAACAGCTTCTACAATTGGAAGCCTGTTTCAATTTTGAGCAGCAAGCAGCAAGCAGAGCGGAGCAGTGGTGGATCCAAATTGGGGCATCCAATTGTCCAAGCATGCCCAGTTGTACAAGCAAACCAATTTGCAGTATTGCATATATGTCGACAATGCACATATAACTGAGCACTGGTGGATCGGAGTGCTGGAGCAGTGAGCAGCATTCAACGAGCAGAGCAGTGGTGGATCCAAACCTGTCGTTTGTAGGGGGAGCTGTGGAGGAGCACGGATGCCGGTGGAGGAGCGCCGACGCCGGTGGAGGACCGCGGATGCCGGGCAGCACTGGCAGCTTGCCCGCCCGCCGGTGGAGGTGCGCGCACGCCAAACCCTAACGTGGACGGCGAAGAGCTCGAGGGAGGGAGCGATGACGCCAGGGGGAGGAGCACGGACGGGCAAAGAGCTCAGGCACCGGGGCGCTCGCCTAGGGAGGGAGCACCGGGGGCGGATCGAGATGGGGCGGCGGTGGCGTGTCGGCTGGCCGGGGAAGGGAGTGAGGACGGCAGGGGAGGAGCGCGTGGACGGCGGAGAGCTCAGGCACCGGGGCGCTCGCAGGGTGAGGGAGCACCGCGGTCGCTCACCGGGGGAGGGACGCCGGGGGCCGGGTGTGGGTGGGCGCGGGCGCGGGACCGGAGGCGTGGCCGGCGGTGGAAACCCTAGGCTCGCGAGGCAGCCTAACGGCATCGGAGGAAAAAGACAACGCCCATATAGTCTGACTCCCGTGCGCCCTCTTATTTATACTTGGGACTATTTGTAGGGCGATTTCTGATCCCGCCGCCCCTACAAATGCATTTGTAGAGGCGGTTCCTGATCCAGCCGCCCCTACAAATACATTTGTAGGGGCGGTTCCTGATCCAACCGCCCCTACAAATAGTTTCTATTTTTAAATTATAAATTCTATATTTTTTATCATAAAAACACAAAGTAATGTAAAAAAAATTTGTGTATATGCACAAATATAATATTTTGTATTATTCCATATATGAATGAATATATATATAAACAATTGTAGTCAAAACAATATAAAAAACAAAAAAAAACAAAAATTAAAAATTTTAATTTTAAAACTTCGACTACAATTTTATGACATTAAATGAAAATGTTGTAAACATAAAAGTTGTATAACTCATTGACATGTACAACTTTTATTTTGGTCATCTTGTCATGTGACTTTGTTTGAACGATTCAAATTTTAAAATTCAAACAATTCAATTTGAAATAATATTTTGAAAGAGTAAATGATTTCAGATGAAAAACTCATGAATACCAAAGTTGTAGAACTCATCAATATGTACAACTTTTATTTTGATCATATTTTTATTTGACCAAATTTGATCAGTTGAAATTTTGAATTTTAATAATTGGCAACTTCAAACAAGATTTGCAACTTCGAATAGAGTCATCTGGATGTTGCAAATGGTAGTCTCACACACATGCATAAATATAGTCTCACACACATACAAAAATATGTAGTCTTACACACGTACATAAATATATAGTCTTACACGCATCCATAAATGAAGTCTTACAAACACACATTTACATAAACACTCCACGTTAAACAACTAGCTAGCCCGCTGTAACGACTTTCCCCTTGACATCTTTTCGTTCCCATTTGGGGAGGTTCTTTTCCACAACACTGATGTTCTTAGGAAAGTCTGTGAATAGCGGCATCTCATCGTAGTTATTGTAAGCTTCAACATCGTCCACGCCATCAACTCCAATAATGTGCTGTTTCCCGGAGGCAACCACGTGCTTTGTCTTCTTCTTTGGGAGGAGGTTACTTTGTGGGTCAGACATATAGAAAACTTGTGCGACACGTAAAGCGAGCACCCAAGGGTCATCTTGGTAGCCTAGATTCTCGAGGTCCATGACTCTTAATCTGATCTCGTTCAGTTGGTGTTGTTTGATCCAGCGGCATCGAAATAGGGTCACCGTTATATCCCTTCCATAGTCAAGTTCCCATATCTCTTCAATGATGCCAAAGTATTAGATCTTTTGCCCTAATCCATCGAGAGCCTCTATTCGAACGCCGTTGTTTTGGTTCTCATATTTACTATCCTTTGCGTGGGTATAGTACGTATACCCATTGGTGTCATAAGCATTCTAAGATGTCACTTGTCTCGATGGCCCCTTCGCCAACTTACTGATGGTAATAGAGTCTATAGTTTCTCCAGGTGGTATGTTTTGGTCCTTCAACCATGTAGTTAGTCGTTGCTTGTGTTGTTTCATAACCCAATCATCCAAACGGCCATTTCTCTCTGCCATAATGATAGCCAAGTGTTCATCAATATACGTGCAGAATCGGGTTTACCAATCCCTTTCTGTACTTTTAGGTACTGTAACCCTCTATCATGGAGCCCTCTGGGTATGCTCGATTATGCACGTATCGACTTAGAACCGACATGAACTGCTCATAGGACCACATTTCATGCAAGTAGCAAGGGCCAAGCGCCTGTATTTGAGGAACCATATGAATCATATGATGTGGCATTATATCAAAAAAAGCAGGAGGTAAACACATCTCCAGTTGGTTTTGTGTCTCCACCACAAATTCATGTAGGTCACTCAGCTCTTCCTTGCCAATCGTCTTCTGTGAGATCTTTGAAAAGAAGTAGCACATGCGGGTGATGTCTATTTTTAAGAACTCTGGCTTTATAGCCCTGATTGCAATAGGTAGAAATACTGTCAGCATCACATGGCAATCGTGAGCCTTGCAGTGTGTTACTGACAATTCCTTCATCGACACTAGCTTCTTCACATTTGCTAAAAACCTAGTCGGGACTTTGATCCCCCTCAGGAAAGTGCATATAGCTCTCTTCTCGTCTGGTGTTAGGTTGAAGCACGCCGCGGGCAGAGTGTATTTTCCATTAGCCTCAGGTACCGGGTAAAGCTGTGGCATCACATTTAGCTGCACCATGTATTTCCGTGCTTTCAGACCATCCTTTGACTTGCCTGTGTCCATCAAGATAGCAATGAGACTCTCAAAGACATTCTTCTGCACGTGCATAGCATCAATGGCATGGGGGACCTCCAAGTCTGGCCAATAAGTCAGATACTGAAAGAAGATCGATTGTTTCTTGAAAGGTATGCCTTCGACAGGAGGTGTGCTTCTATCTCTGTTCGTCCCATCTGGATTCTTCTTTCCATAGACGACACGTATGTTTTTCACCATTATGTGCACGTGTTCTTCGTTATGACGTCTCCCAGAGGGGGTTCAATCTCTAGGGCGTTGTCATAAAATCTAAAGAACAATTTGCTGCGGTACTTGTGACTTGTCTTTAAGAAGCGTCGATTCCTTAGGTAAACTATCTTCTTGGATGCATCCAGGTACACCCATGTAGTACCATCCAAGCAAACCAAGCATCCTATCTTCCCTTTGATCTGTCCAAACAAAGCAAACAGCGCGGGGTAATCATTGATAGTAACAAATATTATTGCTCTACATATGAAGTCCTCCTTTCAGAACGCATCGTACATCTGCTCCCCATGCCTCCATAGCCTCTCCATTTCTTGCATCAAGGGCTCAAGGAACACGCCTATATCAATGCCTGGTTGTTTAGGGCTAGAAATAAGAATAGTGAGGAGAAGGTACTTTCTCTTCTGACACAACCATGTTGGGATGTTGTACATGGTCAAAATCACTGGCCATGTGCTATGGTCGCTCATCCTCTCATTGAAGGGATTCATTCCATCGGTGCTCAAGCCAAACCGTACATTCCTTGGGTCGTCGCTGAATTCTTTGTGCTTCTCATCAAACCTTTGCCACTGACTACAATCAACCGGGTGTGCAATCTTATCATCATCCACCTTGCGCTCATCATCCCACCATGTCATGAGTGCGGCTTCTTTAGGGTTTAGGAAGATACGTCTCAAGCGGTCGGTCACTGGCAGGTACCACATTACCAGGGCAGGAATTCTTCTCTGCTTTGCATCGTTGCCTAAAGGAGTGTCCTCTGGGGGCTGAGATTCTTGTACCACTTTTTGGTACCCTTCTTATTCCTCTTTTTCCCCGTGGAAGGTTCGTCCCCACCGTAAAGGTCATTATTCTTGTACCGGCTGGCCCCACACCGAGGACATTTATCCAGTGACTTGAAATCATGCATTCAGTCCTGGTTTGGGAGATACAAGGTTTCAAAGTGGGGTACACGAAAACTGAAATCATGCATTCAGTCCTCCATGACTTAGCCAAATTTCAAGTGCTGAAAACAGCTGCTGATTCAAAGTTTGAGCCTCGGTTTGACTTGCTTACAAGCTGATCTAGCTCTTGGTACAAACATAAAGTTTGTTGTACATAACATGAACTCCAACTTTTATTTAGGTTCCACTGCCATGCAAACACTCTAAGCTACAGTTCAAACCAAGTCAAAGTAGCATAACTATAAAGCTTAAATCACCCTTTTTGATCTATTGGAGCATTTTCTGGCCACCTGCTCAACATGAACCCTTCATAACTTTTGTTCATGAGTGCAAGTAGAGTTGTTTGAGCAAGGTACCAAGGTTTGGTTGACTTCATAGGTTTCCATCCACTTGATAAAGCAATTCATGCAAAGATATGACTTATCATTTCATGTGACTTTTTGATTCAAACTTCATGAAACTTTTCCATGGATCAATATAGATGGATATTGATGTGAGACACATGAAGGTATATCCCAATCACCCCACCCAAGCATATATCTTGAAAATGGCCTATATGTAAAGCAAGGGTGCAATATCCGAGTTTAGGTTGGGGGCTCATTTCCATAAGTTTGACCTTGACATCTTCATCACCACTGTCATGGTTGAGCTCAAACCCATTGCTTAACTAGTGACAAACACCTGGGGTGTTACAGTTTAACTCCGTCTAAACAACGTTTAAATAGCCTAAGAGCTAAACAAAGGGTGACCTACTGTTTAACTTTTAACATTTAGGATGTGATGAATCTTTTCTGGCTTAGACAAAGTTTACAGAATGATATACAAGCATCTAGAACATTAAATATGATTCATCACTAGATACACCGTGAGATGTTAGTAAATTTTTTTCATAAGCTTGATCAAAATTAGACAAGTTTGAGTTAGAACAATACTAAAATGAATTGCAATTTGAAACGGATGGAGATGGAGCAGAAGATAGAATTGAGCCTTTAGATACCTATTTGGATATTTATTTAAAGGTGGAAAATGAGTGATCATATATTCTATAAAATGGCAAAGCTCCTATATATCGTCCTTTTTGGAAAGAAAGATATAGCCTAGTAGCTATTTGTGTTATCAGTTTTCAAAATAAGTTATTATACCCAGTACAATCTTGAATATGCTCAGGTAGTCTAGTAGACAAACAGTCAAGTGGGTCTACTCTACACTCCGTATATACCTAGAACTAGAAGCCTAGTAGACCTATGATCCCCGCTGCACATAGTGACACACTAGTAGCATCGTTCTTTCCTTTGTCTGTGCTTTTATGGTATGGCCAATGTTTTTATTGTTTTACCCTGGTGAGCGCTGCCCGCGTGGCCTAGTGGCCTGCTGAATCGCTTCAATGAATCTTTGACCAGCGTCAAAATCTTTTGCAAACAAACTGAAACTGCATGCCCTGCAACGAATCTTTGACCATGCACAACTCCACGAGACACGCATCGCTGACATCATCCTCTCACCTAGGACGGTCTCAAGTCAGTGCAGCTCCAGCTCCAGGGTAGTATCAAATCGAACCGTGGGAGAGAGAAAAGAGAGTAAGGCCTGGTTCATTTTGCAAATTTTTTCAACCCGATGAATAGTACCACTTTCGTTTTATTTAGTAAATATTGTCTAATCGTGGACTAACTAAGTTCAAAAGATTTATCTCGTGATTTCCAACTAAACTGTGTAATTAATTGTTTTTTTTACCTACATTTAATACTCCATGCAAGCAGCTAAAAATTGATGTGATAGAGAGAAAGTGAAAAAATTTGGAATTTGGATGGCATCTAAACAAGGCCTAAAAATCGATATCACAGTGGAACAACCGAACCAAGCCAAAATATTGTTTGGTTAAAGTTTTTTTTTTACAAGTTTGTTTGGTTAAAGCTAAACAGAGAAATTCAACAGTAGTTGTTCACACTATAGTGACCGAACCCTACTCAAAATCGTTTTTTTTCAGGCCCATCAGTCAGGTTCTGTTACAAACGAACACTGGAGGTGAATGCACAAGCTCTGTACTCTTGGTACTACACTTTCCAGCACTACTTTTTATTTCGCCGGCTAAATTGGCAGTTCCACGAACTTCACTCTAAAAAAGGTAATGTTGTTGACAAATTCACATTTTTTGTGAAGCTTCTCAAAGAATATAAAAAAACAGATTTCTGACCTCTTTATTACATAGTTGAGAAATAATTAACTATCATGCCGCTGATTACACGTACCTGGATGCCGTTTGGTTCTATGTTTTTCCTCCTCGCTCGCCTTTGCCGGTACCTGACCTGACCCATTCTCCAACTCCTCCGTCAGCCATGCTATGCTGCATATCCTCTCGTCGGCCATCTTGCTTGGCGAATTTAACAGTATTTTTGGATTGGGACGATAAAAATAATTATCCGTTGATGGACATTATTTTTATTTTTTATTACGGACACAAACGTGTGGGACATGTTTCTTCATTTATTCATGTTATATACCAAAATGTATCTAAATATATTATTAGTTATCTAGTTGCAAATATATGTTTTTAATTTATGTTATATATAACAAAAGTTGTAGACGATTTTTAAATAATAAGAACCACTAACCAAAAAAGCTAAGCATATATATCAAAAATATCTATAGCATACAAAGTCCCAGAGGTATAAATGACCGTTCCCATCAAAATCTCCGATGGCCGGAGTTAGAGCATAGCTACAAGACAAACAAATGCACATGCAGACATGCTCCATGGTGAAAGTCTAAGGTCTCATTTAGTTGGTGTTTGAATCTAATGACTAAAATTTAGGAGATGTGTCAGAAAGATGTTGCATGTAGTGTTTGGATACTAATAAAAAAATAAATTACATAATCCGTCAGTACTCCACGAGATAAAATTTTAAGCCTAATTAATCCATCATTAACATATATTTACTGTAGCATCACATTATCAAATCATGGACTAATTGGGCTTAAAAGATTCGTCTCGCAAATTAGTCACAAACTATGCAATTAGTTTCGTAATTAGTCTATATTTAATACTTCATGTATGTGTCCAAATCTTTCGATGGGACATCGACTAAAATTTAGAAGGGACAACCAGACACCATCTTAGCTTAGGCCTTGTTTAGATGACATCAAATTCTAAGTTTTTTCACTCTCTCTCCATCACATCAATTTTTAGACGCATGCATGGAACATTAAATGTAGGTAAAAAAAGTAACTAATTACATAGTTTGGTTGTAAATGACGAGACGAATCTTTTGAGCCTAGTTAGTTCATGATCGAACAAAGTTTGTTAAATACAAACGAAACGTGCTACAGTGTCCAGATTACAAAAATTTGCAATCTAAACGTGGTCTTGGTAGGACACTTTCTCAACCGTTCCTCCGGGGAGAGCACTCGAGGAGAAACCATTTTTTCAGTTCCAGCTCTTGATGTCAAATGACTCCTCTACCATTCACTACGAAACGGCTTGTCATCTTAAAATGTTTCGGTACAGCTCCTCCAGCTCGTAAATATCTAGTGATGTTAATTTAGTCTCACAAATATTAATATTTTTTATAACTTTAATTAAAGTTAGATTAGTTTAACTTAAAATAAAGATAATCATAATAGTTGATTTATTTTGAGGCGGAGCCCATGTCACGCTTCCGTATCCATAGACAGCTGTCAATCGCAGCTCAGCTAGTCAGCTCACACGCCATGATGTCATGGAAGCGAGAGGCGAGAGCGAGGCAGGCCAGTGAGGAGTGAGCCCGGAAGATTTCCCTCGGAACTCGCCCGGCTCCAAGATCCGCCCATGCCAGCTGCCAGCAGAGCCAGAAGAGCCAGGCGCTGCGCAGGCTCTCACGTACCCGCACAGTACTCCTGACTCGCTGCGCGACATGCAACAGCGCGACGCGCAAAGCAGGCGTGGCAACCAACCATAAATGGTCTCCCAAACCCCAGACCTGTTCGCTTGTTCGTAAATGATCGTAAATTTTTAGCCAGGAATAATGTTTTTTTCTCACACTAAATCAGCTAGCAGTAAATAATCCACCATACGATACGGCCTCCCGAACAGGCCGTGTGGACAGGCGACAGATTGACAGCGTGATCGAGCAGAGCGTCACTCACGAGAAGCCGTTTGCCAGCATCACTCGGCACTCGGCACGCAAGCAAGCAGGGTGGCTGGCTTCCATGTCCCGTGGCGGGGCCTGCTGTGTGATTGCGATTTGTGAAGCTGTGACCCTGAACCCTGACCATAGTCTATATATACGTTCCTCTCTCTCAGTCTTCTTTGAAGGTAGTGTAGTCCCGTGGACTATTTGCATTTGTGGTCACCATTGCTTAAGTATCTCGTGGGGTTTTAATAATTGACTGAGTTCCTTATTTATTCACTTCTGACATGTTCGCTGGTTGGTTTCTGGGCTGATAAGCCCGACTGATGCTGGTTTATTATGAGACAAAAACACTGTTGGTTGGCTGATAAGACCTGACTGAAACCAACAAACAAACAGACTGTTTATTTATATGAGCTCTTAGGAACGTGACGATCGATCACGATTTACCAAATATCAATGTACTACTGAATGAGCGAGTACTCTTCATTAATCGTCCTGTTTGTTTGGGCTTGTTTGGCTTATAAGCCATTGCTGAAAGTACTGTTGGCTGATTTGGTGTGAGAGAAAAATACTGTTCGTTGACTGATAAACCATGGCTTATAAATTCTAGCGTACAGCAAATACCGTGATTACCGAGATTGCGAAGTTAACGTGTCATCAATACGTGCATCACGGCGTGTGTACAACGTATCCCCACGTGCCGGCCGGCCCCGGTGCGTTTTGAACCTTGTCATCAATACGTGAATCAGTCTGTTCGGCCGGTAAATAAGCCGGCTGGTTTCGGCTGATTTAACATTATTCTGTTCGGCAGCAGCAGTAGTCACTGTACACATATGGTAGCAGTAGTCCATACGATACGACTGAACTGAACCCTGCCAGTAGGAGTACGTACCGGTACAACATCTATACACAGGGAGGAGGGAGAGAGAGAGAGAGAGAGAGAGGGGTAGTGGAGGTGGACACAGTGATGCCGCGCGACGGAACGCATTGAAGAGAGATACGGTGCGTGCGTGGCGACGCTGAGAGTCGCTGAGCCTGAGGAGGCCAGGAGGATGTCGTGTTTGGATCGAGCCCTCGCACGCAGATGCCTGCCAAGCAGCTCATCCTGTCCCAAGCGTGGGAAATCGGACGCCTGGGACTGACGCGCCGCTCCAGGCAAGTCTGGACAGTCTGAAACCAAACACCTACGCAGCCCGCGCCGCGGATCGGATACGGTCGGATCCCGGACTGTCTCGCTCAATCCCAGGGGCCAGCCAGCCAGAGGGAGGGAGGGTACAGTGGATCCGGGACATGCATGACATGCATCCGTCACCGCCGGCCGGGCCAGGCAAAAGCTGGCGCGACGCATGCACAGGCACAGCCTACTCGGCTACAGTACTACTCGCCGAGACGAGACCCCTGGTGCCCCGCGCGCGCGGTATCTCTCGGTCGCCGCACCGCCGCTGCTCCCTGATCTCATCCAGCAGTCCTCTCTCTGTCTCTCTCCGTAGCCCCGTAGGCCGCCCGCCTCCCAACCGTCCCGCGTCTCAGAGCTACTAGGGCGTGACGAGTGATCTACCACCTGGCCTATATTAACCCCACCCCACACCACATCACACAGATCCATTTGAGGACTGGTACTAGGTTCGGCGTCCGTAGCTCACACTCCTATCGTCCCGTAGCCAGCAACAGCAACTGAGCAGAGGAGGGGAGCGACATCCACCAATGGCGAGCCGCAAGGGTCTCGGAGGCGAGGGGAGCGCGCCGGCGCCACCGCACGTCCTCGCGGTGGACGACAGCTCCGTCGACCGCGCCGTCATCACCGGCATCCTCAGGAGCTCACAGTTCCGCGGTGAGAAATCGTATCGATCAGTGGCCGGCGTGGAGATGATGGTTTTTCTTCTGCCTTCTCTAGCTCTGCCGTGGCTTGGCTGTTGTAACCTGAACCTTTCGCGTTCGTTCTCTGCATGCATGCAGTGACAGCCGTGGACAGCGGGAAGAGGGCGCTGGAGCTGCTGGGCACCGTATGTTTCTTTTACTGAACTGACCTTTTTGTCCATTCTGTGTTTTTTTTCCCAGTGGGTGATGTTTGTAATGTGTGTCGTTTGGTTTCAGGAGCCCAACGTGAGCATGATCATCACCGACTACTGGATGCCGGAGATGACTGGATACGAGCTCCTCAAGAAAGTCAAGGTACACACATCATTCCAACTTCCTTTCAGCCTTGGTACAGATGCCAAATCACTGAACTTGTGACTGCAACTGAATGAGATCCGTGTGCATGCAGGAGTCGTCCAGGCTGAAGGAGATCCCTGTGGTGATCATGTCCTCGGAGAACGTGCCAACCAGGATCAACAGGTTAGTCACTATATATACGCCCAAACACCGAATCCATTCATATCTGTTCATCGCTGTACTGCTTATTTTCTGCTGCATGCATGCTTCTTCACATGTTTGTGTGCATGATTCGCCAGGTGCCTGGAGGAAGGCGCCGAGGATTTCCTGCTGAAGCCCGTCCGCCCGGCCGACGTGTCGCGCCTCTGCAGCCGCGTCCTCCGGTGAGCATGGCGACGGCGGCGACAAGGAGCATGCTGTCACGCGTGCTCGTGGTTCTTTTGGGGGATGCATGGCATGGCATGGGGTAGTAGTAGCAGCAGCGTTCCGAAGCTCTGTGTCTTCTCTCATGAAGCGTGGGGCTCGTATACGTTGGATATGGGGGGGCCAGCTGTGTATTTTGCTCCTCTTTCTCTCGTTTCTCTTGGTCTTTGTCGTGCTAGGCAGGCTGCTAGTGTGCTAGTTGAACCGTAGAAGTGGTGTTCTGTTAGACTGTTACCCTGTATGTTCAGTTAATGAAGTACAGTAAAAAGGATGTTGCCTTTTCCCTGCATATGTCGAGTTCTCATGGAGTTTGAACTTTGTTACATGTGTTTATTTGCATCGGCACGAGGTTTGCGTTGAATGCAGAGCTCTTTTATTTCGTAATTAGTGTTCAAACATGGACTAATCAGGCTTAAAACGTTCGTCTCGTAATTTTTCATCAATCTGTGTAATTGGTTTTTTTTCGTCTATATTTAATGCTCCGTGCACGAGTCGTAAACATTCAATGTAATATCTATCTTTTTTGATTTTGGGTTGGAACTAAACATCGGCGCAATCCGTTTACATGGAGCAGATGTTGTACTTGTACGGCTATTTCCTGTAGTCCTCGGCTCCTGGCACAGTACATAACCTCAAGCATCTACCGTGATCTCGATCTCGCGGGCCAGCATACGTAGCTCTCGAACCATGGCACGGTGGGCCCCTGGGAGTAATTAGCAAGATCTTTTGCTGAACGAAAAGGATATCAGATGGTACAGTGACTTGCGAGGGCTTTGGTTAGTGGCTGTTTTAGTTCCCAAGATTTTACAAAATTTTTCACGCATGTATGAAGCATTAAATATAAATAAAAAATAAAATTAATTATATAGTTTAAACGAAATTCACGAGACAAATCTTTTAAATCTAATTAGACTATGATTGGACACTAATTGCCAAATAACAACAAAATGTTACAGTACCATCTCCAAAAAAATTCACCAACTAAACACGGTCTTAGTGTTACTCACCGACTGTGCTGGGGTTCACGCTCTAGCTGTATCAGTGTTTGATGATCCTTTTTTCCTCCTTTGCCTCCCCTTTCTGTGCTGAACTCAGACCTGTACATAAAACTTTTCTCTCTTTTCTTAATTGAGAGATAGAACTCCTGCCGTTCGTTTCAAAAAAATACTCACTGGCTGTGCGTCCCTGCTCCATACATATTCGTCTCTGCTCATCTTGGTCATGGTTGCAGATTAATCGTCGGTTCAATTTTAGTTTTAAATCCATTTTTCTTCTAATTGCTCAAGATGTGAAATAAAGGTACATCAAATGGAAAACAGCTTACAAATACAATAACATAAGGTTAAAGTCAGCTAAGGTCCTATTTAGATTTTTTTTAACAAAAATTAAGGAGTATAACATTCCAACCTCAACAAGTCAACATTTACAAATGAATGAATATAGTCATTTGCAACGGACTCATAGTATTTAGACTACGCTACATATGTTGATACAAGTTAAGACATGAAACAAAGCAACGAGTTAAGACAAGATACAAAGCAACGGAGAATTTAAGGTATCTCGGCCACCCAGGGCACTTGCCCGGGCTCGTTGCCATCAAGCAGTGTTGTCACAAAAACTTCTTTTCTTTTGAGGCCTTGTTTAGTTGCTCCCAACTCTCAACTTTGGCACTATGCAAAAAGAAGATTTTCCGTCACATCAAACTTGTGGTACATGCATGGAGTACTAAATGTAGACGAAATCAAAAACTAATTGCACAGTTAGGTTGTACTTTACGAGACGAACGTTTTGAGCCTAATTAGTCAACGATTGGACAATTATTACCAAATACAAACGAAATGCTACAGTGCGCACAGTGAATCCGGCGGCACCGAATTCGGCCACCTAAACAAGGCCTGAGTTGTAGACCTTGGACCCTAGGCAAAATTACTAAGTTTATGTATATAGTTCTAGGCGAGAAGCGCCGAGCATAACAGAGGATAATTATTGGTCGTGTGGCATGAACCAAAGGTACCAGAGACATTTGTCTTCTTCATTAATCTGTCTAGAAATCCCAGAACTTCATTTTTTTTGGATGGAGGGAGTAATTTTGTAGATAATTTGATCCATTGATTGTTTTATTTTGACCGATAAATCAGTTTATCCGGTCGGGTTCTTTTTTTGCTATACTAGCGGCACTTTCTATCCTGCTCCGATCACTAGTAGAGAACAGACCTTTGATCCTCGGTCAAAATGGGCTCTAGTCCTAGAATTTTTTACGCCCGGGACTAGAGATACCTTTAGTCCCGGTTGGTGGCTCCAACCGGGACTAAAGGTCCCTGCCCAACGGCTACTGCGCCAAACAGAGTTGGCAGGGACCTTTAGTCTCGGTTGGAGCCACCAACCGGAACTAAAGGTAGACTTTTACTCCCGGTTGGTGGCTCCAACCGGGAGTAAAGGTCTACTCCTGGGCCGTGGCTGCGCCGGGGGTTGGAAAGTTACCTTTAGTCCCGGTTGGAGCCACCAACCGGGACTAAAGGTCCCCCTTTATATCCCGGCCGTCTCCTTCTTCCTCCCCGAGCCCGATTATATCACTGCACTAGTGTTCTTGCTTCCTCCCTCCATTGTTCCTCTATCCATTCTTCGATTCCTCCGTCGATTTCTTCGATTCCTCCGTCGATTCTTCAGTTGTAAAGGTTACCAATCTCATACTCACATTTTTCACCATTGTCTTATCTCATTTTGTTCACTATATATATATGGTTCTTTATTGTGGTTTTTTTCATTTGTAAGTAATTTGAGCTCAAAATCACTTCAAGCTTGCATATTTACATGAAAGAGGGTTAAAGTAGCTAGTTGAACTTGCGGACCGTGTTCATCTCGACGAGTATGTTCTCTGCCGAGCGGTAACGAACATCAAGGAGGAGCTTTGATTCTACGAGGGAGAGCGGCAACGATCGTGGAAGACCGTGTTCCCTTCCTCGTAGAATCAGAGCTCTTCCGTGGCCAAGTACGGTGCCGTCCGGTGGAGAAATGCTCGCCGAGATGATCACGTAAGCAAGGTCAACTAGTACGGATGGTTATTTATTCACACGTCCCGATATCGTCGCAGTAGTCTGTCAATCACCGTACCCAAACGTAGTATATATATAAATATAAACGATAATCGATTGTTATGTGTGTACACTCCCATTCTTCTGTTAATTTGTGGAAATATCATGTGAATTACTTACCTGCCGTAGTAAAATACGAGAACACAATGACCATGGCCATGGCAAGCAGAGTAGTGTTAAACTCTCTGGAAACCTTTAAACTTCAAGCTTGCATATTTACATGAAGGAAGGTTAAAGTAGCTATTAAAAACTAGTATTCACCGTTCATTTGTAGCATGCATAGCACACTTCATTGTTTAGAGATATAGAGAATTTTAGAGTTTTTTTAATTTTATTTGTTTATAAAATAAGAAATTTATAGTGTATTAAAAATGAGTATAGAGAGTAGATGGCAACTGCTTCCGGGTCCTCGGCCTCTCATGGGTTTCCAAAGCGACTTAGGCCTGGTCTCCCACTCATTGCATGCGACAAGTGTTGTGATGAGACAAAGATTGTGATGGAGTACCGAGTGAAGAAGGAGGGTCCCAACAAGGGTCGCATTTTCTATAAGTGTTCGGATCGCAATGTGAGTTATTTTATCGTATTTAATGACTATGGTTAGTTTATACCTATTTTCATGATGGTTGTGATTAAAGTTCTAATTTTCTATTTTAATTTTAGTGGGATGGCACTGGATGTTCAGGCTTCTACTGGAAGGAAGAGTATGTTGAACTTGTGCAAAAATATCTTGCACAACAGGCAGATATGGTGGCTAATGAGGCAGTGATCCAGCAGAAGAAGCCTAAAGATGTTGAACAAACGGGGGATCTGTCTGTTTTAGTTGGGATTGGTCATAAAATCCTTGTGCTGCTAAAGTGCATTTTAGCTTTAGTGTTTTTAGTGGTAGTTGGGATTGTATACATTGTAGCGAGGATTTCTTAAATTTATAGCTTTTGTGGTGGTATGCATGTTGTATAATTAACTAATTATGTTCTAGGTTTTAATACGACATTTATGTCATGTAATACAGATGAGTTAGCATTGGATGTACAATGCTGATCGTCGCTCCTAAGAGTTCATGGACGGCGTGCATTCTTTGTTACGTGCGGCCGAGGCAAACAAACGCAATTGTTTCATGTGCTGCCCATGTACCGTATGTAAGAATACGGTGGAATATCCTTGCTCAAGGACTCTTCATTCACACTTGTTCAAGTCGAGTTTCATGTCAAACTATATTTATTGGACGAAGCACGGAGAAACCGGCGTTGTAATGGCAGAATGTGAAGAAGAACAATGGGACGACAATGATATTATTCCCGATGGTGCGTGCTTCAATGATACTGCAACGGGAGAAGCTGAAGAAGAGGTAGCCGCAGAAAATGAGTCTGCTGATGATCTTTGTCAGGTCATTCGTGACGCACAAAGAGAATGTGAAAGTGAAAAGGAGAAGACCAAGTTCGAGCAGATGCTAGAAGATCACAAGAAATTGCTGTACCCAACTTGTGATGCAGGGCAGAAAAAGTTGGGAACCACACTAGAATTACTGCAATGGAAGGCAAAGAATGGTGTATCTGACAAGGGATTTGGAGAGTTACTAAAAATCCAAAAGAAAATGCTTCCGAAGGACAATGAATTGCCCGCCACTACCTACGAAGCAAAACAAGTTGTCTGTCCTATGGGGCTAGAAATCGAGAAGATAAATGCATGTCCTAATGACTGCATCCTCTACCGTGGCAAAGAGTACGAGAAATTGGATGCATGCCCGGTATGCCATGCATCGCGGTATAAGATCAGGCGAGATGACCCTGGTGATGTTGAGGGCAAACGTCCGCGGAAGAAAATCCCTGCCAAGGTTATGTGGTATGCTCCTATAATACCACGCTTGAAACGTCTATTCAGAAATAAAGAACATGGAAAGTTGTTGCGATGGCACAAAGAAGACCGTAAGGTAGACAATATGTTGAGACACCCTGTTAATGGGTCCCAGTGGAGAGCAATCGATAGAGAATTCCTGGAGTTTGCAAATGACGCAAGAAACTTAAGGTTTGCTTTAAGTACAGATGGTATCAATCCTTTTGGAGAGCAGAATAGTAGTCATAGCACTTGGCCTGTTACTCTAAGTATCTACAACCTTCCTTCTTGGTTATGCATGAAGCGAAAGTTCATTACGATGCCTGTGCTCATCCAAGGCCCGAAACAACCTGTCAATGACATCGATGTGTACCTGAGACCACTTATTGATGAACTTCTCATTTTGTGGAATAAAGAAGGTGTACGTGTGTGGGATGAGTACAAACAGGAACACTTTGATCTGCATGCACACACTACTTCGGTGATATTAGAGGTGTGTTCTTGAAAAAATATTGAAAGGTCATGTACCTTGGCCATCGTCGATTTCTTCCTGCAAATCACCCCGTAAGAAAGAAAGGCAAGCATTTTAAAGGGAAGGCAGACCACCTGACCAAGCCTCGCAACCGAACCGGTGAGGATGTACTCGATATGGTCAATGATGTGAAAGTCATCTTTGGAAAAGGACATGGCAGCCAACCTGTTCCGAACTACGCTAACGGTCACGCACCCATGTGGAAGAAGAAAGTCCATATTTTGGGAGCTACCCTACCCTATTGGCAAGTCCTAGAGGTCTGCAGCTCGATTGACATGATGCACCTGACGAAGAATCTTTGTGTGAACCTGCTAGGCTTCATTGGTGTGTATGGAAAGCCTAAGGACACATTTGAAGCACGACAGGACCTACGTTGTTTGAGAGAAAGAGACAACCTGCATCCAGAGAAGACAGATGATGGACGACATTACTTACGTCCTGCCAGCTACACTCTAAGCAAAGAGGAGAAGGAAATCATGTTTGAATGCTTAAACAACATCAAGGTACCTTCTGGATTCTCCTCGAATATAAAGGGTATTATAAATGTGCCAGAGAAGAAATTTTGTAACTTAAAGTCCCATGACTGTCACGTTCTCATGATGCAATTACTTCCAGTTGCATTATGAGGAATTCTACCTCCAAATGTACGTCTAGCCACCGTGAAGCTATGTGCATTCCTCAATGCAATTTCTCAGAAGGCAATTGATCCAACTGATCTAGCTAAACTACAGAATGATGTGGTTCAATGTCTCGTCAGCTTTGAGTTGGTGTTCCCTCCTTCCTTCTTTGATATCATGACACACCTCCTAGTTCACCTAGTCAAGGAGATTTTCATTCTCGGTCCTGTGTTCCTACACAACATGTTCCCCTTAGAGAGATTCATGGGAGTCCTAAAGAAATATGTTCACAACCGTGCTCGCCCAGAAGGAAGTATCGCCAAGGGCTATGGAACATAAGAGGTCATTGAGTTCTGTGTTGACTTTATTCCTGACCTTGACTCGATTGGTGTTCCTGAATCGAGACATGAGGGGAGACTAAGCGGAAAGGGGACACTAGGGAGGAAAACATATATTGGTATGGAGGATGATTATTTCAATAAAGCGCACTACACAGTTCTACAGAACTCCTCTTTGGTAGATCCGTATATTGAGACACACAAGGATCTCTTATGATCCGAGTTTCTAGGGAAGACTGAAGCTTAGATTACGCGTAAGCACATGGAAACTTTCGACGGTTGGTTGCGAAAAAAATGTCAAGGTGATGAGAGCATCCATGAGCAACTATATTTATTGGCTATGCAACCATCATGGCATATCGTCACATACAAAGGGTATGAGATAAATGGGAACATATTCTACACAGTAGCCCAAGATAAAAGGAGTACCAACCAAAACAGTGGTGTCCGCATAGATGCCACAGACCTGAATGGGAGTAAGTAGACATATTATGAACGCATAGATGAAATATGAGAACTAGAATATGCACCTACTTTGAAGATCCCATTGTTCAAGTGCCAATGGGTCAAGGTGACCGGAGTGGGGTAACAGTAGACAACGAGTATGGAATGACAACAGTAGACCTTAGTAATATTGGGTACAAAGACAAACCATTTGTCCTTGCCAAGGATGTGAATCAGGTGTTCTATGTCAATGATATGTCTACCAAACCAAAAAGAGGGAAAAACGATAATGACTCAACCAAAGAGCCAAAGCACCACATAGTTCTTTTAGGGAAAAGAGTCATCGTGGGAATTGAGGACAAGTCGGACATGTCAGAAGATTATGAAAAGGATGACCGAATTCCGCCCTTCAAAGTGAACAAAGACCCTAGCATCTTGGTAAATGATGAGGACACTCCATGGTTACGACGCGATCATAACCAAGGGACATAAGTAAAGAAGAAGTTTACTGTTGTGCCCACTTGATGATATAGTGATTTAATGTAGTATGTGTTTGAGATATTATGTAATAATTGTGAATTCAGATGTTTATTATGTCGTGTTTCAAATTAAATTAATGTTTGATTTGGTGGGATTTCTCTCTCAAAAAGTTAAATTAGGATATTGAGTGATGAAAAATTAAAATATTAACGTTAAAATGATGTGAAAACAAATTTCCAATCCAAAACCAATAGTTTTAATAATTTTAATTAAACACTACATTTTTGCATTAACGAAATAATAAATATTAGTTACATTATGTTTTATAATTATAACAAAAAATAAAAAAGTTAGGTTATAGATTTTTCCTACGTGCAATAAAGAAAAAGAAAATCCATATTTTTAACAAAATAATTTTATACCTTTTATTTAATTTACTATGTATTTAACAAGACTATTGCATTTCTATTAAAATTTTTTGCTTAAAATAGGCGGGAAACGAAACTGCAGCCCACCTTTACTCCCGGGTGGGAAGCCCACCCGGGAGTAAAGGTGGGCTGCAGTTTTGTGGCCCGCCAAAAAAACCTTTGCTCCCGGTGCATGTTACCAACCGGGAGTAAGTAAAGGTATACCTTTACTCCTGGTTGGTAACATGCACCGGGAGTAAAGAACCTTTACTCCCGGTGGGGGGCTGGCACCGGGAGTAAAGGGGTGTGGCATATATATGCCAGTGCCATCTTCTTCCCTGCGTTCTTCGCCGATTCCTCTCCCCCTGCGCCCACGCCACCCGGCCTGCCACACCGAGGACGCCGTCGCCACCCTGCCCGACGCTGGTCGTCGCCACCGCCTCGCGCGCGTCCGCTGTCCCCATGCCACCCCACGCGCCGATGACCTCACGGCGCCAGCTGCTGCCCGCCCCGGCCCGACGCGCGGGCCACACCATACCCTCCTACGCGTTGACACGGCGCGACACGAGGCCGCCAACGCACGGGGCTTCCTCTACTCCATTCCCGAGGTACGTACGTACGTTCTACGACGGCAACGATTCTCCGCGGCCGTCGTATGTGCGTGCTTGGTGGTTCGTAAGTTTGTTCGTGATTTGGCGATCTTGAACAATGCGGTAGCGGCGCTGATGTCGGGCGATCTTGAACAATTAGGGGAAGGGGTGCTTAGCTAGCTAGCTGCAGATCTGACATCGATCCTAGGTATAAGTTTCGTGGCTAATTAATTCGTACGTGTATGTGTGTTGTTAAAATTTTATTTTATAAATGGAAAGATCAAAGGTGGAAGTTTGTTGCAATTTAAAATGGAAGGTATAGTTCGATGGCATCTCAAAATGCGCGGCATCTACTTAAAGAGCTAGCGAAATGGAATCGGAGTTCTCTTATGTGACCCAGCTGGGCTGCTTGAGTTATTATATATTGTTACAATACATAACTGGTACAACAACGTACAGTTGGGGTCTAACGGCATGGAATACTGGATAGTTGGACCGGGCCCCTTCAATTAGTCAGGAATGGAGCTGGGAATTATTCCGGCTTACCAACATTATACAAATTAGTGAACCATTTCGACCGAGTACTCCCGGCTGGTGGCTGGCATATGTATACGGCCCCTGGTATATAAGCGCCATACGTTTCTATGTATATGGCGGAGCACCGCCGCCCTCGTTCACCCTAGGGTTTAGGGTTTATACGGCGGAGCACCGCCGCCCTCGTTCGCCCTAGGGTTTAGGGTTTATACGGCGGAGCACCGCCGCCCTCGTTCACCCATGTGTACAAACATATATACGACGGAGTGGAGCACTGCCACTCTCGTCACACCGCCCTCTCTCGTGGCCTAGTCGATCAACATTCGTATTATCGTTATCGTTAACGCTAAACAATCACACTAGGGCGAATTGCGTCGGTGACTAGGGCGAACCGCGTTGTTGATGTCACCGACATGGATCGCCCTAGTCACCGACGCAATTCACCCTCGGCCGTTTATGTATAGCCCTAATTCGCCCTAGTACCGATGCAGTTCGCCCTAGTGTGACGAATTGCGTCCGTGACCGAGGGGCAAGATTTAATAATGCATATTGTTCATAGATTTTACGCATGTATGCAAAGATTTGACATACTATATATTGGTTTTGTTTTTTGAAGCTAGATGGCCGACCCGAGAAACATGGATGAGGAGTTGATGATGAATTTGATCAACACTGGCACTCAAGTTGCCGACGATGATGGTGCTAAAAATAACGTGCAAGAGGATACAGATGACGGGAGTCAGTACTTAGCTCTTGAACAAAATGAGCAACAATATATTGGCCAAGTATATATTTTTTATTATTAGCTATATATATTATCATATGTCTTATGTGTGCTCATGACATTAAAAATAATGTTTATGTTTTGTAGCCCTCTGGATCGACATCAACAACAACAACGAAGAGTAAAAATGTTCGAGGTCCCAAAAAGCCATTGGAGGGCCACTTCATCATCTCGGAGTTCAATGTGGATATAGGCGAACCGGGGGGCCCAAATAAAATGAAATTCATGCACCACTGTGGTTACCTTGTACGGGACCGGCTCCCGATCAGTACCCGCGAATGGAAGAAGAAGACCAATGCTCCTCATATCAGTTTTGTCTCCGATCGTGATAAGACATTAATTTGGAAAGATGTCTAGGTACATTTCACGCTCCAAACAGATGATTATGATGATATAATAGATGGTGATGAATCGAAGGAGCGAGTTAGGGATTGGGCAATGAAGAAGATGGCCACCCAGTTTCAGACTTGGAAGAAACACCTATACACGACGTATGTCAAGAAGAACATAGCACCAGATTTCACTGTCCCAAGCCCGATCTCAAAACAGAGGCCCTATTAGGATGAGTTTGTACAGTACAAGACGTCGGAAGAGGGTGTGAGTCGGGTGATAAAGAACCAACGTAATGCCCAACAAAAGACATACCACCATAACTTGGGATCAGGTGGCTACCCGACTGCCATTAAGAAGTGGAACAAAATGGAAGCAGACCTTCTTGCCAAGGGTATCACACCAGAATCACTCGAGTGGGGAGAGCATGCAAAGAATTGGTTTTTTGCTCATGGGGGAACACTGGACCAGGAGATAGGGAAGTGCGTTTATGGCGCAAGACTACAAGAAGCAGCAGAAAGATTGTTTTATGCTCAGAGAGCTACTGCTAGTGGTGCGTTCAAGCCCAACAGAGAGAAGGATGAACTGACATACGCCATCGGGACTATTGAACACGGTGGCCGAACTAGAGGCAAAGGAAGTGTCTCGTGGGAGCATAGATTCCCTCAGGATAGACCTTCCTATAGAAGCCGCCAGAGAAAGAAGGAAAAAGAGGCACAGCGGCTCCAGAGGTTGGAGGAAGCGATGCGTGAAGCACAGGAGCGGGAAAAAAACTTGAAGCGAGAATGCAGGAGGAAATCAGAAGGCAAGTGCAAATAGCAGTGAGTGCAAGCAAGTAGGCATCAGAGCCAGGAATCAACATTAGCCAATCTGTTCAGTTGAAAAGCAGCTGCGCTTCCACAGAGATACCAAATCAAGGGGACACAGGACTGCGCTTCCCTATGGATGACGTCACTGAACCTTGTACATTGTGTGAGCTACACATTCCAAAGGGGAATTCCACAATCAAGGTGGCTATCGGTCTTGTTATTCCTATCGACCGAACCGAGACACTAAGGATTCATGGGAATATAATCCAAGAAGGATATGCTACCATCTCGGTAGATAAAGCTGAAAAAGGTTTTAGTGATTTGCCTCTTGACATTCCTGGAGGTGATGGCGAGAAGACTATAGGAGAAGCAGAGAAGACATTCATTCTATGGCGCAAGCGCTACATCATCATTCCCGGGATGTCGCCTCCACCTCCTCCTAAACTACCTCACCATAGGTGCGGATGAAAACACTACATCATTAATTTATATTGGCTTAAATAATTAACAATCTGCTCATAATAATATGTCATTCCTTTTTTTGTAGCAGATCCTCCCCCAACCTAAATCCAATTGTTCAATTGCCAGATCATCATAGTGCTCTGTACGATGACAATGTGTTGGAAGGCGAGGCTGCATCCACACCATCTCCAAGGAGGTCTCCAACGCCACAGCCGCCACCTCCAAGGAGGTCTCCAACGCTGCTGCCACCACCTCCAAGGTGGTCTCCAACGCCTCCCCCGCCCCCGCCTACCAAGAAGCCAAGTACTAGCAAGAGGCCAGCCCCGCAAACGAAGAATCCGTCCCCACCGGCAAAGAAAGCCACCGTGAAACCAAGGGCTATTCCCAAAATAATATCTGAAGAGAAGGAAGAAGTAACTGATGCATATAAAAAAGATATGTCCAGATTCTATGACAAACTTAAAAAGGATCAAGAAGCAAGAAGAAACCCGGAGAAACCGTACTTCTTCGTAGCTCCAGATATTCTAAGAAAAAAGGTGGCTTCTTACCAGCAACAACAGCGGGAATCTCGTAAGCCTCCAAATCAATGTTAACGGACTATGACCGCACTCTCACCAAGTCAATTGAGGCGGCACAGAAAAAGAAGCGGACAGGGAAAGGAGTTGCACAACTCGGACAACAATCGCACCAATCAGTCCCCCGCTAGTTGTTGGTAATGAATATGGTTCGAATTTAGGATTAATGCATCAGGCAAACATACCTCCGGATGTCGATTTGGATCACCTTGGTGAATTTATTGAAGAGACTGGTCTCGACCTTTACCAGATGTTTGGTGATGGAAACATTGAGAGTGCGGCGGAGGTTGATATTTGGAAGAAAAAATTTGTACTAGGCCAGAGTCTATACAACCCTCAAGCCTTATGTGATATGGGGACGCAAATGTACCTGCTAAACAAGTGGTACATGCAGGCATCTACCGGTGGAGACTTCTGCGTTGGTGTCAGAATTAGAGACATACATGCAGCCTTATGTTGAATTTTATCAACTATGCCACCTGACCTCTCTGGACAAAGTTATCATTAGCTGCTATTGCCTATAAGTAATAATTCTTTCGATCTATTATTAAACTCATCATATGTGTGTATATGCATATAAATTATCCTAACAAGTACTATATATATGTAGATTTACAATGACAGAGCTCAGAAAGAAAGGCCGCAATGAAATTGGTTTTGTTGATCCCCATATAGTATTCAAAGACCCAGTTACTCCAAAGCCTAATTGGAAGTCTGAGTCAGAGAGTAACCTCATGAACTTCTTAGTGAACCAATGCCACAAGAAGGATATACTCTTTCCCTACAACTTCAAGTGAGTGTTAATAATGTCGATCATCCTTAATGGCTCATATGTTGATTCTAGTTAATTAATGAGTGTTATGCGTTATATCCTATAAACACATGCAACAATCACTGGATATTGATGGACATCGATCTGGTGAAAAGTCACTTGATAATCTATGACTCGATGAGAAAACCACAACAAGACTACCAAGATATGATAGATATTATCCAGAGATAATTTCGGTATCTCTAGCAACTATATACACACACAAACATGATGATTAACTATATCTGATGACGTGGCAAATTTTTATTGGGCAGTGTTTGGAAAACCTTTATTGAGAAGCAACACATGGGAAAATGCAAAGCGCCACTGAATGTAATCCCTTTGAAAGTAAGTCCCTTAAATCGCATCATCTTTATTAATTAAACATATAGCTTTCACCGGATCACCAGATTGGATGACAAAATCTTTTTCTCATAAAGTGGTGTTTGAGGCAGGAATAGGGGAACAACTACTGTAGTTACTATGTTTGCAAGTTTATCAAGGTGGTATCCCAAAGAACTCCTACAGAGAGACTAAAAGTACATTAAAAATACACTATATATTCATTTAATTATTATTATTGATTGTGTTACTATGTCTTTATATATATATATATATATATATGTATGTACATATATTAATTTATTTTCCTTTAATTCAAACCTGTAGGCTCGATGGTTGGAGAAAAAGGTCATACGACAAGACCAAATCAAAGCAATTCAAGAGTCTATAGCCAGATTTTTTAATGACCAGGTCATCGATTCCAAGGGCGAGTTCTACTTCGACCCAACACTGCCATGGAAGCCAAGCTAGAGGATGAGAGGAAACTTGTTATATCACAACAACTGTAATGCAATCTTTTATAATATATGCACATGAAATAATATAATGTAAAATACACATATGCATGCATGCATGTAAATATATATATATGATGCATGCATGCATATATATATATATATATATATATATATATATTTCTATGCTTGAATTGTGTGATTTAATACGTTCATTGTGCTTGAACCGAAACATACTATACGCGTGTATAAATGTATAATTAGCAGCGTACAATACGACTTCGAAAACCTATTTTAAAAAGAAAACAAAAAAATGAAAAGAAAAGAAAAAAGAAAAAAACATTTAGTCCCGGTTCGTATTACCAACCGGGACTAAAGGGTGCCGGTCATCGTGGCATGTCAGGAGGCACCTTTAGTCCCGGTTGGTATTATCCACTGGGACTAAAGGTCCCCCTTTAGTCTCGGTTCTGACCCGAGACTAAAGGACCCCTTTAGTTCCGGATGCTTACTCTCGGGTGGGGAACCGGGACTAAAGGGATTTCCCACCGAGAGTAAAGCTCTGTTCTCTACCAGTGGATGGTCCCAAGTGGCCAAGTCCCTAGTGGGAAAGAGAGAGACCTGAATGCATCCATGAATAACAGATACAACTCCGTGTTGGACTGAACTAATGGCAAGATCAATCCCGGCAGGGAACAAGCTAAGGCAATTGTGATCAGAAAGAAATGCAGCCATACGGCTAATCATCCTCCTCACGACAAATTGACAAGTAACGGCGCCGGCCAGCGGCCACTGCAGCTGAAGGCGTGAGGCGACATCTTCAGGAGGCACGAGAGGCAGCAGGTGGAGCACCACGCAGCTCCACGGGGACGTGCGGACGGCGGGGCCCTGAAGCCGCGTGTAGGCATAGCACAGGAATGATTTGAGAAATTTGAGACGGCGCGCGGCGTGAATTTTCGGGTTTTCCTTTTTCAGATGATAAATACGGATGAGACCAGTATAAATTAGGGAAACGCTCTCCTTGCGTCCGTCCCTCCAGACATGTCTTTCCTAAGCCTACAGAGTCCAATATACCTGCTCCCCTCACGGCTTCTCCATTAAAACAAAAATTGGATGCTGATTCCCCATTCATCCTCGTCCATCGTGGTCTTCTTCACCGCGCCATGCGACTTCCACGGCAGACTCCACAAATTAATTGTTGTCTTGTGGGAAGCCTGATCTGAAATTTGGCTCCACGGCAGATGATCAAACCCGTTCGCTGGTCTGAAATTTGGCTGAAACTGGCTGAAAAACACTGTTCCGGCTGAATTATTGTGAGAGAAAAATACTGTTCCGGCTAAAAAAAAAGCCGAACAAGCCATTTTTAAGACAAGCGAACGGGTATCCTGATACATGTGTCTGGAACAGATTAATTGTTGTCTTGTTCCATATATCTGTTCCACAGGAAATTCATTGGGAAAATTGGAGCAAATATGGCCTTTGAGGGAAAGTCTATTATATTATCGTCAGGAAGTTGCGCTGTGATTTTATTTTTCTAGTTGTATGCTACGTACCTAGTATACAATGGAAGCAGAAAAGGGCGTATATATGGAACAGATATTTTCCCAATGAATTTCAGACACATTTCTGGATATAGCTTTCCACAAAGGCCATATTTGCTCCAAATCACTTGCACAGTTTCTCCTACAACTAAAAAACAAAGCGTGGACATCTTTTGGTGCGACATTTGTTTTGGTTCGTCCGTCTGCTCACCCCGTGCGATACCCCACGTGATAGAAAAAGAAACTGTCGTCCCTGCGATCCCCGTCTGCTTTAAAGGAAACAAATCGATCACCTGAGATCACATGCATAGAAGGAAACAATAATCATGCATAGAAGGAAACAATTATGCATGGAAAGAAACAATAATCATGCATGAAAAGAAACAATAATCATGCATGGAAGGAAACAATCATGCATGGAAGGAAACAATAATCATGTATGTAAGGAAACAATAATCATGCATGTAAGGAAACAATCATGCATGGAAGGAAACAATAATCATTTAATCTTCATGCAGTTTAATAATGGCTGGAGAGCTAGGCTTGCGAGAACTTACTCTTAATTGGGTTGCGAGCTAGGGATGTAGCACTTCAATGGGTGTCTTGGTTGATTTCTACAATTGCCAAAAATTGATGGTGCTAATAAGATTGACAATCCTGTAACTCTGCAGTACCTTTCTTTTTTTCAAAAAAAGAAGGGTAAATGCTACTTATGATCGAATCCATGTTCTTTTTGTTGTTTTGATTTGATGCCCACAGCCCACAGCCCACATGTTAACTTTCAGATGTGTTTGTAAAGAATCAAAAGGAGTTGGCCTAATACCAATCTTTCTTGTCGTCTTTTTCATTCTTTATATTTATACTAGGTAGCGTGCCCGTACGTTGCTATGGGATAACTAATAATTTATACTAAAAACACACGGATCGCACGATAAGATAACAATATTGTAAAAATTAAATACCAACGTTAAAGTGTCATTTAATCCAAAAAGCAAAGTTTATAAATTTAACACAGTCACGGAGTGCGCGGCGTCGCAGACTCACAAACTCTACTTTATAGACATTTCTGTGATGCGGCCAAGATAATGTTTTATATTGGCAGGAAGAAATCTCCGATATCCATTTCTTTCATTGTAATCCATTTATCTGGACAATGTTTGAGGTGAGGGCACGGTTACAGTTTTTAGTAGCTTTACGATATTGTCCGAAACTATGAGATGATTGATGTCTTGAAATGATCCTTTCATTAATTTAGTTTTCTATCTATGTTTAATTGTTTATTCAGTCTATTCACGTCGGTAGATAATGAATGACAAAATTCAAGCATCCATAATTTTCTCTTTGACTTTGAGCATGAGTTTTGTTTTTATTTTTTAATTGATATATTGTCCTTTTATTTTTACCGTGGCGTTAGCACGGGTATACATGAAAAACGAAGATGTCTTTACACTGCAGAAATCTTTCAAGAAGAGCATGCATAGATTATTCTTGTAATTGAATATTATATATATATATATACAATCACCTAAATATTCTAATTAAACTACAAAATTTTGAATTAGGATACAAGGTAAGACATGCAAATAGATATTTCAAAACTACCTGTAGAGTCCAAAGAACTTAATAAATAAATCCTTCTGGAGGCAATGCAAATTCTCTCTAATCTTTAATTAGGTGTAGTTAGTGTTATCATAATACCCGCATGTATTTATGAGAAATAAATCGTGGACAAAACGTGGACACTTTTTGGTGCGACATTCCAACATGGATCCATCGCCCTGCTAATATCCTTGAGGCAGATCACATAAAGAATGAGAGTCCCTCTATGAGACTGCTCACAAGAGACTCAAACTTATATCTAATCATGGTAATGTTGAATTGCTTTACATCAAAAGCATCGGCAATGATAAACGGGGACATAGGTTTTAGTATGCATACTAGAAGAAAACTCAACATTGGCCTTCTCAGCAACTTTTCTGAGCCTTTGCAGTGCTAACTTGTCTTTACTCAGATAGTCAAGAGGTGCACCATAAAATTATGCACCACTAAGAAAAATGTCACCATTAATTGCCTTGACCTGAAAAATGTGTCGAAATTAAGAATTACAACACCTAATTCAACATCTTGAAATAGACACTCAAGTGGATACCTTATTCTACAATATATGTCTGTGTGGAATAATCCTAAAGCCATATATATTTATACGATGAGTATAACATACTTTGTTTTAAAATTTTATTTGAGATTTTTAAGACACGTAGTATTATCCATGTGACAGGCACTAATATTTACATATATACTCGAACCTGTGTGTACAGGATTATATGGAGATGCAGATGAACGTATTCATGAATTTATTGACGCATGAAAGAAATGAACATCAGAGAATTTTTTCTGCCGATATAAAATATTATCTTAGCCATATCACGAAAAATTCTATATATTAGAGTTTGTGAGACTACGACACCACGCTCTCCGTGACTGTGTTAATTTCACGAACTTTGTTTTTTTGAATTAAATGTCACTTTAACGTCGGTATTTAATTTAACAGTATTGATATCTTATCGTGCGATCCGTGTGTTTTTAGTACAAAAGATTTAGTTGTCCCGTAGCAACGCACGGGCACGCTACCTAGTAGTCATTAAAATTTGGAGTTCCTGCAAGACACCGTTTGATCATTTACATTTGCTGCAAGAGTTCGGAACCAGCACCTTCATGTAGATTTCGGCCATTCGTCTAAATCATGCGCTCAGCTGTACAAAAGCAGAAAGAAACGGAATATTGCAACCATATATCCATATATTGAACAGTCCTTCAGCCACAGGCTGCAAATTAGCTAAAGTTTATTAGGGAGCAAGAATCCTGGTTTCCAATTTCCTTGCAATCCTGTGAACTCCTGCCAAACACCAAGAATACAGAATTACATATCTTCTTTGGTAAGAAATTAATTTCCATAGTTCCCATTTAATTATACAGAAACAAAAACAAACATGTCAAGAAAAACAACTTTTGTTGAGGAAAGATCAAATGCAATGTTTTACCTATTGTTTATGTCAAACTTCACACTAGCAAAGCGCTAAAAAATTTCCATTCCTCTATATACCCTCCCACGGAAGTGATTGCTGCAGCAACCACTCCTTTTTTTTTGAAACAATGCAGCAACCACTCCTGTATCTAATGTTCCTGTATGAAGGAAACCAGCAGCTGCAGCTGCAAGAAGAAGGCAGCGGAACAGGCCTACTATGTATGTTTCTCTAGAACATTATATCATAATAATTGTATGAAACTTGCAGCAAAGTAAATGAAGAAAAGTTCAACCCAAGTGCTATATATCTATCACACAAAATTCAGACTTGGCAACTGATATACCAACAGAAAGACTTCCTAAGAACCAAAATAGTGAAATATCCTTTTTTGCAGCTCATGGGCACACAACACCAATAAACATTTACTTAACCAAAATGTTTTTCAGCTCGCAAGTGAAAAGGTATACTTTAAATGTGAGAACTGCAATATCAACCAAGAACTAGACATGAGAACTACAATGCATGTGCAGAACTGGATATCAAAAGGTCTACTTTAATCCAGTGAAGCAAGGTGAGAAGGCGCAGAAAGACTGAAAGCTCTGTGGTAAGGCAGCATACCATTTCTCTTTTGTTTAGCTTAGCCCCTTAGCCTCCATAGCCTAGAGTTCTTTCTCCTTATTCTTCAGATCCTAAATATAGACATCAACAGATAACTAATCAAAATCAACTTGGCAAGTTGAAATTCAGATACATTACAACACACGGCTGTTACATTTCATTTATGTACTTATAACCCAGAGTTTAATTAAGGCAGAACAAATCAGGCTATGCCTATTGTACAAATTACTAATAGATAGGTAAGCTTGATAAGAAAGATAATGCTAAACGCCACTCAAGACAAATTCTTGAATGAGATCAGATACAAAGCAGAAGAACTTACCATGACAACCTCCAGAGGGAAGTCTCATAATAAGCTGGGTAAACAGAATATCACCATTGCAAAAGCCATTCAAGAGAATATATGCTGCTACACAACCTTTTTAAAAAAGATCGCAAACAAAACAAAAACCATGCTCAGATAGAAAGGATTTTTATCCTAGACAACCCACAAAGGAAGTCTTATAGAGCCAGGATTAGAAATCTTATCATCATTGCATAAGTAGAGATGTCTTTTTACCGAGACAACTACATGGACAGGTAAAATAGTACAGCTTGGCAGGAAAAACTAATACCAAATAATTCAAGATAAAATTCTTGAATGAGCTCAGATGCAATAGAAAAGCACTTACCATGATAGCTCATAGAGGAAGTCTCATAATGAGCTGGGTAGAAAGATTATCATCATCACAAAAATCATTCAAGACTACAAAATTCTGAGGGGGTAGAAAGATTGAATTGAATTACTTTTTAAAATGATATATGATCTGTGCTGTATTTTTAGAGAAGGACATATTTAGGACAGACCCAGTGGTGGCGGCTCCCACATGAGTGGGGTCTGGGAAAGGAATAACCGAGGCAAGCCTTACCCCTGCATTTTGCAGAGAGGCTGCATCGAACCCATGACCGTTGGCTCAGTGGGAAGGCTTGTCACCACAGCACCAGGTATGTCCTCCTTAGAAAAGGGCATATTTATTGAACCAAATTTCTGTACTTATGATGAACTAATTGCCCATCACTTTTTATTCAGAGTAGCACATACGCAGAACAACACATATGCAGAACAATACATATGCAGAAAGAACATATTTATTGAACAACACTTATAGACCCGGGTATTTGGAGTCGAACAGAAAATCATTATCCTAGCACTGCCCAACTACTGAGTTAATGTGTTGTTCACAATTGAAGTTAACGGTCCTAATCCAAGAGAGCGGAGCATCTAATTGTTCAGCACCAAGTTTTGCGCCATCTACCTCTCATATTCAGTCGTTGGCCCATCTGTACTCACAAGAAAAAGAAACCACGCATCAGCGGAAATGGTGTTTAAGTATCAAACAACAACAAATAGATATCAGTTGTTGACTAGATAGAAGCAACAAAGTGAAAACAGCTAATTAACTAGGAGATGCTACTGCTATAGATAAAGAGTGCAATGCAGTCATGACATATTTAAGTATTAGACTATCAGCACAAAATACTCTAGATTCTTGAGGAGGCAAAAACTGAAGTATCATAACACAATGTTTACTGATTTGCCTTGCAGAAAATGGACATGCCACATGTTTAGCAAGGCAAGCAACAATACTCCCTAATTTCAGTTTCTCAGTTGGCCACAAGCAAGAGAAGGAAGCAAAAGGGAAGACTTGAGTTATAATAATTTATCACACCAACTCAAGTTACTTAGATCAAAGATGATTTAGTAAATTACAAAAGTTTAAGAATATAGTCCCTCTATAGTACCTAAAAAATAGTACCTAAAAGCAGAACCATGAAATTGATCAAGTAGAGACACATGGAAGTACCTTCTCTTTTCAGGTTTCTTATTTGATCACTACAAGGTATGTTGATTCAGAAAAATAGAAGAACTAATATTCAAAGTTGGTAGCATCAGAACTAATATCTGGAGTAGTCAGCTGCAGTGGGGGAGTCACTTCTGCTAGGGCTGTGCACAATGTTAAATGAAAAATATGTGATTAATGATGCCTTTTATGATGACAGGCAGGTGATGTATTCCTGATGCCGTGTCAGCTTACCTGAAATTTGGAGACGTTGGGCTACAATCTAGGCTAGGTCTTCCAGAGTTGTCAATTGGGCTACACAAGTTAGTCAATCCGTTAGAAAATCCACAAAACTCGAGGAAGGGACATACGGCTGAAATGGAACACTTTTTTTGGACACAAATTTGAAGATGTGCGATACAAATGATGAAGCCTGAATGGGGCTCACCTAGTTTTGTTGTATGACAGACTTGGTAATGGATATGATGGTGAAGTCGGTGAGTAAGTCGGCGAAGTTGGACTGAAATTTAAAACAGTAACACAAGAAATCAATATATATACATATTTGAACACGGGTTGCCGAATGAAGCACAGGCACTGTCAGTTGTCAAGCATAAGTTTGCAGTTTATAGTACCTGTAATCTGAAACAATCCGACTGTCTAGAGTCATCCTTGGTCCGGTTGGAGAGCAAGTGTTGGAAGAATTGTACTCAGCAGATGAAGGATTGTAGCTTGGTGACATTGGGCTGTAGTTCGGCGATGTTGGGCTGTAAATTGTTGAGGTCAGGCTGTAACTAGGCGATGTAGGGCTGTAACCCGGCGATGTAGGGCTGTAGGTAGGTGATGCAGGGCTGTATGATGGAGACGTAGGGCTATAGAATGGTGATGTTGGGCTATATGATGGTGATGCTGGGCTATACAATGGTGCTATGGGGCTGTATGCAGGGGAGGTGGGACTATAACTTGGAGAAGCAGGGACTATAGTTAGGAGATAGAGGATTATAAATTGGAGACGTGGGCGAGTATGACTGAATCTGTGAAGAAATTGGATTTGTAGGGGAGTAAAGTGGAGTCATGAGTGTGTAAACTGGAGTTATGGGTGAGTAAACCAGACTTTCTGGACTATATGATGTTGAAGTAGCAGCATTAATTGGTGATGCAGGAGTGTATGGAGTATAAATCGGTGATACACCTCTGTACCTTTCCGAGCTGATAATCAGAGATGGACTGTATCCCCCTAACGATTGAGAGTAATCACCTTGTGAAGGGACAGGTGACAATGTCATATCCCTAACAAATGGCGAGAACGAAGCATATGCATCAATGGGGGAATCCCTGAAATCTGGACTCAAGAGATGACTCGGCGACATCAATCCTTCATGATATGGCGACCCAGAGAGAGATGAAGGTGCTGGTGTCATGCCAAAATCCAGACCTTCCACATAGCTTAGGAGTTGAAGTTCAATGGCCTGCTACAGCATTTGGTCATTCAAAAATAGTGCGCGGTCTCCAGTACCAATAGGAGCAAGCTGACCAAGCATAATGTTCTCAGTGACACCTCTCAGGTAGTTAGATTCGGCATGTACAGAAGCATCGAGCAAGATATCCACAGTTTCTTCAAAAGAACATCTCATAAGAGCTCCTGTGTCATTGCGATTGATACCATGCCTTGTAATAGCCATCAGATGACCTCTGTATGTCATTGTATCACAAAGAATGGCCAGATGCCTATAATTTACATAAGATCCATCAAAAGATATGACTGCCTGAAGTTCATCCAAGAGAGCTCGACGAACAGCCTCAATTCCAAGAACCTCAATCACTTCAATCAAATGGTTACTTGTTGTTCTTGTAGCATCAACATCCTCATGACACATGACAGCTAAGAGATTGACACCTTCTGTATCAAGCATCCACTCCTCATGTTCTTTGAAACCATCATTCACATCAAATTTATTAACCTTCCACTCTTTTATAAACACCTTGTTAATATCCAGAATGCCTTGAAGAGACATCTCTATCAACATGTTACTCTCTATCTTCTTGTGGAAAACTTCATCCTCAGCAGGCTCGTCTTGTATTTCTCCTCTTGAAGCTTCATCATTTCTGATGCGCAAGTGAAGGATAAGTTTATCTGCATTGTCATCACTGAATATGCATGATAATTCGTCATCAAATTCATGGTTGATCTTATCAGTGATATCAGCCATGCTCAACTTCTTATCAACCATCATCTCACGATTAAGCTCAATACGCAGCAGCCAAGGAGAAATCTTATCCAGGTCAATATCCTCATCGGGCATTTCATAATATGACTGGACAAATTCCAAATCCTCTTCAATGATGGTTCCCATAAGATCAGGATCATACCATACCTCAGTGGCATGAGTCACACTGCGGAGTGTGGTGTACTCTAAAGCACATTGGACACTCTTAGCCAATTCTTTCTTCTTGTTCACCTCAGGCTTTAGGTAAACAGACAACGATGGGGTTTTTATCTTCTTGGCAACATTAATGATCTCTCTCAATCTGGGAACTCCAAGAGTAACATTCTTGGCACTTACACCAGCAAAATGGAAGATATTCATAGTCATTTGAGTTGCTGGTTCCCCAATGGACTGTGTGGCTACACATCCAATCATTTCACTAGGGGCCACCAAAGACTGAGAAAACCTCAATACAATCTCATCGATAATCCACTCAAATGCTTCCCTTGTAAGCATGTATTCCCTCAAGACCCTCTTGCTAGCAAATGTGGCACGGAGATGGATATTAAAGAACAAGATGGCATTTTTCTGAGCCTCAATGCTTATAGCACCATCACCAGACACAACTTTCAGTCTTTCTTGCAACTTATCTATCGCTTCCACAATTTCGATTGGGTGCATGTCAGAACGTGTTCTGATGTCAATCTTGAATGTCTTCTGGACATTCTAGATAAGCCGCTTGAGGTTGACAAGCATAGGCCATGTATGATTACCGTTTGTAGCAATCTCAGTCCCAAGCTGGAACCTGTCAGCTTCTAGCTTATGAACCTCCGCCTCTAACACATTTCTGAATCCACTGATGGTCTTCAAATCATCAACATGAACAGGCAGCAAGTAGTTAGGCCTCTAGTTCTCCTCATCCAGTTCATATCAGAATATAGTATCAAACTCGTCCTTTTTCATCTTCAAAGAGTCCAAATTCTGTTCTTCAATCCAAACAGCATCCATGCCATCTTCCCCATATAGGAATTGAATGACATCTCCCAAGGAATTTCTTACAGTACCATCATACTTCACCATGATGTCCTCCATAGCTTTCACAAGTCTCTGTTGGATATACCCAGTCTCAGAAGTCTTCACAGCCGTATCAATCAGTCCTTCTCTACCACCCATAGCATGAAAGAAAAATTCTTGCGGTGTCAGACCCTGAAGGTAAGAGTTCTCCACAAATCCATGACTTTTAGGACCATAGTCATCTTTCATGAAATGTGGCAATGTTCGATCAGTGAAACCAAATGGGATCCGCTTGCCCTCAATATTTTGCTGTCCGACACAAGCAGCCATTTGCGAAATGTTAATGAAAGTGCCTTTTGAGCCTGCGGTGACCATAGCCTTCAAATTGTTGCTTTGAGACAAGCTCTTCTGCGCACTGCTTCCAGCATCATCACGAGCCGTTTTGAGAATCTGGAATAAAAAGAGAATGGACTGATGTTAAACAACTCAACTGAGAGTGATAGTGTTCTTGTTTGATTGAAAGACCTATAAAATAAAAGGTGATCCATATCAAAGACGCAAACAATTACCTCATTTACTTTATTTTCAAATGATTCCATCATGGTGCGTCCTGGCGTAGCTTCGAATTGCTTGTCACGTGCTTGTTTAATAAGCTCCTTCACACCATCCTTAGTTGTACAATTGGTATAATTAATGTTTTCCATGGTGGCCGCATCTGCAATCATATCCCCAATTCCAATACTAAAACCATTTTGAAGAAGCCAGTAGTTCACAAGCCACTGTGTATAACCTAGGAACTTGCTTGCAGCATCTAGACCAACCTCTTCCCTGCAAAAAGAACAAGTTATAACTAAACTAGCTCAGTCGAAAGAAATGAGAAAAAGATATTACTAAACTGTGATGCAAGTTCTGAACTAGAATGCTACTGGAAGCACAATTACCAAAGAACGTGAATCAGACTCCCAGCGCCTGTTCCAAGAGTCTTTTTGCAAAGTGTGCCAGATAGAAGCTCTCCTTTTTCTATCCTGACCTATCACTGGGAGTAGCAAATCCTTTCTCTTCGTCAGAATGCCAGGAACAAAACCAAATTAAATTTATTTGCCTTGGGATAATTAAGTTGAAAACTTGTTTCCCAGTCCGAATAGGCCTTGGTTTGAGAATGGCAGGAGCAGGAATCTTTCCATCAAAGTCTTCCCACCACATCAATATGTTCATAAATACATCCTGGAATAAATTTCACAACATTGAGCTACAAACCTTAACAGAGAAACACTATTGGAAAAGGTAAGTAAAGTCTATCTGTATTCACCTTTTCAATGAGAGTGTCCCTTTTGGTGATTTTGCGACATCCAAGCAGCGTGTCTTGGACAATACCCATCACAGGCTTATTTGGTTGTGGAGACACAATACATTTTGGCACCATCATTAATTCTAGAACTTCTGCTCTAGTGTCAAAAGACTGTGGAACATGCATATTCATTTCATCCCCATCAAAATCAGCGTTATAAGGTGATGTGATAGACAAATTCAACCAGAAAGTTGAGTAGGGCATAATTTTGATTCGATGCCCCATGATAGACATTTTGTGAAGACTTGACTGACGATTGAAAAGAACAAAATCTCCATCATTGAGGTGTCTCTCCACCTGAGGAAACCACAGACCAGAGGAACAAAAATAGTAAAGAAATTCTCTGATGAGATTATAAAAAGCATTAGCACTACGATTACAATGAAGACAATACTCACCTTATAACCAAGCTCCAAATGTTGTTCACTGCTTTTCTTCACATAACGAAGATCAAGCCTCTAGCCATCTTCCCTGATAATGTACTTTGCACCTGTCTTCCCTAGGGGAGGATGAGGCCCATTTAGTACAAGTTCCTTCAACCTAAGATCATTGGAGTTAGTTGTAAGCTTAACAAAAGAACAATTCCATAACACGTTTCAGTAAACTAGTTTACCTCTCAATGTTATATGGAGTGACAGTTTCTGGATATGTCAGATTCAAAGCAATACTCCATGGCACACCCAATTCATCAGTGTTAATATTTGGGTCTGGTGTGATAACAATACGGGCTGAGAAATCAACTCGCTTCCCCATCAAGTTTCCTCTAACCCGGCCTTCCTTTGCTTTCAGCCTGCTGCAAATTGATTTAATCGGCCTTCCAGAAAGCTGTGTAGCCTGAGCATTTAAAAGAAAACAGAAAAGGATAACTTAGCCTTGTATCTATAAGTGACATGCAAGACATCTTTCTAGACTACTCACCCAGGGTTGGCCAGGAAGTTCATTATTAAAGTATGTAGCAACGTGAAATTGCAACAACTGAGCAAACTCTGCTATAATGTGAGCTGGAGCTCCGTTTCTCTCTTGCCTCCTCAAGTTCTCATTATGCTGAATTATCATAGCTAATTGATGAGTCAAATCATCCTGCAGAAATAGATGAAAAGCCAAGAAGAATAACAGTGAGCTACAATAGAGTGCTATTAGTCGCAAATTTGTTTGTTGTATAATTTTCTGCAGTATGTCTGCATGACAGGTCCGGATCACCGATCGGTGTCTGTGGCTTATTTCATGCTAACCATTCTGTAACATGTCCTTTTCTCTCTTAAGGCCATGATGGGGCTTGTTCGTGAAAAAATAGAGCATTGCAGTCCATCCATGAAAACAAGTCCAAACATAATAAATGTAATAGTAGTAGTAGGCTCACCTCGCTTTTGGAAGAAGTGCCCATCATGATAGAAGGTCTAACAGGGGGTGGAGGATTTGGAAGAACCTGGAGTATCATCCAATCTGGACGGGCCAATTTGGGATGTAGGCCCAACAGAAGACAGTCCTCATCAGATATACGCTTGAGAACGTTAAGGACCTGGACAAACAAGCCATGTAAGCAAACCGCATGGTTACAGTAACTTTCTTAGAACAACTTGCTAAATGAACATACATAGATCATATAGATACCCTATCAGCGGAGACAATCTGCTTCGGTTCCACTGACTCAGACAGTTGCTCTCGATCATCATTTTTCTTGTTTGGTGCTTTGAATTCCACAAGCATCTTGATACCATCAATTGTAATAATTGGCTGCTGAGCACCACAGCCACCCCTTCTCTTTATATGCTCATCAGTATCTTGCTGCTGTTGGACATTAAGGTCATCACCCTCACCATAGACCTTTTTGGTTTTGCAAGCATCATATATTCTCTTCAATCTCTTCTTTGGGTTCCTGATTTTAAGAGCCTGCTTGAACTTGGTATTATCCTGCAAGATGAATTGTCAAATAACAATTGGAAAAAATTATAAGAAAGTATAGTGGCTAAACATGTGACAACAGCTAAATCAGAACTTTATGAAAAGCTCCAAAGTTGGCTCATAGTCAGGTTTAAGTACTCTGATTGTTTTATACAGAACACAAAGATGTTTTTGCTAGGGTGGTAATATCACCCAAAATATACACTACAGCACGAGTTTCTAAGCTTCATGAGTCTTACATTAGGTTTCAGAAAAATCACCCGGCACATGCAAACAAATTTATTTTACACAAGCTTTTGTAGTGCGATACCATGTTTACATGTTAAACATGCCTCCTGTGGACAAGAGCAAACCATGAGCATGTTTACAAGTTTTTGTTAAACATGCCTCCTGTGTACAAGAGCAAACCATGAGCATAGCTTGATGCAGTACAAAGGACAATTCATTCATTAATATAATGGTCAAATTGTCAGAATACAGAGGGCTCCTATGATGTATGTTAAATATGCTTCGATTTAAATTTTAAAATCAGAACTCCTTTCACTATAGCCAGATAGGCACACAAGCAAGTGCACACAAACATTCTACATAGTAACCAAACCCAGGGGTACCTCATCCACGAGGATCTTAGAAGTTGGAGCAGTTGAAGCAGACACAGCGCATAATGGACAGTACAGTCTTGATAAAGCCAATGTGGAACATCAGCTTGGCGAGCTCAAGGTGACCAAAGTGGCCTGGGCACTCTGCCATCCCAGTCATGCATGTCTGGCACTTGATTTTGCGGTCGACAGTCCCCATTCGAGGGTCACTAAGCCCACCAGCCTTTGGCTTCCCATTCTCCATAGTCTCTGCATATTCTATTTGTGCCACCGACATTTGTCTCTGCACAGCACAGAGAATATTCATCATTAAATTACATGACCTGAAGTTTTGTTGTTCAGACATTTCTTTTAATGAAGCAGTACAAACCCCAACATGGCAAACTATCAAACCCATCATATTAATCATTATATTTGCATCAAGTAGAAGCAGATGAATGAAAACAATGTTTTACAACATGACTGCCCACTTAACCACCATTTAATATTAATGCTAAGTTTCAGCTGTACTAGAGTGTGCTTTCCAGTTCAAACTTGCAGTTGCAATTAAACATGTCCAAACTCATTCTAGACAGTAAGCTCATAACCATACCCATATGGCTGCCCAAACAGGAAGGTACAAAACCAAGTTTACTCTCCTGTGAATAAAGTTTACTCTCCCGTAAATAGTCATGACAGTACATTATTGTCTCTCAGATTGTTACTCTACCGTAAATAGTCATGACAGTACATTATTCTCTCAGATTGTTAAGAAATATTGAGTAAAGTGCTATTTTCATTTTGTAGCAGAGTACCAGTTCAAACTCTTGTAGAACAGAGTACCAGTTCAAACTCGCAACAGTAATATGTCTCCCCAATTTGCTTAAATTTTTAGAGTACATAGAGCTCGTTAAGTTGTGCGCATTATAGGTTCTCTAAATTGAACAAAGAGCCAACTCAACTAACCAAGCATCGGTAAGGACAACCCACTCAAAACACTCACAAATTTACATCAGCAGCGTCAGCGTACTCCTTTGTGGTCAAATCCATGTCAAGCGTACGACCTCTCAAGCTAAAAATCTCACTCATCAGCCTCCAATCCCCAAAACCACCCAGCCCGCTCGAATTCGAAGAGCAAATTCAAGCAGAGAGGGGGCGAGCGGACGAGAGGCATTACAATCTCGTCGGGGCTGAGGACGCCAAACTGCACGAGCTCCACCTTGGCCACCTCGGCCGGCGAGTGCGGGAACCTCACATCCATCTCGCCTCCCACTCCGTCCTCCCAACGCGCGCGCGGCAGTGGTCGCGAGACCGAGCAGATCGATTTCGCCTGCGTCGGCGGGGTGAGATGTGGGGAAAAGAAGAGTTGCAGCCTACAGGGACCGGTTTGGGATCGACTGTATGCCTGTAGCCCTGTATGGCTGTATTTATGGAGCCTTTTCCTCCGCCATTACGAAAGATAGCACTATAATATATGTCACTGGAAAGTTTACACGGACTCTGGTATTACGACGCTAAACTTTTTTTTTGTCTAACACGTCATTCTGTCTAGTTTTGCTTCTAACGGTGGGTAACAGCGTAGCCAAATGACTTAGATGTCCTTAGACTTGAAATGCTCTGTGAACTAGTTGGTTTGCTTTTGTCTATTCCTAGGCTAGCCCCTGGCCATGCGTTTTGGCGCCAAAGGCTGTGGTGTTGGCGCCAAAGCTAGGGTTATTGGCGTCAACTGAGCCTCTGTGCCTCTCCTCCTATATGTAGGTCCTCAGCCCTATCTGTTGCCACTCATCCAACTTGAGCTCTATCTCCTTCACCTCTCTCCTGCCACAACCATGTCTCAGGCTTCTAACAGCTATGGTGGTAGGGTCAAACGGATGATTTATCCCAACTGTCATATGCTTGCCAATTGGTTCATCTCGATGACCAGGAAGAACAATAACCGTGCCTTTCACAAGTGCCCCTATTTTGCAGTTTGTGTTTCATTCTCTGCTCATTTTTTCCTGTCTATTTCTTTTTTGTTGTTTGGTGACAATGTGTTGATGCTTTGGATTTTAGATCGGAGGCTATCAGTATTATGGCCCTGTTCCCTGGGAGGAATTTGGAGAAATCTGGAGGAATTTGTGAGAGAGTGAACAATGTTTTCATCCGCGCACAGTGAAATCTAGCTGGTTTTTCAACCAGCTGAACGAGCCTTATCAGTGGGAGGATGAAATGGAGGACACTTAAGTGCAGACACCTACGCCCCTACTCCACTACAGGCAGTTCCCCTGCAGGCAGTGGCACCACCTGGTGGTTTCCCTACTGTAACTCCTCTAGCCATCATCCAGGAAGGTTCCCAGGCTGCTGGAGTTGCACAAGTGGAGAATAGGATTGACAACAGGGTTCTACAGCAACTTAGGTGGATTGAGAAGATGGTCTATATTTGCATATTTCTTACTTTGTATGCTATTTTTGAAGAAGTAGATGCCTATGTGTGTGTGAGTAGTCATGGATGAATGGATGGATGGATAGATGGATGGATGGATGGATGAATCAATGTTGAATGATGAATATGAAAATTGTTCATTTGTCCAGAATGCAACAACATATGAGAACAATATAACAATAATTAGAGTACTGCAACAGTAAACTAACATTCATCACATATCTGGTGTTCATCACATAACAACAGTTACCTTACTATTTTTCATCATAAAGGTTTCATGGCACCAACATGTCACCAACAGTTACTGGTTTTCATCTACAGCTAAGTATTGTCATGCCATCACAGAGCAAAAGAATAGTCATACCATCACATAGCAGGTGTTTTCTAGAACCACATCACCAAAAGAACATTGAGCAGGCACCTGTCACTGTAGCTGGAGCTTTTTGCTTCTGGTATTTGAAGCAGGGCTGGCTGCTGCAACTTGGAGCTTCTTTGGTGTAAGCTTCTTCTTGATCCCTATCTTCCTCCTTGGTGAAGCTTGGGACAGCACAGTCTCTAGTGGCTCTGTCTCTATTGTAATGGAGTCTTCATGGAAAGGGGCTAGGTACACAGTTTGGATTGGAACTAGGTCATTGAAACTAGTTCCAGACCTTATGACAAAAAGGCAGAGTGTGCATTAGCATTAGCAGTCATAATAGAAGTGTTGTGATCAATTGAAGAGCTGATAAACATACCTGTTAGACACACTATTTGGACCTAAGCTTCAAGTAGTAGTGGTAGCTGCCCCCTTGCTCTTCTTGGCACCAGAAGAAGAAGAAGAAGATTTCCTCTTCCTTTTCTTGTGTGTAGTATTGACTACAGCCTCATTGTGTGGGAACACCATCTGGGATGGAGTAGCAACTACAATGCTAGTCTCTGTGTTACAGCTTACTGCTTTTTCAACCTTTTCTTTGAAAGACCCCTACATAGGAAAAGTTACATTAGTTAACTAAGTTATTGAAGTTGTACATGTATCTGCAAAGTAATTTAGTTACATAGTTTACCTTTCAGCCTCCATTGTAGCTATATCTTCTAGATTCCCATTCTTACAAGTGTACCAGTGATGCCCTAACTCATAGCAGATGGGGCACTCATGTTTCTTTGCCCTCTTTTTGCTGCTGCCTCCCTCAAGTGATGATTTCATCCAATTCTTCCTTCTACCTCCTGTGGATCTAAGACAGGGAGGGTGCATGAAAAAGCCATAAGTAGCTTTGGGCCACATGCTCTTGTCAAGAATTGTGGCAGAACCTCCTAAATTATCGGGCCCACATGCACCTGTCACTGTCCAACGACCTTTGACACCAATGCATATGTTCCCGGTAACTTAACAAGACTGTCGGGTGTCCTCGGAGAACCTCGAATCATCCACGATTTCTGAGCAGGATCACATTACAGAGTCATTGCAGTATTACAACATTTATTCAAATATCTACACCAGAGTAAATCAGCGAAAGTCTTACAATAACTTAGTTTACAAAACAGTAGTTTCAAACCTTACAACTAAGTTTGGTTAATATTACAAAACGTAGTAGTGGAGTGGCATTATAACATAATACAGAACACACAAAAGGATTGCCCTGCCCAAGTGCCACGCATTTACTTATCGTCATCGCACTGAACAACAGTCATGCAGCATGATTCAAAATAGATCTGCTCATGAGCCTCACCTGCAACAAGGGTCAACAAACCCTGAGTACAAAAGTACTCAACAAGACTTAACCAAAAATAAAAACTAATAGAACTTAAGAATGCAGACTCAGGGATTCAAGGTATGGCTTTAGCAATAATCAAAGTTCTTTTGCGTAAAAGCTCTTTACAAAATTCTTTATGTCAACATTAAAAACTTCATAAGATTATATACAAAGCTGACACGATTTGCATTGAGATCATGAAACTTCATATCCAACTCCTTCACAAACCTTATTCGAGTTCCAGTTATTAACACTACGATGATGAACAGTGAGTTGAGTCTCCATAACCGAGGAGCAACGACGATTCGAACCGATTAAACCCAGCTGGGGATTCCAGACCACACGACATATGTAGGTCCTCGACCTACATATATCAACCTACCCTCGGATCCTCTAAAACAAGAACAGGTCTGCGCCACCCGAGAATATAGTATTCCACCAATCCAGCCCATTGCCACGTGGGTACACGCTATTCCCGCCATCTCTCCACTCCTAGTGCGTGAGTAGCCATTCTCGTAATATAATAGCCAAGTTAAGGCTTACCAGAGTATGCGATTAGTACTACAAAGTCTCAGCTCGCATAGTTCAACAACGTTATGGGCCTCAATCGACACAGGCGGAAAGAACCCGCTCACAAGACCTCCATGTCTTGTGGCTCCCCAACACCGAGTCCGCCCGGTCTAGATTTATTACTCCACATTCTCATATCACATGATAACATAAGTAACCAAAGTTCTATTTACAGTTCGCAGGTGACAGGTAATCACCCGACTTTCATCGTTCTAAGCATAGCTAAGCATAACTAGGCATCTACGAATTAAAACGGTTAACAAGGTAGATATGGAAAACAAGGTTGGTAATGCATCAATTAGGTTTTCACTTAACTCCTAATCACTTAATGCAGTAAAGAAAAGCAAAAGCGAAATCAATTTGTAAAACACAAGGTAGGGTTGTATGCATCCAGGGCTTGCCTTCGTTGACTGAAAAGTCCGGTTCAGGAGTCGCACCACAATTATCCAACCCGACCTCAACAGACGGATTAACCTCCTCAACCACTTGATTAACTACCACGTGCTCATCTTCGTTCACTACACGTAGTACAATGCCATGTTTAACATGATGCGAAATATAAAACATGATGCTCGATGATGGATGCAAAAATTAACAACTTGAATACAACTTTCATTCGCGGTACAGTTACAAGTCAAACTAACTAAACTTTTTTCGTAATACATACATCAATTGCCAAAGATCATTACCAACTAATGACCCAAGGACATCACTCAATCAAAAATTCTATCAAAACCTAAATCATTAAAGGTTACTATTTGCTTTTATGAATTAATTATTTAATTCAAAATTATGAAATAAATCAACTTGTTCCAATTGACCTCAAAATTTTTGTAAATGTTCATCACATGATAACTAAGTGGCAAAACAATTTTTATAATTCTTGGATAAATAAATAAGCCTAGAAAAATCATGGAAACTCATTTATTAATTAATTGAGCAATTTTTATCACATCCAAAGGGTACTGAAAAAACAACATTTCATATTTTTCCTAAATAATACACATCATAGAGAGGCCACACAAAAAATTTCATAATTTTTGGAGCTCTAAATAAATCTACACAAAAATAACAAAAATAGACACTATTCATTCATTTCTGAAAAAGGAAAAAATCATTTTCAAAACACCCGCTCCACTGACAGCCCGACCACACCTGTCATCCCCGTCCTCTGCGCTGACCACGGCGATGATGCGCTGACCACGGCGACAGCTCCCCGACGGTGAGGTCTCCGGCCACGGCGACGGTACCAACACGTTCCCTACAACACAACGCACCGATTGGAGACAGTAGCTTGAGCAATTACTGTGAGGTCCGAGCTTGACGCCGGCCATGGCGGCCACGACGGCGCGGCGGTGTCGTTCCAGCATGCTATGTGCGGTAGAGGTAAAATGAATAGGTTAACAAGCAACACGATACCACGGAGAGCTCAGAACCATACTCGGGAGGAGGAGATAGGCACCAGAGCGCTCTGGCCACGGAGAGGTGGAGCTCGGCGGCACTACGGACGGCCGCGAAGGGGATGACGACGCCCGGCTGATTCTGATGAACTAGGATGGCTCGAGTGGTGTTAGCTGAAGCGCAAGGAGCAGGCGAAGCTTATGACGGGCGTTGCTGCGACTGGTTGGCACTACGGCGATGGCACGAGCTCGCCGGATCTGGGCGGTGGCGACGAGAAAAAGCAGAGGAAGAAAACGAAGAAGAACGGCGATGGCTCAGGCTTTAAAATGCGGCCAGAAAGAACGAAGAAGCCACGCATGAGCCTTCTCCACGCTAGCGCGACGCCAAAGAGGGCCACGGCCGCTACTGGAACGCTCAGGAAGCTCACCGACGGTGAGGTGTCGTCTGCTAGCACTGTTCACCGAAATTACAAAATTGCCACTCATTTTAAAATCCCAATTACTCCCAAATTTATGTAACAACTCAAAAATCTCCAAAAACAAAGGTTGTTCAAAATTAAAAGTTCTACAACTTTTCTTTTATAACCATACCCAAATTCGGTCTATATTTTGAAATGCAAATTTGAATTCAAAAGGGGACACTTTAAGAATCACGCATTTTCAAATTACTTCAAATTTTATAAAACAACTTTGAAAACTCCAAAAATAAACTTTGTACATCATAACCAGATCTACACTTTTGCTTTTAGGCCCAACCCCAAAATGTGCTTCGATTTTGAAATAGTTTTTCCAGGATAAACTTAAATGCTAAAAATCAGAGTTTTTCGGAAATCCAAATCAATACAAAAGTTTTGAACGTTATTAAGGAAGAATTTGAATTGGTTAATAGATTCCCACATCAAAATTCACAAAGTTTCCTAATCATTATTATTATCATTATTTCATGTAACATATAAAACACTCCATAAAATAACATTTGCATACTATAATATAAACATGAAATGCATTCATGAGTTGATGCATGATGATTATGCATAATGATGACATGATCACCTTTTTAAGTACTTTATAACATCAGGGATGTTACAATCCTTCCCCCTTAATGAAATCTCGTCCCGAGATTTACAAAGTGCGAAAAGCGTTGGGTTGAGTAGCGGAAAAGGAAATGTGTCAAACACATTAACTTTCAAGTTGTTCATAAAACAACAAGAGTTGACTCGAAATTGCAAACGAGATCAAAAGACAGTCGTAAGGGACAAAGGATTTAGTAACTTCAATGGAATGATGGAACATGAATTCCAAATGAGAGTTCCAATCTGAGTGAATCACATTAATTGCGAAGCTATAGTGGATCATGACCGCAGACCTCGATACCAGCGAGCGCCCAACATTATTTCCTTATGGCTGCAGTCCACAGGAGACCCCAGGTTTCGACACGGCACCGTAAATCATGGATCATGGCACCACCATAGGGGACAACTAAAGTAACTCATAAGTAACACTTATTAAGCTAGCAAGATCAAGGAACTAGCACGTGTTGCATTAGGAGAGACCAAGATATGACACATGCATAGGTTTAAGAATTCAAGGATTAGTCCCAAGTTTCAACATTGAGTAGATAGGGGAAAATTAAAGTGCATCAAGAAATTTCCAAAGATGTGGAACTTATGAGCAAGTACAATTAAAGAGTGGTTTACTAGCAAAGCTTGGTACAGGACCAAATTCATTGGGACAAAATAGCTATAACAAGTAATAGCCATTCTCTGAATGGAAGGAGGAAGTTTTAAGCATCATTATATTTCAACTTCATATGAATGATTATAACTGGAATATGTGCAGTGTTTCATTAATGACATGATGCATGAACGATTCTTACGTTACTAAACATCAAAGCTCCTAAGGTACATAAACAATAGTTTTTGTTTTTATTATGTAGGGCATAATAAGATTATTACTCCACCACACAAAGTATTTTTAAACAAATAAGGAGTGGCGAGAAAGAAATAAGACAGTTCAGAAGCAATTTGGACCAAATTAACAAGTTAAATTTATTTGTCCAAAACCTTTTGAAGTTTTTGTAAAACAATACTACAAAAACTTTGTAATGACTGCTCTGATACCATTCTATGGCAGAACCTCCTAAATTATAGGGCCCACATACACCTGTCGCTGTCCAACGACCTTTGACACCAATGCATATGTTCCCGGTAACTTAAGAAGACTATCGGGTGTCCTCAGAGAACCCCGAATCATCCACGATTTTTTAGCAGGATCACATTATAGAGTCATTGCAGTATTACAACATTTATTCAAATATCTACACCAGAGTAAATCAGCGAAAGTCTTACAATAACTTAGTTTACAAAACAGTAGTTTCAAACCTTACAACTAAGTTTGGTTAATATTACAAAACGTAGTAGTGGAGTGGCATTATAACATAATACAGAACACACAAAAGGATTGCCCTACCCAAGAGCCACGCATTTACTTATCGTCATCGCACTGAACAATAGTCATGCAGCACGATCCAAAATAGATCTGCTCATGAGCCTCACCTGCAACAAGGGTCAACGAACCCTGAGTACAAAAGTACTCAACAAGACTTAACCAAAAATAAAAACTGATAGAACTTAAGAATACAGACTCAGGGATTCAAGGTATGGCTTTAGCAATAATCAAAGTTCTTTTGCGTAAAAGCTCTTTACAAAATTCTTTATGTCAACATTAAAAACTTCATAAGATTATATACAAAGCTAACACTATCCGCATTGAGATCATGAAACTTCATATCCAACTCCTTCACAAACCTTATTCGAGTTCCAGTTATTAACACTACGATGATGAACAGTGAGTTGAGTCTCCATAACCGAGGAGCAACGACGATTCGAACCGATTAAACCCAGCTGGGGATTCCAGACCACACGACATATGTAGGTCCTCGACCTACATATATCAACCTACCCTCGGATCCTCTAAAACAAGAACAGGTCTGCGCCACCCGAGAATATAGTATTCCACCAATCCAGCCCATTGCCACGTGGGTACACGCTATTCCCGCCATCTCTCCACTCCTAGTGCGTGAGTAGCCATTCTCGTAATATAATAGCCAAGTTAAGGCTTACCAGAGTATGCGATTAGTACTACAAAGTCTCAGCTCGCATAGTTCAACAACGTTATGGGCCTCAATCGACACAGGCGGAAAGAACCCGCTCACAAGACCTCCATGTCTTGTGGCTCCCCAACACCGAGTCCGCCCGGTCTAGATTTATTACTCCACATTCTCATATCACATGATAACATAAGTAACCAAAGTTCTATTTACAGTTCGCAGGTGACAGGTAATCACCCGACTTTCATCGTTCTAAGCATAGCTAAGCATAACTAGGCATCTACGAATTAAAACGGTTAACAAGGTAGATATGGAAAACAAGGTTGGTAATGCATCAATTAGGTTTTCACTTAACTCCTAATCACTTAATGCAGTAAAGAAAAGCAAAAGCGAAATCAATTTGTAAAACACAAGGTAGGGTTGTATGCATCCAGGGCTTGCCTTCGTTGACTGAAAAGTCCGGTTCAGGAGTCGCACCACAATTATCCAACCCGACCTCAACAGACGGATTAACCTCCTCAACCACTTGATTAACTACCACGTGCTCATCTTCGTTCACTACACGTAGTACAATGCCATGTTTAACATGATGCGAAATATAAAACATGATGCTCGATGATGGATGCAAAAATTAACAACTTGAATACAACTTTCATTCGCGGTACAGTTACAAGTCAAACTAACTAAACTTTTTTCGTAATACATACATCAATTGCCAAAGATCATTACCAACTAATGACCCAAGGACATCACTCAATCAAAAATTCTATCAAAACCTAAATCATTAAAGGTTACTATTTGCTTTTATGAATTAATTATTTAATTCAAAATTATGAAATAAATCAACTTGTTCCAATTGACCTCAAAATTTTTGTAAATGTTCATCACATGATAACTAAGTGGCAAAACAATTTTTATAATTCTTGGATAAATAAATAAGCCTAGAAAAATCATGGAAACTCATTTATTAATTAATTGAGCAATTTTTATCACATCCAAAGGGTACTGAAAAAACAACATTTCATATTTTTCCTAAATAATACACATCATAGAGAGGCCACACAAAAAATTTCATAATTTTTGGAGCTCTAAATAAATCTACACAAAAATAACAAAAATAGACACTATTCATTCATTTCTGAAAAAGGAAAAAATCATTTTCAAAACACCCGCTCACTGACAGCCCGACCACACCTGTCATCCCCGTCCTCTGCGCTGACCACGGCGATGATGCGCTGACCACGGCGACAGCTCCCCGACGGTGAGGTCTCCGGCCACGGCGACGGTACCAACACGTTCCCTACAACACAACGCACCGATTGGAGACAGTAGCTTGAGCAATTACTGTGAGGTCCGAGCTTGACGCCGGCCATGGCGGCCACGACGGCGCGGCGGTGTCGTTCCAGCATGCTATGTGCGGTAGAGGTAAAATGAATAGGTTAACAAGCAACACGATACCACGGAGAGCTCAGAACCATACTCGGGAGGAGGAGATAGGCACCAGAGCGCTCTGGCCACGGAGAGGTGGAGCTCGGCGGCACTACGGACGGCCGCGAAGGGGATGACGACGCCCGGCTGATTCTGATGAACTAGGATGGCTCGAGTGGTGTTAGCTGAAGCGCAAGGAGCAGGCGAAGCTTATGACGGGCGTTGCTGCGACTGGTTGGCACTACGGCGATGGCACGAGCTCGCCGGATCTGGGCGGTGGCGACGAGAAAAAGCAGAGGAAGAAAACGAAGAAGAACGGCGATGGCTCAGGCTTTAAAATGCGACCAGAAAGAACGAAGAAGCCACGCATGAGCCTTCTCCACGCTAGCGCGACGCCAAAGAGGGCCACGGCCGCTACTGGAACGCTCAGGAAGCTCACCGACGGTGAGGTGTCGTCTGCTAGCACTGTTCACCGAAATTACAAAATTGCCACTCATTTTAAAATCCCAATTACTCCCAAATTTATGTAACAACTCAAAAATCTCCAAAAACAAAGGTTGTTCAAAATTAAAAGTTCTACAACTTTTCTTTTATAACCATACCCAAATTCGGTCTATATTTTGAAATGCAAATTTGAATTCAAAAGGGGACACTTTAAGAATCACGCATTTTCAAATTACTTCAAATTTTATAAAACAACTTTGAAAACTCCAAAAATAAACTTTGTACATCATAACCAGATCTACACTTTTGCTTTTAGGCCCAACCCCAAAATGTGCTTCGATTTTGAAATAGTTTTTCCAGGATAAACTTAAATGCTAAAAATCAGAGTTTTTCGCGGAAATCCAAATCAATACAAAAGTTTTGAACGTTATTAAGGAAGAATTTGAATTGGTTAATAGATTCCCACATCAAAATTCACAAAGTTTCCTAATCATTATTATTATCATTATTTCATGTAACATATAAAACACTCCATAAAATAACATTTGCATACTATAATATAAACATGAAATGCATTCATGAGTTGATGCATGATGATTATGCATAATGATGACATGATCACCTTTTAAGTACTTTATAACATCAGGGATGTTACAATCCTTCCCCCTTAATGAAATCTCGTCCCGAGATTTACAAAGTGCGAAAAGCGTTGGGTTGAGTAGCGGAAAAGGAAATGTGTCAAACACATTAACTTTCAAGTTGTTCATAAAACAACAAGAGTTGACTCGAAATTGCAAACGAGATCAAAAGACAGTCGTAAGGGACAAAGGATTTAGTAACTTCAATGGAATGATGGAACATGAATTCCAAATGAGAGTTCCAATCTGAGTGAATCACATTAATTGCGAAGCTATAGTGGATCATGACCGCAGACCTCGATACCAGCGAGCGCCCAACATTATTTCCTTATGGCTGCAGTCCACAGGAGACCCCAGGTTTCGACACGGCACCGTAAATCATGGATCATGGCACCACCATAGGGGACAACTAAAGTAACTCATAAGTAACACTTATTAAGCTAGCAAGATCAAGGAACTAGCACGTGTTGCATTAGGAGAGACCAAGATATGACACATGCATAGGTTTAAGAATTCAAGGATTAGTCCCAAGTTTCAACATTGAGTAGATAGGGGAAAATTAAAGTGCATCAAGAAATTTCCAAAGATGTGGAACTTATGAGCAAGTACAATTAAAGAGTGGTTTACTAGCAAAGCTTGGTACAGGACCAAATTCATTGGGACAAAATAGCTATAACAAGTAATAGCCATTCTCTGAATGGAAGGAGGAAGTTTTAAGCATCATTATATTTCAACTTCATATGAATGATTATAACTGGAATATGTGCAGTGTTTCATTAATGACATGATGCATGAACGATTCTTACGTTACTAAACATCAAAGCTCCTAAGGTACATAAACAATAGTTTTTGTTTTTATTATGTAGGGCATAATAAGATTATTACTCCACCACACAAAGTATTTTTAAACAAATAAGGAGTGGCGAGAAAGAAATAAGACAGTTCAGAAGCAATTTGGACCAAATTAACAAGTTAAATTTATTTGTCCAAAACCTTTTGAAGTTTTTGTAAAACAATACTACAAAAACTTTGTAATGACTGCTCTGATACCATTCTATGGCAGAACCTCCTAAATTATAGGGCCCACATACACCTGTCGCTGTCCAACGACCTTTGACACCAATGCATATGTTCCCGGTAACTTAAGAAGACTATCGGGTGTCCTCAGAGAACCCCGAATCATCCACGATTTTTTAGCAGGATCACATTATAGAGTCATTGCAGTATTACAACATTTATTCAAATATCTACACCAGAGTAAATCAGCGAAAGTCTTACAATAACTTAGTTTACAAAACAGTAGTTTCAAACCTTACAACTAAGTTCGGTTAATATTACAAAACGTAGTAGTGGAGTGGCATTATAACATAATACAGAACACACAAAAGGATTGCCCTACCCAAGAGCCACGCATTTACTTATCGTCATCGCACTGAACAATAGTCATGCAGCACGATCCAAAATAGATCTGCTCATGAGCCTCACCTGCAACAAGGGTCAACGAACCCTGAGTACAAAAGTACTCAACAAGACTTAACCAAAAATAAAAACTGATAGAACTTAAGAATACAGACTCAGGGATTCAAGGTATGGCTTTAGCAATAATCAAAGTTCTTTTGCGTAAAAGCTCTTTACAAAATTCTTTATGTCAACATTAAAAACTTCATAAGATTATATACAAAGCTAACACTATCCGCATTGAGATCATGAAACTTCATATCCAACTCCTTCACAAACCTTATTCGAGTTCCAGTTATTAACACTACGATGATGAATAGTGAGTTGAGTCTCCATAACCGAGGAGCAACGACGATTCGAACCAATTAAACCCAGCTGGGGATTCCAGACCACACGACATATATAGGTCCTCGACCTACATATATCAACCTACCCTCGAATCCTCTAAAACAAGAACGGGTCCGCGCCACCCGAGAATACAGTACTCCACCAATCTAGCCCATTGCCACGTGGGTACACGCTATTCTCGCCATCTCTCCACTCCTAGTGCGCGAGTAGCCATTCTTGTAATAGAATAGCCAAGTTAAGGCTTACCGGAGTATACGGTGAAAGGTCGAGATGGCGACTAGAGGGGGGGTGAATAGTCCTTTTTAAAACATAATCGCGTCGGCTAACCGAAACAAGTGCGGAATTAAAACTATCGGTCTAGCCAAGACTACACCCCTCTATCTATGTTCATTAGCACCTTTCAAATATACTAATTAAGCAATTAAGGTGATGGGCTAGCTAGAGCTCACCTAAGCAATTTTAGGAGCAAGGTCACACAAACCTATGCCACTAGTACTTTAAGCGACAAGGGAGCTCCTACACATGCTAGTAAGCAAAAGCACAAAGCCACCTAAGCTCACTAGCAATGCTCAATAACAAGGCAACCAATGCCAAATTAGAGAGCGCAAATACTTAGCTACACAAACTAAGCAATGTGACTAACAAGGTTACTCAAACCAAATTAGCTACGCAAGGGAGCTACTTCTATGCTACACAAGCAAGAAGGTAACTAATATGCTACACAAGCAAACTAATTACTAGAGCAACTACACAAGCTTAATATATATGAAAGTAAATGCAAGCTTGTGTAATAGGGAAGCAAACCAACGGGAAGAACAAGGTTGACACGATGATTTTTCTCCCGAGGTTCACGTGTTTGCCAACACGCTAGTCCCCGTTGTGTCGACCGCTCACTTGGTGGTTCGGCGGCTAATTAGCATCACCCGCTAAGCCCACACGTCGGGTGCCGCAAGAACCTACCCCTTGAGTGAGGGTAGCTCAATGACACGCTTTACTAAAGTTTCTCTTCGTGGCTCCCGCGAGGCGAGCACAATGCCCCTCACAAAGCTCTTCTCCAAAGCCCCACACAAGCTTGTTACGGGCTTCGACGGAGACCACCACCAAGCCGTCTAGGAGTTGGCAACCTCCAAGAGTAACAAGCACCACCGGCTTGCAACTCAATCACCTAGTGCCACTCGATGCAACCTCACGATACAATCGCACTAGAATCGCTCACTCACACAATCGAATGATCACTATCAAGTATATGTGTGATGGAGGGCTCCCAAGCACTCACAAGCATGGACACTAAGTCCCCTTAGGTGCTCAGCACCAGCCATGGCCGAGGGCCACTTCTATTTATAGCCCCAGGGGCTAAACTAGCCGTTACCCTTTCACTGGGCAACGGTCGGGTCGACCGGACCCTCCGGTCGTGTGACCGGACGCTGAGCCTCCAGCGTCCGGTCGCTCGTAGTCAGCCACGTGTCTGACTCCAACGGTCATCTGCCTTGACCGATCGGATGCTCCGGTCAGTTGACCAGACGCTGGACCCTCAGCGTCCGATCGTTTCCAGTAAGGGTCCAAAACCGATTTTTATCGACCGGACGCGTCCGGTCATGCTTGACCGGACACAACCCAGTGTCCGGTGCTTAACCCTAAGCGCTGTGCAGACTGACCACTTGACTGGACGCAGCCCTTTAGTGTCCGGTCGCTGAGCGACCCAACATCCGGTCAATAGACCGACGCCAGCATCTCACTGTTACACATGACCGGACGCGCCGGTCCCTCAGAGGTCCAGCGTCCGGTCACTGTATAACCAGCGACACTAACTCGTTTTTACTTCTAACTTCTCCACCCTTGCTCAAATGTGCTAACCACCAAGTGTATCACCTTGTGCCCATGTGTTAGCATATTTTCACAAATATTTTCAAGGGTGTTAGCACTCCACTTGCCACGCCACTCAATCCTAGCGATGATGTAAAGTTAGATCACTCGAGTGGCACTAGATGACCGATATGCAAACAAGTTTGCCCCTCTTGATAGTACGGCCATCTATCCTAAACCCAGTCACAAACTTCTCTACACACCTATGACCGATGAAATGAAATGCCCTAGGTTATACATTTGCCTTGCGCATTCTATTCCATCTCCTCCAACGTCGATGCAACACATGCACCAACATGATTAACAATGATATGATCCACTTCATATCATCACGTGATCATATTGGTTCATCGATCTTGACTTCACTTTCTCTTCACCGTTGCCATCGTCCATCGGTGCCAAGTCTTTCTCAAGCTTCACCGCCACGCGGTCCATCACTCCAAAGCCTTCGACTTGCCCTTCACACTTGCAACTAGTCCATCAAGCCAAGTCTTGTCTAGATCTTCTCCACCTTGATCACATGACTCAATGTCATGTCTCATGTGCATTTAAGCTCCTTCATCATCACATGTGTGAGCTTTGCAACATCTCCAAGCCATTTTCATCTTCATGGCATATGTTGCTCACACACATGTACCTATGGACTAATCACCTGTGTATCTCACATAAACACAATTAGTCCACCTAAGTTGTCACTCAATTACCAAGACCAAACAAGGACCTTTCAATCTCCCCCTTTTTGGTAATTGATGATAACTCTACAAAGATATATAAATTAAGCTCTTTTGGATTCATGTTGCTAGCCCAAGCAATTTTACCATGTGAAAATGATTTTGGATAAGTACCACAAACCCGAACTGGTAGTATTGGCTCCCCCTACATATGTGCTAGAGTATTTGATTCTAAGCTCACACATATGCATAGATTGAAAATGTGGGAGAGTAATTACTACCGAATGATGCTAAGGTGTATAGAATAAACCTTCAAAGTATGATACCAATCGGAGTTGCACCTTTAAGTTCATCCTTAGCACCATGGTTAGCTAGATATCACTTGGAAATAAAATCACTAGAAACCTCATGAGATCAACTTTAAAAGCATGGTACTAGCATTACTTTGTAAAACATACCAAGTGTCTAGCTATCATCCTAAGTATGCTAGTTATCAAATCATCATTCAAGTTCTATAACTAGCATACAACACACAAGCATGCATATTGAATATAAGAACTTATGCAATGCAAGCAAGCACATGAATATGCACATATAAAATGCAATCAATCAAAGTTCATGAGCTTGCTCCCCCTACTTGTATGCTTCTCTTGTCCAAGAATTTTGATCCATCTCTTTTCTTCAATGTTGCTCCCTCTTTGTCCATGTCCATGTCCAACCTCTTAAGCCTCTTAACCTTTCATATCTTATCTCTTCCCTTACACAATTTATCTTTCCCTCGTATAAAGGCTTTCATATCTTTGTACAATCTCTCCCCCTTTGTCATCAATTTCCATAAAAGGTGTGCTTCTCATTGATGCAAAGGTATGCATTTTAGGGTAGATGGTTGAGGTTTGAATCTTGTATTTTTGATGGACACACTTGATTGTTGGAATGACACCACTTGTAGATACCACTTGTAACTTGTATTGTGTAGGGCTTCTTGAGATACCACACTTAGGATTTTTGATATTGATATCAATTGGTGGTACATCTCCCCCTATGTGATAGCATGGGTCATCCATTTGTTACACTTGAGCTCTTGTAGGTGAGGGATGCATTCTTTATTTGATGATCACTTAAAGTTGAGGATCACTTGTGGAACCATCGTCTTGCATGATTGATACCATGTTAGATATTACTTGAAATAATCTTCTTGTATGGAACCACTTGTTGGATGTATCAATAAAAATCATTTCTTGAACATTTGCTATCTTCATGAGTACCACTTATAGGATATCACTTATGAGTTGATCTAGACATCATTTGTAGATTCTTGATGAAATACTTGAGTCTAGATACCACTTGAAACAAACAAGCTATATATCCATTTGCATTATTGTCTTGTGCTTGTACTCTTATCACTATCATGAGCTTCTATGATTGTCTTGAACTAAATTAATTTGCCTAAGCTTTCAAGTCCAGTTTGAACCAATGACAAGCTTCTTCACACCTCTTTTAAGGGTTATCTTGTCAATGTTGTACTTGTTACTTGTTTAGCAAACCAAATTTAAATCAAGTACTTGGGTTCACTAGCTCATGAACAAATTCACATACTAACCACTAGATCAAATAATCATTCAAGCAATAGTGGTAGGTTATGAATTTTAAATATTTCATTTGTAATGCATGATCCTATGAAGCATGTACTATATGCACTAACTACATACTAGTAAGGAATGAAATGATCATGCACATTACAATAATACCTTTGCTATGTTGGAGTAGAGGATAGTCACATAGATTTCATTTCATTACTCCAATAGCAATGTGAAGTCCGATTAAAAGCTTGGTGAAGATCAATAGATACCAATTTGAATCTCAATCTTTACCCATGTGAAATGAACACCACTTATGATCAAGTGCACTCTCTTGTTGTGGTTGACTTGCTTCATCTTTTGATTCTTGCTTGCATGAGAGAACTATTTGGAATACCACTTGAAATAACTAGCTCTCTTTTGGGTGTTGCTTGCTTTTCTTGATCAATCCTTTTGATTGTTTCAACTAAGCATCTTAAATGTTCCTTGAATCATCACTTCCATGTTAGCCTTCCAAGTACCACACTTGGTTTACCTACTCATAGGCGGCAAGCCCCTACACTAGGGAGAAGTGACCTCTCTCCAAGAACCATTCTTGATACTCACTTGAAATAACATGATTGATTGATCCAAGTGATGGACTTAACTTGATGAGTAACCTTGATTCCTTCTTTAAGTCCTTTTCTTTCTACTTGTTTAAGTCCTTTTCTTTCTACCAAACTATTTCCAATAGTCATAAGAACTTCAACTTCAACTTCATCTTGAGTTTGATCTTGATCTTCCAATTTGAGTACCAAAAGTGTGCAAAGTACACTCCACAATCAAATGACCTTGTACTCTTTACTTGTCATGCTTCTATATCATCTCAAAACCAAACTTAGGTACCTCAAACACTTATAGACATATTTTCAACTTGAGGACCTTTCGATCAAAGTGACTCTAGATCAATTCAATGTTTGTCACTTTTCTTGCAGATTCTGTACCCTTCAAAGAAACAAGCATATCTCCCAAAGTACAAATCCAAATGCCACGAAATTTGGTGGAGATGTGAATAACTAAGCTATCTAGTAGCTGTAAAAAATTAAGCTTCATTTGACTTCTAGATTGCTATCAGATTTTAATTCTTCCACCACTGCTACATGCTGAAAACTGCTGCACTATAGCTGACAAGAACCACTCCAAAACCGAAGCATTTCTTATCCAATTTTTATGAAATTTCTACAGAATATTAAACCATAAGTTTAGAGCATGTACACCAATTTTCATACCAATCCAATATGTTTTGATTAATCAAACATGGCTAATATCACAGCTAGCTCAGATTTTGCAATATGGGACAGATTTCAATAATTGAGCTATACTTCATCAAATTTGAATCAAACTTGAAACTAACTTGTTTGAATACTTCCATAAGACATATATCCATTCAAACCACTTACTAAAAGTTGTCTCATGAATTTATCCAACACAAATCAATCCAAACTTGATTACTAAATTAATTTATCCATTCAAACATCTCATAGCAAGCAACATTGCATATTTATCCAATTCACTCAACTCATGCACCCAAATAAAATGATCAACAAGAGATATACCTTGGTTAGCTTATGATCATCCAACTAGCAAGCTTCAACTCAATTATTTGCAAGTCATCAAATATATCTAATGAATCGCCAACAACTTAAATTATAGCACTTGTATATTGATAGCACTTGGACTTCACTTAATTTTCATAGCATTGGGTTTGGGTATGTACTAGGCTTCATATCTTGACTCAATATTTGATGGTCAATATGAAATCAACTGAATCAATCCTCCAATGCCACGGTACCTACACACATTCATCCGCTTTTTGATGGTACCCAAATAAGTTTGGGTCCTCTCAAGTTAGGAGCAACATACTTAGGCATAGCCTTAGTATGAGTAGCGAGATGTTTTGTAATAGCAACCATTGAGGTACCATCACCATCCTTTCTAAGCATCTCATGATCATCAATTGAAATAGGCTTAGAAATTTTACCTAGGGGACATGAATATGCCATGTGTCCCCTTTCCCTGCATGAGTAGCACTTCCTCTTTGCTTGAGCCTTCTTTTCCTTGCTCATGTGGTGCTTCTCATTGCCTTGCCTCTCATGAATTGCTTGAGCCTTTTTCTCAAGCTTGGTAGGACACTTAGAGGCAAAGTATCCCATATTTCCACACTTGAAGCATTTGATGTGAGCATAATCTTTCTTCTCATCTTCATTCTTGCTCATCATCTTGGCATCTTGAGTTTGCATTGGATGCCTTGCCTTTTCACCCCTTCTTGTTTTCTTCTTCTTTATCATCAAATCACCACCATCCTCATGGTTGATCTTGATTTGCTCTTGGGGTGTCTTCTCTTGCTCAACTTGTGGCTTTGGTTGAGGCTTCACTTGTTGCTTCACCAATTGCTTGGTTGGGCACATTGAGGTAAGATGACACCAAGTGCGACACTTGAAGCATTTAACATGCCTTAGCCTCTCTTCTTCTTTCTTCAACTTGAGCTTTTCTTTATTGGGGCAACCATTTGCAAGATGTCCCACTTCATGGCACTTGAAGCACATGAAATGAGAGAGCTTCTCTTGTTCTTGCTTCTTCGTCTCTCTTTCATATCTTCTCTTGCCCCATCTTTTGCCCTTCATCTTGCTCTTGTTGAAGCCAATGCCACTTGTGTCATTACGGCTTTCTTGATGATTGACTTTGCTAGTCTTGAAGCCGACTCCACTCTTGTCACCAAAGTTTCTTTGAGTCTTCAACATATGCTCAAAGGTGATTTGAGAGTTGTAGCACCTCTCTAACTTGTTGCTCAATTTCTTCACTTTATTTTTGAGCTCATTGTTCTCCTTCAAAAGGTTAGTCTCACAAGACATAGAAGTAGAACAAGCATCTATATGTGAAGAGCATGACATATTTAATAAATCATCACAAGAGGTGGATACATGCTTCTTACCTACATCACAAGGGTTTGCAGCAATATGTGATTGATCAATTGATCCATGTGATGAGCTCTCATTACTTTTAAGTTTCTTTGTAAACATTTTAATGAGAGAAGCATGTTGTTCTAATAATTCATCATGAGATGTAAGAAATGTCTCATGATTCAATTCAAGCTCATCAAGTGAAGATTTATAAGCATTAATCAAATTCTTATGTTCTTCACAAGAGTTCTTTAGAAATGAGTTTTCATTTTCTAATTTCAATGTTTTAGCTTTCTCATTTTCTAAAGACATGGTCATGCTAGCAAGTCTACTAACAAGCTCATCATATGACTCAACATGATCAACCACATTACCATTTGAAACCTTGGTGTCACCTTGTGACATGAAGCAATGTGGTGATGTAGATGGAGAGCTTGTAGTAGCATTATCATCATGGCTCGAGCATGAATCATCATCACCATCAAGTGTGCATGGGGTAGCATCATTACTTGCACCACTTGTGGCATCATCATCAACCTTGTCAAGTGAACTTGTAGTGGATTGATCATCATCATCCTCACTTGACAATGAGGTGGAGCAATCTTCCACAATCACCAAATTGTGGTTATGCTCAACACACTCATGTGCCTCCTTCTTGGACTCATCCTCCTTTTTGAATTTACCATCATCCCATGTGGAGGAATCACCAAAGGTGTCCTTGATGGAGTCACATATCTCACGAGCGGTCCCCTTGTAGTTTACTTGCTTTATCAAATCAAAATGTAAAGCATCCAATAGAAAACAATAAGCATGTGCATCAAATTCATAGAGGACTCTTTGAGCTTTGGTTAGAGTTCTATGATCAAAGACATGTGTAAGACCACTAGTGACAACCAACCAAACTTTAGGTCCCTTTGCACGAAAATGATCAAGCATGTGATTTTTCCAAAGTGCAAAGTTTGTGCCATCGAAAATGTGATTCTCACAACCATCTAGCCCATTAGGCGCCATCCTCTCGGGTCGGTGAAGACCACAAATGAGAGATCGGGCTCTGATACCACTTGAAAGGTCGAGATGGCGACTAGAGGGGGGGTGAATAGTCCTTTTTAAAACTTAATCGCGTCGGCTAACCGAAACAAGCGCGGAATTAAAACTATCGGTCTAGCCAAGACTACACCCCTCTATCTATGTTATTTAGCACCTTTCAAATATACTAATTAAGCAATTAAGGTGCCGGGCTAGCTAGAGCTCACCTAAGCAATTTTAGGAGCAAGGTCACACAAACCTATGCCACTAGTACTTTAAGCGACAAGGGAGCTCCTACACATGCTAGTAAGCAAAAGCACAAAGCGACCTAAGCTCACTAACAATGCTCAATAACAAGGCAACCAATGCCAAATTAGAGAGCGCAAATACTTAGCTACACAAACTAAGCAATGTGACTAACAAGGTTACTCAAACCAAATTAGCCACGCAAGGGAGCTACTTCTATGCTACACAAGCAAGAAGGTAACTAATATGCGACACAAGCAAACTAATTACAAGAGCAACTACACAAGCTTAATATATATGAAAGTAAATGCAAGCTTGTGTAATGGGGAAGCAAACCAATGGGAAGAACAAGGTTGACACGATGATTTTTCTCCCGAGGTTCACGTGTTTGCCAACACGCTAGTCCCCGTTGTGTCGACCGCTCACTTGGTGGTTCGGCGGCTAATTAGCATCACCCGCTAAGCCCGCACATCGGGCGCCGCAAGAACCTACCCCTTGAGTGAGGGTAGCTCAATGACACGCTTTACTAAAGTTTCTCTTCGCGGCTCCCGCGGGGCGAGCACAATGCCCCTCACAAAGCTCTTCTCCGGAGCCCCGCACAAGCTTCTTGCGGGCTTTGACGGAGACCATCACCAAGCCGTCTAGGAGGTGGCAACCTCCAAGAGTAACAAGCATCACCGGCTTGCAACTCGATCACCTAGTGCCACTCGATGCAACCTCATGATGCAATCGCACTAGAATCGCTCACTCACATAATCGAATGATCACTATCAAGTATATGTGTGATGGAGGGCTCCCAAGCACTCACAAGCATGGACACTAAGTCCCCTTAGGTGCTTAGCACCAGCCATGGCCGAGGGCCACTTCTATTTATATCCCCAGGGGCTAAACTAGCCGTTACCCTTTCACTGGGCAACGATCGGGTCGACCGGACGCTCCGGTCGTGTGATCGGACGCTGAGCCTCCAGCGTCCGGTCGCTCGTAGTCAACCACGTGTCTGACTCCAACGGTCATTTGCCTTGACCGATCGGACGCTCCGGTTAGTTGACCGGACGCTGGACCCTCAGCGTCCGGTCGTTTCTAGTAAGGGTCCAGAACCGATTTTTATCGACCGGACACGTCCAGTCATGCTTGACCGGACACAACCCAGCGTCCGGTGCTTAACCCTAAGCGCTGTGCAGACCAACCACTTGACCGGACGCAGACCTTCAGTGTGCGGTCGCCGAGCGACCCAGCGTCCGGTCAATAGACCGACGCCAGCATCTCACTATTACACATGACCGGACGCGCCGGTCCCTCAGAGGTCCAGCGTCCGGTCACTGTATAACCAGCGACACTAACTCGTTTTTACTTCTAACTTCTCCGCCCTTGCTCAAATGTGCTAACCACCAAGTGTATCACCTTGTGCACATGTGTTAGCATATTTTCAAAAATATTTTCAAGGGTGTTAGCACTCCACTTGCCACGCCACTCAATCCTAGCGATGATGTAAAGTTAGATCACTCGAGTGGCACTAGATGACCGATATGCAAACAAGTTTGCCCCTCTTGATAGTACGGCCATCTATCCTAAACCCAGTCATAAACTTCTCTACACTCCTATGACCGGTGAAATAAAATGCCCTAGGTTATACCTTTGTCTTACGCATTCCATTCCATCTCCTCCAACGTCGATGCAACACATGCACCAACATGATCAACAATGATATGATCCACTTCATATCATCATGTGATCATATTGGTTCATAGATCTTGACTTCACTTTCTCTTCACCGTTGCCATCGTCCATCGGTGCCAAGTCTTGCTCAAGCTTCACCGCCACGCGGTCCATCACTCCAAAGCCTTTAACTTGCCCTTCACACTTGCAACCGGTCCATCAAGCCAAGTCTTGTCTGGATCTTCTCCACCTTGATCACATGACTCAATGTCATGTCTCATGTGCATTTAAGCTCCTTCATCATCACATGTGTGAGCTTTGCAACATCTCCAAGCCATTTTCATCTTCATGGCATATGTTGCTCACACACATGTACCTATGGACTAATCACCTGTGTATCTCACATAAACACAATTATTCCACCTAAGTTGTCACTCAATTACCAAAACCAAACAAGGACCTTTCATGCGGTTAGTACTACAAAGTCTCAGCTCCCATAGTTCAACAACGGTACGGGCCTCAATCGACACAGGCGGAAAGAACCCGCTCACAAGACCTCCATGTCTTGTGGCTCCCCAACACCGAGTCTGCCCGGTCTAGATTTATTACTCCATATTCCCATATCACATGATAACATAAGTAACCAAAGTTCTATTTACAGTTCGCAGGTGATAGGTAATCACCCGACTTTCATCGTTCTAAGCATAGCTAAGCATAACTAAGCATATACGAATTAAAACGGTTAACAAGGTAGATATGGAAAACAAGGTTGGTAATGCATCAATTAGGTTTTCACTTAACTCCTAATCACTTAATCCAGTAAAGAAAAGCAAAAGCGAAATCAATTTATAAAACACAAGGTAGGGTTGTATGCATCCGGGGCTTGCCTTCGTTGACGGAAAAGTCCGGTTCAGGAGTTGCACCACAATTATCCAACCCGACCTCAACAGACGGATTAACCTCCTCAACCACTTGATTAACTACCACGTGCTCACATTCGTTCACTACACGTAGTACAATGCCATGTTTAACATGATGCGAAATATAAAACATGATGCTTGATGAAAACAATGTACTAACACATTACCTTAATAGTGTGCCCATCCCTTAGAGTTGAGGCATGAAGTCTCCACCTGCAGCCCTCACTCTGCTGTGAGCAGTTCACCCTATACCTCCTTGTATCACTCTTCTCAATGTCATAGTTGAACTCATGTTTAACAGCATGAGTAGGTAAAGCAATCTTAAAAGCATCCATGTCTGAATACACTATTTCTACTGACATAGGAGGGCCTTCTTGTCATAATCAACATCAGGCATATGTCCAGTCTCCCTATCTTTAACCATATCATCTATGTCTTCTACTTCATCATCAGAGGATTCATCATCAGAGTCTGTCTCAGAGGATTTATCAGCACCAGAATTCTCACCTTCCCTTTCTTTACTCCCACCTTGGCTCTGAGGATTGGGAGGAGGTGGAGGATATTGGGGACCAAGGTCAATATACAACCCTTCCTCATCAACACCCACATGCTCATTTATTGGGTTTGGGTTAGCCAGGTATTCAGGTTCAGCAGATTGAGTGTGTGTGGCATGGCTTGGTTCTGCTAAGCTTGGACAAGCAATTGAAGGGGTGAATGGGGGTTCAACAGAGTTTACAGTGCTACCAGAATCCCAATCAGGAATCACAGGGGGCTCAATACTTGGGCTATGATATGCAATAGTCAACAAGCAGCATTTGGAAGCCTTATGTTTTGAAAATATTTCAACCAAATCTTGGTCAGTGTAGACTTGGATGTTCACTTTACTAGCCATGCAGAAATAAAACAATCTCACTATGTCACCGTAGTCATGAGGATACTTGTCGACAACTTCAGCAACCAAGTCTATGAAGTTAGTGCTATCAGCATCCACCACTTTGTTCAACGAAAACCACAGTGCACGAGAATTGGGAGCAACAATCAAGATTTCTAAGTTGTAGCTACTTTTTGCGTCCATCCTACAGATGAACAAGGAGCACGCAATTAACACTATAAACACGCGGGGCACAAATGCATGGGCACTAAATACCAATCAACACTACAAATATGGGGCACCACGAAACCAAGGGGAAGCAGTGAACTCACCCATCTAGAAGCAAATCTGGTCGCTCGCCCACGCCCTTGTTTCCCGCTATGTGAAAGCTCTAGTTTGGTTTTGGTGAATTGATGAAACCCTAAGTGCTAACCTAGTTTATCAAAGTGATTATGAGATATGTAGCACTACTCCAAGTGATGAAGCAATGGTGAAGATCATGACGATGGTGATGGCATGGTGATGATCAAATGCTTGGACTTAGAAAAGAAGAAAGAGAAAAACAAAAAGCTCAAGAAAAAGGTAAAACTTGATATGAGCTTTTTGTTTTGGTGATCGAGACACTTAGTGAGTGTGATCACATTTAGGATCGATAGTCGTACTATTAAGAGAGGTGAAACTCGTATCGAAATACGGTTATCAAAGTGCCACTAGATGCTTTTAACTCATTGCATATGCATTTAGGATCTAATGGAGTGCTAACACCCTTGAAAACATTTGTGAAAATATGCTAACACATGTGTACAAGGTGATACACTTGGTGGTTGGCACATTTGAGCAAGGGTAAAGAAGATAGAGTTGAAAAGGAGTTAGTCGTGCTGGTCACAGAGTGACCAGACACGTCCAAAATTGGGACCGGACGCATCCGATATTTTATTTGGTCTTGAGGTAATTAAACAGAAGTGACCGGACACGTCCGGAATCCGGACCGGATGCGTCCGATATTTGGATCCGAGTTGAGTGACTAAGTGAAAGTGATTGGACTCTGACTCAGTGGAGTGACCGGACGCTGACGAGTTACTGTTCAGCGTCAGGTCAAAGTGAGATAGCCCGATGCAGGATTGTAGAGAGCGACCGAACGTCCGGTCGCCACACCGGACGTGTTCGGTGTGAACCAGCAAGTCTCGGGTTTTCAGCGTAATAATTCATCGGACGCTGGGAGCATCCGGTCCGGTGTGATCGGACGCGTCCGGTTGGCCCAGAGCAGCCCTAGGAGCTCTTTGGACTCGACTTGACGCTGTGTCTCTCGGATCCGGTCATTTTTAACAACGCGTCTGATCACGTAGTATTACTGTGCACAGAGATAGCCATTGGACGTCAATGGCTAAATAATTTAAAAGGGACACGTGGCGGTTAGGCTACGGCCGAACGCATCCGGTGCACACGACTTGCGCGTCTAGTCGTCCCACAGTCAGCCCAATAATTGATCCAGCGACTATTATTTGGGGGTGTCTATAAATATCCTTTGGCCGACTCTAGCTCACCTCCTTGGCCATTTGCATTGACATAGTAACCTTGTGAGCTTAGACAAAGCCCTCCCACTCATCTCCATCTTTGATTCATCATTTTTGTGAGATTGGGAGAGAATCCAAGTGCATTGCTTGAGTGTTTGCATCTAGAGGCACTTGGTATTCATGTTTCGCTGAGGGTTTGGCTTGTTACTCTTAGTGGTTGCGCCACCTAGACGGCTTGGAGCAGCGATGATGAGCACTAGTAAAGCATTTGAGTTTTTACACATGGACTTGTTTGGGCCAACTCAATACACTAGCATTGATGGTAACAAATATGGCTTTGTGATAGTGGATGATTATACTAGATACACTTGGGTATTCTTTCTAGTGGACAAAAGTGATATGTTTGCAACATTCAAATCATTTGTCAAGGGCATTCACAATGAGTTTGAAACAACCATCAAGAGAGTTAGAAGTGACAATGGTAGTGAGTTCAAGAACTCTAGAATTGATGAGTTGTATGATGAATTTGGAATTAGACATCAATTCTCAACCAAGTACACTCCATAATCAAATAGCCTTGTTGAGAGGAAGAATAGAACACTCATTGATATGGCAAGGTCTATGCTTAGTGAGTACAATGTGAGTCAATCTTTTTGGGCCAAAGCTATCAACACGGCTTGCTATTGTAGCAACCGTCTCTATTGTCACCTATTGAAAGAGAAGACACCATATGAGCTCTTGAATGGTAGAAAGCCCAACATTGCATATTTTTGGGTCTTTGGTTGTAAATGCATATCTTGAAGAAAGACACTAGATTAGGAAAGTTTGACAAGAAATGTGAAGAAGGATTCCTACTTGGATACTCAACTACTAGCAAAGCATAGAGTTTGGAATTTGAATAGTGATACTCTTGAGGAAGTTCATAATGTTGAATTTGATGAAACCAAGGGTTCACAAGAAGAGAATGAGAACTTGAAAGATGTTAGAGGCATTCAGCTTTCAAATGCCATGAAGAACATGGATGTTGGTGAATTGAGGCCTAGGCAAGTGAATGATGATGAAGATGATCAAGTGTAAGTGCTCTCTAACTCAAATGTACAAGATGATACAAATCAAGCTAGTACAAGTGGCTTTCATGATAATGAACAAGATCAAGTGGCTAGTGTATCATCTCAACCCAATGATCAAGCAAGTGCAAGCAATCAAGTTCCAATCCTCCAACCAACCAATATTGTAAGGTATCATCCATTGGACACTATCATTGGTGATATTTTAAGAGGTGTACAAACTAGATCAAGATTGGCTTTATTTTGTGAGTATTTCTCATTTGTGTCATCCATTGAACCAAAGAAGATAGATAAAACATTGAAGAATGTTGATTAGGTGAATGCTATGCATGAAGAATTGAATAACTTCACAAGAAATTAAGTATGAAAATTGGTAGAGAGACCAAAGGGACACAATATGATTGGAACCAAATGGGTCTTTAGAAACGAGCAAGATCAAGATGGGATAGTAGTAAGGAACAAAGCAAGATTGGTAGTACAAGGATATACATAAAGTTAAAGGTCTTGACTTTGGAGAAACATATGCCCCGGTTGCTAGATTGAAAGCAATTAGAATCTTATTAGCCTATGCTTGTTCCCACAACATCAAGCTCTATCGAATGGATGTCAAGAGTACATTTCTCAATGGTTACATCAATGAAGAAGTATATGTTGAGCAACCTCCCGCTTTTGAAGATGACAAAAAGCCCGACCATGTGTACAACTTGAAGAAGGCATTGTATGGCTTGAAGCAAGCACCTAGAGCATGGTATAAGAGATTGAGGGACTTCCTACTCTCTAAAGGGTTCATAATAGGCAAGGTTGACACCACTCTTTTCACCAAGAAGATTGACAAAGACTTATTTGTGTTGCAAATCTATGTTGATGACATCATATTTGGATGAACCAATCAAGACTTTTATGAAGAGTTTGGAAAGATGATGGCTAATGAGTTTGAAATGTTCATGATTGGAGAGTTAAGTTACTTCCTTGGTCTTCAAATCAAGCAATTAAAGAATGATACATTTGTGAGTCAAGGCAAGTACATCAAAGACATACTCAAGAAGTTTGGCATGAGTGATAGCAAAGCCATTAGTACACCAATGGGAACAAATGACAACTTGGATAGTGATGCAAGTGGCAATATGGTGGATTAAAAATTGTATCGGTCTATGATTGGAATCCTACTCTATGTGACCGCATCAAGGCCGGATATCATATTTAGTGTATGCATGTGTGCAAGATTTCAAGCCTCACTAAGAGAAAGTCATTTGAAGGCTACAAAGAAAATATTAAGGTACTTGAAGCATACATAAAATGTTGGTTTGTGGTATCCCAAAGGAGCAAAGTTTGAGCTAGTTGGTTACTTCGACTCGGATTATGCGGGATGCAAGGTTGAAAGGAAGAGCACCTCGGGCACATATCAATTATTGGGAAGATCACTTGTTTCATGGTCATCAAAGAAGCAAAATAGTATTGCATTATCAACCGCCGAAGCCGAATACATATTCGCCGGTAGTTGTTGTGCACAAATACTTTGGATATAGGCCACCTTGAATGACTTTGGAATCAAGTTCAAGAAAGTGCCATTGCTATGTGACAATGAGAGTGCAATCAAGTTAACCAACAATCCGGTTCAACATACAAGAACAAAGCACATTGATATCCGCCACCATTTCATAAGAGATCATCAACAAAAAGGGGACATTTGCATTGAGAGTGTAGGCACCGAAGATCAACTTGCTGATATATTCACCAAGCCATTAGATGAGAAAAGGTTTTGCAAGCTAACGAATGAGTTGAATATATTGGATTTCTCAAATATGTATTGATGCACCTTCTCACTTATATGAGATGCCTCTCTTTCGAGCAATCCAAAGTAAAAGTTGATTGGCATGGCATACATCCTTGCTAAGGACATGTTTAGTGCATCTAGTCATTGTTCATATTTAATAGGCTCATTCATGAAAATCAAATGATTTTGATATTTATATGGTACCACTATTGATTCTATGCTTAATTTGGTCTAGTGGTAGCATATGACATATTTGTGGGCTTGTAAACCTAGTGTTTGATCTAGAAAATGAGTTATAAGTGTTTAACTCAACATGGTACAAGATAACCCTTATTTGAATGTGTGAAAAAACTTGTCCTTGGATCAAACTAAGTAAATATCTTTGGTAAGTGATCTAGATTGGACCAAATTTAGGAAAATAATCCTCACCCCATTGATTGACACTGTAATCTCAACCTATTTACAATTAAACCTTTGAGGTTATTGATGACAAAGAGGAAGAAATAGTGTACAAAGATAGTGAAAAGATAACAAAGAGGGAGAAATTGAGAAATTGACATAGGGGGAGGGATATGACAAAGTAAGGGATCAATTAAAATTTTGAGCACACAAGTAGGGGGAGCAAGCTCATAAACTTGGTGGATGCATTTGAATGTGCATTTCATATGTTTTAAATTTCAATATTTATGCTTGCGTGGTATATGCTAGTTATACAATTGAATGATGAAATAAAAAATTAGCATGTATAGGTTAAGAAACTAGACTTATGTTTATTTTATGAAAACTAGACCCTTGCTTCTAATGTTGATCTCATGGGATATTCTAGTTTTTATGTATGTCTAGTTACTAATGGTGCTAAGGATGGTATATTGGTGCACTGCGATTGGTATCACACTTCAAAGGTCTATCTCTTATACCTTAATATTATTTGGTAGACATTGTCTCCTATATTTCCTATCTAACCATATATGCAAGCTATAATCTAAACTCTTAGCACATATGTAGGGGGAGTAATTGCTACCATTTGAGATTCATGAAACTTGTCCATATCCTTTTACACATGGTAAATATGCTTGGGCAAGCAACATGGATTCAAATGAATTTCAATTCATATATTTGTGAAAGGGTTGTCATCAATTACCAAAAAGGGGGAGATTGAAATCTCTAGTTTGGTTTTGGTGAATTGATGAAACCCTAAGTGCTAACCTAGTTTATCAAAGTGATTATAAGATAGGTAGCACTACTCCAAGTGATGAAGCAATGGTGAAGATCATGATGATGGTGATGGCACGGTGATGATCAAATGCTTGGACTTGAAAAAGAAGAAAGAGAAAAATAAAAAGCTCAAGACAAAGGTGAAACTTGATATGAGCTTTTTCGTTTTGGTGATCGAGACACTTAGTGAGGGTGATCACATTTAGGATCGATAGTCATACTATTAAGAGAGGTGAAACTCGTATCGAAATGCGGTTATCAAAGTATCACTAGATGCTCTAACTCATTATATTTGCATTTAGGATCTAGTGGAGTGCTAACACCCTTGAAAACATTTGTGAAAATATACTAACACATGTGCACAAGGTGATACACTTGATAGTTGGCACATTTGAGCAAGGTTAAAGAAGATAGAGTTGAAAAGGAGTTAGTCGCGCTGGTCACAGAGTGACCGGACACGTCCGAAATTGAGACTAGACGCGTCCGGTATTTTATCCAGTCTTGGGGTAGTCAGACATAAGTGACCGGACACGTTCGGAATCAGGACCGGACGTGTCCGATATTTGGACCCGAGGTGAGCAACTAAGTGAAAGTGACCGGACTCTGGCTCGGTGAAGTGACCGAACACTGACGAGTTACTGTTCAGCGTCAGGTCAAAGTGATATAGCCCGATGCAGGATTATAGAGAGCGACCGAACGCGTCCAGTCGACACACCGGACGCGTCCGGTGTGAACTAGCAAGTCTTGGGTTTTTAGCGTAATAATTCATCGGACATTGGGAGCGTCCGGTCCGGTGTGATCGGACGCGTCCGGTCGGCCTAGAGCAGCTCTGGGAGCTCTCTAGACTCGACTTGACGCTGCGTCTCTCGGGTCCCATCGTTTTCTAACAACGCGTCCGATCATATAGTATTACTGTGTGCAGAGATAGCCGTGGGGCGCCAATGGCTAAACAATTTGAAAGGGACACGTGGCGGTCAGGCTGTGACCGGATGCAACGACCGAACGTGTCTAGTCACCACACCGGACGCGTTCGGTGCACACGACCTGCGCGTCTAGTCGTCCCGCAGTCAACCCAATAATTGAGCCAACAGCTCTATTGTTTGGGGTGTCTATAAATATCGTTTGCTCGGCTCTAGCTCACTACTTGGCCATTTACATTAATATAGCAACCTTATGAGCTTAGCCAAAACCCTCCCACTCATCTTCATCTTTGATTCATCATCTTTGTAAGATTGGAAGAGAATCCAAGTGCATTGCTTGAGTGTTTGCATCTAGAGACACTTGGTGTTCGTGTTTCGCTGCGGGTTTAGCTTGTTACTCTTGGTGGTTGCCGCTACCTAGACGACTTGGAGCAGCGAGGATCGTCGAGCGGAGGTTGGTGATTGTCTCCGGCTTCGATCGTGGTGATTGTGAGGGGTTCTTGATATTTCCTCGGTGGAGAGCCAAAATGCACTCTAGTAAATTGCTAGTGGCTTGTGTGATCCTCATCTTGTGTTGGTTATGCGGCACTATATTCAGGGTTTGACGTGTGATACCAATTAGCGCATGAACCTCCAAGTGAGTGAATTGCCACAACGGGGATTAGCTTGCCGGCAAGCAAGTGAGCCTCGAAGAAAAAATTATTGTGTCTTGATTGTCTCCTTGGTATTCACTTATTGGTCACTTGCCACGACGGTATACCTCTCTACCACTCTCTTGTATTTTATTATACATTCACTTGGATAGAGCTAGTGGTAGTTAAGACTAGATAGTGTATCATTTAATTTTATTACTCTCACTAGATTGATCACCTAGGTGTTTATTAGTGACATAACTTTGTTGTGATATACTAGATATTATAGAAAATAGAATTGGGTAGGTGGCTTGTAACTCCAAATATAGTGCTAGCGTAAAATTTGCTTCACCGTCCTATTGACTAATCATTTGTCTTAGTGTTGTTGTAGAAATTTTTAATAGGCTATCCATCCCCTCTCTAGCCATTATGACATTTCACCATGCCACACCTATTCTCTGGATCCACAATCGAATCCACGCTCCACTACCCCATACGCCGCCACAAGCACGGGAGATTCGTCGTCTTCTCTCTCAGCTGCTGCTACAGCCTCCGCCGCCGAATCCATCGCCGCTAGAGTTAGGGAACTGAAGAAATCGAGCGAGAAGAGAGAGTGAGAGACAGAGGAAGGTGCCGATCAATATCGGTCAACACAGCCTCCACATACGCCCGTGATTGAATGGCAACATGAACATTTTTTCTGCTTGGTCCCACATGTAAGAGCTACCAAACGGTCAAAGCCAAATAGAATGACGTGTTGAACAAAAGAGTTTAGCATCATGACACCCAGATCCGTATGAACTTTTTAGTGGCAGGGGAGTAATGGCGCACGGGAAAAAGACTCGTATTAATGGGACCTAGCATGCGGGAAGGGAGCGCGGGTGCTAGCGAAACCGCCTTTGGTCAGGGTGGCGCGACGGTGTACATTCAGCCTGTTCGGGCGCGATCAGCACGGAAGGGGAAGACCGAAGTCGTGTGCTCCGTGGACAACGGAACGGGGCACGAACAACGCGGCTGGTTGAGTGGTGTGTATCTCGACACATTTGCAAAAGGCCACCTCGTGAACCAGAATCGGCGTAGTCGCTGTCCGACACCGTCTTGCGGTATCAAGTTGCGGCGTGCGGGAGAAGCGAAGATGCGCGCCAATATCGCTGAGGTGCGGGATGCAGCTGCGGCTGCGGTGGGAGCCTCGTGGACGACCTCCGCGTGCTGGAGACCTCCGGCGGCGGAGGCTCCTGCGAGCCGGCGTCGTGCGTGCAGGCTGGGTGCGCGGCGGATCTGAAAGCAACGTGCCCTGCCGAGCTCCGAGCGGGGGTGGCACACGGTGGGTTGCTCGATACCTCCATAGCTGGATCTGGATTTGCGATTTCCCCTCAGGCCATGGCAGCAGAGGTTGGATCTTGCGTGGTTCCGGCCGGAAATTCGTACTTTTTGATTGATTCAGCAATCGAAAACAAAGTCTATTTATACCTTTAACTATGTGTTCAGTTGTGCTGATTGTTTTCAGAAGCAATAAGATTTTCAGAACTTAGATATTCAGTCATGTTATTAGGAAAAAGAAATTGGCTTTTCAGAAGAACACCTCTGCCCATATGTGATGGAATAACTGCCTTTTTTCGTCATGTTCTTCATTTTCAACACGCAGTTAGTTGCAACAATGCAATGCAATCAATAGTGTTGGCTCCTTTTTTTCAAGAAGAAAAAAATTCGCAGTTCAAAATCTGATAAAAATGTGAGCATGGTTTGCTGCCCTGGTGTTCTTCAGAGGAGAGATAAGAGATTGACCATTATATAAGAAAAAGTTACAGTTCAAAATCTGATAAACTATCTTTAGCTTGATTTGGTTAATCAGCATATACACTGAACTGAATGCCGACATTTTTTTTTTGAATGTGAATGCTCAATTCTGCAATAGACAGTTTATGATGCTAGTGGAAGCTATTTGCCAATCTGTGTTATATACTTACATGTGAAATTACTTAGTGGAAGCTTTGTACAATAGACAGTCCATGATGCCAGTGGAAGCTATTTGCCAATCTCCTGGCAGTTCGGCAATGCTTGTTTGTTGTAAAGTGATGTCAATCAACAAGTAGGCCAATCAACAACTCTCACAATTTGTATTATGTGTTATTCGATTAGATACTGAACAAGTAGGCCAATCAACAATCCCACAATATTGTTAGATACTGATGAATAGTCATGAGCTGCTATGTGTTAGAGCATGATGTTGTCATGAAGTGTTTCAGGAAGATAATATTTCCTGAAGGTACCTGAGTAGGTATGTTGCTGCCCTACTCATCTTTCAGTTGATTCAGTATTTTTTTTTCCCATTTTGTTCTAGCAGATTTAGTGTTATCTAAAATGCATATGCACTCTGTTGGAAATGCATATCCCCATGTTAGTATGTTATGTTTAACACCTTAATCTTGTATGGATGGGTCTGGTAGACTGAACACTTTGATATCATATATTGGGAATCGAGAAGGATGAGGGGATATTGCAACAACGAAGAAAAGGGTAAGTTTCTTGAATTTGGAAAGTAGGGACCTCAGTACCCAACATTATTAGTCTGAACATTGCTTAATTATACAGGTGGTCTTAGATTGTTTGATGCTTTCATGCAACTACGGATGTGTCTTCATGGAGTTTGGTTACGTTCTGTCTTCGAGCTCCTTAAATCAATAGCACTTTTTTCAGTTTCCTTAAATCGAACCTCATAAGGGGTACTTTTTTACTCCATTCTTTGCATTGCTGTACCAAATAAGTTTATATTTTGCTACATCTGAAAATGAAGGTAAACATGCTTTGTTTGGACCTTAGAGAATATGCTGGGTTTTTATTTAGATATAGCGACAATAGGGTGCGCTACTGAATGCTATATCTGCCTCTCTTGTGCTTATAAGAAAGTAGAGCAAAGAGAGAAGTTTACCATGCCCTTGTTTAGTTCCTCTAAACTCCTGAAAAGTGCGCAAAAAGAAGATTCCTCGTCACATTAAACTTACGGTACATGCATGGAGTACTAAATGTAGACGAAATCAAAAACTAATTGCACAATTTGCTTTAACTTTGCGAGACGAATTTTTTGAGCCTAATTAGTTAATGTTTGGACAATAATTCATAAATACAAACGAAATGGTACAATAGAGAATCTTCACTGTACAAAGTTTGCCTGCCCAACTAAACACCCCCCATATGTTATTGATCGTTCTTGCAGGGTAGGGGGGTGGAAGATGTGGCTACTGCATAGACCTAAAAGAAAATGCACGGAGTCCACTGTTGATGTATTGTTGAAGGAGACAACAGTATCATTGGAGATAATACGTAGATTGTTTAGCTGTAGTGTCCACCATTGGTTTATGGTTCATAGATGTTGTACCCTTGTCCATTTAATATTTGTGTTGGCGGAAAGTATTAGGCTATCTCCAACAACACCACCCAAAATACAAGGTAGCGTTATAGACAAAAGGTTCGATACATATTCGGCATCTTCTCCAACAATAAGACTCTGTAGATAATCCTTTCTGCAAATGGGTTTCTCGAGAGAGAGGATGCTTATATTTGGGTTGTGCCTCTTAGACAACTTAAAATAGGTCTCCTGTATAAGTACTCTGTTGAAGGTTAATTTTGAATATTTTACTATCCGTTTTGGGTTTAGGTGTCTAGGTACCTCGTTGGAGACAATTTAGTCTTCACCAGTGTGCAGTGAAGCCCAAAAGAACTGGGTTGTCTCTTTGAGTTGCAGTGGCGAGCACCCCTCGTGGGACCTAGCATGCAAATAAAAAAAGAGAGCAAGTATGTGCGGCGTTGGTGTCAGCAGGCATGGAAGCAACTGCATGCGGCAAGCAAGGCCTTGTTTAGATTGTTTCAAAATTTCAAGTTTTTTCACTTTTTCTTTATCATATTAATTTTTGGATATATGTATGGAGCATTAAATATAGATAAAAAAAATAACTAATTACACAGTTTGGTTGTAAATTACGAGACGAATCTTTTGAGCCTAGTTAGTCCATGATCGACAAAGTTTGTTAAATACCCATGATCGACAAAGTTTGTCAAATACAAACGAAACGTACTACAGTGTCCAGATTGTAAAAAATTATAATCTAAATAAGGCCCAAATAATTTTCTATTCAAGTGGGCACCTAGGCATGGAAGCAACAGCAACAGGGGTACCGATTCCTCTACATGTCCGCTCCCGAAAATCCAAGCACAGGCATCGCATGCTGCAGCGTGGGGAGACAAGCCCAAACACCCTCTCTCCTTTTTAAGCACTACTCTAGCCATACACTGTGGACGGCCTCAATCTATATATTTATTCGGTTAAAGAGTACTTAGGCTCAATAGCCAAAGATTGATTTTTAAATCACTAGAGAAATGGTAATTGATTAATTTGTATTTTATTCTTAATCCCTTGATGTATAATTTTGTTCATATCTTCCTGCTATGGTCTCATGATCCTATATAATAAATGGTTTGTTGCTTAGTTTCATCTGATGACAAGTGCTGCCATGCCTAATGTCGTCATCGTCAATCATCGAACATGGGTAACGAATGCTGTGGTGATTATGTGCTGGACTATTTGGGGTGCTCGAAACAACCCGACCTTTAAAGGAATTTGTCCAAATCTCCAAGACAATAAAGATGCTTTCAACAAAGAAATGACCTTAACTTCGCTAAGAGCCAAAGAGAGTTGTTCTGAAGATTTCCGCCTATGGATCCAAAGCTGGTTGTAATCTTGAAAAAGGATAGCATTTTTTTCCTTACCTTTTTTGTTTCTTAATTTTCTTCTTATTCTTGTTTTGTTCTGTCCTTGTACTGGTACTTGCCGTTCAATAATATTTTTTTACTGTAGGGGCTCCGGCCCCTCCAGACTCTTATAAAAAACGCACATCGCCGTCTTGCCGGTAGAGAGGCTAAACCCAATCGGAAAAGGATTGAGGTCAATACAAAAACTAATTAGTGTTGCTTACTTATCTACGGTAGGCAATAAATTTCAAATAAACATAAATATACATATACCAAGTTACCAACTAGAGCTTTTGTGTCAAGTAAACATGCCAAATAAAACTACAATTGAAGCAAACTATATTAAGCAAACACTCATGTATATTGTTTCAGCCTATAACAAATATGAACATTTCAACTTTTATCAACTAGCCGCATGATTGCTTTTTTAAACATGATTGTTTCTTTACAAGAGGCACAAATTTTCTACCTATAATAGGTAATCATTATTTATTACATCCGGAGTTAGGACAAGCAAATATTTAACTTGTTCGCTTGTTGGTTTCAGCCAGGGCTTATCAGCCAGCCAATAGTATTTTCCTCTCACAACAAACCAGTACCAGCCGGCCTTATCAGCCCAGAAACCAACCAACGAACAGGCTGATTGAGAGCAACTTCATCATATTTTTTTTCTAGTATGTGCTTTTCTTTGTGTTGCTCTTGTGAAGGCTAGGAGTTTGAGAAATATATTACCCATTGCAACACACCAACACTCACCAATTTAATAATTAAGAGTGACATTAATTTATGTGCCACAGCCCAATGACTATAGTTTGTGGGCTGTGGCACATAAATTAATGTCACTCTTAATTATTAAATTGGTGAGTGTTGGTGTGTTGCAATGGGTAATATATTTCTCAAACTCCTAACCTTCACAAGAGCAACACAAAGAAAAGCACATACTATAGTCATTTGTTGTTTTCGGAAACTAAGAGTCCTTTAAGCAAAAAGAAAATGATCAAGATCAAGAAAATTGATGTGCGCCGAATATCCATTAGTCATCTTTTTCCATGATATCTTAACTTGCCACAGGTATTTTCCTAGATTTATTTTAGTAGATGATGTGTCTATTGATACTGAGATCATGTGATCTGATCACTTCGTTAACGGTAATGCTACAAACAGGATGTTGGACGCCAACGACTCCGTCTGGACGGACACGCGGCGTGGCGTGACGTGCACCACAACTTTGCCTTTTTTTTATTCTCTGCTCATTTCCATGTCTTATTCTCATCCACGCATCGCTTTCTTATCTGCTTCCACTACGTTAACGTTCTTCTCTGCTCTGTTTCACTTTCTCTACTCTGCTTTAATTCCCCCAAGCGACACAACTAGCTACTCGTTAAGACGAGGAGGTACCTAGAGGTGGCTTGCATAAGCCTAGAGATGCCCCTTGCGGTAGAAGGCGTATGAGAGGTGGAAACACGCCACGCGCAACGGCTCACCCGCCCTTTGCGTCACCGCCGCCCGTGCCGCCCCCACCTAGCCCTCTGTGCTGCGCCGCCTAGCTCCGTGCCGTCGGTGAGCACACCGGTGACCTCCACGCGCCAACCACTCGTCCTCTGCATGCACCGCGTGCTCGTACTGCTCCACACCCAACCCCTGTGCGCCGTCGCCCAACTCCGCGTTGTCGGCGAGCTTCGCGCCACCGACGAGCACACTGGTGACCTTCACGCGCCGATGAGCCTCCATTTGCGAAGCAACAAGAAGATGTTTGCGCTGAAATAGCATGTTGCAAACGTATGTTTCGAGTGTTTTGCAGGTATGTTGCAAGTGTTTTATATCGATGTTGCAAAAGTAGATCGAAATGTTGCATATGTTGCAATGGTTGTACATGTATGTTGCAAAGGTCTATTACCAATGTTTCATCTGTGTTTTCAGACGTACGTTGCAAGTGTGTTTATTTAGATGTTGCGTATGTTTGCAAATGTTTTCAACAGTTTCTAGGTGTTTTTTCAAGTGTTTCATAAGCATGTTGCAAGTGTGTGTTTTAAATGTTTCAGTTATTTTCAGACATATATTGCAGGTGTTTTTATCTGACTATTGCATATGTTGCAAGTGTGTGTTTCAAATGTTTCATTTATTTTCAGACATATGTTACAAGTGTTTTTATCTGAATGTTGCATATGTTGTAGTGGCTACACACATGTTGCAAGCATATATTCTAAATATTTCATCTGTTTTAGATGTATGTTGGAGCAAGTCCTCCATGTTGCAAGTGTTTCATGAGGCGCAGGCAGTCCCCACAGGGCGGGCGAGTGCAAGGGGCGCAACTATGGGTGAAAATGGTACGGATATTTTTCCGACCGTATTCGAGACCAGATCCGTTTAGAGGGGTTTAAATCTGTCCGTATCCGAGTCTGGATATTCAACATCTGATACCGTATCCGTATCCGAATACTCAAATCATATATTTATGATGTCGATATCCAATCGTATCTTATACGGCATGGTTGAAACTATCCGTATTCGAATCAGAATCCGGATAGAAATATGAAAACAAATGTAATATCAATGATATCCTTTTGTATCCGATCCGTTTTCATCCCTGGGCGCAATAGGGCGAGCAGACGCAGGCGCGCAGCATGGCACGGGCGAGCAGCAAGGCGCAAAAGAGCAGCAGTAGGGCGCGGCGAGCAGCAGGACGGACATGTATTCTCGAACGTGCGTCCGTGAGTGGGGGCAACCAGAGGGAGCGCGTGGGAGACAGCCACCCGGCGTGGGACCCGTCGCAGAGGTAGGGGCATTAGTGCGTTGTCGTTTTTTGCCGATCCACTTTGATCGCTGGTGGGTCCGGTTGACAGCCGAGGTAGGTAGGTTCCACTGGCAGTTTGGTCGTACGTCCGCGAGTGTGTAGGGGCGAGTGCGCCGCATGGGCCACACGAGTGAGCATGCGTTGGGCTGAGCGGTAGCCACGTTGCGGGCGTCCAAACGCCCGGGAGCTAGTAAGCCCCCTTCGTTAATTAAGATCTCTTATCTTTTTGTTTTTTGAACATCATTAACATCTCTTGTCTTAATCTCCGGGAAGTGCTAATAGAAAAAATGAGTTCTCTAGTGAAATTTAGGCCTTTAGGAAGAGCATTTCACTTTCAGTGATCTCTGATTTATTTTTTCCGATTAAGGCCTGGTGTGATAGGCCCAATTACATGGCCTATTTGCTGCACTGTTTGGCCATTGACATCTCCGTTCAGAGACTTGCAGTTTGCACGCCGATAATAATTGCTAATAAAACTTGACCCATTATATATAACATTGAATATTGCAAAAATATACTTTTTTTTGCCAACACTTGCTTCTTCTCTTCTACTAGTAAGGTCTAGTTCCACCCGTCAGATCGATAATCATGAGCCTTTTCCCCGTGTGCCGTTACGAAGGATGTTCACTAAAAAGTTCAAACGTATCTGGATGTCATGACATTTTACTTTTAGCTTTTACCGTTTAACAACCCTGACGTGTGGGTCCGGTTAGAGAAAACGTCCAAAATACCCTGGTCTCCGCTCTCTCTTCTCTCTCCTGTGGCCGGCAAGCACTGCAGCACGAGGTCTCTCTTCTCTCTCCCGTGGCCGGCAAGCAACCACTCGTTCCGCCGCCGCGCCACCGATTCCGCCGACAAGCTGCTGCCGGAGCAACCGTCGCGCCCCTGCCTGTGTGCGCGGCTCGTCTACCACAGGCCCTTGCCGGTGCAGCCAAGCGCTCCCGCGCGAACCCGCAAGGCCTGGCGGGCCCTAGCGCCGCCTAGCGAAATCGGCCCGGCTGTCGCCCTTCTCTGCTTTGTGACGATTGGGGAAGAAGAGAGGGAAGAACGGCGCGGAGCGGCAGTGCGGAGCTGGGAGATCGAGGGTGAGGCCAGCTGGGGTGGAGGACGACCGGCGATGGGAGGGTGCGTCGTGAGATGCCAGGCGTCCGGCGGCCATGGCGCAAGTGCCTGGCAGTCCTCGACGGTCCTGGCCTTTGCGACGGCAAGCAGGGGACTGAGAAGATGACGCGAGGGCAATGGTGATGGCTGCTAGGCACAGGAGAGGTGCGTGCGTGGCAGAGGTGGAGGAACTAGCAGCGGCAAGCTCGGCCCGGCCGGCAATGGCGGCGGCGCCGCGCCCTGCGCATCTGAGTGGAAGCGCGTGAGGAAGGGAGAGCCGTAGTGCACGGGCGCGCCCGTGGCCGAGACCCTTGGGCGGAGCGACTCGCCCATGGCAGCGCTCCCCTGGTGGCGGCGGGGGCTCTGACCGCTCCTGACCCATCTCGCCGGCCGCCTCCTCCAGCCTCCGGCGCGATCTCCATGGCTAGGGCGTAGTTGGCCCGGGCGCCGCCACACTGCACATGGCAGCTGCCTCTGCACTCGAGCGCCGGACCCCGCAGCCCGTTGCTCTTCCATCCCTCGATGTCGAGTCCCCAGCGGATGAGAACCACCGAGGCGGCGGAGTCTCGCCGCGTCGGGGATCGTGCGCTGCCGGTCTCCCTCGCCGCGCGGACGCGCCCGCGTAGCCGCGCCACCCGAAACTCCGACTGGCCGTCGCCGACGTCGAGCGTGGACACGGCCTGCTCCACCCCGACGCTGTGCCGAGCTGCCGACGCCGAGCCTCGTCGTGGCCTTGCCATCCCTGACGCCACCAGACCACCCCGGTCCGGCGCTCGACACTGCCGCGCCTTCCTCTTCATCGAGCCACGACCCCGCGGACGCGCTTCGCCTCTCGGAGCTACGATCGCGCCACCGTGACGCCGTGCTCAGCTTCGTCCACGTCGAGCCTCGCTCGAGCCCATCCTCGCCAGCGTCGCGCGCCGTCTACTCTTTCCTCGTGGAGCCACGGACGCCATCGAGCACGCCACCGCAAGGAACAAGGAGCGCGCGGCGGCGGCCGCGACCCGCCACCGGACGCGCGCCCCGCGTGACCCGCCAATGGCTGCGCCCCCGCGCGCCCTGCCGCCGGCGAGCAGAGCTCGCAGGGAACGCTCGCGAGCTCCGCGACCTCCTCGCCGTCGCCGTGCTTCCCTTCGCCAAGCAGGAGGCAGCGCCTGGGGAAGCCACCTGCCGCCCGCCGGGATCTAGGCTAGGAGAGCCGTCGTGCCCTCCGGCCTCTGTCGAGCGCCGCACGGCGGGCTGCCCGAGCCCGCGGGCGTTCGCTGGAGCCCGAGCCCGCGAGAGCAGCACGGCCACGGTGGAGACGGCCGTGGCTGCGGAGGACGCTCGCAGCGCAGGCGCGGAACTCCGGGTTGTGGCGCGCTGTCCGCCGGGGCTCGGGACGGGGTGGCGCAGCTCAACGCCGGTGAGGCGGTAATGGAGGCGGCGAGGTGGAGGACGCGCAGTCCTGCTGCTTCTAGAGCTCCCCGTCAGGCCTCACCGTCGCCACCGCGAGCGAGCCCACCGCCGAAGTGGAGGTAGTTGAGGAACACGACGATGGGGACACGAGGGTATTTTGGACTTTTTTCACCTTCTTGATAGCATTAGAGGCAAAAGTGGACGGAATGGTTTGGAAAAAAAAAATAAAGAGTCATGACACCGAGAACGCTTGAACTTTTGTAGCGCTCTATAGACTTAGAGCATCTTTCGTAATGACACAAAAAAAGAGAGCTAAATAATCATTAACAAGATGTGTTAGATCATTAGATGTAAAATCTAAAGTGATAAACTTAATATTTTTATATAAGAAAGAAAGAAAGAAAAATAAAGAGTGCGTTTGATGATGACCCAATTGAATATATAGTAGGAATATCTCTTTATATTATTTTGTTACACTATAGTATCTCTGTATTTTTTTACTTAGGTCTATCTCATATCCGCTCTATTTGTATTTATATATCGTATTAGGTTTGTCCTGACTTCTAAGACAAATATTTCTAACTTTAACTATCAGTTTAAAAATCCAGATGTTTTCACAACATATAAACTATATTATATTATAAAAGTATTTTTCATAGAGAATCTAAAACATAAGTCTTATGTTGTTAACTTATATAATTTAAAAAAAAATTAATGGTCATAATTTAAAAAAAAAACTGAGGGAAGTATTCTCTTTACTGATTAGCACCGGTCATGTTGCACAAATCGCTATCTTTACCGATTAAAACCAGTCAAGCACAAATCGCTATCGAATCCGACAAACGTAACGCAGCTCATGTGACACGAGGCCAAGAACATCAAAGGAAAACGGAAAACGGAAGAAATAGCAAAAAGGGCTAGGACAGTCAAAACTCAAAAACCTACAGCCCTTCCGCGCACTGCCGCCGTCTGTCCACTATGGCCTTCGCCACCTCCCCTTCCCTCTCCGCACTCGCTTCCTCCTCGTCCGTCGCCGCCGCCGCCTCCTCCTCCTACACCTCCAGGCCTTCTTCCAACGGTTTTAACGAGCCAAGGCCTCTCCACCTCTCGCTCAAGCCCGTCTCCCCGCTCCCCAAACCGCATGCGCTCTCCTGCTCCGCGCCGCACATCCCTCGCGCCGCCGCCGTGGACGGATCGGGCACCGGGAACCGCGGGGATGACTCCGGCGGAAATGGAGGCAAGGATGGAGGCGGCGGCGGGGGTGGCGAGGATGACGACGACTACGAGGAGGCGGAGTTCGGCCCGCTGCTCGGCTTCGATGAGGTGCTGCGCCTCGCCGCGGCGCGCGGCGTTGCGCTCCCGGGCGACATGATGGCGGCCAAGGACGCCGGCATCCGGGAAGTCCTCTTGCTCCGCTACTTCGATCTGCAGGTCCTCGAATTTCCGGGAATTTGTCTGGAAGATGTGAACGTGGCCGTTTTTCCTCATTCCTTTGATGTTGATCTGCGTAGGCCGCACCGTGGCCGCTAGGCGCGATGATCCGCGCCTTCTCGATGCTCCGCAACCGGATGCTCGCCGACCCGTCGTTCCTCTTCAAAGTTGGCACCGAGGTGGGTGCGATTGGTCAGTTATTTTTTCAAGTGGTCAGAAGATAGTAGTTCTGCTGTTACTAACAATTGCGTTATGGGTTGAATGCAGATTGTGATCGACTCTTGCTGCGCGACATTTGCAGAGGCGCAGAAGAGGGGAAAGGATTTCTGGGCGGAGTTTGAACTGTACGCTGCTGACCTTCTTGTTGGTGTAGCAGTTGATATTGCACTTGTGGGGCTGCTGGCTCCATATGTGAGAATTGGGAAGCCATCTGCTTCAACGGGGCTCTTTGGAAGATTCAGCAGGATGGCTGGATCTTTGCCAAGCAGGTGAAATTTCATTTCCAGTTCTTGTCTATGGAGATTTGTACCACATCATGAAAAATAATTGAATTTGAAAGTCTGTTTAACTTGTATATATCACTCGCATGACCATTTTTTCATCTATGAAATTGAAAGAGAACGGAGATGTTGCTAAACTAGCAATAGAGCTTTGAATTAAAAAAAATCTATTTCTGTATGACACTAAGATTTTAAAACCGCAGTGTTTTTGAAGCTGAAAGACCAGGCTGCAGATTTACAGTCCAGCAAAGAATCGGAACATACTTTTACAAGGTAATGAACCTTACGTGGCAAAGATACTCCCAATTTTGAGCCATGTATGATTGTTAGTTCGAACTACAGGAGCATTGCCATGATGTTTGTACAAATTGTACTGGCATAACCGTTTAAATTGCAGGGTGTGTTGTATGGTTCAGTTGGATTTGTCTGTGGCATAATTGGTCAAGGAATTGCTAATATGATAATGACTGCCAAAAGGTAACAGCGTACCATTATTCGTGCATCTGCACATCAAAATCTCTTTTTGCTATTACATAATAAATGACCAAGTTCATAGTTGCTTGCTTCCCAGTTTGGTTTCTTGTTGATCCTATCACAATGTTGTATTATTTTGCACATAGATTTATAGGTTTCTTATTATTATCATGTCTATGTGTTTCACTCATGCTCAGTAATGTTGATTAATATCTTTGTCTATTTTTTCCCTGCTGTCTTGTCTTGTCTTGTGTACTGATGTTCGTTCCTTGTCCAGGAGTGTAAAAAAATCAGATGAAGATATTCCTGTTCCACCGCTTATTAAAAGTGCAGCTCTGTGGGGTAAGCTTATTATCTGTTTCCCCTTCGTTATCACTTTTACTTGGTCTGAGATTGATTTTTGGCTATTTGACATTCCACTGATAAATTCACCTGATGATTTTTCTACATCATATCATATTCAAATGGTGAATCAATTCTAAGTACTAATGAAAAAATCACATCTCCGACATAGGAAGCGACTAAGTTAGCTGCCGAGACTGTTGGGAGATGTAGTGGTAGTGCTGCCTGAGGTCCACCATGCTCGCTTGAAGGTTCTTTTCACTGATCTTATATATGGAGTTGAACTTTTGATGATCCAATAGTTCATTCAAAGGTATCAAAACCCAGACAGTCAAGAAAAAGGGACACTAATACTCTAACAATAGAATTAAAGATTAATAAACTAACTGCTAATAACATGACTTGGCCAAAGGTATTAGAAGTCAGCGTATCAATCTTTAATTAGTTCTCTTGGTAGAGTATCAGTGTCCCTTTTTCTTCACCGTATAGATTTAGTTCCTTTAAATCAATTCTTGGATCCACAAAAATTGCAACTCTAGATACAGTGAAAGAACTTTGAAGAGGGAAAGGTGGACCTCAGGCAGATTAAACCACTACATCTCCCAAGTGTCTAGGCTGCTACCAAATAGCAAGTATGGTTTGTTGTCTACTGAAATGGCATCCTGAAGTTAATGTACAGCAAAGCATATCTGAATGTTGAATGGCTTGCACTTGGCTAATCTTTTAATTTTTAACTACGTTTTATTCAATATTCACATAACTATCTTGGACCAGATAATCTCAGATGACGAAAGTTCATGTTAAAAATTTCCCATTTTGGTTCATGCTGAGCTTGTGCAATTTTATGCAGCGTGCCTTGTGATTTGTGTGCTCATCTAAGGTATAGTTTCTCTTGTTGGGTTCGTCCAATTTAACTGAGAACTGACAAACTATGTTGACATGTAGGTGTGTTCCTCGCTGTATCATCTAACACACGCTACCAGATCATCAATGGCCTGGAGCGGGTAGTGGAGGCATCGCCCGTCGCAAGGCGTGTTCCCCCTGTTGCTATGGCTTTCACAGTTGGTGTTCGTTTTGCCAACAATATTTACGGTGGAATGCAGTTCGTGGATTGGGCTCGGTGGAGTGGTGTTCAGTAATGGTGGTGCTCTTAGTTGCACTTACCAAAACATCATTAGGTTCAGGGGGATCTGTATTGTTTGTTTCATTACATTTCATGGTAAGTAGCGGAGGCTGGGCCAGAGCTCTGTGAAAGTTTAACTCATTTACTATGAGAAACAAGGAAGTACATCGTCCTGGCTCCTGATTGCCCCTAGATCACTAGATCACTGCCTCAGTGGTCAGTGCCTCCTATTGTGTTCAGTCAGCTAGTGGGGAATGTTGAGTCGTGGGAAACTTGTCCAGCTCTTTAACTGAATTGTGTGCACAAATGATATTGAAAAAAATGTTTACCGCTATGGCCCCGTTCGCTTGTCTGAAAAAAAAGAAGACAAAACACTGTAGCGACTGGTTGCGTGAGAAAGAAATACTGCAGCGGCTGGTTGATGAATAGTGCCGCTGTGAGGAGAAACCAGCCGGCTGCTCTAAAAACCAGCCAGCCGAACGGCACCTATATGCTGAGTGAAAAAAAGGAAATCACATTTTCATTATAGTGCCAGTGTGGTGAGGAGGGAAAAAAGGAAATCACATTTTCATTATAGTGCCAGTATGGTGAGGAAATGTTTAGGTAGTAGAAGTATCCTCATGATGCATTGACCGGATCAGTCGAAATTGTATGGCAGATTAGCGGTACGCCGATACCAGTGAAGTCCAGAAACCGAAAACGATGTGTCTTATGATTCTACTATGTACTATGTATAATACTAATGTTTAGTCATCACATGATGATGTTCTAATGTTAGTCATCACCTGATGGTGGGGATTTTTTTTTTAATTTTAACACTTTTTGAAAACTAATTTTAAATCTAACACCGTTTTTTTTTAAAACTAACACTTTTGGCCGCGCCTATTGCCATGGCGCTGCTAAAAGCCTGTGTCGCGCCATGCATGGTGGCGTGGCAGGGGGCTGACGTGGCGACTACCGGAAAGGTTGACGGTTGACGTGGCAGGGCCTGCCGTGCCACCCATCTTGGCGCGGCAGCGTCGCGCCACGGAGCATGGCGCGGCGGTACCTAGACGGTTTAATCGGAACTTTCCGCGCCGATAATGGGAGTTACTCTAGGTATTGCTTGACGTAAAACCAATAGTGGATTTATTTCTGTCTTTTGTTGAATCTTTTTCACGGCTGAATAGAGAATTTGATAAGCCAATGATTTTTTTTCGTCTTTCATAATACGGTTAACCATGTTAACTAATCGATTATGAAAAATTGGATCGGATTAAAACGAATATTTTTTTAAGAGAACTTATTTTTTTGGATTTTTGGCCCCATATTGTAGGATCGGCAGCGACGCGACCATGGACCTCGGCGTCGAGATACCCCGGGACTGCCGCTTCCCGAACTAGTTGCTACTTAATCTCGCTGGTAGTGCTGCCACGACGTATTAAAACGAATATGAAGCAAATAAATGAAGTCCGTGCGCAAGTTGACAAGCTGACACATAACATATTCATTGGTTTGACATAAGTTCGACATAACATAACCAACTAAGCCTGCAAGTTTCGGACACCAATATTGATTCGACCTAACAAACTAAGACTCAGGAGTGTAAGTATCACTCGGACGCCTCTGTCTCTTCGGATTTGTTGGCAACAGATTGGGAGTGTAGCCAACGTCGGTGTGGTCGCGTCGTCGGTGCGTACGGCTCGTACCCTGCAAGTATATGATATGCACGATTACTTAGAATTCTTTATGATCGTTAGTTCATGTAGCCTATGTATTTAAAGAAACTACCTTTGTTAGTACATGTGAGGCTCCTTGGGTACCAAGCGGGGCACCACCTAGCTGAGACATGCCGATCTCGTCTAGCAGCCAATCGTCCCACTGGTCGTGCTGTCTGCGGAAGCCCGGGGGGGTCGTCGTCGTCCTCGGTTGCATGGTCCTTCCCAGCGCTATGATGTGATGATGTACGCACCGCGAAAATGACACCTGTCACCGGATGAGAAGAGCCGGCTGCTGTCCTCAAAGAGGTTGAAGACGTGCCACCCGACCGCGTCGGGAGTGGCGGTTCCTCATAAGGAGTCGTCGTACTCCACCTCAAGAATAGGGTACAACGGGTGCTGCGTGGGAGGGGCCATCCTGTTACAAATTGATAAATAAAGGGTTAGAGTATTCAAATTAACAAAATTCAAATTAACGTTATGTAGCATTGCAAAATTTGAACTACTTGTTATGCAATACGAACACAATATGAAAGCACATGTATATATTCAAAGTAACATTAACAGACATATTAAACAACTTCACTAGAAATATAAGCATTTGACGAAACTTTATACTACAAAACACAACCTCAAACCTAAACACTAAATAACTAACTATAAACTAAATAATAAATACCTAACTATCCAAACTATACTACAACACACAACCTCAAACCTAAAAACTACCTACCTAAATCACAAACAAATTCACTAACCTAACTATCCTAAATCACTAACTATCCTAAATCATTAACTATCCTAAATCAATAACAATCATAAAACCCTAACTATCATAAATCACTAACTATCCTAAATCACTAATTATCCTAAATCAATAATAATCAAAATAGCATGAAATCGAGAGAGAGGTACCTTGGTAGGAGCGGGCGGCCTCGACGCACCGGTGTTAAATGGGCGCTGCGGCATGGAGGGTAGCTGCATGGCATGGCATGGGCGGGAAGAAGCGGACAACCGTCCGGCAGCGTCTTGGCGGGTAGGATGGGCGGCGCGTCTTGGTGGGGCGGGCTCGCTCGTGATATTTATCTGGCCCTGCCGCGTCATGCTCCGTGGTGCGGCACTGCCGTGCCAAGATGGGTGGCGCGGTAGGCCCTGCCACGTCAACCGTCAACCTTTCCGGTCGTCGCCACGTCAGCCCCCTGCCGTGCCACCATGCATGGCGCGGCATAGGCTTTTGGCCGCGCCATGGCAATAGGCGCGGCCAAAAGTGTTAGTTTTGAAAACAAAAGTGTTAGATTTAAAATTAGTTTTCAAAAAGTGTTAAAATAAAAAAATCATGGTGGGGTACTATGTGGGTACGACCCCGGATACCCACGGCAGACCACATGGGCTGCGCCCCTAGGGGCGGCCCAGCCCACAAGATGAAGCCTTGCGGGGCACGATTCTGCTCGGCGCCTGCCGCAAGACATAAGGAAGATATCCTGAAGATACTACGAGATCTGTTAGGATACGTACGATCCCACGATTCTTGTATTCTGTTATTACTTTCTGGTTATCTCTCAGATCTAACCAACTTGTAACCCTGCCCCCCGGACTATACAAGGCGGGTAGGGACCCCCTCCAAAATCACGGCATATCATACGATAGCTAATACAAACCAACAGACCACAGGAGTAGGGTATTACGTCATACTGACGGCCTAAACCTGTCTAACTCGTGTGTCTCTGTTGCCTTCTTGTTCTTGATCTCGCGCTCCTCTACCGATGAATCTACCTTCGTGGGATACCCCTTGGAGGACTGCCGACGATATTCTGTCGATAGTTGGCGTGCCAGGTAGGGCTGTGCACGCTGATCCATGGTGAACTAGATGGCAGATCTCGATTTCACTGTATGACGGCAACTCGGCGACGGAATCGATCTACTATGGCTACAACTCAGCGACCTCCGTTGCATACTGACGTCCATCTGATCCTCTCCTCGGCTGAACTACATGGCGGCGCTTCGTCGAGATCCCATCGGGCTCACGACGGGCACGCAGGGCTCCAGTATGCCCGTGATCTACAGCAACATGCAAGGCTAAGTTGCATGTACGGGCGTATGCACATAAACAGCATATGCATATACGAAGGATGCAAGCCCATACGCGCCAAGCTGCTTAACAAGCTAAGTCATGTTTCTATTTTTAGATTAAGCATTCTATTGCATGTATGCTTCTACATCTACCTTCATGATTATCTACAGCTTCCACGGTGACACGACGTCTTGGTGCAACTTATCACAAATTCGCGACAGTAGATCCGATCTTAGAACCACCTCCGAGGTCGTCTTCACCAACAACTCACCACCCGACAGGTGCTCGCCGTCAACGCCGACCAGATAACACCATACGTCACCGACCAGACGTTCCGTCTAAAGCTAAGTCACGCTTTAATATTCTTCTAAATATTCTCCAATCTCTGTATATCGTCATAATGTTTCTCTGAGCTGTTTTCTCCATGTTTGCTCTCCAAATGATTTTCCGAACCCCTGAACAGTCATGTTGATGCTCGGACGCCTCTAGAGACGGTCCTGTCTCCGGCTCCTCCCTACACGTGGTACGGGCTCCGCGCTCTGCGTTATGGGTGGTCGACAGCGGCTCCTTGGTCACGCCCGTTCCTCCTACATGTGCACGAGCTCCGCGCTCCGCGTTATGGTTAACGGGCTAGCTAGGGCTAGAGACTCAGCTACACACTAACTGTTCGGGCGGTTTATATTAAATATAAATATATCTTCACGCCAACTGATCGCCGAACTGCATACGCCGTTTCATCACCATTGCTGATTTTTCTCCGGAGTTCATATATTTTTACATCATATACTACCCGTTCTACATGTTTGTATTGTAGGATCATCGTCCAGGTGATCGGACCACCTGGTGCTCGGACTTCTCCACCGATCAACTGGTCGGACCACTTAGTTCATGGACTCTGTGGTTGACCAGTTGATCAGACTATTTGCCGGTCGCTTCTACTCAATACTTACTTTACCACTGACCAGTTGACCAGATTGTTCGTCGCTCGTGCTTCATCGCTAGCTACGCCGGTTACTCCTCGACGCTCGAATTCTTCGTGCTCGAGGACTAAGTGGGCACACTTCACCGCACGGACGTCGCCAGCTACGCCGTGGACTCCTCGGTGCTCGAACATCGCCAGCGACGTCGGGGGCTCCTCGCTCTTCGGTGCTCGGACATCGCCAGCGACGCTGGGGACTCCTCGCTCCTCGGTGCTCGGACATCGCCAGCGATGCCGGGGACTCCTCGCTCCTCGGTGCTCGGACATCGCCAGCGACACCGGGGACTCCTCGCTCTTTGGTGCTCGGACATCGCCAGCGACGCCGAGGACTCCTCGTTCTTTGGTGCTCGGACATCGCCAACGACATCGGGGACTCCTCGCTCCTCGATGCTCGGACATCGCCAGCGGCGCCGAGGACTCCTCGGTACTCGGACATCGCCAGCGGCGCTGGGGACTCCTCACTCCTCGGTGCTCGGACCTTGCCAGCTACGTCGGGGACTCCTCGCTCCTCGGTGCTTGGGCATCACCAGCGACGCCGGGGACTCCTCACTCCTTGGTGCTCGACATCGCCAGCGACGCCGGGGACTCCTTGCTCCTCGGTGCTCGGACATCGCCAGCGACGCCGGGGGCTCCTTGCTCCTCGATGCTCGGACATCGCCAACGACGCCGGGGACTCCTCGCTCCTCGGTGCTCGGACATCGCCAGCGGCGCCGAGGACTCCTCGGTACTCGGACATCGCCAGCGGCGCCGGGGACTCCTCGCTCCTCGGTGCTTGGACATCGCCAGCGACGTCGGGGACTCCTCTCTCTTCGGTGCTCGGACATCGTCAGCGACGTCGGGGACTCCCTTGCTGCTCGGATCTTGCTACGTCTCGTCGGTGTGCTATCAAGCCGCTCCATGCTGTTCGGATCAGGGTGCTGATCTTAGGCTGCACGTCTAGGGTCTTGATATGCGCATGTCAGACGACGTCGACAAGCTTTCAGACTTCTTTTTCTTTGACCTTGCTACAAGATTCATTCTTCATCTTCCAGCAGGCTCGGGGACTAAGTGAGCACACTTCACCTTGCAGTGAATTTGCGCTTTTCTCATCTCGAGGCTACGCCCGGGGACTGGCTGCCTGCTCGGCTGGTTTTCTACTTTCTGACCCTAGCAGCACATGACTACATCACCTACTGTCAGGCTCGGAGACTAGCTGTGGGGGTATGCCCCCCGGTATCCTCAAGACAAGACATGGGCTGCACCATCAGAGGTGGCCCAGCCCATAAGATCAGGGCGTGCATGGCGCTGCTCGGCGTGCACCGCAAGACATTGTATAGTACCAAATAGGATACTTACCTTGTAACCCTACCCCTCCAGAGTATATAAGGAGAGGCAGAGGTCCCCTAGCGAACAAGATACATAGATGATCCATCAAGATCGATACATCTCATACTCAATACAATACACCAAAGACACAGGACGTAGGGTGTTACGTCGATCAGATGGCCCGAACCTATCTAAATCGCTGTCTCTGCGCCTTGTGTCACCATCCGATTCCTGATTATGCGCATCCCCACTGACAAATCTACCATCGCGGGATACCCCTTGGTGACCCACAAGGATGACCATGCGCCAGGTAGGGGTGTGCGTGCTGTTTCCTTGTCGAACAAGATGGCTTTTTCTGCAGGCTCTTCGTCCCTCCCGTAGCCCGGCCAGATCTTCACGGTGGGATCCATCTCGTGGGTCATCAACGCTGATGGAGTCGGAGAGCTCCTCGAGCCGGCGTAGATCTATTCTTCGCCGACCACCCCTGCACCTGCAACGGCAGATCCGATCTTGGAACTACTTCCGAGGTCATCTTCATCAACAACTCGCCGCTCGCTTCCTCGTTACCAGAGGAGGCACATCGTCAATGACGATCTGATCGAGTCCATCGATCGAGTTGGTCTGAAGCTTACCGATTGTCTCTCCATCACCGAGTCGGCTCTGGACACCCTCGTTCAGCGCCGACCACCCTCCGATCTGATCCTGTCGGAGGCTGCTTGGCAAACTATGGAGGTTACGGCCCTACCCTTTGGGCTCGCCAACATCGCCGCTACATACCAAGATGCCCTGAGGGGCAATTTCACCAACCAGGTGTGGGATATCCATCCTCTCACCAACCAGATCGCCGACCAGCTCCCACCGACGGTTAACATGCTGCACGCCAGCCGATGCCCCAGAGCATCCCTCCAAACCATCTTGGAGGAAAGTCCGGACTCTGAATCTCAGGGCTCCACGGAGACTCTCACCGAGACCTTCACCAAGCAACCCCCTCTCCCGCCTTTTCGGGGTGGCGCGATCTTCAACGTCAGCATCGACAGCCCCCCTCGGAACGGCGAAACCGATGAGGAACGCGCCGCTCGCGAAAACAGGAACGTCAACCGTGTGTAACACCGTGAAAACGAGTGCACCCTTACGATGGTTGAGGCTGCTCACGACAACCGGTTTGACTCGCAAGGGAGGCCACTCCATCGCAACCTTGATGAAAATTTTCTCCGTGTCGACGATCACGACGTCTACAAAACTCCAAGTGCTAACTTGGTTGTAGCTACCAATGAGCTTGCCCGGCTCCCGCAGACTCCCGAGGTCACCAAGGTCGCCGCCATGCTCAAAGCGGCGCACTGCCAGGTCAACGAGATCCGCCAGGATCAAAGGCCTTCGTGCTCGACAAGCACGATTCATCGATCAGCCGCGCCAAGATCCAATCGCCGCCCCAGCCAAAGTCGTTTCGCCGACCAGTCACTGCCCCTCCATCGTGGGGTTGGGGGCCACCGCGCCGAGCACCATCGCCAGCACGACCAGGAGGTTGAACAGGATGCTCGAGTGCACCTCAGTAATCTCCGGGATGCACGACGGCGTATCAAGCAGCGTCGCTTCGGTCGCCATGAAGATGAAGTACGCCACCGCCAGGAGTACGAGCGAGAGTACGGTAACCTGGACTCAGCTCTAGAGCCGATCGCCACAGGCAACGTTGCAGATGATGAAGCCAGCAATCCCGAAGGGCCTCCGGCATTCACCAGGGCGCTTCGAACACTCTAGTGGCCATGTGGTTTCAAAATCACTGGGGTCGAGCCCTATGAAGGAAGGATGAACCCAACCTAATGGCTACAGGCTTACGCCACTGCCGTTCGCGCCGCCGGAGGCGACACCAACGTCATGGCGAATTACCTCCCTGTCATGCTTACGCCAGCCGCCATGAGTTGGTTCACAAGCCTCGCCCTGGACTCCATCGGATCTTGGGAAGAGCTGAAGAAAGTTTTCACCGACAACTACATGGCCACATGTATGCATCCGGGCACCAAGCATGATCTCAACCGCATCACCCAAAAGCTGTCCGAGCTCCTCCGCAGCTATATCAGACGCTTCTCCGAGATGAGGAATTCTATTCCCAACATCACGGAGGCTGAGGTCATCACCGCTTTCGTCCGAGGACTTCACCACCGCGAGCTCTGATCCAAGTTCAACCATAAGCCGCCTACGGGCATCGGCAAGATGATCACGACAGCCAACCAGTACGCAGACGCCGAGGAAGCCGAGGTACGTTTCAACGAAGATATGGGTGCAAATCGCCCGCCTCACCACTACGATGACCGCCCCGATAACCGACGCCACAACGACCGCCATGGTTTCAACCGTGATAACGGCTGTGATCGGCCAGAAGGGTTCAAGCCCGGTCAAAATCGTCGCCGCCAGCCAAACCACTTCGTTGCTACTGTCAATGAGCCTCGCGCCAAGCGGAACTACGACGAACAGTATAAGAAGATCCTCGACGGGCCTTGCCCTCTCCACAAGAACACAAAGCATAAGATGAAGGATTGCCTTGTCTTGGCCAAGGAGTTCCAGGACAAGAAACTGGATGACGACGCCAACGGGAACGGAGGCCGCCGACCACCTGGGGGCAATAACAATGCCTTCTAAGATCATGACAAAGTGGTCGCTACCATCTTCGAAGGCCTTGCCTCTAATGAGAGCAGAAGAGAACGGAAGCTCGCCGCCCGACGAGTGCTCGCCGTGGCTTCAGAGGAAACCACCACCAACCCTAGCTACTACCCATGGTCCGAGGTCCCCATCACCTTCAGCAGGGCCGACCAGTGGGCGGACATACCCTACACAGGGCGCTTTCCCCTCGTCCTCGACGCGACTGTCCAAAAAGTACTCTTCAGAAAAGTCCTCGTCGACGGTGGGAGCGCTTTAAATCTACTCTTCGCTGGGGCCCTAAGGGAGTTGGGTCTTGGGACAACAGATCTCACGCCCTCAGATTCCTCCTTCTGGGGCGTGGTACCTGGCAGGGCATCCATGCCACTTGGTGAGATTACCCTACCAGTATAGTTCGGCACGGCAAGCAACTACCGCGTCGAGCATATCAACTTCTACGTCACTGACTTCGACACCGCCTACCACGCCATACTTGGTCGGCCGGCTCTGGCCAAGTTCATGGCCGTACCGCACTATGCGTATTTGGTGTTGAAGATGCCTTCACCTGCAGGAGTCCTATCTCTACGGGCCAACCTCTCCGTCGCCTACGCCTGCGAGACAGAGAGTCTCGCCCTCGCCGAAGCCATCGACCTCTCCATCCAGATGGCTAGCGTGGTCGCCGAAGCCAAGATGGCACCCGCCGATGACATGGAGATCCTAGAGCTAGAGCTTCCTCGCACCTCCACGAAGTCCAAGGAAGTCAAGGAGGTCGGCCTCGATGATCCCTCCAAGACTATGAAGATCGGGGCTCACCTTGACCCCAAATAGGAAAGCGCGCTCATCTCCTTCCTACGTGCCAACGCCGACGTGTTTGCTTGGAAACCTGCAGACATGCCGGGGTACCAAGGGAGAAGATTGAGCACTCCTTGAATGTCTCGCCGACCGCCAAACCGATCAAGCAGAAACTCCGCCGATTCGCGCCAGACAAGTAGGAGGCTATTAGGGTAGAAATAAAATGGCTCTTAGCTGCCGGATTTATAAAAGAAGTGTATCATCCAGATTGGTTAGCTAATCCTATTCTCGTTCGAAAAAGAATAAAGAACGGAGAATGTGTGTTGATTATACTGATCTTAACAAACACTGCCCTAAAGACCCCTTTGGCTTGCCTCGGATAGACGAGGTTGTAGACTCCACCGCCAGCTGCAAACTGCTCTCCTTTCTTGATTGTTACTCCGGCTATCATCAAATCTCCCTTAAGGAAGAAGACCAGATCAAGACGTCGTTCATCACGCCTTTCGATGCATACTGCTACACCACCATGTCCTTCGGACTCAAAAACGCTGGGGCGACCTATCAAAGGGCTATCCAGATGTGTCTCGACCAACAGATCGGCCGCAACATCGAAGCCTACATCGACACCGTCATCGTCAAAACCAAAACCGCCGACAATCTTATCACCGACCTTGAAGAAACTTTCTCCAACCTGAACAAATACCGATGGAAGCTGAACCCTTCAAAGTGCATCTTTGGAGTTCCATCCGGTATACTGCTGGGCTACATCGTCAGCTTTCGAGGCATCGAACCTAACCATGACAAGGTCTCTGCCATCACTAGCATGAAACAGCCGACATGTGTCAAGGATATACAGAAGCTTACAGGCTGCATGGCTGTGTTAAGCCGCTTCATCTCACGCCTCGGCGAAAAAGGGCTACCTTTCTTCAAGCTCCTTAAGGCCACCGAGCGTTTTTCCTGGTCAGAGGAGGCTGGCACAGCTTTCGAGCAGCTCAAGTTGTTCTTAACAAAACCTCCGATAATGACGGCACCACGGCCAGATGAAACTCTGCTGATCTATATCGCCGCCACTTCTCGCGTTGTCAGTACAGCTATTGTCATCGAACGCGAGGAATCCAGGCACCCCTACAAGGTGCAGCGTCCGGTTTACTTCATCAGCGAGGTTCTTAATGAGCCCAAAACTCGTTATCCTCAGGTACAAAAGTTGTTATACGCAATTCTTATCACGTCGCGCAAGCTCCGACACTACTTCGAGTATTACAAGATCACTGTGGTTACTGAGTTCCCTTTGGGGGACATTCTCCGCAACAAAGAGGCCAATAGCCACATAATTAAGTGGGATGTTGAGCTCAGCACTTACTCCATCGAATTCAGAAGCAGACCTACCATTAAGTCACAGGCGCTTGCTGATTTCATCGCCGAGTGGACCGAGATCCAAGAACCTATTGCCGCCACTTGCCCCGAGCACTGGGTGATGTACTTCAATGGCGCCCTTAACATCAACGGTGCTGGTGCGGGCATTCTGTTCATTACGCCGACCAAGGATAAACTCCGGTATGTTCTTCGCATACACTTTCCGGCCTCCAATAACGCCGTGAAATATGAAGCATGTCTCCATGGTCTCCGTATAGCCGTCGAGCTCGGCGTCAAACGCCTCATTGTGTACGGGGACTCCATGCTGGTTATCAACTAACTCAACAAAGATTGGTCCTGTTCCAGTGAGAAGATGGACGCATACTGCGCTGAAATCAGGAAGCTTGAAGGGAAATTCTACGGTATCGAGTACCACCACGTGGTACGAGATCAAAACCAACCAGCTGACCAGCTCTCAAAGATAGGTTCTTCTCGCGCCACGGTTCCACCGGGGGTCTTCGTTTAAGATCTCCTGGCGCCATCCATTAAAGAGGATAAGGAAGTTGAAGAGGTTCCTCCTGCCGAGCAGTTGGTACTTGTGGTACCTTCGCCGGTAGACGATTGGAGGGAGCAGTTCATCAAGTACCTTACCAGCGCCGAAGTACCGGCCGACAAGACCGAAACCGAATGCCTAATTCACGAAGTAAGCATTACGTGCTGGTAGACGGTAATCTGATGATGAAAAGTGCCAAGGAAGGGATACTGCAGAAATGCATCATCCAAGACGAGGGAGTGAAGCTACTTTCCGAAATTCACTCTGGTTCCTGTGGCAATCACGCGGCCTCGAGAACGCTAGTCGGCAAAGCTTTTCGAGCAGGTTTTTATTGGCCCACGGCCATCGCCGATGCAGAAGACCTCGTTCGACGATGCGAGGGATGCCAGATTTTCGCCAAGCAAATACACGTACCGGCACAAGAATTGCAGACCATCCCAGCTTCCTGGCCATTCGCATGTTGGGGACTGGATATGATCGGGCCTTTTAAGCCAGTGCCAGGTGGATTCCGGTATGTCTACGTCACCATTGACAAATTCTCCAAGTGGATCGAATACAAACCGCTTGTTTTGGCTACCGCAAAGAAAGCAGTCGAGTTCTTTGAAGACATTATCCATAGATTCGGTCTCCCGAATAGCATCATCACCGACCTCAGAACTACGTTTACCGGCCACCATTTTTGGGACTTCTGCGAGGACCGATGCATCTCCGTTAAGTACGTCTCCGTTGCCCATCCTAGAGCCAATGGCCAGGTAGAACGGGCGAACGGCATGATTCTTGACGCCCTTAAAAAGAGGCTATATTAGAAAGAAGAAAAGCATCCAGACAGATGGCTCAAGGAATTACCAGCTGCGGTCTGGGGACTGTGCACTCAAGCTAGTCGCAGCACGGGTGTCTCTCCATATTTTTTGGTTTACAGCTCGGAGGCCGTACTACCAGCGGATGTTGCCTTCCGAGCACCTAGGGTGCAAAGTTATGATGAAGAGCAAGCCGCATCTGTTCGGACAGAGGACGTCGACAGGGCCGAGGAGGAACGCCTGATCACCTATGTTCGCACAACCAAATATCTAGAAGGATTGCGGAGATACTACAACCGCAACGTAAAAGGTCGTTCATTCACCGTCGGCGATCTCGTTCTCCACAGGAAGCAAAAGATCGAAGGGCTGCACAAGCTCTCCTCCCCCTAGGAAGGGCCTTATGTCGTCAAAGAGGTCACCCGACCAGAATCTTATCGCCTATGTGACTTAGATGGAATCGATGTTCCTAATTCATGGCACATCGAGCACCTTATATGTTTCTATCCTTGAAACGCTCCAGATATGTACTCTCCCTTTTACAATAAATAAAGTTTTGGTCTCCACAATTTGTCTCCATTTTTTCTCCATCACTTCTCAATCTCCACATGCGGTCACCGAGCACTGCGACACTCCATAACGAGCTCCAATACAAAACTCGCCAAAAGATTTCTCTAAATCGCCAACCACGATTTCGCCGAATAAAGTTCTCCAAATCTCCAAAAATGCCTAACGGTTTTCTCCAAAACTCGCCGAACGATTTCTCCAAATCACCGACCACAATTTCGCCAAGCAATTTTCTCCAAAATCTCCAAAATCGCCAAACAGTTTTTTCTCCAAAACGATTTATCCAAATCGCCGACACATTTTTTCACCAAAGATCGCCTAATAAGTGTCCTCCTAAGCACCGAGCACGTTTCCTCCAACATGCCAACGTATCTCGCCAAACGTTTTCTCCAAACCACAGGAAACAACCCAGTCTCTGATCCCTCCCTACACATGCCACGGGCTCCGCGCTCTGCGTTATGGGTGGTCGGCTGCGGTTCCTTGGTCACGCCTTTTTCTCGTACACGCGCACGGTCTTCGTGCTCGACGTTACGGACTATGAGCTGTCTAAGGCCGAAAGCTCAGAACAGAATTAATTGCTCGGTCACCGCTTGCACTACCTCTATCCCAAAATTATTTCGACAGCTGCTGAGCAGCACACGTTCCGCGCCATTTTCTATGGAGAAGACCCAATTTCTGATCTCTCCATAAACGTGCCACGGGCTCCGCGCTCTGCGTTATGGGTGGTCGGCTGCGGTTCCTAGGTCACGCCTATCCCTCTTACACGTGCACGGGCTCTACGCTCGACGTAATAGAGTATGGGCTAGCCGAGGCCATAGGGGTTGGTCACAAACTAACTGCTTGAATGCTACTCCAACTACGCATAATCTCGACGGAATTTAAACTACCGAGATTTTTTTTCGCCGACAAAACCGCATGCACATACTATTTATAACATCTGCCAAGTATATAATTGTTTTTACGCATTCGCGCGTTCTAACTACATTGTCCAGGAATTGCAGATGATCTCCGCCAGGCCAATCATTGTGCTTCGCCACCACCGTCTATTTCGCCGAACAAGTCTATATCGCTTGCCAACTTCTTCGCTGCGTCCTCCACATCATCCTCCAGCTGCTGGGTCTCCGCATCGCTCAATCCTTCGGCATACCCGCCACCTATCGACTGAAGGTCAGCGGTTGGATAGTGGGACCGTACCACAGCAAGAACATGGGTAGCGGCGGAGGCAACGACATCGCGGTTGAAGCCCTTAAAGCTTTCCCACGCTATCTTGCATCTTTCGACGACGACGTCCGGGCGTGTTGGCCTGCCGTCGGGCCGAGGAGCTATTTCTGCCTCGACGCAGTCGAGCACCGGCGTGATTCCGGCAACTACAGCGTCAAATCTATCTCTCTGCGTCCGGGCGTCCTTCTCCAGCACGTCGAATTGCGCCTTGACCCTCCGACGGTAGTCTGCAAGCATTGTGAAACTCGATCAATCAAGAAAGTTGCTTCATCAGAAAGCCCGATCAGGGAGTACTCACCGTCTAGTTCTTCGGCCAGCTTGTTTGCTCGACCTGTCTCTTTCTCCTTTTCCTCTCGGAGTTGTCTAAGGGCATGGTGCAGCTGTTCAAGCTCCACATCTTGCTCTACGAGTATAACAATTGACACCAAAAGTAAGCATATCCAACTATGCAAAACGCTTGTGTCGATCATACATACCTTTCTTCTGTTCGGAGATTTTTTGCAGCTGTTCCAACTGCTCGGAAGCATCTTTTAGCTACGTGGAGGCAGTGGCCAGCTGTTCGGATTGGCTCCGCAGTTGTTCTTTCGCAGCTGCCAGCTGCTCGGATAGGACCCCTTTCTGGTACTCCAGGTCCCGCGCGTTGGATTCAGTGAGGTCCCGTTCGCGCTGGGACCTTTGGGCATTTTTCTCCAGGAGCTTCATCGCTTCCTTTAGTTTCTGGTTCTCTTCGGCGAGGGGTTCCATCCTCTTTATCAAGTGGATCCGGTGCTCGGCAGTCCGAGTTATCCCCTGAAAGTTAACAAGGACAATGATGGCGCTCGTTCTCCAACTCCAAAGACGAATACTAATGATTCAACACTAACCTCGACCTGTTTTACAACTCCGGCAAGGGCGGATTTCAGCCGCTTCATCTCCTTGGGGGTGTCCTCCTCTTCGATGACTACCACCTCGTCACCGTGCTTACGGAAGATTCGGACGGATTGGGTTTAAGGTTCAGCATGGATGATCTCCTCCACCACGTCCTCCTCTTCCATAGCAACTGGTGGCACCACTGGGGGACTCTTTGGCCGGATTACGGGTCCGACCGTGTCTTACGCCGCTTCAGGAGGCGTTGTTAGCTCCTCATGCGCCTCTGGTCCCGACGACCCGTGCTCTGGTGCGATACCGGCAGCTCCTGTTTTAGATCTAGAGTGCCCGGCAGTACCTGCCATTGCTTCGCGTGTAGTCGCAGACCCGTCCTCCGCCGACGCCGACCTCTCACCATCTCCAGGTCCACCCGTAGTGGTCGTTGTTTCCTCCACCAGCTGCTGAGCACCCGGAGACCCCGACACGGGGCCTCGACGACATGAGCCGTTTCATGTGGCTCTCCCTCCTGCGCACCAAGGCGGATGCACCCACCGCGATCATGGCGTTCCAAGCCCGCGTCGAGCGTGAGACTGGAAAGAAGCTGAAGGTGCTGCGTACAGATCACGGCGGTGAGTTTACCTCTGTCGAATTCGGGGAGTACTGTGCAGGCATCGGGGTGCAGCGCCACTACTCGGCGCCGTACACGCCCCAGCAAAACGGGGTCGTCGAGCGGCGAAATCAGATGGTCGTGGGCACCGCGAGAAGCTTGCTGCGTGCTCGGGGCATGCCTAGCTAGTTCTAGGGGGAAGCGGTTCACACCGCAGTTTTCCTCCTGAACCGAGCCCCCACGAGCGCGCTCGACGGCATGACGCCGTACCAGGCGTGGCACGGAAGCAAGCCACCGGTGCACTTTCTGAAGGTGTTCGGGTGCGTGGCCTACGTCAAGCGCACGCGACCTCACCTCCCCAAGCTCGATGATCGCGGCGACAAGGTGGTCTTCATCGGCTATGAAGCAGGGTCCAAAGCGTATCGCTTCTACGAACCCACCGAGCGCGCGTCGTGATCTCCCACGACGCCGTCTTCAACGAGCAGGCACGCTGGGACTGGGACAGCCACTCCGATAGCCTCAGCTGGGAACCGTTCGTCGTCGAGGAGGAGTACGAGCTGTGCCCATCCTCCACTACCACACCGACAACGAGCCTGTCGCCGCGAATGCCCTCGCCACCGCCTGCGGCCATGACGTCGCCCGCGCCAGCGACACCACTTCCCACTTCACCGGGCACGCCTGCAGCGGTACCATTCGAGTTTGCGACGCCACCCAGCGTCGATGACAATCTTGATGCAGATGATGATGGGGAGGCGCCGCGTCGGTACAGAACCATGGAGAACATCCTCGGCGCCGGTGAGGAAGTTGAGCTGCATGCCATCAGTGTAGAAGAACCCAAGTCCTTCAAGGAGGCAGGGAACGATCCGCACTAGGCTGCAGCGATGGAGGAGGAGTTGAAATCCATCCGCGACAACGACACTTGGTCACTCGTCGAGCTTCCGGCCGGCCACCGTCCCATCGGCTTGAAGTGGGTGTACAAAGTCAAGCGGGATGAGAAGGGGGACATCATGAAGTACAAGGCCCGCCTCGTCGCGAAGGGCTATGTACAGAGGCCCGGCATCGACTTCGAGGAGGTATTCGCCCCCGTCGCGCGTCTGGAATCGGTGCGGCTGCTCCTCGCCATCGCCGCCCACCATGGCTGGTCCGTCCATCATATGGACGTAAAGTCGGCGTTCTTGAACGGTGATCTCCAGGAGGAGGTTTACGTTCAGCAGCCGCCCGGCTTCATCGACGACAATCACAAGCACATGGTGCTCCGACTCCATAAGGCACTGTACGGCCTCCGTCAGGCACCAAGGGCGTGGAACCAGAAGCTCGACGCGTCGCTCATCTCCCTCGGCTTCAATCGCTGCATCAACGAGCACGGGATGTACACCCGTGGCCATGGAGGAGGCCGCCTGATCGTGGGTGTCTACGTCAACGACTTGATCATAGCAGGCGGTGATGATGGCGCAGTGAAGAAGTTCAAGCGCAGATGCAGAGTACCTTCCGCATGAGCGACCTTGGCCCGTTCTCCTACTACCTCGGGCTGGAGGTCACTCAGGGCGCCGAAGGGATCACGCTCCGGCAAGGGGCGTATGCCGCGAAGATATTGGAGAAGGAAGGTATGGCCGCCTGCAATCCCAGTGCGACACCCATGGAGCTCAAGCTGAAGCTGCTCGAGGAGGGGCCGACGCCGACTGTTGATGCCACCGAGTACCGCAGTGTCATCGGGAGCTTGAGGTACCTTTGCAATTCCCGGCCCGACCTAGCGTTCTCGGTGGGATACTTGAGCAGGTTTATGGAGGCTCCACGGCAGGAGCACATGGCGGCGGTGAAGCGCGTGCTGCGCTATGTGGCTGGCACCATGCACTGGGGAGTGCACTATCACCCCGCCAAGAAGAAGACTGCTGCGCCCACATTGTTGGGGTACTCCGACAGCGACTTGGCCGGCGACATCAACGATCGCAAGAGCACCAGCGGCTTGATGTTCTTCCTCGCCGGCGGTCCGGTTGCGTGGCAGTCAGCGAAGCAGAAGGTGGTCGCGCTGTCATCTTGCGAGGCGGAGTACATCGCGGCCGCGGGAGCTGCGTGTGAAGGAGTTTGGCTGGCCCGGTTGCTGGCTGAGCTCACCGGCGACAAGCTGATCACGCCCAAGCTCTTGGTGGACAACAAGTCCACCATCGCACTCATGAAGAACCCTGTCCATCACGACCGGAGTAAGCACATCGACATCAAATTTCATTTCATCCGGGAGTGCTGCGACAACAAGCTGATAGACGTCGAGTTCGTCAACACCGAGCTGCAGCTGAGCGACATTCTCACGAAGGCGCTCGGCCGTGTTCGTTTCCAGGAGCTCCGTCATGGGATCGGCATGGAGAAGTTAGCTTAGGTGCTCAGGTCTTAGGAGGAAAATGTTAGCAATAATCCCTGAGCATGTTCTTTACTATTGTTAGCTAGTTAGTTTCCTCCCTGTTTTAGTCGTAGCTGAAACTGCGGCACGTCCCAGGCCATCGGGATGGCGGTGACCGCGCACGAACGTGCCGCGACGTTCTCGGCCACTAGGGCCATGTTTAGTTTCCCTGTTACTTTAAATTCAGCAATCAAAGATCAGAAAAGCTGCCGCTTAGCAGCACAATTTGCGTGTGTCCACTTCGTGTTCGTGTGCGTAATCCTCTCGATCTCTCGCCGGTTCGGATTCTATCAGCTGCCGCATCGACGTGCGTGTGCCCCTCAGGGCGTTCGTCCTCAACCTCTCGCGCACGGGCGAGGGTGTCATCAGAGATAGGGTGACGTTCCTGGTCACTGGCCGAGACGGGTACACGTTCCGGGCGAGCGACCTGGAGCAAGGCATTGATGCTGGTGAGGTCGCCCCAGCTCTGCTGGACTGGGCCATCCCTGACCGCCCGAATTGCGCACTGGCTGTGACGAACAGGGCTGGCTATGCCTGTGTCAGTAACAACAGCGAGTGCCAGGACTCACCGATTGGTGGCTACGTTTGCCACTGCTCCCAGGGTTTCTTCGGCAACGCCTACGTCGTCGATGGCTGCGTACCAAACCAAGGTAATCATCCTCTCCATCTATGCCTCTTCTCGCCACTCGAATGTCTTGCCAATTGCTATTGAGCAACAAGGTAATCCTCCTCTCCATCTATGCCTCTTCTCGCCACTCGAATGTGTTGCCAATTGCTATTGAGCATGGTCGTCTAAATTGCTTCTGCACCTCAAACAGTTTATGGTTCAAGACAGCCGAAGGCGAATTGTCCGACTAGGTGCGGGAATGTGAATATCCCATTCCCCTTTGGCATGGAGCTGGGCTGCTTCGCAAGGATGCATCTCTACCTGGCGTGTAACCCGGGGCCAACTCCTCCCATCCTCCAGATGACTGACCATTCGGCGGTCACTGACATTTCCATCGACCAAGGCATCTTGAGAATTCAGAAGCTCTCTGACCCAGGCGGTTTCCTGGACGGTCGGGACAGCACGTTCTACGCCTTCTCCGAAGAGTCTGGTGTGGTGAAGTGGGCTGTGGATAACTCGACTTGCGAAGATGCAATGACGAACAGGGACCAGTACATGTGTGTCAGCACTCATAGCGAGTGCATAGAAGTCACGGACAACAGGACGAGCAGGCATGTGGGGTACAGATGTATATGCTCCTCTGGTTTCGAAGGGAATCCTTATATTGAAGATGGATGCACAGGTAAGTTTCAGGAATGCTTAATTGTCATTGCCATGTTCCTGGATAGTTATCTATTTTCTCCGTCTCATGGTACGACGTGCAATCTGCAGATATTGACGAGTGCTTGCAGCCAGATAAATACATTTGCCATGGCGTCTGCCGGAATAGCCTTGGAAGCTTTTCTTGCACTGAGTGTCAATATGGAACAGAGTTCGACACTGCTGCAAGAAAGTGTAAAGCATCCAGCACTATTTTAGGTAAGCCGTCTTGAGCAAATTCAGGTCGCTGTTGATCACCGGATTCACTTTTTTTAGCACTTCTCCCATATTTCAAGTACCTGATTTTTTTGTTATTGTTCAAGCAATAGGTAATTTTGTCATTGTTTAACTATAGAAAAAAAATTGTGAAATGTCTCCTATGAGTTGTTCTTTTAATTGTATTAGTTGGTTGTATAAGATTATTGCCTAAAATCATCTCAAAATTGGGACAAATATAACAACTCCTTTTTTTTTACTGTAAACGACATATGCTCACAAGTCCGCAACCAATGCAGGTATCACCATTGGAATCAGTTCTGGTGGTGGCCTTCTATTTCTTGCAGCAATCGCTGTTATTCTCAACCGAAGATGGAAGAAAGGAGTCCAAAACCGGCTCCGGAGGCGGTACTTCCGCAAGAACAAAGGCATTCTCCTTGAGCAGCTCATCTCCTCTGACCAGAACGCGAGCGACAGCACAAAGATATTCTCCCTGGCCGAGTTAGAAAAGGCAACGAATAACTTCGATCAAGCCCGTGTGGTTGGCCACGGCGGCCATGGTACGGTCTACAAAGGCATCCTAATGGATCACCCCGTCGTTGCCATCAAGAGGTCGAAGCTGGTGGCTAACGCAGAGATAGACGAGTTCATCAACGAGGTGGCAGTCCTCTCGCAGATCAACCACAGAAACGTGGTGAAGCTCCACGGGTGCTGCCTTGAGTCCGAGGTTCCTCTGCTCGTCTACGAGTTCATCTCCAACGGCACACTGTATGAACTTCTGCACGGTCAGCGAAACAATGGCAGTCTGTTGCCACTGTCATGGGAGGAACGCCTAAGGATCGCCACAGAGGTTGCCGGCGCGCTCACGTACCTGCACTCGGCGGCTTCCATGTCGGTACTTCACAGAGATGTCAAGTCCATGAACGTGCTCCTGAACGACAGCTACACTGCAAAGGTGTCAGACTTTGGCGCGTCCAGGTTGATCCCGATCGATCAGACGCACCTGGTCACCGCCGTGCAGGGCACCTTCGGCTACCTGGACCCGGAGTATTATTATACAGGCCAGTTAACTGACAAGAGCGATGTCTACAGCTTCGGAGTGATACTTGCTGAGCTCCTGACAAGAAAGAAGCCGATTATCGAGAAGGAGAATGGCGAGAAGCAGAACCTGTCAAACTACTTGTGCGCGGCGAAGGAGAAACCTCTCGAGGGCATAGTGGATGATCAGATTTTGGAGGAAGCGAGCAAGGAAGCAATCATGTGCTTTGCTCGCCTGGCGCAGGAGTGCCTGGATCTGAGAAGAGACGCGAGGCCAACCATGAAGGACGTGGAGGTGAGGCTGCAGCTCCTCAAGAGATGCACTGCTGCTCTGAGACCGAGAGGAGACGGCGAGTTTCGTCCTCCCGGCGAAACAGGGCGAGGCGATAGGCGCCGGGGCGTGGTTCCGGTGACTGGTCAGGACGGGACACGTCAGTACAGCCTAGAGCAGGAGTTCGCATCGTCCCTGCGCATACCACGCTAGGTTGAAGTCATCATTATGCCGTTGAGAGTATTTTGGTGCCTCTGCTGCTATGGGCTGTCATTTCTAGAGCAAAAACCTAACAGAAAATGCTATATCACACCCATGTATTTTTGGTTGTGTTGGCACACGTTTTTTTGTGGCCGTTCGATGGGCATCGTGTGTGTATTTGCGTCTGTCCGTTTCTTTCTCTGATTTGGATGGCCCACCTTCGGTACTGTTTCAAATTGTGAGTCGCGCCTGTCTGGTTGCCTCATTTCCCCATCGTCTTCCTCCCCGCAACGCTCTCCCTGGTTGGAGAGGCGATTCTTCCCAGGTTCGTTGCTTCAGCTTTTTCTTCCTTCGATTCTATGGAATCTTCGTTGTTTGGGTTTGTTGGATCCGCATTCCGCTGGGCCACCATCGATTCTGCTGCCGCCGAGTCGTCCTCCCTTGTCAGTTGCGTCGCCAGCGACGACGACCACCGTGGCGAGGTGCTGCAGCCGGCCCGCCCGTTCAAGTCCCCACGGCTCGCCTCCACCTTCGCTTCCCACGTCACGCCGCCGACCCCGCGTTGTTTCCTGTACCCCCGCCCCGCCCGCCCTGACTTCTGTAGTTGGTAAATCCGGCGCCAATGGATCCGCATCTGGCGCTGTAGGTACCTTGGTGATTCGAAGTCATACGTGAAGTCATCCATGGATCCGGTGCCGATGGCCCCTTGTTTAGTTGTGATATGGTTGCCGCAGGGGTTGTGGCTGTTGATGTGGTTGCGGTGAAAGTGCGGGGCGCATGGGCTTTGTCGCGACAGCAGCAAATGATCGTCCGCGGCCGTGGTTCCTTGCTCGGACGGCAGGTATGGCGGCTGGGGGCGTTTGGTTGATCTTTGTTCAATGTCTGAAGTGGGTGCATCAGGCATTGGTGCTTGCCCAGCTGCTTCCTGATGGATATACTCTGGGCGCATTGCACGAGCATAGCTCGAAGTGGAAGGTCCCTAAACATCTAATTCAGGTTCTGGGCGTACTGATGTAGCTTAGCTATTGATGGAGCATTTACGTTGTAGGAAGTAGTAGTGCTAAGTAGTATGTTGTGTGAATGTGTCAGTGGTGGTGTCTGCTTGGTAGACTAGGATTATTACTTGTTACCAAGAGGTGAGCTGAGCAAACAGTGATCTGGAATGGCTGCTACTTTCAGTTTCAGCATTTGTTGTCCGTACGTTTTGTTTGGCGATGAGTTGGTAGCGCGGCTCAGTCTCATGCATGCTGCTCTGTAATGGTAATTGTATTGTACTGCACAAGTCGATAACTGTATTGTATCACTGATCTATTTCTTTTGGGTAGATCTCGTTTTGGTTGTTCTTAGGTATTGTTTATTGAGGACCACATTTGCTATCAGTGTCACCACGGTTTGTCTTTCTGTGTTGCTCTGAAATATCTAAAAAATTATTCAGAAACTATAACATTGCTGCTCCATGTATGTTTCAGTAATCTAGTTCAGAGCAGTTGTTTGCATAGCTTCACTTTTTGAGATGATTCAGAAGACAGTTGTCATTATTTGTTTCGTTGCTCTGAAGGTGGAGGCAGGGCAGCAGACTATTTGGTCAAAATGGAATTAGGATTGGTCAAGCCACTCCTAATTGATTGGAGTGGAGATTAGAGTGATGGAGTAGGTTAAGTGCAGTGTGAACACTATCTGTATTTTATGGGTTGCTTCAGAAGTACTATAGATTAGAGTGATTTTGATTTTTGTGTCTTGGTGCAATATTATTTTTTCAATCTACAGTTTAATTGGACTAGTTTTATCCTTCTGATTGATAGTTTCATTGCTATCTGGATAGTAGGAGCTCATATCTTTGAACTGTATGTTGCATATATTATACAATAAAGATATGTTTAGTATGCATCTCTTCATTGCACATTTACTTTACTAGTAGTAAATTGCACAGTTTGATTTCTGCAATTTTGTTGTTTAACATGTGCAATATCTAGCACTATATATATATATATATATATATATATATATATATATATATATATATATATATTTGCCTCTAACCTGGTTAAGTGCTTGTTTACTCCTGTCTTGCCTAAGGCGATTTCATTGGCGATGCCTCGATTGGTCCGGAAAACTCGCGCTGCCCCGTCGTGCGCTGTTGAAGGTGTGTACTTGATCCCTTTTCAACCTGTATTTGGGCTGTTTAGTTTTTTTTGTATTGCTCTGAAATGCCTGAAACATTATTCAGAAACTAAAATTGTGAATATGAGGACATGGTGTCTGCTTGCTCTCTCTGATCTCCTAGCAGCGTTCTTCACTGAGCATTCATTTCTATGTTCCAGTTGGTCTGAGTTTGTCTTTTTGTGTTTAGTAATATGTGAACTGGTATGAATTTAATTATGAATATGTTGTTGCTTTAGTAGTCCTTCATAATTTTTTTGAGCTGCACAATTTTCTTCACCTACATCTCATTATTACAGTGAGGTTGGAGTGGAGTCATCCAATGAGCTTGCATCTTTTTTTTCAAACACTATATGATTGACCTTTATTATTTTTTATTTTATAGCAATGGATGATGTCGAGTTGCCTTCGGATGATGAATCCGCAAATGGTCAAAGTGAAGAAGAGTATGATATCAACTCTGACGAAGATAACAACTATGCTTCTCTTGATATGGGCAAGGTAATAAGTTTTCTTCATTTTTTGTTTTTTATGTAGTTGTGTATTATAAAATGATATATCTTGTTCCCTTTTCAGGATCCAAATTTGTCAGAGGATAATGTTGATCCTATTGATCTTGTGAATGCTTTCGAGCAAATAAAAGGAGTATGTTCTGCCAACTGTATCTGTTCTTGTTCTTGTGTGCATATCAAGTGTATGTGTTCTTATTCTTGTGTAGGAGTTTTTACTTTTGATCAATGGCAGTTATTGTTTGTTAAAATAATTTAAGAGATGGAAGTAGGCCATGTATCAGCTGGTTCAGTCATGACTTGCCACTAGTTTTTTGAGGCTACTACTAGTATTTAATGAGTGACGCCTTCATCTTTGTCAAAATATACAAAATTCTTGAGTCAATTAATATATAATGATTTCTAAAGAATTAATGCTAGTCCTATGCTACTCTGTTACTTTTTCTGTGTCTTGTGCATCTGCTTAACGTATCATTTATCCAGTTGTTAATTTACTCCAATCAGTCCATGGCACTTTTTTTATGAACTAACTAACTAATCAGCATCAGCTGCTGCAGTAGTAAGATGCATGTACTATTATATGTTTACTTGTGCATAGCTGTTTGTATTGAATTTTTAAATCTTTTTGTATATTGTTATTTTTAGTTTGCTCAGTATCTTAAGAAGAAAAAGAAGTCAGAACGCTCTAGAGATCAGAGGCATACTGGAAAGGTAAATTCAGCAGCAAGTGCCTTTTTTGACACCATGTTTAATGATTTTTTTTGTAACTAGAAAGTTTTTTCCATCAGTTTTCAGAATATTAGAAATAATAAAGCCAGTGCCAAAGGAAAAGAAATTATACGTGATAGTCCATCAACTTCAGTAAGTAGTAGGTGTAATAGCAAGTATTTTGGAGACATAGTAAGAGAGTTGGATGCGTCTAAAATGAAGATTATCAGAGATCATGGGTTTGTGATCTTGCTTGAATATGATGGTTGCTATGCACCTAAAGCATTTGCGCAATGGCTCGCTAATCAAGCTGATTTAAACTGTGGTGATATAGTTATTGGAGGGAAAATCATCCCTTTTTCTGCACAGTCAGTCCACCTATTCTTAGGGATCCTGATTGGTGGTGAAGAAATCAACCAACATTATGATGATTCTGCAAAGTCCAGATTTCTTAAAGAAATCAAAGAGGCTTCTCTTCCTATCACGAAGACCTTTGGTGACAAGTTGTTACATGGGAATTTGTCCGATGATGACGTCTTCCGGTACTTCATGGTTGTTGCTTTGTCCAGTTTCCTCTGCCCAAATTCAAGTACTCTTCCTAGCCCCAAGTACTTAGGAGCTTTGATTGATGTGAAAAGTTTGAAAGATTGGGACTGGTCGAAGTTTGTTTTTTAATGGTTGTGGTCGTCAATTTCGACCTACAGGAAAAAGAAAAGACAAACAATCGGTGGCTGCCGATACTTCTTTGCAATAAGTCTTGTCCCATTCCTCTTTTCTTTCCTACTCATTCCTTTGTCATGTACATGTATTTTATTTACTGATGTATTTATAACTTGTTTGTAGGCTTATTATTTAGTTTTTGTTAACTTTGGATCTCGTAAGCCTGTCCCCCAAAATTTGCCAAGAATTATTTGTTGGAAAGATTCGATGATCAAAGATTACTCTTCATATGATTGTGTTTCTAGTGATAAGTATGGAAAGCGTCCGGTAAGTGTTTGAGGTCTTATGAGTGTTTTTTATTGTTTTTGGTCATATTCAGCTTACTGAGTCCCTCGCTGACTGTAATATATGTTTTTTGTAGGTGAAATCTATTGAAGAAACATGTTATGCTGAATCATTGTTACTGGATGATGCTTGTGCTTCTTTTAGGAAGTCTCTGGATACTGATTGCTATTTCCTTTCTCCACAAGTAGGTGCCTTGTTCAGTATGTTGATGAGCATTCCCTAACTTGCTTTTTTTTACTGAATCTATGTTTAGCTGCTGATTCTTTTTGTATTGGGTGTTGGGTTACATGATTGATATGGGTACTATGAATTTGACAGGATAAAGATGCTCTGTGTAAAATTTTCCAAGAGCATCACGCAGCAAATAGTTTTAGGAGCCTTGACAAACTTGTCATCTCAATGTTCAAGGAAATGTATGAGCGCCAAGGTCATGGAGTTCATGATGATCCAACGCCTGGGAACTCTGATGGCAGAATCCCTTCTACAGCTAATGTTAGTGAGGAAGATTCTCAACCAATATTTGATGATCATGCAGCCCCAATGCGTGATGAAGATTATGAACCAATGTGTTAAGGAGCTGGAATTCCAATGCCTGCTGGTTCAACTACTAATATTGTGGAAGATGTGGCTCCCACAATGCCTGTTGCTACTACAATCAATGAGCAGGTTGTGGATCCCATAATCCCTGGTCCTACTAACATTGTTGATGATGAAGTTTCTGTGACTGAGAGAGTTGATTCATATGGTACATATAATGGTTCTGCTAGTGAGAATTGTGCGGTTTCACAGGCAACTGAAGTTATTCCTTCCAATAACTCATCAGTTAAGGTAGGTGAAGTGTTTTGTAACATTGTTTCAGCACAACATTGAGTTTTCTATGTTTCTGTTGATCATACTCTTATGATTGTTTTATGGTGTAGATTCAGGCACAAGGAAGAGGAAGAGGAGAAACATTGCATCACAATCTCCCAGCACCGATGGTGTAGCTTCTAGGACTCGACGTGGTCTGTCTCAACGCCTTGGCAAATCTCCTTTGAGCTACAGAAAGGATGATGATGCTCAGGTATATTGTGATTTGTGTTTGCCCATTCCAAGTGTTTTTCCTTGTCCTTCCATAGCAAAAAATTATGTATTATGATTTGTGCTAAGACACATGTTGAGCTTTGTTAATTGTGATTTGTGCCATCACACATATCTTATTTGTCCTTGTCCTTCCATAGAAAAGAATTGTCTCTTGTGATTTATGCTAATAAATCTTGAACTTTTTTACTGGTTTTTTGTGCCAATACACTCCTCTGATTTTTCCTTGTGTATTCAAATTTTTGTTATGATGATTTTATTTCTTTGTATTTAATATTGATTACAGTTGTAATTGATTTCCCTGAATAATGTATTTTGTGAAATTTAGGCAACTGGAGGTACGTTGGTATGATTCAGTGTAGTTCTTAGTATACTTCCCTCTTGAATTTTTTTCACTACTGTGCTATAATTGTTCACCATAGTGGTACTGCTATAATTGATTTTTCATTGAAATGAAATTTTTGTGGATCTCTATAGCAGAATTTCCAAATTGCTAGGAATCTTGTTGTCCTTGTAACATTTGTGTTGTGTTTGACATGAATCCAATTTTATATTACTGTCATAGGGTGTCGAAATACTTGATGTTTCTGTCATCATTGCATGTGCTCTAGTGTATCAGCCACCTGTTACTGCCTCTGCTCCACCAATGGTATGATATGCCTCTATTTGTTTGTAATGCTTAACTTGTTTGATGACTGTTTTTATTTGAGCTAAAGTGCTTTTTTCCTGCTATTGAAATAACTAGTGGAGTTGCTAGACTTATTGCATCTGTATACCGTTTTCTAGGCAGGGGAAACAACTAGTGCAGTTGCTGGACCCTCAATGGATAAGATTGACAACATCCCAGGTTTGTCTTGCTCTTTAAAAATATGTGTACAAAATCTTTGACACAAACAAAACATATGTTTCAGCATGATTTTTGTGCAGAAGAAGAGCCCAGCAGAATAAATCCTAGTGGTTCTGCTAATCAGTGTGAGAATTATGCAGAACGAGCACATGAGACCGTATCTACATCATTAAAGGGAATTGTAAGTTATACATCTCTTCGCCGTTTTCCCTTTTTGATCTACAACACTTCCTTTCTCTATTAGTGCACCTGTGGTGGATGTATATCTTGCCCTTTTCCCCTTGGTTACTGGGCACTAGTGTTTGCATTTGGATCAGGCAGCCTTTTTTAGTGTTATTTGTTAACCATTTTTTTTATTTTTAGTCCATAGACAATGCGAAATCAGATGTAGTGAAGAATGTTGAAACTTCTTCTGGTCATGATTTGCATGTCTCAGAGTCAAAATATAATCCCTGTCATTCCAAAGAGAATCAATTGGCTGAAAATGCACCTCCTTCTTTGGATCATACTGGTTAGTATCTGTTTCTAGATTGCATATTTGTTAGCAGTGAATTGCACGTTTGAGTTAATGCAATTTTGGTATTTGATATGTGCAATATCCATTCTTGTCACCTATAAGCTTAAATCGTGTTTACCATTTTTGTTGTTTGATTAAGCAGGCAAAGCACTTGTTGAGAAACCTTGTACTAAAAAGACTCCCTACTTCAATAGTCCTAGTGTACCTTCTTTTAGATTGTTAGATGATGAGGATGATTTAGGTAATTATGTTGAAGATCCTAAACTGAGGCGTCATGTTGGTACAATATCGGGTACAGCTTGTCCTGATGGGAGAGCAAATTATGTGATTCCACTTGTTGTATCCACTGATATGCATCAAGACGCTAATCCTGTGGTACATGTTTTCCCCATTTTGTCTTCTTTCCATGGCAAATCATCATACCGTATGCATATACATTTTTTGTTGTTGCAGGTGAACACAACTTCTACTTCAGATCATAATCATGATGCTAATATATGCGATGGAGGTGTCCCTATAAATGTATGTTTTGCCCTTACTTATCGTTGTGTTTGCCTTGTTCTTTCTATTATAACCTGATTCACTTGCAATTTTTCATAGGTTCAATCTGGAACCAGCATTAAGCACACATTCTGGGAATGATCAAATGGAGATGGCTGGGTCTTTGTTAACCCGGTGAGGTTTGTCCATCATGTGGAGGCAGTAATGTCAGGAATCAAGAAACTGATGAGTCTAAAAAAAGTGGAGAGGGAGAAAGACAAGAAATGTTGAAACTGTAAGCTTCTTTATTATATTACGTCAATTTTTGTTTTGTTCAATATCTTGTGATCTCTTTTTCTGTCACTAACATGGTATTTTTTTATGATTAGAACGTTCTCCATATGGTATCTTTACCTTTTACTGAATATTCTAACATGGCCGAAGCTTCAACTGCTGCTCAAGCTCCAACTGTTGCTGAAGTTTCAGCTGCTGCTGTTCCTCTAGATGTAATCACTCCTTCTGGAGAAAAACTTGATATTGTAACTTGGACCTCACAATCTTATCATTTTAACTATTTGTCTTGTGTTGTATATATTCAGAACAAAGGCAATTGAAGCATTTTGTTATGTCCGCTTCTTTCTATCTCTATTTGATTGTTTTTCATGTGATTGCTGATGAGGTAGTTGCAGAATATGATGAAATATTATGAGCCTTGTTATTTTTTTTAGATTTTTGAACAATTTTATGTGTCTTTTTGTCCTACTTTTTTGTAGGAACCTATTGCAACACCTCTTCCATTGCTACCAAATGTTCCAACGGTTGGTGGGAGTTACTTGTATCTAAAAAGTAATGGAACCTATGGTTTATCAAGAAGCTCTGAGTCTTTGTCAAATGAAGATAAATGGTTTTCTTCTTGTCCGAAGTTAGTTGTGCATTGTCCAAGGAGGTTTGTGTGGCCAAGCAAGTACAAGTTGAGTCCTTATATGGTTCCTCATTCGAAGATACAAGTGTTGAGAAAGGAGGCTGACGTGTATGATGTTGTTCTGAGGATGGCTAATAGCGAACATTCAGAGTAAGTCTTTGAATCTTTATAACCTCCTTTAGCTTTTTCACCACTTGTGACTACACTTTAATCAAGTATATCTGAATTTGGTATTCATGTTGTTTTGATCTTTATGATTCTTTTTTTTTGTTTTAGTGTCTTAGTGATCAATTATGGGCATGTGATTGTGAAAATAAGTGCACTTGCAAGTTCTCTTAAACCTGATGGAAAGGTTCATTACTTTGTAGTGAATGCTTTATGTAGATTGTTATTCCATATGAAACACCCCAAGAATTCATACAAACATTTTTCTTCTCTAAAGTTAGTGTTAGTATGATTTATTTCTTTTTCTTTCAATTATATGTAGTAACTATATGAAATAATATTGACCAATCTGTTTGTGTAGGACTATTTTATTGGAAATCATGGTCCTAATCATAGCAAGGAGTAGGAGCTATATGATAATGCTTTGAAATGCTTTAGGGGTGCTGCTCGTGCAAGGCCATTAGCAAACAACCAATATGTGAGTAGCCCATGTTTTTATTTTTATTTTTTAAGTTTTAGCATATATGTTGTTTGCACTGCACTTGTACTAATAATCTCCTCTTTTTCATTGTGTGTTATTTTGTCAGCTTTATTTTCCAATTCTGTTCCATGATCGTTGGTATGTGGTTGTTGTTTATTTTAATCGAAGAAAGTTCTTAATCATGGATTCTTGCACACTGTGTTTTGGAGCAGACTTAGATTTCCATAAAGCTTTCTGTCGGTGTAGAAAGTGACCAACAAGTAAATATTTGTAGTTTTATCGTACATTGTGATCGGAGGTGGCCTAGCACTCAATGACATAGGGTTTATACTGGTTCAGGCAACGTGCCCTACGTCCAGTTTGAGTCGATCGGTGACTTTATTCCTGAGCCCAAGTGCTCGAAGTTTACAGTGGGGTTACAAACGAGAAGGAAAAAGATGGGATGTATAAGAGGTCTGGTCAGCTCCGATCGGAAGGGTCGAGAGCGACAGGAGCTCTGCTATAAGCTAAGTGTTCAAGCGTGTGCTTAAGGTCCGAACCTGGCGGTTCTATAGTTGTGAGCTAGTGAACTTGATCGATCTAATGAATCTAGAATCACTTGAATCGACCTGGATTGACTGAGTTTTCTGGGAGAGAGCGCATCCCCTTTTATAGATGAAGGGGATGGCCATACAAGTGAGAGGAAGAGAGTATGAATGCTTCTAAACCTTGTTGCCTACGCCGGTAGGTACAGGATGATGGTAGGCGCCCACAACACTGTTGGATGTCAGATGTACGTGGGAGGCTACGTCATCTTGTGCGGGTATGGCAGATGTCGGTACCTGCTATACTGTTGATACCCAGAGGTATGTGAGGAGTTTCACCATGTTCACTCAGTAAGGTAAATGCCGGCGCCCACAACACTGTCGATGCCCAGAGGCATGTGGGGGGCCTTACCGTATAGGGGTTAATGGCGCCCACAATACTGTAGGGAAAATGTTGGCGCCTACAACACTGTTTGTGTCAGGGCGGTTGTAGAGTACTGTTCCTATAGTTATACAGGGTACGGTCCCTGGTATCGTGGTTTGACTTGTGCGCCTTGCCTTGCTTTCTCTGTCCGTTCCCTGGTCTTTTTCGGGCGGGCGTCCCCGGTCGGTTGGTCCCAGTCGCCTCTGGTTGCGCCAGTCGAAGAAGAGCAGCAAGCAGGGTCTTTGCATACCCTCGGTCAGAGTCGTGGGGTTAGAGTCAGAGGTAGTGTTTTACCAGGCCTTCCGATCCGAGAGACCGTCCGGAGGCGGCTGGAGACCGAAGTGAGCGCTCCGGTCAGAGAGGTGGGCTAGAGTCGATAAACAGGCGCTGCTCCTCCTTGGCCAGACCTTCCGATCGGTGATTGGATTGCCCTTCTGGCCTGCTGTTTAGACTCTTGGGCCAGCCCATGAGTTGCATGTTGTTTGCTTGGGCCGAACCTTTGCGGGGAAGCCGATCCGCGAGGGACCCCGAGTTTATAAACCCAACACTTTCCGTGATGAATTTGTAAGTAGCAGTAGCACATGGACTCACATCATTTTTGTTTGAATGCAATGTACATTTTTGTTCAAATAAGAAAATGTATGTATTTGTATTCTAATTTATTTTCTCTACCTTATTTTTTTAGGTACCAAACTTTTCGACGCTGTGGGTAGAAGTTGTCCATATAGACATGGGTTTCCATAGATATGACGTTGTCTTTGCAGATGTACCTCAACAGTCCGAGGAGTAGGTTAAATGCAGTCTTTTTGATTTTTATAGATGGAGTTATTTTTTGTGGTGCTTATAGTATTCTATCTTGTCTTTCTCATATCTTGTTTCAGCTTTAGCAATGATAGTGGTTTCTTCGCGATGAAGAATCTTGAGCTCTGGGACCCAAATGTGTCTATGATGGAGAAGTATTGTGAAGCTGATATTCCGCACGTTCGTATCAAGTATGTCAATGAGATGATATTCAATGATTTCAATAGTTAAGATGATTGTCTGTCTAAAGTCAAGGAATATGATGCTGAGGTAATACTAGTTCCAATGCCACTTTTTGTATTTGTTACATCATGTATTGTATTGATAAATTTTCCCTTAGGTCTATGAGAAGTACTTCAAGAGTACATGACCTGCGCGTTGTTGCGTTGTTTTTAGATGTCGTGTTTAGGTCGCTGTCATATAGGGTGTAGTTTAATGCTATAAGTGCATCGTACTTTGTAAAGGTACGTATGTTTCCATGCATCCCAGTTTTGCTTCCTCTTTTTAGTTTCTTTTTTTGCCCTGTATGTGTCAGTGTTGTAACCTTTGTTTGCGAAGACAAGGCAAAGCATGAGGGTTGTTGAGCTCCTTCTAGTTTTGTTCTTCGCTGTTAAATGTCTAAGGCTGGACTAGGAAGTAATGCAATTGATATCACTGAACACGAAAAAAGTTTTTTGTATGAGTTAATAGTCATTCATGCATCCAGTGGTCATGGTTAACTTTATATAATAGTCACCAATATGTGTATCATCCCCTTTTTACTTGTGATTTGTGCTAGCACACTATTTAAACACACATATGTTTTCTGTGATGTCTCTGCTGCTTTTCTGTAATTTAGTAAGCTACAAGTTTAGTAAAATCTGCTGTTGATCAAAACCAGACAAATAAAACATTTTGTTACACAATTGCAATCACCAACAATGTAATTTGCAGCTACTGGGCACTGTAATTTTAGTTCTCAGCATATGCAATTGTAGTTCTGGGCATAATTTAATTTAAGATTGTAACATCCTGTTCATTAAACAAATTACATAAAGTAATTGGCCACTGAATTTGATTGCATCCCTCCTTCTGATTGATAAATTTTGCTTTTCATCTATTGATCATCTTTGATTATCATGTCCTCAACGTTCTATTGCTTGGATATCACTGCTACCATTTGATGTTTTCTTCCTCTTCTTTCTTTTTGGCATCACCAGGGAGCCTACAAAACATTATTAGTTCACATAAATAAGAATTTTTGTATTTGGATTCAAATTCTATTTGTATGTACTGAAATTCTATTTGTATGTCCTAAAATTTTTACCTGCACTGTCTGTGTCATTTGTTTTCTTTTTTTCTGCTTCCACCATCTTCTTCTTTTTTTCTTCTATATGTGTCTTTATTCTGATAGGTTTAGATGGTCTTTCCTTTCTCTGAATTCTTTTCGGATCATCTATTTCAGTCTGAGGATCTCTAGTTTCTGTTGCTATAGTTGCTCCTTCTTCATTCCCCAGCTTGCGGTTTTGTGCTTCACCTGTTTGCTGAGCCGATAACATTCTATCTAAATTGATTTCTATCTTATCGAATTCTGCCATAAGGTATTTCATTGCTTCCTCATTTTTTGATCGTTTTGAATTCAATATTGTTGACTTCTTGGATAATATGTTGAATCTCAACAATGAGCTTGTTGTAACTGTTTCTTCTTCTTTTCTTTCAACATATACCTTCATATCCTTTTTCCTCCACCTGTCTAAGAAGTATTTCTCTAGAATTGTGCTGATTTTCTTTTCAATGACTATTTTTAGGATATGAGAGCAGAGTATCCCATCTTTGCTGAATTTTGCACATATGCAGGTAAATTCTTTTTAGCCTTCTGTTAGGTCAGTGTTTACTGTATATCTCCTGAACCTATGCACCTCGTGAATCTGGTTACTTTTATGCCACACCTCAAATGTTTTCTCATCTTCGGTTTCCCTATAGTTCAGCCTTGATGTTGCCTTCAGTTGAAGCTGGAACTTTTTGAATATGTTTCTGTTGTATAGCTGTCGTGTCTGCTGCTCTATTCTGTAGCCGAATATATATTCCTTTGGCCTTTTCTGCTTGCTATAGCTGTCCTCCAGTCTTTCTACTCGATTTATGGTATCAACAATCTGATTGTACTCTTTTAGAAAGCTAATGATACTATAAGTTGGCCCTACATTGTCTTTGAACCTCGTATTTGTTGCCTCACTTCTAGATGTGGTCTGTATGAAAGGGAAGAAGTCATTTTGGTAGTAGACTGGGATAAACCTTTTCTTCATTTTCCATATTTTGGAAAAGTAGTTATTCCCTTGAAGGTTACTTTCCTCAATCATTCTCTTCCAAAGTCGTTCAAATTCTTCCACTGTTAGACTATTATTCACTGTATCTTCGAAGTCTTCATATAGTCCTTCGTTTGCTGCAAACACCTTGACATTCTTATTGTAGCATTTGGTCTTTATGTGGAACAAGCAATTTCTGTGCTTTGTGTTTATGAAGACTTGCTCTATTGCTGATTTCATCGCCATGTCTTGGTCTGTGATGATCGTTTGAGGGTGTTTTCCTCCCATTGCTTCAAGGAAAGTTTGAAATACCCACTTAAAAGTGTCCACTGTCTCATCATGCAGGAAAGCACATCCGAAAAGGCAACTTTGCCCATGTCATGTGATTCCAACAAATGGTGCAAAAGGTAAGTTGTATCGGTTGGTCATATATGTCGTGTCAAAACTTACACATTTTCCATAATCTGCATAATATTTCATAGAAGAACAGTCTGTCCAGAACAAGTTTCTCATTCTCTTGTCCTCATCTAAATCAAACTTGTAAAAGAAAGACGGATCATCAGTTTGTTTGTTTCTAAAATAATCCAGTACTTGTGTCATATCTGATCCTTTAACTTCTCTTTTTAGCTTTGTCCTATAGTTGCTGATATCTTTCTTTTTCATCGGTAGAGCTGTAAGCCCCCTCTTAGATACGATAGAATAGAAACCATCTTCCTAGTCGGGATATTGTTATCGTTCAGAGTCTTGATAAGTCCTTTTTCCATTTCTGTCGTATACTTGTGACCAGAAAATAGCTGATCCCTGTCTCCAGGGCATAGCTCGTGATTATGCGCCAAATCAAGAGTTTTAATCTTTCATACACCACCTTCTTCTTTCACCATCATAACACAAGGACAATCTGACTTCTGCTGAACATTTGTTTTCCTTCTCCTTATCCGTTTCTTTCCAACATCCTTGTCTACTTCAACTTCTTCTTGCTCTAAAGAATTTGGTTCCTTTTCTTTTCCTTGACGATTGCATCTCATTGTCACTTTGACTACCTCATTATTTCTCTTCTTACTTTGAGTTATTGTCGTATGTGTTATGGCAACTTGAAATTCGGCTAGGAACGCATAGAAGTTGAAGAAATGGTGAGCATCATGCCTAGTCTTAAATTCCATCGATAGTTGTGGGGTGTACTTGCTGTTGATTGGTGCATTTTGCCTTCAGATGCTGCAATCTGCTCATTTTTTATGAATTCTTCAATCTCTTCCTCCGTTAGTTCCTAGCTGCCATTTACATGCTCATTATCATCTGTTACAATTGATGTGATATCTGAACTTGTCGGTTCTGTTGCTATGATCCTCAAGTCATTTTCTTCCATTGTTGGTTGATCATCTTGATTTTCATGCTGCACCTGTAAATATATTAGCAGCAGTCTTAGTTTCTGAGTAATGTCATTTATAATACAAATAATTTTTTTCAGTGTGGATTGAAATAGTTGAAGAGATCATTTTTTATGTACCTCATCAATGCCCATGTTATTGAATACATCAGTTTGTCAATGGCATTGTTGAATTTTAGATCTGTCATCATTAGCTATGCTTGTCATTGCTCTATCATCATCAGCGACGATTGCCATTTCTCCATCCTATTTTTACAAAGATAAGTTTTACTTTGATGCCAGTACATATTTGTATTGCTTATAAATATAATCAAATTGGCTCAGCTGTTTGTATCTACCTCATATGATAACCTTAACTCTGATATTGACCAGTCAGTTTGTGGTCCAAAGATTCCATCCAGATCTTCAAGGCTCATATTCTGTTTTATTTGTTTGATAATGAGAATGGTTACCATTTATAATATAACACAACTAGTTTGATAAGCATATATAATATAGTTTTACCTCATTCCTATCATTTTCAAGTATCATCTTTGTTAATGATCCGTGCGTCTCTTCATGTTGCTGCACAGTTTATAATGAAGCATTGAAATTACAGTCCTGTTATACTGAATTTACATTGTGTAATTTGTATATGTCTGAATTATAATTTTTATATAATGGTATTTATAAATTTTACCTGCGTAGTCCTATCAGTCTGATTATTTTCTTGAGAGTTCTTAATTTGTTCCATCATAAGTTTAGTGAAGCCTCCCTGCATTGAAATATATTTTAGATGACAAACAACCTTTTTATCTTGGCTTTCCTGGGAGTAAGCAATGATTTTGCTCACCTTTTTGTATATGTAGAAACGGTTAGTGGAACAATTTGTGCCTCCAAATACTTGATATGGAGGTGACTGCACTGCCTTCATTGCTTCTGTACCATGTGAGTTCATTGATGTTGGATAATCATCAACTCGGCTTGTTGTCATGTACATACTATTCAGCTTCATAAAAAAAGAGCACCTGAGTACTTATTTTGCTTTTTATCATATCTTCTTAATTTTTCATTGCATCTATGAAATGTGTTTTTTACCTCAAGTAATTGATCAAACTGGACTGGTGCTTGTATCAAATGCATTAGGGAACCAAATGAATGCTGCAGCAAAATATAGAATTCAGTAGTTGACATATTTTCATTGTTTATGACTGTATTTTAAATTATGAGTTATTTTACCTCATACATATCCTTGGTGTTGACATCATTGTTGTTGTATCCTTGCACTTTTTCAGAATTCTGAATCTGATATTGTGGCTCTAACATTTGCTCCTGTCTTGTACCTCTTCATTTGTTCTTGTTCTGTTAAAACATCTAAAATTATGTAAGATGTAATATGCTGCTCATACAATCACCTATAAATCGTTAGAATCAGAGTTGTTAAAACATCGACTAGGGCTGTTATAAGTAGTTAGAATCAGCTATAAATAGAAAGCATAGTTTGCCACATTCAGAGTTCACAACTGCTTCTTGCAGCTCATTGTAGTGTGTTTGGGCTGTTCTCACCTCCTTGGTTGCAACATCCAAAAATGCTTGTTTAATCAGTATAATTGCATTAGCAGCAAATACCAGTTGTACTATTTGAAATGTGCAATTTGTTTTTTGCTATTCTGTATTTTTGTTTCCTGATTTCTTTAATTTGTGAATCTGTAATTCTGATTCCTGAATTTGGTTGCAGCAAATACTAGCAGTCTTAGATTACATCTTCATGAGGAAGTCGGTGTGCTTACCTTGGCTGTTGAGGTTAGTGGTTCTCCTTCAATTTGTTGGTTGCTTGCCCCTTACCTTTGCTCTGCTTGCCCCCACGCAGAGGAGATCTTCATCTTTGATCTGCTGGTTGTTTTCTCCTTTCTCCTACTCTGCGTGGGGGATCTGATCTGATTTGCACGCAGAGTAGTGCTCTGCTTTCCTCCACGTAGAGATCTGATCCCCACGTAGGGCAGAGGCTTCTGCCTGTTTGCTCTGCTTGTTTCCCAAGTATATCAATTGGTGTTTTTGGGCTTATGTGCTTGCACATCTTTAATGGGCCTCTCTGTCTTCTTAGTTATTGGGCTCTGGGCTGAACTACTCTTTACTTGGACAGAAGACAACCACAAAAAACTTGGACAGAAGACAACAGCAAAAGACAAAAAACAACAGAGTCGTGGGCCTTATTTGCCTGATAGAATTTGTGTGTTACATTCTTCTAAAACACACGTTTTTCCCCATGTTTTAATTCGTGTGTTTTTTAGGCATCCAACAACTATGTACTAGCTAGTCCAAAAACACATGGTTTTTTCTATGTTGAAATCTGTGTGTTTTACATGTAGCCAATAACCATGTGTTGTCTTATGCTAAAACACATGTTTGTAGAGTAGACAGACTCAAACCTAAATAGGACTACAGAAGGAAGCATGTGAGCCTATTAGGAAAATGTTTAGATGCTGTTGTAGCAGCCCTCACTGGACCACAAGGACACCAGAGCTCTCTATTTGTGGGCTTGGACCTACAACCCGTCAAACATCCCCAAGGTAACGTGGCTAACATTGTTTGGAAGAAGAGTGGAGTTCCATAAAGGCACTAAGCCCCCCTCTGGGCGGGGTCGATGTGGACTCACCTTCTGGGTGCTAGTCCACCTCGACCTGGTGGTGGACCCCCCGACAAGGACGGGCGTATCATCCCCATGACTACAAATGGCACTACGGCATCGTCGATGGCGAGCGGGTGCCACGCGACCGGCACGTACCGCCACCTTCGGACTCCCACAACAATCATCACCGCGATAGTGGCGACGACGACCGACTCAGCCGCCGAGAACGCAAAGATGACAACTGGAGTTCCCCTGTTATGCAGCCCGTCGCGTGCTCCCAAGGAGAGGGAGCATGACCGCTCCGAATCCAGGCACAACCGCTCTGAATCCAGGCACGATCACTGCCGTGACCGAAGCTCTGTTGCTGGAAGTCAACGTCACAACCGCGACGGCCACGACTCTGCACCCCATGCTGATGAAGGGGGAAACCGGGGACGCAGCAGAGAGCAGGCCTTCCATCGGCGCTCCCCCAGAAGGGCGCACTCTGAGCCGTGTGCAAGGCAGCCGCGAGTGCACTCCAAATCCCCCAGCCTAGTGAATGCCGACGACAGCAATAATCGACCTTCATCGAAAACGCCCAAGGTACGACTGCAGGTGTATCCAGAACCAGTGGAAGTCGACTCCAGAACACAGTTCGACATCACGCAGCAGCACCCCCCACCTCTCAACCCAGAGGAAGTTGACCCCGGAACGCTGCTCGACGCAGCGCAACAGCACCCTCCACCTCCTGACCCAGAGGAACTCGAACCTGGAACACAGCTCGACATCATGCAGCAGCACCCTCCACCTCTCGTCCTGATGCTGCAGGGGGACCAGCACACACAGGCATTGCTGCAGCAGGTCCAGGAGGGCCTGCCGGTCCAACCAGATACGATGCCCAGGAACACGTCGCCGCAGACTGTGAGCCGATTCCGCCCTGGCTGCGTGTACGCCAGGCGTCGGCGTCGCGGGTCAGGACACTCTGAGCACTCCAGGGGAGTCCTGGAGGATCCTGGCCATGGGACCCAGGCAGCGGCTGAGGAGCTGCTGGACCATCCGGAGTCCACGCTCGCCGCACCGGCGGACGCGTTCGTGCAGGCTGTGACCCGCGCCTTGTCCCCGCCTCTGCTGCAAGCGCCACAGCGCCGTCATGCTCGTCCTCGGCAGCGCAAGGCGACAGGAGCAACGAGGCGCAGGAGCGTGCACATTGCAGCCACACAGTGGCCCAGTGGCGACGCCCAAGCCAGAGCACGCCAGGTACTAATGAAGCGGCTCGGCATCCTAGAGGAAGAAGAAGACAGCCCAACCTCCGACGACGCGTTCTTACGCTATGTTGGGCTCTTCAGGGGGCCGCTCACCGACCATGCAGTAAAGGCTTTGACGGCCCTCTGCGGACTGGACGACGCCACAGCGACGGACGACCACTGTGCCTAGAAGCCTGGCAAGGTGCAGCTTCTTCATCGGTGCTGTTCCAGGGTCATTGTTTTGGTTTTAATGGCACAACGAAATTGTCAAATACTAAATTGGAACGCGAGAGGCTTGAATGACGGTGCAAGGCAAGATGCAGTCAATGAGCTTGTTAGAGACACTGGAGCCACCATAGTTTGTCTACAGGAAACAAATTTGCACCTGATCGACCAGCATGTGGTCCGACGCACAGTTGGAACAAAATTCGCCAACTCCTTTGCCGTGCTGCCGGCAGTACAGACTAGAGGCGGCATCCTACTGGCTGTACATGAAGACTTCTTTGATCTTTCGGACGTCCAGCCTTCGACAAATGCCTTGACGGCGACGATAACGATGCGGGCGGATAAAATTCCATGCAAATCACAGTGGTGTATGGGCCTCAAGGAGACGCGGCAAAACTCCAATTCCTCCCAGAACTAAAAAACATCCCACAACCAGATCACAGAAGGCGGCTTATCCTATGAGACTTCAACCTCATCTATCAAGCAGAGGACAAAAACAATTCCAACCTGAACTGACGCCTGATGGGATCCCTCAATGCGACGATAGACGAGTTACATCCCAAGGAGATCAAGTTGAACGGCCGCCGCTTTACTTGGAGCAATGAGCAAACCAACCCTACTCTAACTAGAATTGACAGACTCTAGTGCATCCCGGAATGGTAGCTAACCTTTCCAGCCTGCTTCCTCCACTCACTACCGTCCCTTATGTCAGATCACACGCCATTACTCCTGCAGGGGGAGATTGCCCACAATCAAAACTCCTCCTTCCGGTTCGAAAACTTCTGGGTCGGCATGCAAGGCTTCCACGAACTTGTCCAGTCCTCATGGAACAAGCAAGTTCACTCCTCGCTGCCATTAAAGCGCCTTCACATCAAGCTGCGATGAGTTGACAAGGATATCAAGCGATGGAAAAGAGAGAAAATTGGAGACACCAAGCTGCAGCTAGCAATAGTTAAAGAAATTTTGCTGCAACTAGAAGCGGCACAGGAACACAGAACACTAACAAACCAAGAACTTGAGCTACGCCGGCGCCTTAAAGCCTGAAGCACTGGTTTGGCGGCCATTGAGAAAGCGAGGATTAGACAGAGGTCTAGGCTCATCTACATCCGCTGTGGAGATGCCAACACTAAATTTTTCCACATTCGAGCTAGCGCACGGCTAGGGAAAAATTACATCCAGTGCCTGCACACAAACGAAGGAGTAGCCCTCTCTCATGGGGCAAAAGAGAAGGTTATTGGAGATTATTTTAGGGAACACATTGGCTCCACGGCCCCCAGGTCTGCAACTATCAACTGGCACTCCCTTGGGTATAATCAGCAGGACCTTTCCGACGTGGACGCTCCGTTCACCCAAGAAGAGATCAAAGACACAATATATGCCATGCTGCCTGATAAAGCTCTAGGTCCAGATGGCTTCACCGGGGCGTTCTTAAAAGCTTGTTGGGAGATCATCAAGGATGATATGACTGACACAATAAACAGCTTATTTGCAATGAACTCCCAAGTCTTTGAGTTCCTTAATTCAGCCAGCAGCATCCTCCTCCCAAAAAGAATGGATGCGCTCAAGATTACGGACTTCAGGCCCATCAGCCTCATCCACAGCATTACAAAAATCTTCTCCAAGCTCCTTGCAAACAGGCTTGCACCCCGTCTGGATTCCTTGGTCTCCAACTATTAAAGTGCCTTCATAAAGAAGAGAAGCATCCACGACAATTTCATGTATGTCCAGAATACAACAAGAAATTTGCACAAGCTGAAAATACCGGCCCTCTATGAAACTAGATATCCACAAAGCATTTGACACTGTCAGCTGGAATTACTTGCTCGATGTGCTGCAGGCACTAGGCTTTGGGCCACGTTGGCGTGAATGGGTCTCCATCCTCTTTCGCACAGCCACCTCGAAGGCCATTCTCAACGGGCGGCATGGACCATGCTTTAGCCATGGCAGAGGGGTCCGGCAAGGTGACCCACTCTCGCCTATGCTCTTCATTCTAGCTATGGATCCACTACAATGGCTGCTCGAGTTAGCGACACGACAAGGAGTCCTAACCCCGCTGCCCTTATCCACTGTTAGGTGGCGAACCTCCATGTACACCGATGACGCAGCCATCTTCATCAACCCTCTATTAGAAGATGTAGAGGCAGTCAAGACAATACTTGAAGCTTTTGGAAATTTCTCGGGCTTGCACATCAACCTTCAAAAAAGCTCCATTCACCCGATCAGGTGTGAAAACATAAACCTCGACCACGTCCTATCCTCCTTCGCCGGGATCAGAGGGACTTTCCCCAACCGTTACTTGGGACTGCAGCTCCACATTAGAGCACTGCAAAAAATTCATGTCCAACCCCTCATTGAGCGCATCGGTCAGAGGCTACCTGCATGGAAGGGGAGGTGGCTAAACAAAGCCGGCCGCCTCACCCTTGTCTCCTCCGTCCTTTCGTCCATGCCAACCTACCACCTAACAGTGTTCCCTCTGGCAGCTTGGGCAAAAAAGAAAGTAGACAAAATCAGACGATCGTTCTTCTGGAAAGGTGATGAAAACGCAAATGGAGGCCACTGTCTAGTTAACTGGCCCACAGCCACTAGACCAAAAGACATTGGAGGCCTAGGGTTGCCGGACGGTGGACCTAGAGAAATTTGGAAGAGCTCTTCGCCTCAGATGGCTTTGGCAGGAATGGGTGCACAAGTCCAAACCATGGGTGGGGTCCGACCTTCCTTGCAATAAGGCCGACAGGCTACTCTTCTATGCATCAACCATAGTCACGGTTGGAGATGGACAAAAAGCCCATTTTTGGCACAACAGTGGGCTGGAAGGGGAAGCGCCCAGAAATTTAGCACCCCATCTCTTCCAACTGGTAAGGAGGAAAAATAGGACGGTCCAACAAGAGCTACACAACGGGGCATGGATACAGGGATAAGATCACCACTGCTACTCACATTGAGGAGTTCGTCTCCCTTTAGATTAGAATTCAATATGTCTAGCTAACTCCGGGCGTTCGAGACACCATAGCTTGGAAATGGACGGCTAATGATTGCTACTCCACCCGATCAGCACACCAGATCCAGTTTAGTGCCTCCTATACAAGATTCCGGTAGAGCCAAATCTAGAAAGCGCATGCAGAAAACAGATGCAAAGTTTTTGGTTGGATTCTGGTTCAAGAAAAAATACTAAGGGCGGACAATTTGCAAAAAAGAGGATGGTCACACCAGGAACACTGCGTTCTATACGATGGACCTTTGGAAACTGGTTTACACTTGGCCCTCTTATGCCCTTTCGCCAAGGTGGTGTGGAACCAGGTACTGGCATGGGAAGATTTCGACACCCAACTCGCCAATACACAACTAGAACCAATGCACATAGATGATTGGTGGGACAAAGCCGCGCAAATGGTGCCCAAACCGATGAAAAGGTAGTTCAACGGAGTGGTGATCTACACAGTATGGAACATTTGGAAGGAAAGGAATAGGCGAATATTCAACGACACTTCAGAGTCACCAATGCAGGTGGTCACCAGAGTTAGGGAGGATATTGTGCAAAGAAAGAGAGCCAGCTTAGAGAGGGGTTAAAGCCCATTTGTTGAATATGGGGTCTTAACAGTGTTTTGTTTGCCCTGGAGGGCTATTTCCCTTGTACATAAAACTCTCTTTTCTCTCTTAATTGAAGGGCAGAGCTCCTGCCATTACGTTCAAAAAAAAAGATGCTGCTGTTATAGCTCGATTGGAAATCCTGAAGTTTACAAATGCAGGTCCAATAAATCCAGTTTGAAGGTGAAGCAATCTAGTCCATTCACCTAATCATGCATGACCCAGGACACCAGGTCATCGACAACCTCCCAACCTGGTGAATTAATGCCCTGAATGACACATGTTCCTTTGGTCGCTTTCTGATTTCTGCGCGCACGGATAGCTCTGGTCCAACACATTTTCCACCATCAGAGGGGAGCTTCATTTTTGGCCATATGTCAAGCTCGTCAAACTTGTTGGCGGAACCTTGAATTCCAAGGAGGAGACAAGGAGCAAATACTCCGCACCAGCCCATCTTCCATGGCAGATTACAGAAAATTCCTCTGCCCGAACTACAAGAGAGGGTATTAGGAACATGACATTGCCATTGCCATCCAGAGTTAAAGGCCGAAAATGACATGACTGGTCTCCCTGGTCAATACAAGTCTCTCTCTCTATAAGGCTAAGTTGTGCCATACTGCTATGAAGTAAATAAGTCGAAGCATATATCCTCTCAGTTATATAGAACAGATATGAATTCTCCAAAGATGAGCATAGCCATGGCAACGCTTGTGCTCGGACTACTCACTACGCCGTCTCCAACAGTTGTCTCGGTGAAGACGAAGGGAAGCAACAGCCCTGACCTATGTGGTGGAATCTCCATCCCATATCCGTTCGGGATAGGACCAGAGTGCTCCTTGCCGGGCTTCAATCTCACCTCTGCGAAGGGCGCCAACAACACTAGTAACCTACTGCTAGGCAACCCAAGCATCGAGGTGTGGGAATTCTACTCGCCGCCGTTGTTTTAGGATTCGTTTCCTACCGTTCTCACAAACATCAGCTACTTTGTGAAGCTGGCTCCTGCCTAGAACTACTCTGTTCACTAGGAGGCTCTAGGCAGACCCTTCGCCATCTCTAGGTCGGCTAACATGGCCCTCTTCGTTGTTGGCTGCCCCATTAAGGCCACGTTGTTCATCGGGGACTCTGGTGTTGAACTTGGCAACTGCTACATTGCCTGTATAGGAGGTGTTGGATATATTATGGGATTGGCCCATATAATATTTAATAAATCAAATAAACTCTATGGCCCGTGATAATGCACGGTGTATGGTTTAATACCATACGGGATTTTGACTAGACGTTGACTCGGTTTATATGGTTGAATATTGTTCATCTATATTGAGAAGCTGAGAAAAGGACATAGGTGTGCCACACACGCGCGCGCGCCGCCGCCTGGGCCTGGCCGTGGGCGTGGCGAGGTGAGGCGCGGCGAGCGAGCAGACAGACAGATGGGGCCGTGTTTTGCCAATTAAGTCGCATAATTATGGGAGTTTCTTCCGTTTTTAATCAGTGGCAACTTGATGATGGGACTTTCCTCCGTTACCATTGGCTGAGCCTTGATGGACAGAGCTCTTCCATCTCCTGTCTCCTGATCTCCTCCGGAGACTCATCGCTTCCCTGCCATGAGCATATATTCCCAACTCCTCTGTCAGTCATCTACTTCTTCCCTTCGCTAGACAACCATATCTGCTACTCTTTGGTTCTCCCCATCCCAGTTCCCTACGCACACAGGAACTGGGTGAGTAGAGCCTCCGGAACGCCTGCCTTCTTCGAGTTCACCTGCTTGGGTGAAGGGCGGCAATCACGTTTTTGGGGAGTGTCGTTGCCGGCATGACTACTCACATCGACCGTCTTCTTCTTCCTGGCACCAGTGCACGTCTCTGGTGATTGGCACTGCTTTCTTCCTGCACTGCAATGAGCGGGATGACTACACCGACAGGCACTATGTCGACTAGGGCATCCGCTGCCGCTGGGTATGTCTCTGTTCTCCATTATCCAATAAGGTCTTGTGTACTTACCTTGCTGGTTAGTATCATATACATGACGTTCATGCTTAGATCACACAAGCACGTGTATGACGTCACTAACCTTTTGTTTATCGTCTTTTTCTGGATTAAATTGCTATTGAAAATGCCTAATTATCTAACAATCCAAAAACATGATAGGCAATTTTTGGTAGTTGGCTTTGTGGATATGCTGAAACCGAATGTGTTTGAGGGCACTCACTATAAGATGTGGCAGCAGAGGTGCATATTATGGTTGACTGCTATGCACTACTACTTTGTTGCTGAGCCTAGGGCTGTTGGGCCGCATACTCCTGAAGAGGAGCGTGCGTTCCAACATGCTGACAATACGTTCAAGGCAGCAATTTTGAGCGTGCTAGGAGACTCCATAGTAGATGCATATGTGCCGCTATAGACTAGTAAGGCCATGTGGGAAGCACTTGAGGCTAAATATGGAGTGTCTGATGCTGGTTCTGCGTTGTATGTCATGGAGCAGTTTTATGACTACAGGATGGTCGATGGCCGTTCTGTAGTGGAACAAGCTCATGAGGTACAAACACTGGCAAAAGAACTTAAAATGTTTGGATGTGTGTTGCCCGACAAGTTTGTGGCATGTTGTATCATTGCTAAGCTGCCACAGGCTTGGACAGATTTTGCTGCTTCTCTGAAACATAAGAGACAAGAGTTTGGCATTGCTGAGCTCATTGTATCTTTGGATGTTGAAGAGAAGGCAAGAGCAAAGGATGTTCGTGGCAAGAATGTCGGTGAGGGGAGTTCTAGTGCCCATGTGACGCAGAAGAATCATCCTAAGCCCCAAAAGAAGAAATTTCAGCAAGAACTCAAACAAAAGTCTACCACTCCTTTTAAGAAGAAGAAGAACAAGGGAAATTGTTTCACTTGTGGCAAGCCTGAGCACTATGCTAGAGAGTGCGAGGAGGCTAAGTGGAAGCCAAACAAGAAAATAGCAAACACAGTTGAGACTGATGCAGGAACAACGGGGTATGGTAATTTATTGCCGACTGTTCTTTTAGTTTATCATTCATCTGATTGGTAGGTTGATACTGATGCAAATATACATGTGTGTGCTAATGTTTCTTTGTTTTCTTCGTATCAGGTCGGGCAGACTTCCTCCTTGTTGATGGGGAACGGGGCGCGTGCGACTGTACGTGGTGTTGGTATGGTCGGTCTGAAGCTTACTTCGGGAAAGACCGTGCAGCTGAAGAACGTGCATCATGTCCCCTCAATAAAGAAGAATTTGATTAGTGGTTCTTTGCTTTGTCATGATAGTTTTAAACTTGTATTCGAGCCTAATAAGTGCATACTTTCTAAGTATGGTACTTTTGTTGGGAAAGGCTATGAGGGCGGAGGCTTGTTTCGCTTGTCTTTGATAGATACTTGTTTTAATTCCATGAACCATGTGAGCCACGATGCTGAGACAAATATTTGGCATTCATGATTATGTCATATTAATTTTGGTTGCATGACTCACTTAGCTGGTTTAAATTTAATTCTGAAATTCGATGTGGTCAAAGGTTCTAAGTGCCATGTATGTGTTGAATCAAAACAACCTCGCAAGCCTCACAAGGCTGCTGCGGCGAGGGATTTGGCATCGTTAGAACTAATCCATTGAGATGAATGGAGAGTTGACCAAAGGTGGCAAGAGATATTTCATAACTTTCATAGATGATTGCACTCGATTTTGCTATGTGTATTTATTAAAATCAAAAGATGAAGCGTTGCATTATTTTAAGATCTATAAAGCTGAGATAGAGAATCAACTTGAGAAGAAAATTAAATATTTGCGGTCTGATCGCGGGGGAGAATATTTCTCAAATGCATTTTCTTTGTTTTGCGTGGTGCATGGAATTATTCATGAAAGGACGTCACCATACTCACCACAGTCCAATGGAATTGTAGAGAGAAAGAACCGTACTCTAATTGAGTTGGTTAACGCTATGTTAGAGATTGTAGGACTATCTAAGGAATGGTGGGGTGAGGCTATATTGACAACGTGTCATATCATGGATAGGGTGCCCACAAAGAACAAAGAAATTACACCATTCGAGGAATGTGAGAAGAAGAGATTAAATCTTTCTTACCTGTGAACTTGGGGTTGTTTGGCAAAGGTGAATGTGCCAATAAATAAAAAGCGAAAGCTTGGATCAAAAACTGTTGATTGTGTCTTTCTCGGTTATGCTATTCACAGCATGGTTACAGATTTTTAATAATAAACTCTGGTGTTCCTGACATGGTTGTTGGTACAATTATGGAATCTAGAGATGCGATATTTTTTGATAATGAATTTCCCATAAAGAATACACCTAGCACTTCCAGTCTTGAATCTATTTTTCTTCCTGAGACACATGAACCGGTAATTCACGCTGATGTTGAAACCCATGAAGAAATTCCTGAGGAAGATAATGATATAGTCACTCGAAAGAGTAAGAGACGGAGGGTTGCAAAATCCTTCAGTGAAGACTATATTATATACCTTGTGGATGACACTCCCACAACCATGCCCGAGGCATATTCATCTCTTGATGCTGATTTGTGTAAGGATGCTGTTCAAAGTGAGATAAATTCTATTATGTCTAATGGAACTTGGGAAGTGGTTGATCGTCCTTATGGATGTAAACCAGTGGGGTATAAATGGGTATTCAAAAAGAAGCTAAGGCCTGATGGTACTATTGAGAAGTACAAGACGAGGCTAGTGACTAAAGGTTATACTCAAAAGGAAGGAGAGGATTATTTTGATACTTACTCACCAGTTGCCCATCTGACGACCATACATGTGCTGTTGTCCTTGGCTGCCTCACACGGTCTTCTCGTTCATCAGATGGACGTTAAGATAGTTTTCTTGAATGGAGAGCTTGAGGAAAAGATCTACATGGATCAGCCTAATGGATTTATAGCAAAAGGTCAAGAGGGTAAGGTTTGTAAATTATTAAAATCCTTGTATGGCCTAAAGTAAGCTCCTAAGCAGTGGCATGAAAAGTTTGACAAAACTTTGACGTCAGTCAGCTTTGTAGTGAATGAAGCTGATAAATATGTTTATTATCGGTATGGTGGGGGAGAAGGTGTAAATTTTTGCTTGTATATGGATGATATTTTAATCTTTGGAAATATTATTACTGTGATCAAGGAAGTGAAAGATTTTCTATCTAATAATTTTGAGATGAAAGACTTGGGTGAGGCTGATGTTATTCTTAATGCTAATCTACTGAGAGAAGAAAATTGTGGGGCAACACTTGTGCAATCCCACTGTGGAAAAGGTGCTAAATCGCTTTGATTATAGTGAATGCACGCCTTCTCCAACTCCCTATGACCTAAGTGCGCTATTAAGAAAAAATCGTAGAATAGCACGAGATCAATTGAGTTATTCTAAAATTATTGGCTCACTAATGTATTTGGCTAGTGCAACAAGACCTGATATCTCGTTTGCTGTGAGCAAACTTAGCCGGTTTGTTTTAAATCTAGGAGATAGACATTGGCAAGCTCTTGAGAGGGTGTTGCGCTATCTGAAGGGGACCATGAGCTATGACATTCACTATACCGGGTACCCGAGGGTACTCGAGGGTTACTGTGATGCTAACTGGATATCTGATGCTGATGAACTGTATGCTGCAAGCGGATACGCGTTCTTGCTTGGAGGTGGCGCTGTTTTCTAAAAGTCTTACAAGCAGACTGTCTTAACAAAGTCTATAATGGAAGCAGAACTCACAGCATTAGACACCGCTAGCGCTGAGGCCGAGTGGTTTCGTGAACTCCTTATGGATTTACCGGTTGTAGAGAAACCTATACCGGCTATTTCTATGAACTGTGACAACCAAACTGTGATAACTAAGGTGAACAGTTCTAAGGCCAACATGAAGTCTATAAGGCATGTGAAAAGGCGGTTAAAATATGCCAAAAACTGAGAAACTCCGGAGTAATTGCATTGGACTATGTCCATACATCTAAAAATCTGACAGATCAGTTTACTAAGGGTCGGTCACGTAATGTGATAGAAGGTGCATCGAGGGAGTTGGGCTTGAGACCCACTTGAAGTCATTCCATAGTGATAACTTGTTCTTTATGATCAGAGATCCCGTGAAATAGGATGGTAAAACAAGCTAGTGGTTGACTGAGGGAGAGACCCCTTATGTTAAGGCCCGATTCGTTTGAGATGTACCGTTTCTCCAATGTTGTAAGGCGGGATGGCTAATTCATTAATGTGACCCGAGTGACTTATTAAAGCATGGATGTTGTCCTACAGGACATCCTAGAAGGAACATACCTATATGAGTTCGATTGCTAGTCATAATTTATGAGATGTGGGTAATCTCTAGATACTCATGAAATGTCGTGAAGTGTGACTTATATGCTTCAAATAGAGAGGATGCTTTTTGCAGCCTAGTACTAGTTAAGAACTTTAGTGAAACTCACTTCACACAAAACTGTCAATTCAAGGCATAGTCCATTGTTCGATTGTGACTGAGTGTAACTACTGCTCTATATGGATGTTCAACTTAACAGTCTCCATCGAAACACTGGTATATCAAAGAAATATAGTTTTGAGACTAGTTTACTACGAACCCTAGAGTTTGGTGGGGATTGTTGGATATATTATGGGCTTGGCCCATATAATATTTAATAAATCAAATAAACTCTATAGCCCATAATAATGCGCGGTGTATGGTTTCATACCGTACGGGATTTTGACTAGACGTTGACTCGGTTTATATGGTTGAATATTGTTCATCTATATTGAGAAGCTGAGAAAAAGACATAGGTGTGCCGGGCCGTGGGCGTGGCGAGGTAGGCAGGCAGCGAGCGGACGGACGAGGCCGTGTTTTGCCTATCAAGTCGCATAATTATGGGAGTTTCTTTCATTTTTAATCAGTGGCAACTTGATGATGGGAGTTTCCTCCGTTACCACTGGTTGAGCCTTGATGGACAGAGCTCTTCCGTCTCCTGGCTCCTGATCTCCTCCAGAGACACATCGCTTCCCTGCTGCGAGCATATATTTCCAACTCCTCCGTCAGTCATCTACTTCTTCGCTTCGCTGGACAACCACATCTGTTGCTCTTTGGTTCTCCCCGTCCTGGTTCCCTGCACGCACAGAAACTGGGTGAGTAGAGCCTCCGGAACGCTTGCCGTCTTCAAGTTCACCTGCTTGGGTGAAGGGTGGCAATCACGTTTTTTGGGAGTGTCGTTGACGGCACGACTACTCACATCGACCGTCTTCTTCTTCCCGGCGCCGGCGCACGTCTCTGGTGAGCGACATTGCTTCCTTCCTGCACTGCAACGAGCGTGACGACTACACCGATAGGCACTATGTCGACTAGTGCATCCGGCTCTGCCGCTGGGTATGTCTCCGTTCTCCGTTATCCAATAAGGTCTTGTTTACTTACCTTCCTGGTTAGTATCATATACATGACATTCATGTTTAAATCACACAAACACATGTATGATGTCACTAACCTTTTGTGTATCATCTTTTTTTGAATTAAATTGCTATTGAAAATGCCTAATTATCTCACAGGAGGATCTCAAGTCGGCATGGGATGTTGTACCATCGCTATTACGGTGACACTAAGATCGTTTACTCTCAACATCTCGCGCACCGGTCAAGCTCAAGCAGCGCAGGGGCTAGAACAAGTGAGTGTGTTCATCACCGATCAACTGTTCCTGCCATTGGACCTCCATGACTATGACTATCCAACCGCACTGATGAGTTGGGCTATTCCCAGTCAGCTCAACTGTAAACACGCCAAGGAGGACAAAGCCAGCTATGCGTGCGTTAGTAGCCACAGCAATTGTCAGGAAGCAGAAGCACCGATTGGTGGATATTTTTGCAACTGTTCACAAGGATTCTATGGCAATCCGTACGTTGTCAACGGCTGCGTTTTGCCAGAGTCGGACCCACCAGCACCAGCACCTGCTCCTGCTCCCTCTCATGATTTTCATGAAGGTTCGTATGTCCTCTCACTTGTCACCTATCAGTCCTTGTTATTTTCCTTTTTAAGGCTTGAAAAAAATTTCAAACCGATGAATAGTAACATTTTCGTCTTATTTGGTAAATATTGTCTAATCGTGGACCAACTAAGCTCAAAAGATTCATCTCGTGATTTCCAACTAAACTGTGCAATTAGTTATTTTTTTTACCAACATTTAATGCTCCATGCAAACAGCTAAAAATTGATGTGATGAAGAGAGAGTGAAAAAATTTAGAATTTTAAGGGTATCTAAACAAGGCCTAACTTTTGTAGCCGAAACTTTAGACCTTTTTTGTTTCATTAGTACAAGACTTTGACCAATAAATAATTCATTGTTATTTTATCTACGTGATATACACCCTGTACCAAAATGTAAGCTGTCTTAATTTTGGTCTGTCTCAAAATTCTCTAACTTAAATCAAATTTATAAAAATATATTAACCAAATTCGAGACATTTGATGATGTAGTGAAATTAATTTGGTTTTGTAAATGTCTGTGCATTTTTTTTATAACTTGATCAACGCCATTTTTTCTAACTTAGAAAAAAATAACAACTTATATTTTGAAATGAAGGGAACACTAAACTATAATCATAATAAGTTAATTTTGAATACTAATATAATAGCAATAAATATTTGACACAAAAATAATTATTAATAGAGTTATTATTAGGCATAACGATACCAAATAAACCTTGTCGAGACTTGAACGGGGTTCCCTAGGTATCTAAATTGCTTAAGCTAAAAATTTGTCAACGGCAAAATTGTACTCCCTCCGTCTCAAAAAATTACGTTACGGGGTTCGTGCCGGTCAAATTCTTTCAAATTTGACTGCATTTGTAAAAAGTACTAGCAACATTTATATGTCCAAATAAGTTTATAGAAAAATATATTCAACGATTCATGTAATTATACTAATTCTACACCATAAATATTAATTGTTTTATATATATTTAGTCAAAGTTGAGATGGTTTAACTTCTCGAGAAGTAAGAATGACATTCTTTATGGGATGGATGGAGTAGATCTTATCGTGGACTATATTTTTTTTAAAAATGTTAACCCAAATTTGCATGTACATGTAATAAATTTCAAAATATCTCACCCAAACATGCAAACAGACACTTTTTTCTTGCTTCAACATGAACAAACATAATAAATTATCAGTACATGATATAAATACTAAGAGTTGACCAATTATTTAGTTTGTTCTATAATTTCGAGTGACATCCAGCTTAAATTGAGTTCGCCCATATGAGTGCACATATTTTGATATGAATACTACAGATTATCACAAAACTGCTTATATTATCATGTCGTCATGTTGTATAATGCATGTTTCGTGCCTCTGTAGTTCATATGTGACTGCTGGTGCTTAGGTCCAGTTTAGTTTGTAAAAAATTTTGCAAAATTTTTCACATTCTCCGTCACATCGAATCTTTGAACGCATGCATGAAGCATTAAATATAAATAAAAAATAAAACTAATTACACAGTTTAGACGAAATCCACGAGACGAATCTTTTAAGCCTAATTAGACTATGATTGGACACTATTTATCAAATAACAACGAAAACGCTACAGTACTTATTTTACAAAATTTTTTGCATCTAAACAAGCCCTTAATAACTGATGGTACACATGATTTTTACCGTTGGTCAAATGTCATTTAATTTAATGTTGGTATTTTCCTTTTACTAAAACATTTGGAATGAGACTTTTTTTCCCCTTGCAACAGATTACGACTCTATGCAGCCGAAAGAGAATTGCCCAACATTGTGCGGCAACATTAGCATTGCATTTCCCTTTGGAACAGAATTAGGTTGCTTTGCAAAGCTTCCACTGTATCTAACATGTAACCCAAGGCCTTCTCCTATCACTGGTAGAGAACCGAGCTTTACTCCCGGTGGGGAACCCCCTCTAGTCCCGGTTCCCCACCCGGGAGCAAGCATCCGGGACTAAAGGGGGGGTCCTTTAGTCCCGGGTCAGGAACTGGGACTAAAGGAGGACCTTTAGTCCCGGTGGGTAACACCAACCGGGACTAAAGGTGCCTCATGACATGCCACGATGGCCGGCACCTTTAGTCTCGGTTGGTAATACGAACCGGGACTAAAGGTTTTTTTCTTTTTTCTTTTCTTTTCAAAATAGGTTTTCGAAGTCGTATTGTACGCTGCTAATTATACATTTATACACGCATATAGTATGTTTCGGTTCAAGCACAATGAACGTATTAAATCACACAATTCAAGCATAGAATATATATATATATATATATATATATATATGAATGCATGCATCATATATATATTAAATGCATGCATGCATATGTGTATTTTACATTATATTATTTCATGTGCATATATTACAAAAGATTGCATTACAATTGTTGTGACATAACAAGTTTCCTCTCATCCTCTAGCTTGGCTTCAATGGCAGTGTTGGGTCGAAGTAGAACTCGCCCTTGGAATCGATGACCTGCTCATTAAAAAATCCGGCTATAGACTTTTGAATTGTTTTGATTTGGTCTTGCCGTATGACCTTTTCCTCTAACCATCGAGTCTACAGGTTTGAATTAAAGGAAAATAAATTAATATATGTACATATATATATATAAAGACATAGTAACACAATCAATAATAATAATTAAATGAATATATAGTGTATTTTTAACGTACTTTGAGTCTCTCTGTAGGAGTTTTTTGGGAGAGCACCTTGATAAACTTGCAAACATAGTAACCACAGTAGTTGTTCCCCTGTTCCTGCCTTAGACACCACTTTACGAGAAAAAGATTTGTCATCCAATCTGGTGATCCGGTGAAAGCTATATGTTTAATTAATAAAGATGATGTGATTCGGGGACTTACTTTCAAAGGGATTACATTCAGTGGCGCTTTGCATTTTTCCATGTGTTGCTTCTCAATAAAGGTTTTCCAAACACCGCCCAATAAAAAATTTGCCACGTCATCCAGATATAGTTAATCATCATGTTTGTGTGTATATATAGTTGCTAGAGATCCCGAAATTACCTCGGATAATATCTATCATATCTTGGTAGTCTTGTTGTGGTTTTCTCATCGAGTCATAGATTATCAAGTGACTTTTCACCGGATCGATGTCCATCAATATCCAAATTGATTCTTTGCATGTGTTTATAGGATATAACGCATAACACTCATTAATTAACTAGAATCAACATATGAGCCATTAAGGATATGATCGACATGATTAACACTCACTTGAAGTTATAGGGAAAGAGTATATCCTTCTTGTGGCGTTGGTTCACTAAGAAGTTCATGAGGTTACTCTCTGACTCAGACTTCCAATTAGTCTTTGGAGTAATTGGGTCTTTGAATACTATATGGGGATCAACAAAACCAATTTCATTGCAGCCTTCCTTTCTGAGCTCTGTCATTGTAAATCTGCATATATATAGTACTTGTTAGGATAATTTATATGCATATACACACATATGATGAGTTTAATAATAGATCGAAAGAATTATTACTTACAGGCAATAGCAGCTAATGATAACTTTGTCCAGAGAGGTCAGGTGGCATAGTTGATGAAATTCTGCAAAGTCAACATACATAACATTATCGCCACGGAACCAATGTTCGTCTCTAATTCTGACACCAACACAGAAGTCTCCACTGGTAGACGCCTGCATGTACCACTTGTTTAGCAGGTACATTTGCGTCCCTAGATCAGATAAGGCTTGAGGGTTGTATAGACTCTGGCCTAGTACAAATTTTTTCTTCCAAATATCAACCTCCGCCGCACTCTCAATGTTTCCATCACCAAACATCTGGTAAAGGTCGAGACTAGTCTCATCAAGAAATTCACCAAGGTGATCCAAATCGACATCCGGAGATATGTTTGCCTGATGCATTAATCCTAAATTCGAACCATATTCATTACCAACAACTAGCGGGGGGATTGATTGGTGCGCTTGTTGTCTGAGTTGGGCAATGCCTTTCCCTGCCTGCTTCTTTTTCTGTGCCGCCTCAATTGACTTGGTGAGAGTGTGGTCATAGTCTGATAACGTTGATTTGGACGGCTTACGAGATTCCCGCTGTTGTTGCTGGTAAGAAGTCACCTTTTTTCTTAGAATATCTGGAGCTACGAAGAAGTACGGTTTCTCCAGGTTTCTCCTTGCTTCTTGATTCATTTTAAGTTTGTCATAGAATCTAGACATGTCTTTTTTATATGCATCAGTTCCTTCTTCCTTCTCTTCAGATATTATTTTGGGAATAGCCCTTGGTTTCACGGTGGCTTTCTTTGCAGGCGGGGACTGGTTCTTCGTTTGAGGGGCTGGCCTCTTGCTAGGCTTCTTGGTAGGCGGGGGCGGGGGAGGCGTTGGAGACCTCCTTGGAGGTGTTGGCAGCGGCGTTGGAGACCTCCTTGGAGGTGGCGGCTGCGGCGTTAGAGACCTCCTTGGAGATGGTGTAGATGCAGCCTCGTCTTCCAACATAATGTCATCGTATAGAGCACTATGATGATCTGGCGATTGAACAATTGAATTTAGGTTGGGGGAGGATCTGCTACAAAAAAAAGGAATGACATATTATTATGAGCAGATTGTTAATTATTTAAGCCAATACAAATTAATGATGTAGTGTTTTCATCCGCACGTACCTATGGTGAGGTAGTTCAGGAGGAGGTGGAGCCGACATCCCTGGAATGATGATGTAGCGCTTGCGCCATAGAATGAATGTCTTCTCCGCTTCTCCTAGAGTCTTCTCGCCATCACCTCCAGGAATGTCAAGAGGCAAATCACTAAAACCTTTTTTAGCTTTATCTACCGAGATGGTAGCATATCCTTCTTGGATTATATTCCCATGAATCCTTGGTGTCTTGGTTCGGTCGATAGGATTAACAAGACCGATAGCCACCTTGATTGTAGAATTCTCCTTCGGAATGTGTAGCTCACACGTTGTACAAGGTTGATGACGCGTCATCCACGAGGGAAGCGCGATCCTGTGTCCCTTGATTTGGTATCTCCGTGGAAGCGCTTGTTGCTTTTCAACCGAATAGATTGGCTAATGTTGATTTCGCTCGATGCTCGCTTACTTGCACTCACCGCTATTTGCACTTGCCTTACGATTTTCTCCCGCATTCTCGCTTCAAGGGTTTTTTTCTCGCTCCATGCTTCACGCACCGCTTCCTCCAATCTCTGGAGCCATTGTGCCTCTTCTTCCTTCTTTCTCTGGCGACTTCAGAAGAAGGTGCATCTGAGGGAATCCATGCTCCCACGAGACACTTCCTTTGCCTCTAGTTCGCCACCATGTTCAATAGTCCCGATGGCGTATGTCACTCATCCTTCTCTCTGTTGGGCTGAACGCACCACTAGCAGATAGCTCTCGAGCATAAAACAATCTTTCTGCCGCTTCTTGCAGGTCTTGCGCCATAAACGCACTTCCACATCTCTGGTCTAGTGTTCCCCATGACCGAAAAACCAATTCTTTGCACGTTCTCCCCACTCGAGTGATTACGGTGCGATACCCTTGGCAAGAAGGTGCGCTTCCATTTTGTTCCACTTCTTAATGGCGTCGGGTAGCCACCGATCCCAAGGTATGGTGGTATGTCTTACATTGGGCATTACGTTGGTTCTTTATCACCCGACTCACACCCTCTTTCGAAGTCTTGTCTTGTACAAACTCATCCCAATAGGGCCTCGCTTTGAGATCGGGCCTGGGACAAGTAAAATCTGGTGCTATGTTTTTCTTGACATACGTCGTGTATAGGTGTTTCTTCCAAGTCTCAAAGCGGGTGGGCATCTTCTTCATTGCCCAATCCCTAACTCGCTCCTTCAATTCATCACCATCTATTATATCATCATAACCATCTGTTTGGAGCATGAAATGTACCAAGACATCATTCCAAATTAACGCCTTGTCACGATCGGAGACAAAACTGATATGAGGAGCATTGGTCTTCTTCTTCCATTCACGGGTACTAATCGGGAGCCGGTCCCGTGCATAAGGTAACCTCTGATGGTGCACAAATTTCATTTTATCGGCCCCGGTTCTCCTCAGTATCCACATTGAACTCCGAGATGATGAAGCGGCCCTCCAATGGCTTTTTGGGACCTCGAACATTTTTACTCTTCGTTGTAGTTGTTGATGTCGATCCAGAGGGCTACAAAACATAAACATTATTTTTAATGTCATGAGCACACATAAAGACATATGATAATATATATAGCTAATAATAAAAAATATATACTTGGCCAATCTGTTGTTGCTCATTTTGTTCAAGAGCTGGCACTTGACTCCGTCATCCGCATCCTCTTGCACGTTATTTTTAGCACCATCATCATCGCCGGCAACTTGAGTGCCGGTGTTGATCAAATTCATCATCAACTCCTCCTCATCCATGTTTCTCGGTCGGCCATCTAGCTTCAAAAACAAAACCAATATATAGTACATCAACAGTAGCGGTTCATACGGTGTGATTGTTTAGCATTAACGATAACGATAATACGAATGTTGATCAACTAGGCCACGAGAAAGGGCGGTGTGACAAGAGTGGTGGTGCTCCACTCCGCCGTATATATGTCTGTACACATGGGTGAACGAGGGCGGCGGTGCTCCGCCGTATACATAGAAACGCATGGACGAACGAGGGCGGCGGTGTTCCGCGACGTATATATACATGCATATGAATACAAATGACATATATATACCTTCTTTATTCCACAAAATGAGAAGTTCGTCAATAAGTGGTCTCAGGTACACATCGATGTCATTGCTAGGTTGCTTCGGGCCTTGGATGAGCACAGGCATCATAATGAACTTCCGCTTCATGCATAACCAAGGAGGAATGTTGTAGATACTTAGAGTAACAGGCCAAGTGCTATGACTACTGTTCTGCTCTCTAAAAGGATTGATACCATCTGTACTTAAAGCAAACCTTAAGTTTCTTGCGTCATTTGCAAACTCCGGGAATTCTCTGTCGATTGCTCTCCACTGGGACCCATCAGCAGGGTGTCTCAACATATTGTCTACCTTACGGTCTTCTTTGTGCCATCGTAACAATTTTGCATGTTCTTTGTTTACGAGCAGACGTTTCAAGCGTGGTATTATAGGAGCATACCACATAACCTTGGCGAGGATTTTCTTACGCGGACGTTCGCCCTCAACATCACGGGGTCATCTCTTTGATCTTATACATGACGACGCATGGCATAACGGGCATGCATCCAATTTCTCGTACTCTTTGCCACTTGCAGTACAGGATGCGATCATTAGGACATGCATGTATCTTCTCTATTTCTAGCCCCATAGGACGGACAACTAACTTTTTTTAGCCGTAGGTAGTGGCGGGCAATTCATTGTACTTGAAGCATCTTCTTTTGGATTTTTAGTAACTCTCCAAATCCCTTGTCGATACACCATTCTTTTGCCTTCCATTGCAGCAATTCTAGTGTGGTTCCCAACTTTTTCTGCCCTGCATCACAAGTTGGGTACAACAATTTCTTGTGATCTTCTAGCATCCGCTCGAACTTGATCTTCTCCTTTTCACTTTCACATTCTCTTTGTGCGTCACGAATGACTGGCAAAGATCATCACCGGCTCATCTTCTGCGGCTACCTCTTCTTCACTTCTCCCATTGCGGTATCATTGAAGCACGCACCATCAAGAATAATATCATTGTCGTCCCATTGTTCTTCTTCACCTTCTTCCATTACAACACCGGTTTCTCCGTGCTTTGTCCAACAAATATAGTTTGGCATGAAACCCGACTTGAACAAGTGTGAATGAAGAGTCCTTGAGTAAGGATATTCCACCGTATTCTTACATATGGCACATGGGCAAAGACATGAAACCATCGCGTTTGTTTGCCTCGGCCAAGACGTAAACAAAGAATGCACGCCGTCAATGAACTCTTGGGGAGCGGCGATCAGCATTATACATCCAATGACGGCTCATCGCATTACATGACATAAATATTATATTAAAACCTAGATCATAATTAATTATTTATACAACATGCGTGCCACCACAAAAGATATAAATTTATGAAAGCATCGCTACAATGTAGACAATCCCAACTACCACTAAAAGAACTAAAGCTAAAATACATTTCAGGAGCACAAGGATTTCATGACCAATCTCAACTAAAGCAGATGAGATCCCGATTGTGCAACATCTTTGGGCTTCTTCTGGATCATTGCCTCATTAGTCGTCAGATTCTTCTGTTGTGCAAGATATTTTTGCACGAGTTCAACATACTCTTCCTCCCAAAGAGAAGCACGAACATCGCCCATCGCCATCCCATCCCACTGAAATTAAAACAAAAATTAGAACTTTAATCACAACCATCATGAAAATAGGTATAAACTAACCATAATCATTAAATACGATAAAATAACTCACATTGCGATCCGGACACTTGTAGAAGATACGATCCTTGTTGGGACCCTCCTTCTTCACTCGGTACTCCATCACAATTTTCGTCTCATCACGACACTTGCCGCATGGAATGAGAGGAAGACCCGCCTAAGTCGCTTTGGAAACCCATGAGAGGCCGAGGACCCCGGAAGCGATTGCCATCTACTCTCTATACTCATTTTTAATACACTATAAATTTCTCCTTTTATAAACAAATAAAATTAACAAACTATAAAATTATCTAGATCTCTAAACAATGATATTTTTAATGGTCATTGTGTTCTCGTCTTTTTTATCGGCGGTAAGTAATTCACATGATATTTCCGTAAATTAACGAGAAGAATAGGAGTGTACACACATGCAGACTCTGCGACGATATCGGGACGTGTGAATAAATAACCATCCGTACTAGTTGACCTTGCTTACGTGATCATCTCGGTGAGCATTTTCTCACACGGACGGCATCGTGACTTGGTCAAGGAAGAGCTCGATTCTACGAGGAAAGGGAACACGGTCTTCCACGACCGCTGCCGCTCTCCCTCGTGAGAATCAAAGCTCCTCCTTGACGTCCGTTACCGCTCGGCAGAGAACATGCTCGCCGAGATGAACACGGTCCACAAGTTCAACTAGTACGGATTTTCTATAATTTTCTAAGTTTTTCATTTCATAAAAAGTTAAAATAAAAAGTACGGTGATTGACAAACTACTGCGACGATATCGGGATATGTGAATAAATAATCATCCGTACTAGTTGAACTTGCTTACGTGATCATCTCGGCGAGCATTTCTCCACCGGACGGCACCGTACTTGGTCAAGGAAGAGCTCCGATTCTACAAGGAAGGGAACACGGTCTTCCACGACCGTTGCCGCTCTCCCTCGTAGAATCAAAGCTCCTCCTTGACGTCCGTTACCGCTCGGCAGAGAACATGGTCGCCGAGATGAACACGGTCCGTAAGTTCAACTAGCTACTTTAACCTTTTTTCATGTAAATATGCAAGCTTGAAGTGATTTTGAGCTCAAATTGCTTACAAATGAAAAAAACCACAATAAAGAACCATATACATATATATATATATATATTGAACAAAATGAGATAAGACAATGGTGAAAAATGAGAGTATGAGATTGGTAACCTTTACAACTGAAGAATCGACGGAGAAATCAAAGAAATCGACGGAGGAATCGAAGAATAGATGGAGGAACAATGGAGGGAGGGAGGAAGCAAGAACACTACTGCAGTGAGCTTCAAAATACGCTGAGCTCGGGCTCGGGGAGGAAGAAGGAGACGGCCGATATATAAAGGGGGGACCTTTAGTCCCGGTTGGTGGATCCAACCGGGACTAAATGTAACTTTCCAACCCCGGGCGCAACCATGGCCCGGGAGTAGACCTTTACTCCCGGTTGGATCCACCAACCGGGAGTAAAAGTATACCTTTAGTCCCGGTTGGAGGCTCCAACCGGAACTAAAGGTCCCTGCCACCTCTGTCTGGCGCAGTAGCCGTTGGGTAGGGACCTTTAGTCCCGGTTAGAGCCTCCAACCGGGACTAAAGGTATTTCTAGTCCTGGGGACAAAAAATTTCAGGACTATAGTCCATTTTGACCGAGGATCAAAGGTCTATTCTCTACTAGTGTATCCTTGAAATGCCTGATGGTTCGGTGGTCACTGACATATCCATCGACGAAGGTATCCTGCGTGTTCTCAACTTATCAGATACAGGCAGTTCCTCGGCCTACCTGGGAGCCCCTTTGTACGCTTTCTCTGGTGAACACGGCGTGTTGAGGTGGGCCGTCGACAACAAGACCTGTAAGGATGCAATGGCGTCTGAGGATTATAGATGCTTCTCTAATAGTGATTGCTTGGATGTCACAGACGAAATACTATCACTCAAACACGTTGGTTATCAGTGCAAGTGCTCTCATGGATTTGGAGGAAATCCTTACCTTAGATACGGATGCACAAGTATTAGCACTGGCAAGCATCAAAGTGAAAGCAAACTTGTAATATTAGGTAAGCTACTTACATAATTTTTAAAGAGTTAAATGCACCAGAGGTCCATTAACTTGTGAGAAGGTTTTGGATAGGTCCATCAACTTCCAAAGTGGCTTTTGAGGTCCATAAACTTTGTATGTCGTATCACTTAGATCCATACTTCTCCACGTTGGCTTCTAATGCTGACGTGGCGTGATGACTAGGCTGAATCAAACAGCCCTATGCCAATATATTTTGTCAAATAGACTCCAGGCGCACGAGTAGGCACACCGCCGCTGCTGTGGCCATGCGGGCGTGCGAGCAAGTACTGCCGCCGCTGCCACACCGGCACGAAAGCAGGCTCGTACACCAGCGTCTCCACGGGGAAGTCGATGAGGCAGCAGTACCCGCTGGCGCCGCTGTGCACAGGCCGCTGTCGGAGGAGGCGCCGCTGAGGCCGGGTGCTCTAGGACAACGACGCCAGGGAGGTGCTCAGGTACGCTGTGGGATCCCGGAGCCGTTCGGGAGGATCACGTGCCAGTTCCGCGTCGACACGACGTGACGCGCCATCCTCCTCCTCCTCGTCGACCGTTCTGAGGCTGAGGGTGCAGGACGCGTCCGCGGCCGAGGCGTTCGAGCAGTACCTGCGCCTGCAGGAGCTGTCGTGCCTGTGGAAGGCCCGGTGCTTCCCGAAGTGGGCGGGCGACGGCCTGGTCAAGCCGGCGCTGCAGGCGCTCGAGGTCACCTTCCGCTTCGCGTCCCTCGCGCTGTCTGACACGCGCGGGTATGCCAGCCGCCGCGAGCTCGCGCGCAGGCTCGAGTCCCTCGCGGCGCGGGAGGTGGAGCTGGTGTCCGCGCTCTGCGAGGGCGACCGGAGCGCGCCGCTCGCCGAGCTGAGCGCCTCCGGGGGCGTGCTCCCGCGGGAGCGCAGCGCGTCCGAGGTGTGGCAGCTGCCCGGGAGCGCCGCGGCCGTCGTGTGCCAGGTCAGCGAGGCCAGCCTGCTCCCGCGCCTCGCCGCGTGCGACAAGTCCAAGACGCTCGCGGCCAAGATCATGTACGCCATCGAGAGCCAGATGCAGGGCTGCACCTTCACGCTCGGCCTCGGCGAGCCCAACCTCGCCGGCAAGCCCGTGCTCGAGTACGACCGCGTCGTGCGCCCGCACGAGCTGCACGCGCTCAAGCCCAGGCCAGCGCCGGAGCCCAAGTCTGGCTACCGCAACCGGGAGCTCGAGACGCTGTTCACCATGTACCAGATACTCGAGTCATGGCTGCGCGCCGCGTCGCAACTCCTCACCCGCCTCAACGAACGGATCGAAGCCAAGAACTGGGAGGCGGCGGCCAGCGACTGCTGGATCCTAGAGCGCGTGTGGAAGCTGCTCGCCGACGTCGAGGACCTCCACATGCTGATGGACCCGGACGACTTCAGGCGGCTCAAGAGCCAGCTCGCTGTACAAGCGGCTCCGGGGTCTGACGTGTCGTTCTGTTTCCGGTCCAGGGCGCTCCTGTACGTCGCTAACACTACCAGGGACCTCAAGAAGCGTGTGCCCTGGGTGCTCGGTGTCGAGGTGGACCCCAACGGCGGCCCACGGGTGCAGGAGGCGGCCATGAAGCTGTACCACAGCCGTAGGCGCGGTGAGGGCGAGGAGGCAGGCAAGGTGGAGCTGCTCCAGGCTTTCCAAGCAGTGGAGGTGGCCGTGAGAGGATTCTTCTTCGCATACCGGCAGCTCGTGGCGGCTGTGATGGGCAAGGCGGAGGCGTCGGGGAACCGGGCGCTGTTCGTGCCGGCGGAAGGGATGGATCCGCTCGCCCAGATGTTCCTCGAGCCGCCCTACTACCCCAGCCTGGACGCCGCCAAGACGTTCTTGGCGGATTACTGGGTTCAGCAGTTGGCGGGGGCCTCTGTTCCGTCAAGACAAAGCTAGCTGAAACGGCGAAATGGCGCGGCTGGATAGCGACCGAATCGCGCAGTTTTGCAGGCCTGAAGATATATATATATGCATACATCGTAATTTCGTTGTGGCCTTGTGCTGATAGAGTGATTCATTTCATAGCGATCATGTACTCGACGCGGAACTGGCACGTGATCCTCCCGAACGGCTCCGGGATCCCACAGCGTACCTGAGCACCTCCCTGGCGTCGTTGTCCTGGAGCACCCGGCCTCAGCGGCGCCTCCTCCGACAGCGGCCTGTGCACAGCGGCGCCAGCGGGTACTGCTACCTCATCGACTTCTCCGTGGAGACGCTGGTGTACGAGCCTGCTTTCGTGCCGGTGTGGCAGCGGCGGCAGTACTTGCTCGCACGCCCGCATGGCCACAGCAGCGGCGGTGTGCCTACTCGTGCGCCCGGAGTCTGTTTGACCAAATGTATTGGCATAGGGCTGCTTGATTTAGCCTAGTCATCATGCCACATCAGCATGGGAAGCCAACGTGAAAAAGTATGGATCTAAGTGATACGGCATATAAAATTTATGGATCTAAAAAACCACTTTGAAAGTTGATGGACCTAACCGAAACTTCCTCACAAGTTAATGGACCTCTGATGTATTTAACTCATTTTTAAATATCCGTCCTGGTGATTATATGATCGTGTCCCAGATCATAGAATTGCCCAGTTGGATTACATGCCGCCTTTCTAAAAAAAAATTACGGCCTCTGTGTCTCAAGTGCACACCCAATGCAGGTGTGACCATTGGACTAAGCAGTGGCGGTGGCATTCTATTCCTTGGCGCAGTCTTTGCACTTCTTACACGGAGATGGAAGAGGAGCGTTCAGAAACAGCTTAGAAAGAGGTATTTCCGCAAAAACAAAGGTATTCTCCTAGAACAACTAATCTCTACAGACCAAGAAAACGCAAGTGATGGCACAAAGATATTCTCCCTTGAAGAGCTAGAGAAGGCAACCAACAATTTTGATCCCACCCGTGTGGTCGGTCGTGGTGGCCATGGCACTGTGTACAAGGGCATCCTGTCTGACCAACGTGTCGTGGCTATCAAGAGGTCAAAGGTCGAGGCAAGCTCAGAGATTGAGCAGTTCATCAACGAGGTATCCATCCTCTCACGGATCAACCACCGGAACGTGGTGAAGCTTCATGGCTGCTGCCTTGAGGCCGAGGTCCCACTGCTTGTCTACGAGTTCATCTCCAACGGCACATTATATGACCTCTTGCATCATGGGCAGATTGCTATCCTGTTTCCATTACCTTAGGAGGAGCGTCTAAGGATTGCCGTCGAGATCGATGGTGCTCTCACTTATTTGCACTCAGCAGCTTCGGTGTCAATTCTTCACAGAGATGTCAAGAGCATGAACGTACTTCTTAATGACAGTTACATAGCTAAGGTTTCGGATTTTGGCGCGTCGAGGTCGATCCCAATTGATCAGACACATCTAGTAACCGCTGTGCAGGGCACATCTGGATACTTGGACCCTGAATACTACCACACTGGCCAACTCAACGAGAAGAGTGATGTTTATAGTTTCGGAGTGATACTTCTTGAGTTGCTGACAAGGAAGAAGCCAATCTTCGAGAACGAGAATGGCGAGAAGCAGAACCTGACGAACTATTTCTTGTGGGCTAAGGAGGAGAGGCCCCTCGAGGGGGTTGTTGACAGACAGATTCTGGGTGAAGCAAGTGAGGAAGCAATTGCAAGTGTGGCTGGGCTGGCTGAGGAGTGCCTCAGTCTGACACGAGGGGACAGGCCTACCATGAAAGATGTGGAGATGAGGCTGCCAGCATGTTCGCTTGCTCGTAACGATCGTAAATTTCCAGCCGGGAATAGTGTTTTTCTCTCACACCAAACCAGCCAGCAGTAAATGATCCACGATACGATATGGCCTCCTGAACAGGCTGGTTAAGGGGTCGCCAGTCTGTTGCTCCGCCTCGTCATGGTGAGAGGATCAGTGGGCTTGGTGGTGCTGTTCTGGTGCCTGCAGGTCACCATGGTTCACGGCAGTACAGCCTTGAGCAGGAATTTCTGTCGTCCTCACGTGTGCCGCGATAGTTTGTTTGTCTTTCTTCCGAAAGCTCATGGTAGTTTCTTGGCAGTGATTGTGTCCGGCTGTTGTATGTACACTGCTATAGCTGCTTGTTGTGCTCCTAAAATTGTGTGCTCCGAACTTCATATAGAGGAACTTGTATCTTCTTCAGGATTAGTGATTTGATCACCTAAACTGAGAAGCTTACCTAAAGATCCTAGACATGTTGTGCCAAGGTCATCAAGAAGAATACTATAATACTACGGTTGCCACGACACAACAGTGTATCTGGGATATGCTACCGGTCTTGAAGTGGTCACCAAAACTTGATTTCGGTTGCCCACTACGCCTTGAGCAACTGAGCTCCCACAACACAACAGTCCTCGAGGGAGCGGTGTGAGGTCCATGTTGAAGTCATTCTCGGCTTCTCGTCGGCTATGTGGAAAAAAAATTGGTGGACCCTGTGTGCAGATAGCTCTCTACTCGCATGTGACCCGGGGATGGATGGTACCTCAGGGCTATCGACCAGTAGGGGGTAACATAGTCGACGAAACAGGGCCTCAAAATACGGAGCCCTCAAAAATTTGAGGAGTATGTATTTGTTAGAAAAAAAATGTGTATTAAATTTAAATAAATTTGAGGCCCTATTTTAAATTTCGCAATTTGACCTCAAATTCATAGAGATGGCCCTTGCTCATGTCGTGCCTCAAATTTCGCACTAACAATAGATATCACACCCCTAAGTGCTGCAGCGTATAAAATTTCAGGCACATAAGCTATTGAGAATGTTTCAGTCCGACCAAAAAAAATATCTGCGTTCGTTTTCCTCTGCTCAATTCATTCGCAGCAGAACTACTGCTACGGAATTTTTTTGAGAAGTTGGAATTGGTGTCTGAACGTTCTTCGTTCCTCCTTTTTCTGACACCACTTTTGTCTTTTTTGGGTACCACTCAGGGAACATGCTGTGGATGGCCTGATGGGTTCCCTTACCCAACCCAACCTATATCAAATGAACTCTCTTCCTAGCTCACTTCATCCTACACTTTTAGTGTTTCAACTAACTCATCAACTAATTCAATCCATAAGTCTACTGCAGGTTTATATAAAATATGAATATAAGTTTGCATAAAATATATAGGTCCACATTAAAAAGTCGGACTTCTAGATTTAAAATATTATGTTTACACTATATGATTATCAAAGTTGACTAAAAATTAGTATGAAACAAGCAGCTACAAAGTGCTAATTAGAACAGCTGGATCAACATGTGGATCTCACATTAAAGCCAGACTCTAGAACAAAAACCTTGCATTCACACCTTAGAATTTTAGCAAAATTGATAGAAATTTATTGGATATTATTCAATGTGACAAGAAGCTATCTTTTGCCAATTAACAGCTGGATCAACATGTGATTTTTTTAGTTTGCGTTCGCACATGATTTTTTAGCAAATTTTATTGGAATTTGTTAAATACGATTTAATACAATAGGAAGCTACGTCGTGCCAACCTAACCATTACGGGAATAACTAGCGCCAGGACGTCCAGCTCTAGGCCTGCGTCCGGATGCAGCTCCGCCGCACCTTGTCCCGTCCCCCATGTAACAGAGCGTCCACCGCGCCCGCATAATACAGGAACCCGCCCGCTCGCCACGCCCGTAGGGGGTCTCAACCTCGTCATGCCCGCGTCACCTCCATAGCCAGGGTATGCATCTCCGTCGAGCGGGGAGATGCCACTCCAGGACCTTCGACAGGTCTAGCGGAGGCAGCATGTCGTACGGGGACGGGCCATGTGCGCCTGTGTGGATGCCTGCGTGTCCTCCGGTGGAGTGCTGCCACCAGCTTACAGCCGATGCTACCATGGCTCCCGCACTATCTCTCTCTTCCTCGGTAAACAACCCTACATTGAGATCTACTTTAGCAACACTCATATGAAACAATTGCAACATACGACTGAAACAGATCAAACATTTGGAATATACACTTGCAACATAGTCATTGTAACATATGCAACATCCAGATAGAACACTTGCAGCATACGTATGAGACAGATGAAACATACGGAACATGTTGTTGCAATATATGTGTGAAACATATGCAAACATCAAGATCAAAACGCTTGCAACATACATCTAGAACAGATGAAACATTTTGAACAAACGCTTGGGACATGCATCTGAAAATATTTGCAACATATGCAACATGTGCAACATCCCCGATCTACTTTTGCAACATTGATAAGAAACAACTGAAATGCCTAAACATACATTTGCAACATAGGGGAGGAAAAACCTAGGCCGGTTGATTCTAGCCATCGTGGTTGCAGCTGGCTGTGAGTGACGGCGCACGAGCACCACCAGCACCCAGCACCAGCGACGCGTGCTAGCACCACCACCAACCAGCGCCACCAGCATCGGCCTTGGCTCAGCCTGGCGGGCGGCACGTGCTACAACAAAGAGTGGGCGACGCAGCGCATGGCGAAGAGTGAGGTGCGGGTGGGGCGCACGACTGGCGGGGGAGAGGAGCGAGCGGCGCAGTTGGGTCACGCGACGACGCGTGAGCAAGGTGCGAGCGAGCGGCGTAGGGTCAGGACGCGGTGGGAGAAGGCCGAGCTGAGTGAGCGAGCGGTGTCTGGATGAGAATAAGAGACGGTGGGAGTCAAAGTTGTGGTGCACATCACGCTACTCGTCCGTTCGGAGAAAGTTGCTGGCATCGAACGTCCTATTTGTAGCATTATCGAACCATTACAGGCATATGTGTGCGTGTTTCCTGCCATGTGATGGTATTGTGCCGTCCATCCGTGCAGGTTGCTGTACTGACGTTGCAGGGAACGTTGCACTTGCACACAGACCGCTTCGTTCTGGCACCCCCCACAGCTCTGTGTGGCGATCTTTGGCCCATCTATGTTTGGTTGGGCCTTTTCTCTTGTCTAACAGATACTTTGTTCAATAGGATGAGAGACGTATATACTATCACATTAAACGAATCAACAAGAATAGTATAATTGTTCACTCACTGGTAATTAATACGGATTTACTATGGAAAATACATTTTGCTAATTACAGACAGGGCAGATGATAATCAATCTGAATAACCTTGACTTCATAAGTCACAACTGTTCCATTTCATTTCCACTTCCACCAAACATTCTATGATCACGATCCAAGGAAAGCATCCACTTTGTCATTCATCGCCCTCGATAGAAACCTCATGCAGATTGGAGGCTTCACCTTGGCAAGTGCAAGCACTGACTGAGGTAGAACCCATATCCCATCACCACAAATCATGCCGGAAGCAACTGCAGGTGCGAATGCGTCTGCTTTGGCTCTGTCCAGTCTTTGCCACACGAACAATATCACTGTCCCAACGAACATATCCACGGCGAAGTATGCACCGATGTAGAAAGGTATCGCCATCGCCATTGGGATTGGGATGAACCTCGACACCTTCTTGGGCACCAGGTCTCTGATCAGGTTGATGATGATCGCTGCAGTGAAGAACACGTAACAGAGAGTGAGGCAGTTCTTGGGAAGCGAGGAGAAGCCATCCACGCCGAGTACCGCCATGCTTCGGAAGACAACAGCGTTTGGCGCAGGGTACTCGCTGCCAGTGATGCCAATGTTGCCGAAGGCCTTGTAGAAGAGCCAGAACACACAGGGTGCAATGACGCAGCCCATTGCTGTGCCAATGACCTGGCTGATGAACATTGACCTCGGTGAGGCCAGTGTCAGGTACCCAGTTTTGAAGTCCCCCATCAGGTCAGCAGCAGTGCCCACAATGTTCATCATCACACCACAGGCAGCCAGGCCTGCAAGGACACCTCCATTGGAGGCACCTACCCATGCACCGAATGCGAAGATTGCAAGCTTCCCATAGGTGGTAACTAGCGACCAGTCAGTGAGGCCACTTCCATAGGCATTGCAGAAGGCAAGTATAGGAGCAAAAATGTAGGCCACCAAGATGTGGTACCACTTCAGTTGTGGGAATATCTGTGGGACAGTACCGATAGATATAGCAGCAATGGCAACATATCCTCCAAATGCAGCGTACCAAGGAATTTGATCTTTGAGGAAGAGTTCGTTGCGCCGCTCTTCATCGTATGAGATAGGTGCGGTGTCGGTAACTATGCCATCATCAGATATAGGAAGTGTGCTAACATTAGTTTTTTTTATTTGAGATCTTAAGGAGACCACGGTGAGAATGAATATCTTCAGGAAGTTGTATAGACCATCCCCAAGAATCAAGGCAATGGCTATGAAGACCTGAAATACCGACAGAATTTAGTAACTGAAAGGAGAACTGAGCCAAGGAACTAACACAAAACATATTCTTACCCGGTAACCTTGCATTCCGTGAAGACTACTGTCAGTGAGATCAGCAGAGAACCAAATTCCCTTCTTCTTGGCTATGAGCGGCCACATTATTCCCCATGAGAGGATGGCTCCCAGAAGAATAGATATGTTGACAATATGTGAGCAAATCATTCCCACCCCAACATACGTAGGAGAGAAATCAAAGTAAAACCTTGGAGAATAGAAAGAGACATTCAGTTATGAAGAACATAAAAAAGAATGTGTTGTACCGAACTGAAAACAAATAAGAGTTTGGATATAGATGGAAGATAACACTTACCTGTTGTTGAAAGCTTGCAGGCCTAGTGATGGAAATTTTTGGAATCCGCATTCATCTGAATTAGCAGTATAGAACCACTGGAAGAAACCCCAAACGAAGCTAAGGACGAAGAATGTGCCCAATTTCTTTACTTGCTTCCTGTAAAATGAACACACCGATAAACTTCTCAGTTTGTGTGTCCTAGTATAGAATATAAATGGACATTACTGTATATTCACCGTGCAAGCTTGGCACCCTGGGGTGTATGAAAGCCATTTATGAGGTAGGCTGTGGCAGTGCCACTGGGATAAGTCAGCTTGTAGTCAACGATCATAATCTGAATAATTCATAGTAATTTTGTTAACATGGTGCCGACCTGATTGACCAAAAAAGAGGATTGGGTATAGAGTTGGACCTTTCTCAGTGGCACAAGACCGAAGAGTCCGATGAAGCTGACCAGGAACAGGAAGCCAATTATCCATCCAAGCTGTGGATTCTTTATATTTTGAGCATTATTTGCCTCAGTTACCATGGCAGCAATTTTATCACTCATGGCTAATAGGTAGCTACCAAAGCCCCCTGAAATGTCAGCATGCAAAAAAGAACTGAGAATAAGCCTATAATAGCTTTAGCTTGTCTAGAGTATTATCTGCATATAATTTATCGGCATAAACAATTAGCACATGTTAAGGATAGATTCAAGTGTGTGCTAAGGTGGTGCTAGGAGAAAGAGAGACAGAAGGCTCAATACGCTAGAGTGCAAGTGCTAACTTAGCAAGAGTTTGGCAAATTTTGCACTAGGTGCAAATAACAGAAAAAAAAATGATCTTCTCACTTTACAGATTACAAGCATGGGAAAAGGATGATATTATCCATCATCCATCCTTATTGGATAAGCCGTGTTGATATCAACATAGCTTTTGGATCAGCTAAGATGTGAAGTCTTATACAGGGGAAAAAAAGGTTCCTATAAATTCTAAGATTGTGACAGCTGCATGGAAGACAAATTGTTGTCTACAATTTGCCTATCATTGTCATCAACGGCACGTAGCTTACAGAGTCCAGCTGACCATTTAGAATTATCAATTGCATTAGCGAATAATCTCCGGTAGTTTCAATAATAATAACTAGATATAAAATATATGCTTCGCCTCATACTCTCGAGTAATTAGTAAAGTAAGGGAACGCGTTTTTCCTTCTAAAGTGTACTGTACTAATATACTACTCCCTCCATCCTATAATATTTGACCTTTAGTCTTATACCTTTATCCTAAATTAGTTGTCATTCTCAATTTTCAATGTACATTTCTATTTTCAACACATCTCTATCGTTATCTCTCTTCTTTTCGTTTCTATGCACTATATACATTTTTTACTCCTTAATTCCCGTGCCTGAAACGTCATCTACTACGTACTATTGTGGACAGAGGGAGTAGAGAGCTAAAGCTACCCAGATTACTTCTGAATTTTTCCACTTCTAGAGCATGTTCTTCCAAGTTTGTCCTGTACTATGCTTTTACAGTTCACGCTGTTTTCTTTATTCAGCTATATATATCGGCAGATTCTTTAGAGATGCTGAAGCTATATCGGTACAAGGAGTCAAGGACCTTTTGTATCTGGGTCTACTGAGGAAACGAGGCCGGTGAAGGAAACGAGGCTACTGAGCTACTGCAAGCATAGTTGCAAAGAACTATCTAGTAATTCAATTATTTATGTATCTATTACTACCGTATATAATACTAGAAGCGTGCCAAGCAACTCTGAGAAGTATGAAATTGTTGATGGTAGATGGGGAAAGAATTTAGTTATTACCGCTGAACGCGAGGCCGTAGGAGGCGACGACGCAGGTCTGGATGACGGTGTTCTCCTGGCGCGTGAAGGGCTGCCTGAGCAAGCCCACGCTCTCGATGGCCTTGGTCCAGAGGCGGACGAAGAAGAAGCCGAGGAGCCCCGCGGAGATGTTGAGCGACGGGATGATCCCCGTGGTGAGGTTGAGCTTCATCACGATGATGCTGAACATGACGGCCAGGAAGAAGCTTACGACGAAGGCGCGCACCGTCAGCTGCTCCCGCCACGACGGCACGGGCTGGTCCGCGAACGCGCGCTCCACGGACGACGGCGCCTCCGCCGCCGCCTCGTCGTCCTCGGCGCCCGCCCCGTCGCGGGCCGGCGTGTCGTCGCTGGGCTTGCCCCGCCGGCGGAGCTCGTTGGCCTCCGCCATCTCCACGCCCTCGGCCCCGTTCAGGCCCGGGGCATCGTCGTGGTGCGTCGCGGTGGCCATCAGGTCCGGACGGCGGCTGCAGCCTGCAGCGGAGCTTGACTGCTTCAGAAAGGCGGAGGAGGTGCGCACGTGCGGCGAACTGTATGCTCCTGGACCACCCGTCCCGGTGGCCAGAAGCGCACGCGGGCCGCGGAATTTATGATGGGTTCTGGGCTTGGGCTTGGGGTGAGGTTTTCGATGGGTCGAAGGTGACGTTGCCGTTGGGTCGGGGACTGTGGCTGGAATTTTTGACTCGTACGTCGGAGCCAAACTGTACGACGCATGGGTAGTATCATTCAGATTCTCAAAAAAATAAAATAAAATCGGTAGTATCATTCTGTCATCAGCACACCTCTTGTGCAACTCCGGCAGCGAGCCGTTTGGCTAACTTGGAGCATCCACCACCTGCTACGCAAAACGCAAGATTAAGGAGGCATAAACTTGGATTCATGTAGAATTGCCTTGTGTTTGGTTTTGTCCTTGTACTATCTTGTAATTATTATAGGATTTTATAAGCTACTTGTATTGTACTTTTGACATGTCTGCGTGCTCCTTTTTTTAAAAAAATGCAATTGGCAGTTTCCCATGTCATTTGAAAAAAAGAAAAGATCAATGTTATTTGAAAGATATATGAAAATACGAATGTTATTGGTAAATGTTAAACATGCATATACCTTAGCCAATTGTTTTTCAAAACTTATATGGTTTGACCTTTTCAAATCTGATACACTACAAAGAAATTTGAATAGTCTAAATGGGAAAGCGAAAGTGGATGGTTGTACATAAAAATCTTGAGTACTTGATATTCTTCCCTCGGCAGTTAGAAAGTTACACTTGCCAAATAAGTGAATAACAGTGACAATTGTTATACCCTTAGCAATAAGATATCATATTTTAGCAGTTTTTTCAATACATTTCACTAGTATTAAGATTGGAGAGATCCTTCTAAGTTATGGCCCATAATTTCAACTACAAATACGGGTATGGATATATATAAGATTATGCGTGTGCGGGTACGTTGCTTCACCTACACCCAGTGGTGGCGCTTAGTGGAGGCGAAATTGGGCTACAGACCCTGCTTGCCTGCGACAAAATTACCAAGAGCCTCGTAGCTCTCGCGTACCGTGTATGTCATGATAAAGCTCATAAAGCTTGACACTAGGGGAAGGGCAGCAGAGAGCTAGACATAGTCTTTTTCGCTTTTGGAGTCATGTTTAGCTTTTGCATTATTATTCACTTTTGAAGTAGCCCCCCTAGATGTTGGATCATGCTCCACCACCGTCTGTTCAATTTAAGGGTACAAATACCTACGGGTATCATACCCAATGGGTGCAGGTATGAGTATGAATGCAAAATATTAACTACGTGCTAGGATACCCACACATTTCCAGATCCGCTACCATCCCTAGGGGTAGAGTAGATGAACTACCCCAAGTAACAATCATGTGTCTACTATTGCTTTCAGAAGGTCGCAATCAACTATAATCGTGGAGACATTTTCCGTTGTCATTCTGATCTCGAATATTGAATGAGTGTAGATTTTGACAAGGGCTGTTCATAATAGCACTCGAAACCATAAATCTGATAGTTGAGGTGACAAGGATAGGGTGGATGGGAGAATAGAGGGGTATTAGCAATCTAAATCTAAACAAATTAATATAAAAGGATGTGGACATTATGGTAGTAGAGCCACAACAGACAAGGAAGAAGGGAAGTGGAAAGAGGGGGTTGGGAGTACATAATATACTTAATACTCCCTCCATTCCAAATCATAAGACAATTTTGATTTTTCTAGATACATTGATTTTACTATGTATCTAGACATAAATATATATCTAGATGCATAGAAAAATCTATGCATCTAGAAATGTTAAAATGTCTTATAATTTGGAGTCGAGAGTTTAAATATAAATGCACATCATTTTATCACATAAATACGATGAAGCCTTTTCAATTTACAAAACAGTTTCATCCTACCTATTTTGTTGTAAAAATTCAGAGGGCCCAATAGAACCGATAGACGATTATTCTCGGTTGAATAAAATCAATTATTGGGTAAATTTTGACCGAATTTCATCCAAACAAAAAACTGAATTGCCGATACATATACTTGACAAAGGTGGCCAGTAGAATCGAAATTCTCCGAGTGTTGGCTAGTTTTGGCCGAAACTCCAAACCTTGTTGCGGTTTAGGGATGAAGTTCTACTAAACTGAAGGAATCTTATTAACGAGCGGTACAAGTCAAAGTCTTCGCATTTGAATCCTAACTAGTAAATTGTATGAGTAGAAAAAAACAGGTTACCATAAAGAAAAGAAGCCAACAATATGATGTGTACGTTCTAGTCAAAGTCTTCGCATTAGAATCCATGGAATCTCAGCAAGGATAAGAGATGCATGATACGCATCAACAAGCGATATGTCACCGCTGGTGCGTCCACACCTAAAATTTTAAATGAAAGATCACTGTCAGCAGTGGTGTAGCACGCCATGCATACATGCCGTGTTTCCAATTATCTTATTAGTGCTGCTTTCACACGTACGCTGGCTGGCAGTCTGATCCAGGCGGCCGTGCATGTGCCTAGTGCCTTCACACGGCCGGCCGGCCGGCCGGCCGGAGACACAAGACAAGAACTAGAGGACGAACCCGGCCAGAGGTCGAAGCTAACGGTTTTCAGGGCAGCTGCGTCCGTGGATTTCTGGGCACTGAACGTATCATATCGAATATCACGAAGTCAACGCTGGCGTGTGATCGTTTCAGCAAATTCTGCCATGCGCGTGCGTTCCCTTGCTTCTGACTGATCAGCGAAGACGGCTTGAACTCTTGTTCTTGGAATTCCAGCGAGGTATGTACGCGGCCATGCCGAACGGCCAGCTAGCTGTATTCCGTACCGCTATTTGCCAGCTTTTCAACTGTGTGCCCGGATAGGGATAGCGATGGGAATTGGAATCGAAGTTCAGCACGCATGAATCGCAAATAAAAGAAACAATAAAAAAAATCAGCACGCATCGCTCTGCTGAGTGGATCCGATCCCGGTTGTCTGCCGAGTCTGAGGCTGTAAACTTTTGCAAATCACAGCAGCAATCTATCACGATGGCTGCGAGTGCTGGTTCACATACTAGGAGTGCTAGTATTTAAAACATTCAAGGATATTTCGCCATCTGAATGTGCTGTTTGTTGAACGTGGATTCTTCTTCATTTCTCATTGCACATGCAGCGGGGTACTCTCTAATAATTGTATGTACTAAATATAAGTTTAATAGAAGATCGTTGCAGTCTCTAATAATACACTACGAAATATAAAAATATACCACAGAGTATTTGGCTATTATTTTTTTAGGAAACGTCTTCATTTTAAATACAATAATTTGACTAGTACTCCCTCCGCTCCAAATTTTAAGTCGGTCAAAGTAACTCAAGTTTGATCAAAATTATAGAAAGAATTACAAAGATTTATACCATCAAATAGGTATACTATAAAAATATAATTAATGAAGAATCTAATAATACTTATTTTGTATCATAAATATTATTATTTTTTATCATAAAAATTTGGTCAAACTTGAGATGCTTTGACTCTCTAAAAAATTAGAATGACCTATAATTTGAGACAGATGGAGTATTTTTTTAGGATACACCTTTGTTTTAAATATAAAAATACAATGAGAAAGTATCTTTTTGGAACATAATAACGTCAATATGTGTTTTTTATATACTACATATCTGACGTACGTATTTTCACTAAAAAGAAAGAAGATCAGTACAAAGTACAAAGTTTAACGATCATAGAACAGAGTAACTACAAAGATTAGAAAATAACCTGGTAGCGTGCCCTGTCCGCCAGGAAACAACACAAGCAAATCGGGGGTATCTCAATTGGTTAGGTTTCTTACGGTGGAATCAGTCTATTTAGATTCTTAACTCGGTACGAGTACTTGCATTTTTAAAATTATTCTAGGATTAATGACGTTATTCTTTTTGTAGTAGACAATGTACTAGTATCTCTAGTGATTTCATTAATCTTAAGATCTGATAGTTCAGACTTAGTCCTTCACATATGCTAGTAAAGATAGGGCTTATGTGCTATAAGTGTCCGTGCGTGTTGTGGGTGTCACATTTGTATAACCTTAGGGGTGGACTGCTCCGCTCCACATTTTTCAGCTTCACTCCATGTTTTTAAGCCAAACAGTTTCAACTCCACGCACTCTATTCGAGGAAAAATGGTGGAATTGTGAGAGCACCTAAAGAGGTGCTCCACAAACTCCAGTTTTTTGTGGAGTTGCTCTATGGTAAAGTTTGTGAAGCAGTCCCTAATATTAAGCTAATGGATTTTTCCAGACCCTATCTATCTTTCTCTATCCCTAATTCCTACAATAAATTATAACATAATAATCTCTTCTCTATCTAATATTAAAGAGCCGAGCTTCTCATCCCAACCACATTTTTCATCCTGCATTTTTTACTTTCCAAACTACCCTCGCGCCGACTATATACCAACATACCGTATGTGATCTGAATTCATGACCTATTCTCATACAAGTTAGAACAACTCGTATGTTTACTATAATTATATAATGTTAAACCCTAGAGAGTTTGGCAGTGTTTGGCTGGTATGAATTATTCACTGTTCATACTGGAAAACACTGTTTATGCTGGAATGTTGTGAGAGAAAAACACTGCTTTGGCTGAAAAAATAAGCCGAACAAGCCAGCTTCTTTCCCAGCCGAACACTGCCATTATTTGTTCCATTTTTTTGTCTGTTTTTTGTGTACGTGTTGTTTCATCTGTTTCTTTTTTTTGTTTTTTTCGTCTATCATGTTTTTGGAAGGTGGAGGTGGAGAATCGTGTACCCTAATGGGTCATGATGTTCAGAGTCGACCACTAGATTTGAAGTTATGGTACCTCTTCAAATAATTATGTTTGATCTGTCCTAGCTTGCTAGCGCAAGAGTATGAGCTTGGTCGGATGAAAGACGAGTCTAGAGTCTAGACATATTGCTATACTCATCCATATTCGCTATCACTATCCCTAATTGTCAGAGATATAGGTCAGGGGTACCTGCACCGCCCATATATAAGACTACCACCAAGCTATCGGCCCAGCAGTCGTCAAGGAGGAAGCCCGCAAGGGCTGACGCGATCAACCAACGTGGGGATTAAGGCAAACCAAGACGGGTGTATCTAGACGATAGCTAGGATCCATCTGTTGCGCATATCGTGTAACAAACTAGGAACGTAATCTGCTAGCCCGATCGCCCTCCCTGCAACCCTACCTCTCCTGCCTATATAAACGAGGGTAGGGACCTCGGGCACGGGATCAAATCTTTCACATATTCCATCTACCTCGTAGCTAGGAGCAACAACCCCTGTAATTGAGCATATGAATACAAGAGCAGCTGCACCACTGGAGTAGGGTTTAGCGCGCACCGCGCCCCGAACTAGTATAAATCTCTGTCACGTGTGCTACCATCTGATGCTGTCTATGCGATCACGTTGCTGGATAGTGCCAGGGCAAAATAATCCGACAGTCGACGCGCCAGGTAGGGGCCTTTCGCGTTCAGATTCGTTTTTGTGTTTTGGATGGCTATTCTATGCAGGTTGAGTAAGGGTGTGATCAAGAGGTGGTTAGGAAAGGACGGCCATGGCGCCACCACCTCCGTGCGATCAAGGGCTCCATGGCATGCCAACATCAAGACCCGCATACCGGCCTCGACATCACCATCGCCCGATCAGCTCTACCTCACCAAGCTCGGAGACGCGATCGGTGCAGGACCGTTTTAGCTGGCATGTCATGTAAGTCGCTACACCGAGTCTACTTTCTCTCAATTTTGTCAGGAGTACCTCCTTGACACCGCACGCATGATCTGGTGGGAATCACACCACCTAGATGATGCACAACCACTGCCATTGCTAAACGCTGTTTTGCCTAGGTTCTTCGACAGGCTCAAGAGCGCCGCAATGGCACGCGCCTGGGAACTCTCCCCGACGCTCGTGATTAACCCTAATAGGGCCGGGGCACCCCGGATAGTGAAGAGAAATCGCAGATCCAACTGGCTGAGTGTTAAGCGAAGCCAAAAGCCGAGTTATCGGGTAAATCTTGGCTATGCCATGAACCTTTCGTGTTAGAACCACGGATACCTAGTGGCTCATCTCGTAAAAGATTGTAAGATGTATCGTGCGATAACCACCGTGGTGACTCTTTCACGGGGCACCCCTCGAGGGGACAATCGACGGTGTAAGGGACACTCGAAGCAAACTCTCAAACGAGTGATGACCATTTGTGCCCATACTGGGATCCGGTCAGATTCGGGACATACACCTGCTGTTTGGGAGGCTTACACCGTGGCACCCGCGATGACGACTCGGTTACCTTGGTCAGAGCACCCGATCACTTTCGACGTAAGTGACCAACCCAAACACTCGATCGATGTTGGTAGGTTCCCCTTGGTTGTCAGCGCAGTTCTCGAGACTATCTGTGCCACTAAGATCTTCATGGATACAGAAAGTGATTCTAATTTGATATATTGGGACACTTTTGAAAGACTAAAGATCGACACAGACAAATTGTGCCCACCAAGAGGCCCGATCACTAGAATAGTACTAGGGAGATAGGTGATGCCTCTCGGCACCATAGATCTACGGGTTACATTCGGTGAGGCGGCAAACTTTTGCCAAGAGATACTCTCCTTTGAAGTTGTGGATTTTCAGGACACCTATCATGTCGTCCTCGGTATACCGTGTTTCGTTAAATTCATGGATGTCCCTCACTATGCGTACCTAAAGATGAAAATGTCGGGTCCCGAAGGTATCATCACGATCTCTGGGGATCTTCAAAATGCCTATTAATGCGATCTACTCGCTATCGAGAATGCGATCTGAAACTTGGATCCGGCGCAGCACGAGCTAGACTATGTCCTCATGCAAAGATAGGACGCGGGGGCTCCGACACCAGTGCCACCGCGTCTTGATTTCTAACGTCCACCTCTCGAAGAAAAGAGGCTACCACCAGCCCAGTTCACGCCTGTGGCAGAACCTCCTAAATTATAGGGCCCACATGCACCTGTCACTATCCAACGACCTTTGACATCTATGCATATATTCTCGGTAACTTAAGAAGACTGTCGGGTGTCCTCGGAGAACCCCAAATCATCCACGATTTCTGAGCAGGATCCCATTACAGAGTCATTGCAGTATACAACAGTTTATACAAATATATATACATCAGAGTAAAGATTAGCGGAAGACTTACAATAACATAGTTTACAAACCATTTATTTCAAACCATACAACTAAGTTCGGTTAATATTACAAAACGTAGTAGTGGAGTGGTATTATAACATATTACAGAACACACAAATAAGTTGCCCTGCCCAAGGGCCACACATTTACTTATCGTCATCGCACGGAACAACAGTCATGCAGCACGATCCAAAACAGATCTGCTCATGAGCCTCACCTGCAACAAGGGTCAACGAACCCTAAGTACAAAAGTACTCAACAAGACTTAACCGAAATAAGAATTAATAGAACATAGGAATGCAGGCTCAGGGGATTCAAGGTATGACTTTAGCAATAATTAAAGTTCTTTTGCGTAAAAGCTTTTTAACAAAATTCTTTATATCAACATTTAAAACTTCATAAGATCATATATAAAGCTGACATGATCCGCATTGAGATCATGAAACTTCGTATCCAACACTTTCTCAAACCATCCTCAAGTTCCAGTTATTAATACTACGATGATGAACAGAGAAGTGAGTCTCCATAACCGAGGAGCAACGATGATTCGAACCGATTAAACCCAGCTAGGAATTCCAGACCACACGACATATGCAGGTCCCCGACCTACATATACCAACCTAGCCTCGGATCCTCTAAACAAGAACGGGTCCGCGCCACCCGAGAATACAGTACCCCACCAATCCAGCCCATTGCCACGTGGGTATACGCTATTCCCGCCATATCTCCACTCCAAGTGCGTGAGTAGTCATTCTCGTAATAGAATAGCCAAGTTAAGGCTTACCGGAGTATGTGGTTAGTACTACAAAGTCTCACCGCACACAGTTCAACAACGGATGGACCTTAACCGACACAGGCAGAAAGAACCCGCTCATAAGACTTCCATGTCTTGTGGCTCACACACACCGAGTCCGCTCGGTCTAGATTTATTACTCCACATGCTCATATTTCATGATCACATAAGTAACCAAACATAACCAAAGATCCATTTAAAACTTGCAGGTGACAGGTAATCACCCGACTTTGATCTGTCTAAGCATGGCTAAGCATAACTAGACCTTTACAAAGATAAACTGGTAACAAGGTAGATACGGAAAAACAATGTTGGTAATGCACCAATTAGGTTTTTACTTAACTCCTAATCACTTAATGTAGTACAGAAAAGCAAAAGCAAAATCAATTTGTAAAACACAAGGTAGGGTTGTATGCATCCGGGGCTTGCCTTCGTTGACGGAAAAGTTCGGTTCCGGAGTCGTATCACAATTATCAAATCCGACCTCAACAGGCAGATCAACCTCTTCCACAACTTGATTAACTACCACATGCTCACCTTCGTTCACTACACGTAGTAACAAGGCCATGTTTAACATGATGCGAGATATAAAACATGATGCTCGATGATGGATACAAAAATTAACAACTTGAATACAACTTTCCTTCGCGGTACAGTTACAAGTCAAACTAACTAAACATTTTTCGTAACACTTACATCAATTGCTAAGGATCATTACCAACTAATGACCCAAGGACATCACTCAATCAAAAATTCAATCAAAACATAAATCATTAAAGGTTACTATTTGCTTTTATGAATTAATTATTTAATTAAGAATTATGAAATAAATCAACATGTTCCAATTGACCTTAAATTTTTTTTAAATGTTCATCACATGATAACTAAGTGGCAAAACAATTTTCATAATTTTTGGATAAATAAATAAGCTTAGAAAAATCATGGAAACTCATTTATTAATTAATTGAGTAATTTTTATCACATTCAAAAAGTACTGAAAAACAATATTTCATATTTTTCTTAAATAATATACATCACAGAGAAGTAACACAAAAATTTTCATAATTTTTGGAGCTCTAACTAAATCTACACAAAAATAACAAAAACAGACACTATTCATTCAATTCTGAAAGAGGAAAAAAAATCATTTTCAAACCGCTGAGTCACTGACACTCGGGTCCCACCTGTCATCTTCAACCTCCCGCCTTGACCACGACGGCGATGGCGCTGACCGACGAAAACTCACCGACGGTGAGTCCAACAGCGACGGCCAAGGTACCAAAATGTTCACCAAGACTAGGCGCACCTACTGATGTCCCTACTTGCACCGATTACGGCTCTATACTAGCTCAACGCCGGCCATGGCGGACGCGGCGGCTCGGCGACGCTACGCCGGCGATAGGAGCCCGATAACGCTTAAACACACAGCACGGGAAGAACCAGGAGCTCACCCTGAACACGTTGAAGGCGATGGACGAGCCGGAGGAACGACGGAGAGGCGGGTCGACGGTCACAGCGAGCATGGCGGCGCGAACCATGTCGGTGACGGCGTTCCGGTGGCTGTGGTGGATAAAAGGGGCAATCAACCGGTCATAGAGCATCACGGGAACAAGGCGAAGCTGACGGCATGCCAAGCACGAGCAAAGACAGACTGGCCACGGCGAAGCGCGCTTGACGGAGATGCTGCCGGCCGCGAGGAAGAATGACGTCGCACGGCGAAATTCGGCGAAGACAGATGACCACGACCGGTTGGCTAGTTTCGCAAGGAGTAGGCGAAGCTATTGAGCGCCTTGCTATGATGGTGGAGGCACTACGGCGACGTCAAACGCACGGCAGAGCAGGGGCGGGAAAACAGAGGAAGGAAAACGGCGAGGAACGACGACGGCAAAGGCCTTATAGCGCGGCTCAGAAGCGCAAGGAAGCCACGCAGGAGCCTTTTCCGTGCCAGCGCGAAGCCAAGGACGGCCACGGCGACGACCAGAACACATTCGAAGCTCACCGGCGATGTAGCTTAAGCGGCGAGCACTGTTCACAGAATTTACAGAATTGCCATCCAATTTGAAACTCAAATTACTCCCAAATTTATGTAACAACTCAAAAATCTCCAAAAATAAAAGTTGTTCAAAATTCAAAGTTCTACAACTTTACTTTTATAACCATACCCAAATTCGGTCTACATTTTGAAATGCAAATTTGAATTAAAAAGGGGACACTTTAATTACATTTCGCCTTTTTAAATTACTTCAATTTTTTCTAAACAACTTTGAAAACTCCAAAAACAAACTTTGTACAACTCAACAAGCTCTACATTTTTGCTTTAAGGCTCAACCCCAAAATATACTTCATTTTTGAAATGGGTTTTTTTTTGTCAAAACTAATCGCTGGAAATCAGGGTTTTCGAAACTTCAAATCCAAACCAAACTTTGAACTCAATTCACACCATACAAGGCAACACTCATAACATAAATGTAAACTTGTTTTGGTGAATGTATATCAAAATTTGCAATATAACCAAATGCCTTGCAATGCATATGATGACATGTCCTGTTTTTAGTATTTAAACACCTGAGGTGTTACAACGCCCTTAGAGCCAACCGTGGCCCCATCATTCACGCCCGCGGACAATTCGAGGAAGGTCCGCTTGGAGAAAACTGACCCGAGTAAGACCACGAACATCGGAAGGAGCCTGAACCAGGCACAACAAGATGAACTCGTCAAATTCCTGATTGACAATCGGGATATATTCTCCTGAAAACCCTCAGACATGCCGAGAATCCCGAGGAAGATCATCGAGCATTCCCTAAGAATCCGAGCCAATGCAAAGCCGGTCAAGCAATGCTTGAGACGGTTTGACAATGAAAGGCATAGGGCTATAGAAGAAGAAATAGCCAAGCTCCTCGATGCAGGATTCATCAGGGAGGTCCTGCATCCAGACTGGCTTGCAAACCCCGTCCTGGTGCCCAAGAAGAATAACAAGTGGAGAATATGTGTTGACTATACGAGCCTTAACAAGGCATGCCCTAAGGATCCTTATTCCTTGCCCCATATAGACCAGATCATTGACTCTACTGCGGGATCAAAACTACTCTGTTTCCTCGACGAGCTTATGAAACCCTCGGCGCGCTGGGAAGTTGAAACTCAACCTCTCCCCGAGTCGAGCGTACTCACCATCACCAAGGCCATAGGCTCTAACCTAGACTGGGCGAAGGAACTCATCGACTATCTACGACACGGCATTCTCCCCATCAATAGGGATGAAGCCGATCGAGTACGTCGGAGAGCTAAATCCTACGTTATGAGGGATGACGAAATCCATCATAAAAGCACGAGCAGAATCTTGCAACAGTGCATACCCACAGAAGACGAGATAAAGCTCTTGCAAGATGTACACTCTAGGGCTTGTGGCCATCACGTAGCACCGAACACCTTGGTGGGTAAAGCCTTTCGACAAGGGTTTTACTAGCCCACTACGGTTAAGGATGCACAACATATCGTGAGGACTTGCGAGGGATGTCAGTACTTTGCCAAGCAAAAACATGTCCCCTCTCAAGAACTCGAAATGATCCTAATCACATGGCCCTTCGCCATCTGAGGACTTGACCTCATCGAGAAACTCTCGCCTGCCCCCGGGGGCTTCGATCACTTGTTTGTCATGATCGACAAGTTCACCAAGTGAATTGAGGCCAAGCCTATAGCTATAGCTAGCTCGGAGGCAACTGTCGAGTTCATCAGGGTGGTTATAAACCGGTATGGGTCATGAACACGATCATCACTGACAACAGCACCCAGTTCACGGGAAGCGCATTTATCAACTTCCATGATGAACAACAGATCAACGTAAGATGGGCTACAGTGGCTCATCCCAAGACCAACTGTCAGGTAGAAAGAGTGAATGGTTGCATCCTTCGGGGCCTTAAACCTCGAATCTTTAGGAAACTAAAGAAGTTCGAGGGTAGATGGGTCAAGGAGCTTCAGCCAATCCTATGGGGCCTATGGACCGCACCTACCAGACCGACGGTTCACCCCTTCTTCCTTATGTACAGCGTAGATGTGGTACTTGTAACAGAACCGACCAATTATACGAAATTAAGTAAGAAAATCATCCGCTAGAGCAAACAATTGAGCAAACTTAACCCCGTATAACCCGGTAGTCCGTGAAATCACGAAGGATTTCAAACCAACTTCCATTCCAGCCAAGATCATAATAAGTTTAGTGGTCACCATCACATATTACATAAAAGTTTGCATCTCATATACATCAGAGTTTAAACATAGTTATTACAAAACCAGTTCGAATAAAAGTAGCGGAAGCCATTTGTTCAAACCACACACACACTCACGCGGAGTTCAAATATAGTGCCAGCGAATGATCATCTCCAACAAAAGCATTAGACGAGACGTAAGGAATGACCATGCCCATGGTCCTAAGCATCACCCATCGCAGGATACAGGCAGTTCATACAGTAGCCGTAATACATCTGCCCATCTGCAACAAGTGGGAATAAAACCCTGAGTACGAGAAGGTACTCAGCTAGACTTACCCGACATAACCGAAAATAAATGACACCAAGGATTATGAAGGGCTTTATAGTAGGGTAGCTGACTCATTTGCAAAAGAAGCATTTTTAGCATTTCAAGAACCCTTCTAAAAGCATTATTGTCAAGTTAATTATTATTAACCTGTCGACTAGATTTGCACCTATACTAGAGCACACATATGAATAAGCAGATAATGATAACCACTAATCATTAAACAACTTCCATACTGTCATATTCACTATAACTGTCCAAGTGTTCCATAAACATTTACTACGATGAAGTAACTCAAGTCAAGTGCTCACTATCCAGGAGCGATGGCGATTCGAATCGATTCCTAACCAGCTGGTGATTTATTCCTTACACAAACCTCACTCACCCGCTAAAGTGAGATATTGATCACCGAGTCAACTTTCTAGGTATCTTGAGTTTGCCAGGAACCACATGTACCCGGGGGCCGACCGACTGCACTTTGGTCTTATCATCTCGCCCCCGTGTCCTACCACACCTGCTCCGGCACAGTGCGCTGCGGGCAATCTACTCGGCCCGAAAAATCTCCCAGCTTCGCGGTCGGAAGGTACTTTATCCGGCCAGCTAAATGTAAGACATGCGTTCAACATGACTCGAGGCCCAACAACGGTCGGTCCTTAATCGACACAGACGGAAACACTACAGTCCAAAACTCTGTAAGTCTCTGTTCGGTCTCAACTTCATTTAACACTTAGTTATACCATGACTTCATAGTCATCCAAGCAGATCCAGGTAACCACCTATAGCTCGCAGGTGACAGAAAATCACCCGACTTCTACCGGTCTAAGCCAGCTAAGCATTGACTCGACTGTGGATACCAGGGTAACAAGGATATAGTATAACAAAGGTAAACAAGGTATAATGCAGCAACGGTTGCAAACAACTCCTGAACGTAATGCATCAATTAAAGTAAAGCATTTAATTAAATCATTGCAAACCGGGAGAAAAATGCTCCGGGGCTTGCCTCTCTCGAAGGAGCTCGGACGGTGATCGGGGCACTCCGGAAGTTCCTCAACGTCCTCCTCGTCGGCTTCTGGCACTTCCTGCGGCTGCACCTCGAACTGCTCCTCGGGCTCCTCGGGTATGACGACTGGGTTCTCGGTTTGCGATTCCGTATGATGCAATGTGCGTAAGTGCTTATGCAATCGGTGCATCGGATGAGATGAATACAATGGATATGTTTGAATGCAAGGTAGTCAACATCATCCAAGAAAATATACTACAAGCACATGTCATCTACTGCATTCTCTTCTACTACTAATAGGTTAAGTCAACACATCTTATTAAATGCTTCAAAGATACACCAAAGCTAACATTATTAACTAACTTGCATTAAAGAGGATTATTTTATTTCATTTTAAACTAGGGCTACAACAGCAACCTATATTTCTGGTGCTTATAAAAATCTAAGAAAATTACAGTAGCATAGTACTACTCTAAGTAGACTACCATAAAATTTTCATGGCGTTTGGATAAGTAAAATAGTCTACACAAAAATGACAAGGCATGGCAGGATTATAAACATAAAAATACTTTGAACTGTGAAAAGTGTCAAACAACAGAGTTAGTATTTTTCCTAGGTTCTTCATAGCATACAATGACTGTACAAAATTTATCACATGAATGTTTTATACAAAGTTTGCTCTCTAACAAAAATAACAAAAATTAGCCATTAAAGGCACTTGAACTACACCTCAAAATTTTCCCACAGCACATGCATGAAACCTATTTTTCCTAGGAAGTACATGACATAAGAAGATTAACAAACTTGGAACCATATTTTTCTAAAGCCTATAGATTTTTCTACATATTTTTCAAGTTATCAGCAATATACATGATTAAAAAAAAATTCTACAGCAAAGTATCTCAAAAATGACATGCAATAATTTTCCCAAGTAGATCTGCTGATAAGGAACCTAGCAAATTTGTTTCAACAAATTTGGAGCAAATTTGAGCATACAACCATTTTCCAAAGCATTTTCATGTAAATCGAAAAATCATTTCTTAAACTCTTTTAAAGAAATCGGTGACAAAACTCTTTGGGGTGCACCGGTGTTGTGCACCCAGATCCGATCCAGTATACCGACGAAGCGGCCCCCACGGTCAACGGCCCCCACTGTCGGTCGAGACCGAGGCAGGCGAGGCGCGATTGCCGAGCCGGCTCTCGGCCGACGGCGAGGTCCTCGGCAACGGAGAGCACCAACGTGCTCCCCAAGACAACCCGCGTCGGATAGAGGTGAATAGGGAGGCGGTGCGGGGGAAAAGGCTCGGTGATGGTAATGGCGGAGGCGGCGGCGCGCAGTCGTCGCCCGGTGGAGCATCTCCGCCACCTGGCATGGTGAAAGGAGGCGCTCGGGAGACTCAACGTCGCCGTCTGCGGTGCTTGTCTTGCCAAGTAAAAAGGTAGGAAGAGGAGCGGAAAGGGGAGTCCACAGCGGCCGGAGCTCACCAAACAAGCTTCGGCCATGCTCCGTGAGCAATTCCCAAGGACAGGATGCTTACCACGGCAAAATAGCGAGAGCACGCAGGGTGCTGTGAGGGTGTGGCGGAGTTGTAGGCGAGACAGTGGTCACCGGCGAAGGTGAGGTGGAGCGAGCGAGCTCCGGCAAGCGCGGCGGTCTTGTGATGGCTATAATGGTATGTGATGAGAGGTAGAGAGGCAAGCGGGAGAGGAGAAGTGAGGAACCTTTGGAATGCGGTGGGTATGTGGGGGATTCAAGTCATGGCCAGCAGTGCGAGAGTTGTTGCGTGCGTGGGCGTGATGTGATGCCTGAGCCACCGCTGACGGGTGGCGCCACGCAATGGGCAAGCCCGAGCTGGTCGGGGCGTGGTGTGAATGACGAGCAGCGCCAAGACGGGAGAAGAACCCAGCACTGGCTGGGCTGAGGAGGCGAGTGTAGCATGAGAGGGCTTCATTTGGGCCGGCCGACCGTGGGCTGAAGTGAGGCGTGACCCATGAAGGAGGAAAAAGCCTTTTTCATTTGTATTTTCAAGGAATTTTTAAATGCCATCTTTCAAATATTATTTTAAGCAAGAAAATGACATCTTTTGAAAATGTACCAAAAATGAAAGTTGCTTAGAATTTAATTTTCTACAACTTTGCTTTTATGACCATAGCCAAATTCTTTCTAGATTTTGAATTGCAAGGTCAAAGTCCACGTTTAACTCAAAACCCTAATTTTTGGGAATTTATTTTTGAAGCCAAATTTTGAATTAATTTGAATACAAACTTTGCTCCAAAAATTAAACTAAACATTGCTAAATGATTTACAATAGTAGCCAAACATGTTTCACTAACCTAGCAAGCAAAATCAGGACAGAACAACTCTTAAACAGATGTATGCAACATTCAGGTTTCACACATGTTTTAAATGTTTCGAAGCAGTGTTTCAATTGTTATTTACATGATTAGGCATGTATGATTAGGATGCTTGATGATGCATGATATGTATGATTAGCGAGTGCCTAAATGTAGGCATAACACCGGGGTGTTCTGACCCTCCCCTTATAAAAATCTCGTCCGAGATTTGGGTTCTGAACCATTTGTTATAAAAATCTTCATAAGCTTTTTGTAGATACTCTCCCGTTTCCCAAGTTGCATCTCCTCATCATGATGATGATCAGGTATATCTTGTATGTTTTCACCACACTCTTCCGAGTAGCACGTTCCTTAGTGTCTAACACCCGATTTGGTTGCTCACGATACACCAAATCTGATTTGAGTTGGATACCTCGAGGTTCTATTCTTTCCTCCGGAACACGCAAACATTTCTTGAGATGTGATACATGGAAAACTGGGAAAACGGTACTCATTGTCTCAGGTAACTCTAACTTGTAGGCTACCGGACCTCTTTGTTCCAAGATCTTGTATGGTCCTACAAATCTCGCGGCAAGCTTTCTTGAGACTCAAACCTTTTTTCTTCTTCATCGGCGTGACTTTCGGATAAACATAGTCACCAACTTCAAACATAAGGGTCTCCTTCTTACATCTCGCATAACTTTTACGGCGTGATTGGGCGCTTTCATATTCTCTTTGAATAAATTTGAACTCTCTTCTCGGCTTCTTCTATAAAGTCAATGCCATAATACCTTCTATCTCCAGGTTCGACCCAATTCAATGGTGTTCTACATTTTCTGCCATATAAAGCTTCGAATGGGGCCATCTTGATGCTTTCTTGATAACTATTATTATAAGAAAACTTAGCTAACGGTAACCATGACTCCCATGATCCCTTAGAAGACAATACACAGGCTCTTAACATATCCTCCAAAACAGCATTCACTCGTTCAGTCTGACCATCTGTCTGAGGATGATAAGCGGTACTGCGAATCAAACTAGTTCCTAAGCCTTTGTGTAAATGTTCCCAAAAGTGAGCCGTGAACTGTGAGCCTCTATCAGATACTATGGTCTTTGGTATACCATGCAACCTCACAATTTCTGCGATATACTTCTCGGCATATTGAGGTGGTCGATACTCTGTTTTGACAGGTAAGAAATGAGCGGTCTTGGTAAGACGATCCACAATTACCCAAATCGAATCATGTCCTTTTTGAGTAGTGGGCAAACCCGTGATAAAATCCATACTTATATCGTCCCACTTCCAACTAGGGACGGACAAGGGTTGCAACATACCAGTAGGTTTCATGTGAATGGCTTTCACTCGACAACATGTGTCACATCTGACAACATATGCTGTAATTTCTTTCTTCATTTTGGTCCACCAATAACGAGATCTTAGTTCTTGATACATCTTACTACTTCCGGGATGGATAGATAGCTTAGAAAGGTGAGCTTCATCCATGAGTTTATTCCTAAGCTCTCGATCCTTGGGAACCACAAGACGGTCGTCAAACCACAACACGCCCTGTTCATCCACTTTAAAGTGTTGAGACGGCTTTTCTTTTATTTTCTCTTTGATGTGGAATATCCCCTTGTCGGTTTTCTGGCTTTCTATTATCTTACTCTCCAAAGAGCAACTAATCTGAATACTATGTAACACAGCAGGTTGTATTAGAATAAACCCATCTTCAAGTAATGGCTGCACATTTAAGTAGTGTGACTTTCTGCTTAAAGCATCTGCCACTACATTGGCTTTTCCAGGATGATATTGCACATTCAAGTTGTAATCCTTGATCAATTCCAACCATCTGCGCTGTCTCATGTTTAGCTCTGGTTGGGTAAAGATGTACTTAAGACTCTTGTGATCCATGAAAATGTTGCACACATTGCCAAGTAGATAATGTCTCCAAATTTTTAGGGCGTGCACAACTACAACAAGTTCAAGATCATGTGTTGGATAGTTGACCTCGTGCTTTCTCAATTGACGTGATGCATAAGCAATGACTCTTCTTTCTTGCATAAGAACACAGCCCAATCCAGTCTTCGATGCGTCGCAAAACACATCAAATGGTTTCTCGATATCTGGTTGTGCTAGAACAGGAGCGATGGTCAGCAGTTTCCAAAGTGTGGAAAGTCGCTTCACACTCCTCTGTCCACACAAACTTGTGATCCTTCTATAGGAGGCTTGTCATCGGTTTGGCAATCTTCAAAAAGTCGGTATAAAGCGGCGGTAATAACCGGCTAGTCCTAAGAAACTTCTAATCTCAGAGGCTGTGGTCGGTGCTTTCCAATTCATAACTTGTTGCACCTTACTTGGATCGACTGAAACCCTATTTTCTGACAGAATGTGACCAAGGAAAGGAACTTCCTTCAACCAGAATTCGCATTTGCTAAACTTAGCATACAGTTGATGATCCCTAAGTCTAGTCAAGACAGTTCTCAGATGCTCTTCATGATCTTTCTCATTCTCGGAGTACACCAGAATGTCATCGATGAACACTACCACAAACTTATCCAATTCTGGCATGAAAACTGTATTCATCAAAAAACATAAAGTATGCGGAGCATTTGTCAAGCCAAAGGATATGACAAGATACTCATACAACCCGTGATTCGGTGGAAAATGCGTTTTTCGGTATATCCTGTGGCCTTATCTTGATCTAGATGATAACCGGATCTCAAATCTATTTTTGAGAACACCTTGGCCTTGGATAATTGGTCAAACAGAACATCAATATGAGGCAAGGGATACTTATTCTTTATGGTCACAGCGTTGAGTGGCCTATAATCTACGCACATTCTCAACGTGCCCTCTTTTTTTTCTTCACAAACAAGGCGGGACATCCCCATTCGGACTTGCTTGGCGAATAAACCCTTTTTGACAAATCTTCTAATTGCTTCTTCAGCTCAGCTAACTCATCTGGCGGCATCCGATAGGGTCTCCTTGAAATCGGAGCTGTTCAGGGGACTAACTCAATTCCAAACTCAATCTCCCTATCCGACGGAAGACCAGGTAGCTCATCCGGGAATACATCCGGAAATTCACACACTACTAGGAATCGATGAATAGGAATGACCGTCAGTAGCACATGTAACACTTATAAGGTCATTCTCCAAGGCAATGGTACTTGGAAAGTACCCTCACCGAGGGGATCCTTAAGGGTAAGTACTCGACTTCCAGTATCTATGACTGCTCCCCAATCCTTCATCCAATTCATCCCTATAATGACATCCAAAACTAATCCGGGCATAACTATCAAGTTCACTCGGAACTTCACGCTACCTAATTCAAGGGTTGCCCTCGAACCATCCGGTTAGTCAAAACATCAGCCCACCGCTAAACTTATACGGTAACCATAACCCAATTACATGCATAGTTGTTCATGTTTACGTGCAAATGCTTGACTCATAAAAAGAATGCGATGATCCGAATCAAATAGAACAACAATGAGGGTTTTCGTTGATGTAAAACTTACCAAAGGTGATGTGGGCTCTCCCTCAGAATTTCATCCCTTTGTCGTACTATGCACTCTAGCATTATAAAGTCTGCTTTGCTTCTTCTTGGGCGGGTACGGACAAAACCTCGAGAAATGGCCGAGTTGATCATAGTTATAGCAGGGTCCCCTCACTGTCCCGGCAGATCCCACAGTTCCCTTAGAACTGCCTTGTACCGCAGTTGCGGCTGCTTTGTTGGGTTGTACTACCATCTTGTATGGCTTATGAGGTCCACAGAAATTCTGACTTCTTGGCTGAGGTGGCCTGAACCTAGCGCCAGGTGCCGATGGGCGATATGGAGGACGACCTCCCATAGGTGCTCTAGCTTGGGACGGACCACCTTCAAAGGCTCTCTTGCATGTCTTGGCTGCGGTGCTGGCGTTGTTATTCTTCTAGCTCATCGACCCTCTGTCGCAGAAGGTTTCTCTCGTCCCAGGCTTCATTCCTTTCCTGCACCAACTGTCCAATCATGAGGTCTGTATTATTGTTGGCTTGAGTCAACGTATGCACTCGCTGCATAGCTCTATCACCTCTCTCAACCGCCTGATCTCGCTGTAAGTTCATATCAGCCAACTGCTCCTGCAAGCTAGCTATAGCACGTGCCTGTCTCTTCTTCTGCTTTCTCCCCTTGAGCTTATCCTCACCACGCAAGCCAGTCAAAGTCCAAGAGGGTACTCTCGAGACCCTCATACGCCTCGAGGCGGCGAACATAGCACTCATTGCACGGTTGTCGCTAGCTTTGTCCTTCATTTGGACCTCGACGACCGGGCACTTCCACGAGGTGAACCCAAATGGCATCACGAGGATCATCCCTAGGAAAAGTGCCCACTAGAGCTACCGCAAGCTCCTTGGGAAATCTGCTCATAATGTCCCACGATGACACGGAAGGCTGCTCCCTCTGCACCCTCAGCTGGAGTGCGACCCTCAAACTCCAAATGCCAACCATCCCAATCTGGAGCATCACCGAGAGCAGGAACCGTGATCTCCACCACTGCAAGTCCATCCTCTGCTAACTGGCTCTCATTCCAAGAGTACACCGGCTCTTGACCCTCTGGGTACCCCACATCATGGAGCACTCTCCAAAGCAAGGTCGGCATGCCAAACTCGCTCAAGAAGGTGTCCGTGGTGCGGTGCTCCCTCAGGGCCAACGGACGTCGAGGTGCTCTTCCTCCGGTGGACTTATGGGTGGTCTGCTTCGTGCGGGCCATCTATAGCAAAAGTTCTCTTATTACCTCGGGGAAACATATTTTAGGTGATACCACTTTTATCAAAATGAGAGAATCAATTTATAAGGGGAGGAATGCATGACATAAATGAAATGCACAAGTAACATGATGTATGTACGTGCCGTACGTTCTCACAAACTCAGGAATAATAATTTCTAACGACAAATTCGGTGGCATACCAACGATCTCTCAAATACGTAGCTAATACGTTCTACACGATAGCGTTGTTATGTACCTGCAGAAGATTCATTTCAGCCCAAATCCCAATGAATGCATAAAAGCAGTAAATTTTTATCCACACGCTCTACACGAATCCCCAGATACGTGTACAACGGTAGTAACTACCCGAACCATCGTCCTATTGACGGCATCGCCTCAACAGACGGAAGACCCATACATGAGATACCTTTGTAAAACATGCGTAGAACATGTAATTACTCCAGCATCATATAAGCATTCACCCTAGATCGACGGTGTATCTGATCATGCTCTCACAACTCACACTTACCGAGGCGTAGAGGCAAATGATCCATACATTACCACTCAAACAAGTGGCACTCATACAATAGCACGCCGTATGAGCGACGAAAGAGAAATATGATGCAAGAACCCCGGTCAAGATTTAATTAAGCCACCTAAAGTCCTTAAGCGGGCATAAAGGATATGATCATTTGGCACACTTTAGATTTTGAAAATCACGTTTTCCCAAATGCCTTTTTGTTTTAAATACACTTGTGAACGATGTAACACGCTAAACCATGCTCGATACCGGTATATAATGAAACCGACCAATTATACGAAATTAAGTAAGAAAATCATCCGCCAGAAAAGCAGACGATTGAGCAAACTTAAGCCCGTATAACCCGGTAGTCCGTGAAATCACGAAGGATTTCAAACCAACTTCCATTCTAGCCAAGATCGTAATAAGTTTAGCGGTCACCATCACATATTACATAAAAGTTTGCATCTCAGATACATCAGAGTTTAAACATAGTTATTACAAAACCAGTTCGAATAAAAGTAGCGGAAGCCATTTGTTCAAACCACACACACACTCACGCGGAGTTCAAATATAGTGCCAAATGAATGATCATCTCCAACAAAAGCATTAGGCGAGGCGTAAGGAATGACCATGCCCATGGTCCTAAGCATCACCCATCGCGGGAGGATACAGTGCAGTTCATACGAGTGGCAGTAATACATCCGCCCATCTCGCAACAAGTGGGAATAAAACCACGAGTACGAGAAGGTACTCACTAGACTTACCCGACATAACCGAAAATAAATGACACCAAGGATTATGAAGGGCTTTATAGTAGGGTAGGTGACTCATTTGCAAAAGAAGCATTTTAGCATTTCAAGAACCCTTCTAAAAGCATTATTGTCAAGTTAATTATTATTAACTTTGTCGACTAGATTTGCACCTATACTAGAGCACACATATGAATAAGCGGATAATGATAACCATTGATCATTAAACAACTTCCATCTTGTCATATTCACTATAAGCTGTCCAAGTGTTCCATAAACATTTACTACGATGAAGTAACTCAAGTCAAGTGCTCACTATCCGGGAGGCGATGGCGATTCGAATCGATTCCTAACCGGTGGTGATTTATTCCTTACACAAACCTCACTCACCCGCTAAAGTGAGATATTGATCACCGAGTCAACTTTCTAGGTATCTCGAGTTTGCCAGAACCACATGTACCGGGGGCCGACCGATTCGCACTTTGGTCTTATCATCTCGCCCCGTGTCCTACCACACTGCTCTCCGACACGGTCTTGGCATGGGCAATCTACTCGGCTCAAAAAAATCTCCCGACTTCAGCGGTCGAAAGGTACTTTATCCGGCCGACTAAATGTAAGGCATCGTTCAACATGACTCGAGGCCCAACAACGGTCGGTCCTTAATCGACACTGAGACGGAAACACTACGGTCCAAAACTACGTAAGTCTCCGTTCGGTCTCAACTTCATTTAACACTTAGTTATACCATGACTTCATAGTCATCCAAGCGAGATCCGAGGTAACCACCTATAGCTCGCGGTGTGAGAAAATCACCCGACTTTCTACCGGTCTAAGCCCGGCTAAGCATTGACTCGATTGTGGATACCGGGGTAACAAGGATATAGTATAACAAAGGTAAACAAGGTATAATGCAGCAACGGTTGCAAACAACTCCTGAACGTAATGCATCAATTAAAGTAAAGCATTTAATTAAATCATTGCAAACCGGGAGAAAAATGCTCGGGGCTTGCCTCTCTCAAGGAGCTCGGACGGTGATCGGGCACTCGGAAGTTCCTCAACGTCCTCCTCCTCGTAAACCCGGCACTTCTGCATTTGCACCTCTCGAACTCGCTCCTCGGGCTCCTCGGGTATGACGATTGGGTTCTCGGTTTGCGATCTGTATGATGCAATGTGCGTAAGTGCTTATGCAATCGGTGCATCGGATGAGATGAATACAATGGATATGTTTGAATGCAAGGTAGTCAACATCATCCAAGAAAATATACTACAAGCACATGTCATCTACTGCATTCTCTTCTACTACTAATAGGTTAAGTCAACACATCTTATTAAATGCTTCAAAGATACACCAAAGCTAACATTATTAACTAACTTGCATTAAAGAGGATTATTTTATTTCATTTTAAACTAGGGCTACAACAGCAACCTATATTTCTGGTGCTTATAAAATCTAAGAAAATTACAGTAGCATAGTACTACTCTAAGTAGACTACCATAAAATTTTCATGGCGTTTGGATAAGTAAAATAGTCTACACAAAAATGACAAGGCATGGCGGGGATTATAAACATAAAAATACTTTTGAACTGTGAAAAGTGTCAAACAACAGAGTTAGTATTTTTCCTAGGTTCTTCATAGCATACAATGACTGTACAAAATTTATCACATGAATGTTTTATACAAAGTTTGCTCTCTAACAAAAATAACAAAAATTAGCCATTAAAGGCACTTGAACTACACCTCAAAATTTTCCCACAGCACATGCATGAAACCTATTTTTCCTAGGAAGTACATGACATAAGAAGATTAACAAACTTGGAACCATATTTTTCTAAAGCCTATAGATTTTTCTACATATTTTTCAAGTTATCAGCAATATACATGATTAAAAAAATTCTACAGCAAAGTATCTCAAAAATGACATGCAATAATTTTCCCAAGTAGATCTGCTGATAAGGAACCTAGCAAATTTGTTTCAACAAATTTGGAGCAAATTTGAGCATACAACCATTTTCCAAAGCATTTCACAGAAATCTGAAAAATCATTTCTTAAACTCTTTTAAAGAAATCAGCTGACAAAACTGCTTGGTGCACCGGTGTTGTGCACCCAGATCCGATCCAGTATGCTGACGGCGGGCCCCCATGGTCAACGGGCCCCACTGCCGGTCGACCGAGACAGGGCGGCGGACGGCCGCCCGACTCGCCGACGGCGAGGTCCTCGGCAAAACGGAGAGCACCAACGTGCTCCCCAAGACAAACCGCGTCGGATAGAGGTGAATAGGGAGGGGCGGTGCAGGGGGAAAAGGCTCGGCGACGGTAATGGCGGAGGCGGGCGGGCGCTGGTCGTCGCCGGTGGAGCATCTCCGCCACGGCATGGTGAAAGGAGGCGCCGGGAGACTCAACGTCGCCGTGCGGTGCTTGTGCGTGCGAAGTAAAGGTAGGAAGAGGAGCGGAAAGGGGGAGTCCACAGCAGTGGAGCTCACCAGTGAGCTCGGCCATGCTCCGGCGAGCAATTCCCAAGGACGGGATGCTTACCACGGCAAAGCAAAGCGAGAGCATGGGGTGTGGGTGGTGTGGCGGAGTCAGAGGTAGGCGAGACAGTGGTCACCGGCGAAATGAGGTGGGCGGTGGGCGAGCGAGCTCCGGCAAAGCAGCGGTGTGATGGCTATATGGTAGTGAGGTGAGAGGTAGAGAGAGGTGTGGAGAGGAGAAGTGAGGAGCACTTTGGAATGCGGTGGTGTGCTGGGATTCAAGTCATGGCCAAGAAGTGCAGAGTTGCCATGGCGTGTGGGCGCTGCGATGCAGCCGCCGCCGACGGTACATCACGCCATGTGGGCAAGCAAGCCCTAACGTGTGGAGGGGCGTGGCATGCATTTTGCAAGACGGAGAGAAGCCACAGCTGTATGGAAAGGCTGGGGCGAGCGTAGGCAGGGGGCTTCATTGGGCGGCCGGCCGTGGGCGAAAGAGGCGGCGACCAAAGGAGGAAAAAGCCTTTTTCATTTGTATTTTCAAGGAATTTTTAAATGCCATCTTTCAAATATTATTTTAAGCAAGAAAATGACATCTTTTGAAAATGTACCAAAAATGAAAGTTGCTTAGAATTTAATTTTCTACAACTTTGCTTTTATGACCACAGCCAAATTCTTTCTAGATTTTGAATTGCAAGGTCAAAGTCCACGTTTAACTCAAAACCCTAATTTTTGGGAATTTATTTTTGAAGCCAAATTTTGAATTAATTTGAATACAAACTTTGCTCCAAAAATTGAACTAAACATTGCTAAATGATTTACAATAGTAGCCAAACATGTTTCACTAACCTAGCAAGCAAAATCAGGACAGAACAACACTTAAACAGGTGTATGCAACATTCAGGTTTCACACATGTTTTAAATGTTTCGAAGCAGTGTTTCAATTGTTATTTACATGATTAGGCATGTATGATTAGGATGCTTGATGATGCATGATATGTATGATTAGCAGTGCCTAAATGTAGGCATAACACCAGGGTGTTACAGTACTACCTGAGGAGATCGGCTACGCTTCTCCTCGAGTCCGCGCCTATGATGAGGACACAATAGAGGAAGCCTTACAGGATTCCCTCGATAGGCTCGAGAGCACCGTGGAATGACACTTGTCCGTTCCGCAAGATATCAGCAATAGCTGCGCAAGTACCACAGTAAACACGTTCGGCCACTAAACTTCATGCAAGGCGATCTAGTCCTGCGCCGAGTGCAAACGACCAAGGGGGAAAACAAGTTTTCACCCCCTTGGGAAGGACCGTTTATCATGGCCAAAGTGCTAAAGTCGGGAACATACAAGCTGGCAAACATGAAAGGTGAAGTCTACACGAACGCCTAGAATGTCAACTTGTTACGCCGGTTCTATGCGTGAGAAAGTAGCCCTATACTAGGTCCTAATTTATGGGTGGCATACCACCAACCTACAATAAATGCAGTAGACTCCATCAAAAAGATAATCAGTATGTCCTTGGGCTTAAATGAAGCACCCCAGCAGATCACGCTGACCTGTCGAGGCACTCGAGGGCTACCTAATTTAAGAGTTTCTGAGAGTATACCGCATTCGGGCAAATTGTGTTAAGGGTCTCCAATCAATCACCGTGATACGTTATGCTAACCTATTACGGTGATCTAGGGGCTACAACCGATACTACACGAAGCCATGAGGCCACAACTCAAGAAAACACAAAATATGAAGTGCAGAAAGTCTATTCCAAGGCCAATACAATTTACACATCATGAGGAGCAGAGCAAATTACATCCTCTACTCTCTCAGATTCAGCAATGGCGCCTATTGTGCCCCTCAACTCCACGACCAGGGCACCAACATCGTCAGGCTCTTCCACTGGTGGGAACCCGATTGCCATGTTGCGAAGGTCCTCACCGCTCCGGAGTGTAGCGGCCGCCAATGCCAACGTGGCCCCACGACGGACCACGTGTCGAACCACTTCGGCAAACCACCTCGGGACATTGCACTATGCTCACCCCACCGGTGAGAGCACGTCAATAACATCGCCATAGGCCTCCAGCAAGGTAGCATGGCGATCTCGATATTGACCCACCCTCACCATCGTGGCGGAGGATTCAACCGCAACAGCATCATGGTCGTGCTCTGCCTCCATCACCTGCTCGGCCAGAACGGCGTTGGCATCACAAAGCCTCTCCACCTTGCCTTGAGCAGTGCCCAATTGCTCTCGGGTGACTAGAAAGAATAGTCAAAGCAACCGCTCATCAAGACAAGACATCTTCAGAAGGATGAATAGGGAATCTCACTAGGAACTTACCAAGAAGTTGCGCCTAGGCTTCGGCATGGGTCGTCGCGGCGGCAGCCTCCTCCCGCTCTGACCTAGCCGTCGCTTCTTGTATGAACCTCCAACTATGCTCGGAGACAGCTCGCTTCATCCTTGGCCATCACGAACGCCGGCGGTTCTATGGCTTCCACTGCCGCGGCATCGATCGGCGATTCGGGAGGACTCGCGTCGTCAAGCACAGGAAGCCTAGAAGAACACCCAGTGAGATGAAAAACAAAGCCCCAAGTTCACCCGATTCGGGTCGGTTCAAGAATTTACCTGACAAAAGCAGGACGGATGGATGGATAGTGCTCGCCCACCACCCACCTCGAAGCCTCCATCCTTGAGCTCCCCACGCTTTCCATCAGATCGAATCTAAAGGGATAGAGACGGAGGAAAACGAAGAACTAAAGAAAGGGAGGTAAGCTAAACAGTGCGCAGATAAAATTATGCCCATTTAAGCCTCCCCCTTCTTTATATAAGCAGGAACTAGCGCACGGATGGCTTCCAAACAGCGTACGCTCGCGCATGGTAAAACGAGCCACAAACACCGACGCTCTGGCTTCTGGTAAGCAAACTCACCTTCGGGTCCCAGCGATCCGCTCTCAATATACCTTCACTCGAGCCGGTGCAGGCGAGTGATCTGACACTCAGATCGGGTACTCAGCCTGGTGTAGGGTCAAGATGGCGGACTAGAGGGGGTTGAATAGTCCATTCTAAAACTTAATCGCGCTGGCTAACTGAAATAAATGAGGAATTAAAACTATCGGTCTAGCCAAGACTATACCCCTCTATCTAAGTTCACAAGCACCTTATAAAGATCCTAAAGAGGCAACAAAGGTGCCGGGCTAGCTAGTGCTCACCTATCCAATTCTAGCTTGTAAGGTCACACAAACCTATGCAACTAGTACTTCAAACAAACCGGGGAGCACCTACACAATCTAGTAAGCAAGAGCACAAAGCCACCTAAGCTCACTAGCAATGCTCAATAATAAGGCTACATAAGCCAAATCAAAGAGCGCAAATTACTTAGCTATGCAAACTAAGCAATGTGATTAACAAGGTTACTCAAACCGAATTAGTCACGCAAGGGAGCTACTTCTATGCTACACAAGCAAGAAGATAACTAGCAAGCTACACAAGCTAACTAATTACAAGAGCAACTACGCAAGTACAATGTATATGAATGTAAATACAAGCTTGTGTAAAGGGGATGCAAACCAACAGGAAGACAAGGGTGACACGATGATTTTTATCCCGAGGTTCACTTGGTTGCCACCAAGCTAGTCCCCGTTATGTCGATTGCTTACTTGGTGGTTCGGCGGCTAATTGGCATCACCCGCCAAGCCCACACGTTGGGCACCCCAAGAACCTACCCACAAGTGAGGGTAGCTCAATGACACATCAACTAGAGTTGCTCTTTGTGGCTTTCGCGGGGCGAGCACAACACCCCTCATAATCACTTCTTCGGAGCACCGCACAATCTTCTTTGCGTGCTTCGACGGAGACCACCACCAAGCCATCTAGGAGGTGGCAACCTCCAAAAGTAACAAGCACCACCATCTTACAACTCGAACACCTAGTGTCACTCGATGCAATCTCACAATGCAACGCACTAGAATCGCACTCACTCGCAATCGATTCGCACTCTTGCAAGCACAAGTGAGTTAGAGGGCATCCAAGCACTCGTACACAAGACACATAGGCGTGATGGTGCTCAGCAACTAGCCCAAGGCTAGCCACCACTTCTATTTATAGCTCCTAGGGCTAAAAGAGCCGTTGCCCCTTCACTGGGCAAAACACGCACTGATCGGACTCACAGGTCATAATGACCGGACGCTTAGGTCACAGAGTTCGGTCGCTAGGATGATGCCATGCATCCCCTCCTTTTGAAGCCGGCCATTGGGCTCCAATGGCTAGCTCCCGCATGCGCATACTCCTGACCAGATGCACCTAGGTCCAACGACTGGACGCACCGAGGCCGAGTCCGGTTACCAATGCATCTCTACGCAACTGACCAGACTCCACTTTCTCCCACGACCAGACTCTAGGGTCCGATCACTTCAGAGAGGTTCTAGAGAGCTCTTTTGATGTTCAGACGCGTTAGGTCATCACTGACCGGACTCCCCTAGTGTCCGGTCGCTTCTGCACGTGAAAGAAACACTGACCGAACTCTCTGACCGGACTCGTAGGTACTGACCGGATGCGCAGGTCATAGAGTCTAGTCACGGACCTTTCAACACTAAAACGTCTATAACTCTTAGCTCCGGAGTTCGATTTCGATGATCTTGAACATTTTGGAAAGCTTACTCAGAGGGCTACACATCCCACTTGTATATTTGATCCAAAGCACAATGGATCAATGCAGAATTCCAATCCAAGGACCATCACAAAGTTTGGAGCACACCGAAAAACCTTTCTCTCTTCTCCAAGTTGATCCTATTCAACTCCAATAACTTCTCCTTTGCAAATATGCCAACACCACCAAGTGTAGACCACCATGTGTATGTGTTAGTATTTTCACAATTATTTTTCAAAGGATTAGCCACTCAACTTGCCACACCACTCGATCCTAGCAACGATGCAAAGTTAGATCACTCGAGTGGCACTAGATGACCGATATGTAAACAAGTTTGCCCCTCTTAATAGTACGGCCATCTATCCTAAACCCGGTGATTAACTTCTCTACACACCTATGACCGGTGAAATGAAATGCCCTATAAGTTATACCTTTGCCTTGCATATTTCATTCCATCTCCTCCAATGTTGATGCAACACATGCACCAACACAATAAAAAATGATATGATTCACTTCATATCATCACGTGACCATAGTGGTTCATCGATCTTAACCTCACTTGCTCTTCACCGTTGCATCGGTCCATCGGCACCAAGTCTTTGCTCAAGCATCCCGCCACGCGATCCAGCGCTTCAAAGCCTTCGACTTGCCCTTCACTCTTGTAACCTGTCCATCAAGCCAAGCCTCATCTTGATCTTCTCCACCTTAATCACATGACTCCATGTCATGTCTCATATGTAATGAGCTCCTTCATTACATATTCACCTGTGGACTAATCTCCTGTGTATTCTCATATAACCACATATTAGTCCACCAAGATTGTCACTCAATTACCAAAACCAAACAAGGATCTTTCACCCGGCTCACCCCCTCAGCAGGTGTAAGCGATAGCGATTCATTCGCTATCAACCCTGCCCCTCTAGAGTCAGGGGGTATTCGGGAGGGTCACCAGTCTGATCCTGAAACCTTTGGCACTCCATATCACGTAAATCTCCCAATACCCGGACGAGCTCGAAGGACCTTATTTCAGCGGATGTGTGCCCCTTCGGGGGAAATTGGAAAAAATGGTTGGCCCATGGCTGTAACCAAAGTATGAGCTCCTGGAATCTAGAAAAAGAGTTTTATGATGTGCCCCCGCTGGTCATGCTTAACCCTGCCGCTTTCTTTTAGTGATAGCGGACGTTCACTCGTTCTACCCGTTACCAGCTCGAAGAGTAATAAACGCAACTGCCGACAGCTGCTCACGTGTTCGTTACTCGCCCACAGTGGTACCCGCACCGGGACACTATTATATTGGCCTCATAGCTCTGGGACAACGTCCTCGCTCTTCCACTAATGAGGTTCACAAAAATTCGAATCACGTTACTCGACGGATCTCCAAGAAAAATGTGACACCATTAGTGCTCGACCTGCAACAGGTCACCCTAAAAAACAACTGGCTTAGTGACGTGCGGGCGATGGAGGTGCACCTACCCCATCCTCATTATTATTTTACGGCTAGGACTTAATGATGCGCAACCACTATTTACACGCCGAGATACGTCGGGAACCAACTTCTCGAGTACAGCGGTATTTTTGACCCTAGCATGGCATCCACGATGTCCTGGGAGCTACGCTTCCGGTTATCGGATACACCACCCGATCGTGATGTTAACAACGTCCCGAGGGCTACGCCTAGGAAACTACGTTTCCCGATATGGGGTGCATCACCCGAGCCAGGCACTTACAGCTGCCAGGGAACGACGTTCCTTGATGTACGGTGTACCACCGCATCACTCGATGCTTGAGGAAGTTTCTCGCTACCCGAGAAATGCTCTTGGTACTCGAGCGGCAACATATTGGCTCCCCAATATTTGGGAATATCCAAGCGCATTGCTCAGAACTTCGACACCCAAAGATGCTCACTATATACTTACAGTACGCAGAACTTACAGGGGAGACTGCGACGTCCCGAGGGCTTAAAGCTACATGCTAGTTTATCATTAAGTCTTACGGGAGCTACTGTCAGAGATATGGGACAGGGGTACCTGCACCGCTCGTATATATGACTACCACCAAGCTATCGGTCCAGCAGCCATCAAGGAGGAAGCCCGTAAGGGCTGACGCGATCAACCAACGTGGGGATCAAGGCAAACCAAGGCGGGTGTATCTGGATGATAGCTAGGATCAATCTGTTGCGCATATCGTGTAACAAACTAGGAACACAATCTGCTAGCCCGATCGCCATCCCTGTAACCCTATCTCTCCTGCCTATATAAAGAAGGGTAGAGACCTCGGGCACGGGATCAAATCTTTCAGATGTTTCATCTACCTCGTAGCTAGGAGCAACAACCCCTGTAATTGAGCATACGAATACAAGAGCAGCCGCACCACTAGAGTAGGGTTTAGCACGCACCGCGCCCCGAACCAGTATAAATCTCTGTGTCTCGTGTGCTACCATCTGATCCCGTCTACGTGATCACGTTGCTGGATATTGCCGAAGCAAAATAATCCAACACTAATCTATCCCTAATCTCTATCTCTACCTAATATTAAAGAGCAAAACATTTTCTCGACATGCTTTTTCCCCCATAATACCCTCACGGTCATGGGTCCGCCGCTTTCTTTGAGCTCGCTACGACGTACGCGGCTGATACAATGCGTGCTCATTGATCAGAGGAGAGTTCAGGTGCTCGGGGGCGGGAAAGGATGCATGCTCTTGTTTTGTTGGAGTTAATTTAGTTTCAAGTTGATCAGGTGTCGGATTCCTGGTCGAGTTTTGTTGCATGTGTTTTTCCTTTTCCAAATCCTGGTCAAGTTGATCAGGTGTCGGTTGTAGCAGTTGCTTCGTCCTACTCACTTGTAGTGAGCACAAGACCACGAAGTGATGACGAGACAGGGATGCAAGCGAATGTGGCGTCCCTCCACATGGAAAGGCGTGACATGGAGGATGTCATATATCATTGTGTGCTTGAACTCTGAAGCAGACACCATGGCGATGAAGTTCGTGTGGCCCACAGTGGTATCGCAAAGATATCGAGATGATCATGCAGGAATAGCAATGTGCCTATCCTTTCTCTTTCATTTCGCTAATATTAAAACAGGAATTTATGGTGCTACGTCCGATTCTTTTTATTTTCTCATACGATTTAGAATAACTAGCATTCAATGATAGTGTGGAGTCTGATTCTAAGTCATACCAAGTTATGTACAACACAAGAACATATTTGCTAATAAGAGCTAAAGAAGCCCTCGACACACAAAAAAAGGTAACAGGACTGAATAAAAAGCTATGGACGGCAAAAGAGCGACGTAGAAGCTTTTTTATACAACTAACGGAAACATTACAATCGACTGAAACCCTAACAAAATTGATGATAGTTATAGTATCGTAGTACAAGAGATTAATCTGTCTTGTTTCTCTTTCATGTTCATGTATAGCTAGTCTACGAGGACTGGAGGAGTTCTCCGTAGAATAAGAACTCAAAGTAAGCTAGCTGTGGCTTAACATGGCCGCTTGAACACTCCAACATCTAATCAGCAGCGCCAACGGCAGGTAGGCAGCCATAGCGATCAGACATTCAGACTCCATGGAAATTGACACAAAACATCCAACAAACTGCATCTAGAATGCCATCTCATAGAATTCTTAACCATGATCACTCGAATCTCCAAGTCTCAAACGTCCAACCAGCAGCGCGCAGTGCATTACGATCAAACATTGAGACTCCATAGAAGTCGACAGAAAACAACATCCAACAAACCGACGAAAATAATCGAAGTATACCTCTAGAATACCACCCCATCAATCAATAAGAGAGAGAAAAAAATCAACATGTTCGCTAGTTGGTTTCTACGCTGATAAGTCCGACTGGTGCTGATTCGTTGTGAGAGAAAAACACTATATCATAGTTGATAAGCCCTAACTAAAACCAACAAGCGAACAACTCGATCAACGCTTCTCCTGTATCAATGTCAATATCCAATCGTTTTCGTAAAAAACAAAACCAAAGTATCGATATTCAATCACAGAGGTCAGCGAGTCAACGGCTATGCATGAGAGCCAGGCGCCAGCCTGTCTCACACTCCCGACGCCAGAACGCCATCTCAGCCCTCCGATTCGAAACGAACGGTAAGATGCGTGGGCCCCTCTCCCGCACGCACGCTCCAAACGTCATCCACGATAAATACTGGCACCACCTCAAAGGCCGCGCACCACACCACCAGTCAGTCCACACAGCCTGCCTATAGAGGCCAGAACTCTGAACAGTGCGCCGGCCAACCAGAGATGGCGCCGCAAACCACCGCAGCCGGCGGCGGCGGAGGAGAGGAGGCGGTGGAGGAGGCCAGCACTCTCCGGCACCGCCACAACGCTGCCAAGAACGGCGGCGGCGAGGAGGAGGACGGGGTGGCCTCCTCCCAGTCCCAGCTGCTGGCCGGCGAGGGGGAGGGGAACGCGGCGCTGTCGGTGGAGCGCGCGTTCGCGGAGCAGGCGGTGCCGTCGTGGCGGGAGCAGCTGACGGTGCGCGCCTTCGTGGTGAGCTTCTTCCTGGCCGTCATGTTCAGCATCATCGTGATGAAGCTGGGACTCACCACGGGGATCATCCCCTCGCTCAACGTCTCCGCGGGGCTCCTCGGCTTCTTCTTCGTCCGCCTCTGGACCGCCGCCATCGAGAGGGTCGGCCTCCTCAGGCAGCCCTTCACGCGCCAGGAGAACACCGTCATCCAGACCTGCGTCGTCGCCGCCTATGACATCGCCTTCAGCGGTATGCATGCTACCTCTTCTTCTTCTTCTTGCGCTGCAGAGCAGCTCAAGTTAATAGTATGTGCAGTGGACTACTGTGCTCGAGATAATTAATATTTATTTTGAACTTTCGAGATAATTAATATTTGGTGGTACACTGATTTGCGATACTGTACTCGAAATAATTACTATTTTTTTGTCAAGGGTTTGCAGTGGGATTTCTTTGTATATCCTAGTATACGAGTAGAGTAGGGAAGCATGAAGTCACGAACACAGCTACTAACAATTTAGTATTGGAGTCAACTTCGATAGGAAAATCTTGCATTCAGTTACCAAAAAAAAATGTTTTTTTAGTATGTTGGTGATCATATAACACGTATCAAGATGGTACACGCAAGCCAAGATGCAACTCGAAACACGTCTGAATTCAGACAACCTCGAGCTGAAATAGACGACCATCCATAATGGTTAGACTCTAAGTTTATAAGTTTGACCAGCTTTTTTGGAAATAATATCATCTATGACATACGTTATAAAAATATATCATGGTGTATCTAGATATACTAATTTTTTTGTCCTAAATATTTGCGTTCTTTTCTATAAATTGGGCCAAACTATGCTCATAAAACTTAGATACGCTTAGAACAATTCTAGAAGCCCGATTTGTTTAGGACGGAGGTAGTACCATACCATGATACCTACTTCTAATGATGTCCCAGGGATGTGACGTTGTCAACTTAGTAGAAGTAAGGCTAACTACAATTGACCGTCGTGTTGCTTTCCTCTTAATTAGCATGTTTCAGGACATATTTAATAGAGTATGTTTTGTAGTTCCACAGTTAATTTCCTGTCAAAAAGTGCTGTGCTGTAACTCCTTAAATGAATTTCGCTGCACCACTCCTGAGAGAGTTGTGGTTGTTGATAGGGTGTTTGTACTTAGTTGTTCCTTTTTTTTTTTTGCTTGGTTATATTGGGTTTTTCTTCTTTCTATTAAGACCACGACAAATCTTTTGTCGTTATCAAAAAAATTCCAAGTAACAAATGCAATCTTGCTTGTTCCAAGGGGGACGCTGATGTTCTGCTTTTCTTCTTGTCTCCCTTTTATATATTTATAAATGGAGGCAGGAGCAGTGTCACTTTCTCCTATCCTCGTCTTTATGTGAAAAGAAATGTGCTAAATTGTGTACTAATCCATTCTGACTGATAGGTGGATTTGGCACATACTTGTTTGGCATGAGCGAAACCATCGCCAAGCAAGCAACAGAGGCTGACAATCCTCAAAATGTCAAAAATCCTCACATCGGATGGATGATAGGGTTTCTCTTCCTTGCCAGTTTTATTGGCCTATTTGCTCTTGTGCCTCTAAGAAAGGTAAACATTTCAACCGCTTCTGTGCCTAATACTCTTGTAGCATCACTATATAGCATATACCAACTAATCATCAACTGAAATCATCGGTACAGGTTATGATTGTTGACTACAAGCTTACATATCCAAGCGGCACAGCAACTGCTTATCTCATCAATGGTTTCCACACGCCAGAGGGTTCCAAGCTTGCAAAGTATATTGTCTTGGTGCTGTTTTCCTTGCTGTTTTTAGTTATTATTATCTGTGGCACTAGGCGTAAAGCAATGTTACTGAATGCATATATTGTATTTTTCAGGAAACAAGTAAAAACTCTTGGAAAATTCTTCTTGTATAGCTTCCTTTGGGGCTTTTTCCAGTGGTTCTACACTGGTGGAGATAATTGTGGATTTCAGAACTTCCCTACATTAGGCCTTCAAGCTTATAAGAACAGGTCAGAGCATTGAACTATCCTGGTTCAGAAAAATAGCATTCACTATTGCTTGGCGCAAATAATTATCTAACGGTAGCTTATAGCATTCTGAATGTACCAGTTTAGGACACTGATGAAACGGCTTCCATACTGAACTTCTAATTTCGTGTTCAGGTTTTACTTCGATTTCTCTCCTACCTATGTTGGAGTTGGGATGATATGCCCGCACATTGTGAACGTGTCTGTTCTACTGGGAAGCATACTTTCCTGGGGAATAATGTGGCCTCTCATTCGAAACAAGAAGGGGAGTTGGTACTCTGCCAGTCTCTCAGAAAGCAGTCTTCATGGACTGCAAGGTTACAGGGTAAAGATCCATACAATCATCCATCTTTAGTTTTAACACCTGTTATAATCATCCAAGCTGCTAATCTGGAAATTCCTGACTAGTGCAGGTTTTTATATCCATTGCTATAATTCTTGGAGATGGCCTGTACAACTTTGTGAAGGTGCTCATTCGCTCTACCGCTGCATTTATATCAATGATGAAGAAAAACAGCACACTTCCGGTTTCAAACAATGGCAGCCCCATCACTGAAGCTGTTTCGTTTGATGACGAACGCCGCACGGAGCTGTTCCTGAAAGATCAGATCCCCAGATCAGTTGCCTATGGAGGGTACGTGGCTGTCGCTGCCATCTCAATCGGCACTCTTCCTCAGGTCTTCCCGCAGCTCAAGTGGTACTACATCCTGGTCGCATACGTATTTGCACCTGTGCTGGCCTTCTGCAACGCCTACGGGACTGGCCTCACCGACTGGTCCCTCGCGTCCACCTACGGCAAGCTCGCCATCTTCATCTTCGGCGCGTGGGCTGGCGCGTCCAATGGCGGCGTCCTCGTGGGGCTGGCCGCCTGCGGCGTGATGATGAGCATCGTGTCGACGGCCGCCGACCTGATGCAGGACTTCAAGACCGGGTACCTGACGCTGGCGTCGCCCAGGTCGATGTTCATCAGCCAGGTGATCGGCACGGCAATGGGCTGCGTCATCGCGCCCTGCGTCTTCTGGCTCTTCTACAAGGCCTTCACCGACATCGGCATCAGCGGCAGCGAGTACCCGGCGCCGTACGCCATCGTGTACCGGAACATGGCCATCCTCGGCGTGGACGGCTTCTCGTCGCTCCCCAAGAACTGCCTCACCCTCTGCTACATCTTCTTCGCGGCGGCCATCGTCGTTAACCTGATCAAGGACCTGGTGCCGAAGAAGGTCGCCAGGTTCATCCCGCTGCCGATGGCCATGGCGATCCCGTTCTACATCGGGTCCTACTTCGCCATCGACATGTTCGTCGGCACCGTGATCCTCTTCGCGTGGCAGATGATCAACAGGGCCAAAGCCGACGCCTTCGGACCTGCGGTTGCGTCAGGGCTGATCTGCGGCGATGGCATCTGGACCCTGCCGCAGTCCATTCTTGCGCTCGCCAAGGTGAAGCCGCCGATCTGCATGAAGTTCCTGTCCAGGTCGGTGAACGCCCAAGTGGACGGCTTCCTCGGAAATTAAGCTGTGAAAATTACGATCTGTCAGCAATCAGCATGAATCACAAGTGTATATTGTGTTGATGCACCATGCTGTAAAATGTACCGGGACGGGTAAATGTTGTTTCGTCACGATCTGCTTTTGCTGTACATGAGTAAGTACACTAGTCGTATACGCATCAGCATTATGGTACCAACACCCAACAGCTGTATGTTACCTGGGTTCAAATTTCAATTTCACAACTGTATCTCGTCATATATCGTCGATATCTGCAATGGTAAACCAAAACGTTTTGACTCGAATTTCCCTTCTCCAAGCGAAAGAACATCTGGGCCGTGCAATTCCGATCGGAGGGCTGCTACCAGCGCCAGCCCAGTGCCCACCAGAATCCCGGAGCCTGATCGTGACGCAACTGGATTCCACCTGCCTTCCAATAAATACGCCGATTACCAAGCATCAACCGAGCCATCACGAACCATTAGACAACCACCATGGCGACTGGCACCGCCGCCGCCAGCGCTTCCGGCGGCCCTGCCGCCCACGCGGGAGCCGACGCCTTGGAGTCAGGCGCCAGCCTGCTGCGGCGACGCCACGCCGGCGGGCTTGCGGGCGCGGACGCCGACGCCGACGGGGGCGGCAATGCCGAGGAGGTGGTGGTGGCCTCGGTGGAGCAGGCGTTCGCGGACAAGCCCGTGCCGTCGTGGCGGGAGCAGCTGACGGTGCGCGCCTTCGTGGTGGGGTTCATCCTCGCCATCTTGTTCAGCGTCATCGTAATGAAGCTGAATCTCACCACCGGCGTCATCCCCTCGCTCAACGTCTCCGCCAGCCTTCTCGGCTTCTTCCTCGTCCGCCTCTGGACGAAAGCAATCGAGAGCATGGGCTTGCTGAAGCAGCCCTTTACGCGACAGGAGAACACCGTCATCCAGACCTGCGTCGTCTCCGCCTATGGCCTCGCCTTTAGTGGTAAAACCCCCAAACCCCAGAGTGCTTTCGTCATTACTAATTAGGTTGTTTCTCTGCGTTCTCTTCCTCGTCAATTTTGTTAGATCAACAAGTTTCGGTGCATCACCAGTGGAAAAGCGCGGCTCTTTTTGTTTTCTGTTCTGGGATTGAGTCTACAGATTAGATCTATGCACAATAGTATTCACAACTCGCTTTTATATATAGGAAAAAAAATATACTGACTTTTTACGAAACATATTTCAAATATCGATAAACATGGGGATCTGAAGTATACATGGTTGATCTTTCAGAGATTAAAAATTCCGACTTTGGGCAAGACTGTGAATTCTTTTAGCTTTTACATTGCATGATGATTGCTACAGATTTTCTTGTTACCTTTCGCATTGTGAAATATCAAATAAAACAATATAAAATTTTAGCCTTTATTCATCACAAAATTCCAATTGAACAGGTGGGTTTGGCAGTTACCTATTTGGTATGAGTCGAAGCATTGCTGAGCAAGCAACAGAGGCCAATGATGCCCAGAATATCAAGGATCCTCACCTCGGATGGATGATAGGGTTTATGTTCCTCGTCAGTTTTGTTGGACTTTTCGTTCTGGTTCCTCTGAGAAAGGTAGATGCTTCTTTTTACACTAATTCTTGAGGGATAACAGCATGTTAAAACAACCTTTCTATGGTTATGTCAACTGAAGTAAATGCTTTCAGGTTATGATTGTCGATTACAAACTGACCTACCCTAGTGGAACTGCAACCGCTTACCTCATCAACGGATTCCACACACCCCAGGGTGCCGAACGTGCAAAGTAGGCAACATGAACTCTGCTAGCCTGTCATTATTAAAAATCAGCATGTGTTTATTGATAATAATGTAATCTATTACAGGAAGCAAGTTCGAACCTTGGGCAAGTACTTCTCACTCAGTTTCCTTTGGGCCTTCTTCCAGTGGTTCTACACAGCTGGGGATGATTGTGGATTCGCCTCCTTCCCATCACTCGGCCTTGAAGCTTACAAAAACAAGTCAGTACCACTACATCCCGGTCTCAGATTCCAACAATGCTAAATTTTGAGAGAGTAGCTCCACACTCTTTTATTATATTACCATGCAGTCATGGACTAATGCATGCAGTCTTTATTTAATCTCTCTAACTTAGGAGTTGTCTGCTGGTTATTGTTATTTTTATGATATTATGATCTCATATATGATTTGTTATAATTCCATTGTCTTTAACTACTTATAAAAAAATATTTGCTGTTTTACAGGTTCTATTTTGATTTCTCAGCTACTTATGTTGGTGTTGGAATGATATGCCCATATATCGTAAATGTGTCTCTTCTTCTTGGAGGCATCATTTCGTGGGGAGTAATGTGGCCACTTATCAGCACAAAGAAAGGAAGTTGGTACCCCGAATCTCTTCCTGATAGCAGTCTACACGGACTTAATGGTTACAAGGTGAATTACAGTTGTTGATTTCATTCAAAAAATAAATAAATTACAATGGGTCATACAAGAATTCAGAATTTTGCGGTTTCACAGCTACTAAGAACTGATGACGTATAATTGCAGGTGTTTATAACCATAGCCGTAATTCTTGGGGATGGCCTGTACAACTTCTTGAGAGTATTCGGTCACACAATAGGAGCATTCATATCAATGTATTGGAAGAAACATGCAAACACACTTCCCGTGTCCGACAATGGGGCCCCTCCTGCCACAACTGAAATTGAGTCATTTGACGACAAGCGTCGCATTGAGCTATTCGTTAAGGATCAGATTCCCAAGTCAGTTGCATTGGGTGGTTATGTCTGTCTGGCAGCTATAACGATCGGCTGTCTCCCTCTCGTCATCCCCCAGATCAAGTGGTACCACATTTTGGTGGCATACATCTTTGCACCTATACTAGCCTTCTGCAATGCCTATGGATGCGGCCTAACAGATTGGTCCCTCGCCAGCACCTATGGCAAGCTTGCAATCTTTGTCATTGGTGCATGGGCCGGGGCTTCACATGGCGGAGTGCTTGTTGGATTAGCTGCATGCGGTGTCATGATGAGCATTGTGGGAACAGCTTCTGATCTGATGCAAGACTTAAAGACTGGGTACCTGACTCTAGCCTCGCCAAGGTCGATGTTCATTAGCCAGGTGATAGGCACTGCCATTGGATGTGTTACTGCACCATGTGTCTTCTGGTTGTTTTACAAGTCCTTCGATATTGGTGCGAGTGGCGGCGCTTATCCAGCACCTTACGCCATCATGTACCGCAATATGTCAATCCTTGGCGTGGATGGACTGTCCTTGCTTCCAAAGAACTGCCTCACTCTATGCTACATTTTCTTTGCTATTTCCTTCGCCATCAATTTGATCAAGGATCTGGTGCCACAGAAAGTTGCCAAGTTCATCCCCATCCCCATGGCAGCAGCAATTCCTTTCTACCTTGGACCGTACTTCGCTATTGACATGTTCTTGGGCAGTGTGATACTCTACTTTTGGGAATGGAAGAACAAAGCTGAAGCAGACTCGCTCGCACCAGCTGTTGCGTCAGGCTTGATGTGTGGTGATGGGCTCTGGGCACTGCCCCAGGCTGTTCTTTCTCTAGCCAATGTGAACCCTCCTATTTGCATGAAGTTTTTGTCGAGGTCTGTGAATGCCAAAGTGGACACCTTCCTTGGGAACTAGACGGGTGAGAGTTTGACCGGAGTAGAATTCTCTTTCTTTTGTAAGATAAGATGAAAGTGGTTAAATAATTAGTCATGTAAATTTATATTGGTCTAGTTGGGCAGTGGTCATATTTCGTTTTAGTATTCAAGCACAATTGGACATTTTTTTTCCTGATTTGCCTAGTACTGTAATTTTCTGGTTGACATCTATCAAAATAATTTGTTGCGGTCCAGATTATCTAATATTCTCTCCATCCCAAATCATAAGTCATTATAACTTTTTTTAAGTCAAAGTATCTTAAGTTTTGACCAAATTTTATATAATAAAATAATAACATTTATGATACTAAATAAGTATTATTATATTTTTTATTTTTTATTAATTATATTTTCATAGTATATCTATTTGATGTCATAAATCTTTGTAATTCTCTCTATAATTTTAGTTAAACATGAGATGCTTTGACTCTCAAGAAAGTTGAAATGAATGGAGGGGAGTAGAATTTAGGCTTTGTAATAACAAATCAACTTATGTTCTGGGGCCGAGACTTAGGTTGCTCTTGCCCAACTGAATAAGAATGAGCACGGACAGATTGTGGAGGCACAAACCAAAACCCACGTTCACTACCACCGCAAGAGCACACGCTAGCTGCACACGTTCACCACCATCTACTCCTATCCCATCTTTCTGCCGGCCATCTACTCGTATTCCGTTTCACGCCACCATCTACTCCTATCCATCTTTCTGCCGTTGGACACAAGTCCAAACTATATCCGTAGCCTTTCCATCTTTCTGCCACCATCTACTCCTATTCCGTTTCACCACCATCTACTCCTATCCATCTTTCTGCCGTTGGACAATCCATCTTCTGCCGTTGGACAATCCATCTTTCTGCGGCAAGAGCAAAAGGCTACTTCATCCATTCCAAAATGAGGTCATTTTAGTTTTATCAATTGTCAATACGTCAAATTTCTCTAACTTTTAACCAAAAGTTTATATAAAAATACATTAACATCTACAATACCAAATAAACACACTATTTGATGTTATAGATGTTGATGTGTATAATCTATAAATTTACTCAAAGCAAAATAAACTTGACTTGGGAAAACGAACTACATTTCTGAACCGAGGGAGCAAGTCGGGATCTATTATGAATTGACTGTACCGCTCTTCTTTTTTTTCGTGCACATCAGCACATGCATGTTGATGTTGCGTGCTGCATCCCATGCTAAGAATTTGAGGAGCAGCACTACTTACTCCCGCACCGTTGAACAGATACCGAGAAGGAAGCATGCTTCGCTTGGTGCATTTGTTGTTGACAAGTGTCATTGGTTACTGTCAGTCCCTAAAATGGCGGTAACAGAACTAACAGTTAGATCCAGATTCTAACTGCCTTCCATTATCTAAAAAGAGAGATTCTAAGCCGTATCATCAGTAGCAAACAACAAGCGGCTCCTCATATCGCTCTCTACTCCCAAAGCATCAAACGAGTCACGCACAGACTGACACCACACCACACCCCATGGCTCCAGCAGGCACCGCCACCGGCAGCGCGTCCGGCGGCTCAGCCGTACACGACGACGCCGAGGCCATGGAACTAGGCCACGACAACCTGATCCGCCGTCGCCACGGCACCGGAGCTGCCGCTGGCGTCGCAGGCGAAGCCGACGACAGGATCGGCAGTGCCGACGACAGGATCGGCAGTGCCGCCGCCGCCGCCGCCGCCAGTAAGGAGTTGGCCCCGCCGTCGGTGGAGCAGGCGTTCGCGGACCAGCCCGTGCCGTCGTGGCGGGAGCAGCTGACGGTGCGCGCCTTCGTGGTCGGGGCCCTCCTCTCCGTCGTGTTCAACGTCATCCTCATGAAGATCGACCTCACCACGGGCATCAACCCGTCGCTCAACGTCTGCGCCAGCCTCCTCAGCTACTTCCTCCTCCGCACCTGGACCAGGGCCATCGGGTGCATGGGCTTGCTCAAGCAGCCATTCACGCGCCAGGAGAACACCATGATCCAGACCTGCGTCGTCTCCGCCTACGGCATCACCTTCACTGGTAAAATAAAGCCCAAACCTGCGAGCCTGCGCTCATTTGCTCGTCAGTTTTTTTTTTTTTTGAGGGAACTTGCTCGTCAGATTTCATTCCTAGATCGAAGAATCATCCGGCTCTAGTTATTTCTGGCTTCCAGATTAAATCTACATTAGATCTGTGCTAGTGCAATGGCATTCACAACCTGTTGTATCTATTGTGTCACCAAATGACTTTTTTTTTTTTGCAACAAGTGGAAATTCAGTCCCTGGTAAACGAGGATCTTCACACATTATTGGTACCATCTATAAATACTTTGGCAAAAAGTAGATTTCAACCATACGATCAATTACAATCAAACTACAGATTGTGTGACATGTCAGTTGTTCCAACACAAATCAGCGGGCCCTCACAGTCCACTGAGGTTCATGACTTCATGTAGCTCTCTTCCCCCCCCGCCCTTCGACCACAAGTCAATCAACACCATTCACTTGCATCAAGATCTGTGATGGATCCTTCAACACTTAGAAAACCCAGTTCACCGCATCCAATTCCCCTGTTGTCAATCCTGTGTCACCTATGCTTGCACCCAAAATGATTGCTGACTCTGTACAACTCAGGTAGGCCACGCTACAGCAACACAATGCATGTTTTTTTTTGTTTTTTTTATAAGGACAATGCATGCTTGTTGGTTGCTGGTATTTCCATCATCCAATCCCACAACAAATCGAAGAAAGTCGCTTGAAATATAGATAAACATGGGGGTATTGAAGAAATTAATTCTGACTGGGCTAGGCATTGTTCACTGGATCATGGGCCATGCTTTATTTTGGGATATAATCCTAGAAATATTATGGATGCTATTACCGACAGTGTGAATACATTTAGATTTGACATTGCATGACAATTCCTACAATTTATATTTTTTATACTTTCAGCGTGGTAAGACAAGAAACAATATAATCATATCATAGAGTTGCCACTGAATAATTATAATTTAACAGGTGGGTTTAGCAGTTATCTGTATGGTATGAGTGGAACTATTGCTCAGAAGACAGAGGCCAATGATCCTCAGGATATCAAGGATCCCCACCTCGGATGGATGATAGGGTTTATGTTTCTCGTCAGCTTTGTTGGTCTTTTTGCTCTGGTTCCTCTGAGAAAGGTAGATGTTTCACTTTCCCACTGTATTCTTCAGGGATATTCTGCAAAAAGGTTCCATGATCATCAACTGGAGTACACGTTTTCAGGTTATGATTGTGGATTACAAACTGACTTACCCAAGTGGAACTGCTACTGCTTACCTCCTCAATGGATTCCATGCACCGCAGGGTACTGAACGCGCAAAGTAGGCGACATTAACTCTTGTAACCTGACATCATTATTAAAAATCAAGCATTGTTATTGATAAGATCATATTCTATTTCAGGAAACAGGTTAGGACGTTAGGCAAGTACTTCTTCCTTAGTTTCCTTTGGGCATTCTTCCAGTGGTTCTACACAGCTGGGGATCACTGCGGATTTGGCTCTTTCCCAACACTCGGCCTTGAAGCTTATAAAAACAGGTCAGTATGGATGTGTCCTGGACTCTAATTCGAAAAAAAAGCTCCAAACTTACTTAGGAGTATTTATTAAGTGATTAGTTGATTACAACGTAGTCATGCATACATGCTCTAATGAGTACAATATTCAGATGCACTAACTACTCCATTTGTCTTAGGAAGTGTCTGCTGGCTATTCTCGATTTTATAATCATGCTCTCCTGTGTGATTAGTTATAGTCCTATTGTTCTTAAGTACCTAAAAATTTATCATTTTGCAGGTTCTTTTTTGATTTCTCACCTACTTATATTGGTGTTGGAATGATCTGCCCCTATATTGTAAATGTGTCTCTTCTTCTTGGAGGCATCATCTCCTGGGGAATAATGTGGCCATTGATCCGCACAAAGAAAGGAAGTTGGTACCCCAAGACTCTTCCAGATAGCAGCCTACATGGACTGCAGGGTTACAGAGTAAGCTATAATTTAGTCCTACTAGCATGCAAACTTTAGCTTTCTGCAACCAATGTATTATTACCCAGAACTGAGAGCATAACACTGCAGGTGTTTATAACCATAGCAGTAATTCTTGGGGATGGCCTGTACAACATATTGAAGGTACTTTATCGCATAATAGAAGCCTTCATATCAAGGTACAGGAATAGAAATACAAACACGCTTCCTGTGTCCAACGATGGCACCCCTGCTAATACCACTGAAATTGAGTCGTTCGACGACAAGCGTCGTCTCGAGGTATTCATGAAGGATCAAATTCCCAAGACAGTTGCATTGGGAGGCTATGTCGTTCTGGCAGCTATAACAATTGGTTGTCTCCCTCTCATAATCCCACAGCTCAAATGGTACCATATTTTAGCTGCGTACATCGTTGCACCTGCACTGGCCTTCTGCAATGCCTATGGATGTGGCCTAACAAATTGGTCCTTCGCAAGTGCCTATGGTAAACTTGCAATCTTTAGCTTCGGTGCGTGCGCAGGTGCTTCACATAGTGGTGTGCTTGTCGGACTGGCTGCATGTGGTGTGATGATGAGCATTGTGGGAACAGCTGCTGATCTAATGCAAGACTTCAAGACTGGGTACCTGACACTGGCCTCGCCAAGGTCCATGTTCATAAGCCAAGTGATAGGCACTGCCATGGGCTGTGTTATTGCCCCCTGCGTCTTCTGGCTGTTTTACAAGTCATTTGATGTTGGAGCAAGCGATGGCGCTTACCCAGCACCTTACACATATATGTACCGTAACATGGCTATCATGGGCGTTGATGGATTGACCCTTCCAAAGCATTGCTTCACATTATGCTACATCTTCTTTGCGATCTCCTTCGGTGTCAATTTGATCAAGGACCTGGTGCCGAAGAAGGTAGCGAAGTTCATCCCCATCCCCATGGCAGTAGCCATTCCTTTCTATGTTGGAGCCTTCTTCACTATTGATATGTTCTTGGGCTGTATGATACTCTTCATCTGGGAAAGGAAGAATAAAGCTGAAGCAGACTCGTTCGGACCAGCAGTTGCATCAGGCTTCATGTGTGGCGACGGGCTCTGGGCACTACCCGAGGCTATTCTTTCTCTTGCAAATGTGAAACCTCCCATTTGCATGAAGTTTTTGTCAAGGTCTGTTAATGCCAAAGTGGACTCTTTCCTTGGGAACTAGTGGGTGCTAGTTTGATAGTAGAATAGAATTTTTCTTTCTTTCATAGTTGAGTGGTTGAATAATTCTGTAAATTTGTGGAGTCTCATTGGGCAGTGGTCATAACTTTTTAGTAATGACTAATGAAGAACAATTAGAGAAGTCGCCTGATTTTCTTAGTGCTGCAATTGTCTGGTTGCTATATCTAGAATTTAATTTTCTTGGTCCAGAATATCTCTAGTGGATCAAGAATGCAAGATTGCAAATCTGCTTGGTGTTAGTACTGCACAGTTGACAAATCATGTGATTCTGTGAGGCAAGACTTCTTCTTTGCTATAAGCCAGGTCTGTAGGTATGGTCGAATCTGATAAGTTCAGACTTTTGAAGGAATAATTGGGCGTTTTGGCCTTTTGGGGCCGAGTCTTAAACAGGAACAGCCATCATATTCACGTATGGAAACGGAGGGTGGATGGTGGAAGAGAGACGTTTGCGGCGAGAAGCGGAATGCAAACTTACCAGTCAATCTCGCGCTTCCCCGAAAATCGAATCCCACCAGTTCGCCTTCCGCTTCCATCGGTCATCGCCACTGCTCCGGCGCATCTCTTCTTCGGTACTGCCCGTGGAGGGCACCAAATCCTCGAGCGTCCATGACGGTGTAGAGGACAAAAAGGCCTGGATTCAAGAGGTGGAGCAGGATCGTCGGGAGACCCTTCCGAGGTTCCTCATCCGCGCCGGTGCTGGTCGTCCGCTGCGGTGCCGATGCGGCGGCCGCCTGGCCGGAGCGAGCGAGTGTGATGGGCTGCATTTTCACCTGGGCCAGTACAAATGGCAGAAACGGAGGCCCAGACGATGGTGTGGAGCCCTTGTGGACGGCCTGTGGTGTGGGTTTGCATCTGTGTCACTGTGTGCTTCGCCCGACAGGCAGGAGGCTGGGCTTTGTTTGGTCCGATTGGCAGTTGAGCCTTGCACGGACTAAGTCTGCTACCGACTACGTGCCCCTTGGCACAAAACCAAATTAATCCGAGTACCTGCCGCCTCCGCGCGTGCGTGCGCGCAGCTGTGCCACGCCGAATGCCAGCCGAGTGCCGTGCTCTGCTGTGCAGTGTGACGACAGCATGACATCATGCTTACGTCATATACCACATTTTCCCTTAAAAATAAAATCAGAAATACAATAAAAATACAAGAAATCTGAGCCATTGAACGTTGATGGTGCACGTGAGTAGGATAGCCAGCTCAAGGCCTATATCTTTGTTACTTTGTATATAATTTTAGCTATATTTTATATTCCATGCAAGTAAAATCTTCTATTTTTATTGTATTTTATATTCCATGAAAATAAACTCTGCCATATTGTGTTGCTCATACAACTGTGCAACGATGAAATAACGAATCGCTAGCCCAAAAAATGATCGTATCAAGATGCTCGTACATGTCCGTACACCCATCTCTATGAACACACGCACACACGTCCTACCCTTTTGAGCACCTCTAAAGACGATTAGATTTTCTGATCTCGCCATTTAAAACTAAGAGATTTAAAGTATACCAACTTAATAAAAGTTTAATGAATCTCTACACCTAAACATATTGTAACGTCATCATATACCCAGTAATGCCAAGTTTTGAGTCCTGCTTACGCGCATCCAATATGAATCAACCTACACTCGAAGCTCGCACGTTCGCGTCCTACCCGGTTCTACTACGAAGATCGGATCAACGTATCCACGTCTGATAAGAAGTTCTTAGAACTCACGCATCCGTGTCCGATTATTGAGGTTCAATCCAAACAAAAATGTGATCCCGGTGCAACGCACAGGCATATATCTAGTTATAAAAAATGGCTTCTTAATTTACCACCGCAAATTTGTATCTACGAAAAAAAATCAAAGCGACTTATAATTTGAAAACGGAGGTCGTTGGGCAATTGTGTGGGTCACCTTACTAATTTGTAATATACTTTTAATAAAACTGGAATAGTTTAAAATTTCATTTTAATTTTCACCACAAATACGTAGAATTTAGGCCATGTTCGCTTTGCTGAAAAGCCATGGCTGAAAGTACTGTTTACTGATTTGTTACGAGAGAAAAACACTGTTCGTTCTCTGAAATAGTACGGCTCTGAGCGAACATGGCCCTAGTCTCTGCAATCATCGTGTGAATTAGAATTAGAATTCCCAGGAGTGCACGTAGGGTGCTACGAAATGTTGAAAGTCCATCCCGCACAGCCGCACCTTGGTACTTGGGTTATGTAGCTAACTTGGTCCAGTATGTGTCGCCCCACGCTGCCCAATCGTCTCCATCAGCCCATGTGCAGAACCCGGCCCGCTCTTGGCCTTCAAGGCTTATCAGGTGCTCTAGTACTACTGGACTACTGCGTGCAATACCTACTGAAGCAAGCGGTAGCTGTAATTTTAAATTTTTTGTTCTGGTAATCGGTAAGGCTACTGCACGGATGTCTGGACCCAAGCCCGTGTCCAAACACAGCTCCTGCCGCACCCCATCTTGCCCCCGCGCGTTCACCGTGCCCGCATAATACGAGAGCCTGCCCGCTGCGCTTGCGCCACGCGCGACGGCGATGGCATAGGTGAGCAGGCCGTTGATCAGGAGCAGCGTGAGATGAGGACCCACTCCAAGGTCGCGTACGCCACCGTGAACACCTACGCGTCCTCCGCTAGAGCGCTACCGCCAGCTTACAACCAACGCTGTCATGGCTCCCGCGCTAGCTCCCTCTTTCTCGCTCAACCACCCTACATCGAGATCTATTTTTGCAACACTCAGATAGATAAAACATTTGAAACGTACACTTGCAACATAGTCATTGTAACATGAGCAACATCCAGATAGAACACTTGTAACACGTCTAAAACAAATGAAATATTTTGAACAAACTCTTGCAACATACCTTTGAAACACTTGCAACATGTGCAACATCTCGATCTACTTTTGCAACATCCATATAAAACAATTGCAACATACTATTGAAACATCTTAAACACTTAAACATATATTTACAACATAGGGGAGGGGAAGGTCGAGGCCGGTAGATTCTGGTCATCAGGGTGGGATACGGCGGCGCATGAGCACTACCATGCCAGCACCAGCATCTGCAGCGGCGCACGAGCACAACCACCACCGGCACCACCATCGCCGCACTTGGCTCGCCCCGGGCGGGCAGCATGCGCTACGAGAGGGAGCGGGCGGCGGGCGGCCGGAGCAAGGACCGAGCGGTGCGGGTGGGGTGCGCGACAGGCGGGAGTGACCCGTCGAGGAGCAAGAGCGAGTGCGTAGGTGAGGCGCGTGATGGGAGAAAACAGCGAGGCAGACTGAGACGCGTGGCATCCGGATGGGGCGGACGCCTGTGGTCAAGCATTATCGTTTGGTAATCTCTAGCACAGCAGTGCATGTTCCACCATGGACGATTATCATCATCAGACCACAAAATTAACATGTCCTGTTACAATTCTCCATATTTTCTGGTTGGTCGACAGCTTAACATGCTTGTCTGGTAATGACTCGATTCTTTACCCTGTATTCCAGTAGGTCTCGGAGTCCTAGTTCAGGTAGAATAATATTTTTTGAATTTTTTGCAGGTATAAGACGACCACCACCGCCGCTGCCGCCATGAACGACATGTGTGTTGAAGGTTTAGCTAAAAAAAAATTCTCCGCGGCCATGGCTAACCGGCCTAGTGATTCGCCATCGGTCGTCAACCACCAGATGTTACCGGAAACGTGGTCGACATGCCGGACGCAGGCCATCACAGGCACGCACAACTTCGTGGTGACCGACTTCTCGTCGCTCGACGGCATGGACGCCGGCGAGTACGTCAGCTCGGGCACCTTCTTCGTTGGCGACTGCGAATGGAGCATCAGGTTCTACCCCGGCGGCGACGATTCAAAGGACGACAAACCTGCTGCTTATACGGCGGTGCGTTTGAGTCTTCTTGACGGACCACCAGATGTGAGGGTTAAGTTCAGTATAAGCCTGCTGTTTGATAAAGACAGTCAAGCGCCGTCGTCGGGGAAGAAATGAAAAAAGAAGGGATCAGCAGAACAAGAAGATAAACAAGTACCAATAATTGCAAGAACCTTGTTCACGGACACAAGAACCTATGACACGGAGCACAGTAACAACTGGGGCTGGTCTGATTTCATCGAGAAATCCAAGCTAAGAGAGCTGCCGCACGGCTTCACGATCCGGTGCGCCGTGACCGTCGTGAAGCATCGAACCGAAGAAGCGGCGACCGTCGTAGCCCCCACGTCGGACCTGTACCGGGCCTTCGCGCGCATGCTGGAGGCCGCCGATGTCACGATCAGCGTCGGCGACCGGTTCTTCCTCGCCCACAGGTACATGCTCGTCGCGTGGTCCAGGGTGTTCAGGGCGCAGCTCTTCGACGCCAAGGAGGAGAGCTTCACGGGCTGCATCCGGATCGAGGACATGGAGCCGTCCGTGATCGAGAGGCTTCCGCACTTCGAGTACACGGAGTCCTTGCCGCATAGGAGCTTCCAAGTGCCGACCGACCTGTCAACCTTCCACGAGCCGACTGGTAGGCCTATCGGCTACTCAGAAGCCCGAGGAGCTTCCAAGTGCCGACCGACCTATCGGCCTTCCACGAGCCGACTGGTAGGCCTATCGGCTACTCGAAGCCGACATGTACCTATCGACCATTCACAGGACTGTAGGTTGCCATACGTAAATTTTTTTTGTATAACCGCTTCTAGATCTGCTATACCTGTCTACGCAGGTCCATCCACGGTGTCTCTTGCATCATTTGTGTAACATTTATGATATCTTTCCCCAAGTACATTTATTTCACTTTCTTGTATGCTTGAACGTTGATATCTATATGTCCACAACGTTTTCTTTGATTGTACTGGTTTAAGGAACGGAGTTGCAAGAGTGGGGTGCCTCTTTTCTAAAGAATTTTTTTTAATCGATGGTTCTTGTGTTTGTATCAAGCGAGATCTAGAGCGCCCGGTGACAAAGTGTTTTTCCTTTTGAAAAAACCTATTCCTATATTAATATAAGATTATATCAGTTTGATCCGTGTCGATTACTCGCAAACGAATCGGTGTCCTATAAGGACACATTTCCTAGTATGATCGTGTTCTTTAAATTTTTTAATATTTAAATATATTTATTTAATAGAACACATATCTGAGTTGTATTTAATTTATGCCACGGAGTTATAAATTTAAATATCCTCTGTGCAATAGAACAAGTATCCGATCTGTATTCATGCTAACTAGGGAGTTAGAAACTGAAATATCCTTTATCCTTTGTTTAATAATACTAAAAACACGTATTCGAGTTGTATTCATGCCAGGGATTCGTTGCTTGGGCATGCAGCCGAAGTGTCCGTGTGTGCATACAGCTGCAGAGCGACCAGGACTCCACGAGACCGGACGTCCTGCTGCCAACTTGTTCTCTTTTTTTTTTCTTTTTGTTTTTGCAAGGTTGTTCCACTTCGCCTACACTGTATAAAAGTGCACAGAATTAACTAGGGAGACCGGACAAAAGAAGAGTCGGAAATTTTACCTCTTTATTATTATTATATAAAACTAGCAAATATGTCCGTGCACTGCAACGGGAGAAAAAAAAAACTATCAAATATTCATAAAAAACAGTGATCGGAATGATACATGTCTATTTTATGTTTGCACTAGTAAATATGCATGTGTGTTGCAACGAGTAAAATAAGGTATTGAATATACACACACGGGAAATGAGAACATAAATGCTATGTTTTATCCTTTTGTTAATATTGGCAATAATAGAATAATGTTCTATGAAATTTATATCAAATTGATACAGCTTTGCTAGATTCTCTCCCGTGCAAACCACAAAATATTTACTTTATATGGAGGCATCCTATCGAATAACCACCAGACAGACAGGACATGGGATCTAAGATAGATGGAAACGGCTCATGATCAACCACGCAATTGCTACGTCTAAACGGTGATGTGAGAGCGACGGCCAGGCAGCCACCGGCGCCGTTCTGCCACGGTGCTTCCGACAAGCGCGCTGCTTAGAGCCGTCATCCAGCTCTGTGTCACACACCCACGTCCTTCACTGCTGTGAAACGAAGGAGAGAAAAGGGGTTACCTGCGTTGTGCTAGCGGTCCTCTCCGCGCCCTTTTGCTCCGGCGTTCCGATATGAGATTAGGTGGGTGCCCACTCCGTGCCGGCAAGTGGGTTGGCAGCCCCAACACAGAGCCCACGGTGGCGCACACCGGGCCCGATGAGCATGGATGCCGAGCCTTAAAACAACGCATAGATGTCGCTCTTCGCTCGGTCGCCAGTTCGGTCGTCGATCTTCAGTCTTCACATAGACGTCGCTCTTCACTCATCGCTCCGCCATCATATGACCTAGCTTTCCGCGGCGGGAGTCCTCGCCAAGCTGGGCCGTATGGCACGGTGACATGACGCCCTCGTTCGCCTTTCGATGTGCAGATCACGGAGATGCTCTCGGATGCCGATGCTGATGGCTGCCGCAGGTCACGTACCAGCACGACGTCGGAGTTCACGGGGCACCTGACGCTGTACACCATCCTCCGGGCCTTCAGTTGATCGACTCGAAAACGTCCACCCAACACCGGCAAGGCTAGTAGAACCTGCCATCCGTGAGCTACATATACGACGCAAAATTGCCAACGACCTGTGCGTTCTCGTACAGCTGCAACCAGCATCCCCGGCGCCGTTCGAAGAAGGTGTACTGTGCGTACGGTGAAGAAAACAAATCTAAGCCCGTGTTTAGTTGAGAGAAGTTTGGAATTTGGGCTACTGTAGCACTTTCATTTTTATTTAGCAATTAGTGTTTAATCATGGACTAATTAGGCTTAAAACGTTCATCTCGCAATTTCTCATCAAACTGTGCAATTAATTTTTTTCCGTCTACATTTAATGTTCCACGCACGTATCGTAAAATTTGATGTGATGGATACTGTAGCACTTTTTGGGAATTTGAAGGGGAACTAAACACGGGCTAAAAAGAGGCTTGTTTGGGTGGTTATAAAGTAATGCTAGTACTTTTAGATATTTTGTATTTTATTTTGGCAAACAATTAATTTATTAAGAAAGAAAATAAATTAAGTGAGAGAAGGGTAGTAATAGGAGGAGCTTTAATGGAGAATACTGTGTACGTACCTTTTTCTTCACGGAGAAGCTATTTGACCGCACAACCCGACGTCCACACATGTTAAAAGCAAGACCCGACGTCAAGATCGGCCACGCGTACGAGCCGTTCCCGTGCGTGAAGAAGATGAGGGAGCTGCTGCCGGTGCCGGGGCGAGCTGCTTCCTCGCTCTCCCTGCTGCTGCTACCCAAGGCGACGGACGGGTCCAGCACGCGGTACAACTCCCTGGAGGACACCCTCGCGCGCGCGGACGCGCGCGTGGCTGCTGTCATCGCAGGCCTCCGGCGTGCCCTTCGTGTTCATGAACGTGCAGACGGAGGTGCTGCTGACCAAGATCTCAGGCGAGACGGCGCTGTCGACCGTGAACATGGCCTCGCTGTCGGACCTGGCCGGCATGGCGAACGCAAGCCTGTAGGGTTTCAAGGACTACCACGGCGTGGACATCGTCACATCGGCGTGGTGTGGGCCGCGCGGGCGACACGCGGCTAGCGCTGGAGCTGCACCGCGCGGCGCGCAGGGTGTCCAAGCTGCTGGTGCTGTCCAGCGTCGGCGGCGATAAGGTGCTGCCCTGGATGGTGTCCACCGCCGGGAACGTCAAGTGCTTCGACACCGTGTCGCTGCACCGCCACGCGCTCCACCCCATCACGCTGCACTTCCTCTGCCTAAGGACGCCGACGTCAAGAAGGCGGCGCCATGGAGGAGAGCTTCACGGGCTGCATCCGGATCGAGGACATGGAGCCGTCCGTGATCGAGAGGCTTCCGCACTTCGTGTGCACGGGCTGCATCCGGATCTCAGTTGATTACTCGCAAACGAATCGGTGTCCTATAAGGACACATTTCCTAGTATGATCGTGTTCTTTAAATTTTTTAATATTTAAATATCTTTATTTAATAGAACACATATCTGAGTTGTATTTAATTTATGCCACGGAGTTATAAATTTAAATATCCTCTGTGCAATAGAACAAGTACCCGATCTGTATTCATGCTAACTAGGGAGTTAGAAACTGAAATATCCTTTATCCTTTGTTTAATAATACTAAAAACACGTATTCGAGTTGTATTCATGCCAGGGATTCGTTGCTTGGGCATGCAGCCGAAGTGTCCGTGTGTGCATACAGCCGCAGAGCGACCAGGACTCCACGAGACCGGACGTCCTGCTGCCAATTTGTTCTTTTTTTTTCTTTTTGTTTTTGCATGGTTGTTCCACTTCCCCTACACTGTATAAAAGTGCACAGAATTAGTTAGGGAGACCGGACAAAAAAAGAGACGGAAATTTTACCGCTTTATTGTTATTATATAAAACTAGCAAACAATCTCCCCTTAGTAACACATCGGGGCGGTGAAGAAGAATTGTTGGGGTTTAGTCCCACATCGTGTAGCGATGGTGGAGGAGCACAACATATAAGGCGGAAGAACAACATATAAGGCGGGAGAACCCCACCTATGAGGCTAGTCTTTTAGGTTGGGAAGGCCCAATGCCTTATATGTTGAAGCTCCGGTGGACCTGGTACCTGTGGGAGTCCAGGCTCGTAACGAGCCGGGTCGACGGCAAGCCAGCTCCAAGATCATGAACTCGGTGGTCATCACCGGTTCCAACAATTGGTATCGTGAGCCCATGGTCAGAAAAGCTAAACCAAATAAAAAATCTCGAACGTCATATATGGCGGGGGCACTCCGATGTGTGACTAAGGGGGAGATTGTCAATATGGCGATCCTACGGCAAGCTAGCTCCAAGATCATGAACTCGGTGGTCACCACCGGTTCCAACAATTGATATCGTGAACCCATGGTCAGAAAAGCTAAACCAAATAAAAAATCTCGAGCGTCATATATGGCGGGGGCACTCCGGTGTGTGACTAAGGGGGAGATTGTCAACATGGCGATCCTCAGCGTCGTCGGCTTCTCCAAGCTCCCCGGGAACTGCCTCACGCTCTGCTGCGTCTTCTTCGTCGGCGCCATCGCCGTCAACGTGGCCAAGGACATGGCTCCGGAGAAGGTGGCCAAGTTCATACCGCTCCCCATGGCGATGGAGATCCCGTTTTATATTGGCCCGTACTTCGCCATCGACATGTTCCTGGGGAGCGTGATACTCTTCGCTTGGGTATGGGTGGACAAGGATCAGGCAAACGCGTTCGCCTATGCCGTCGCGTCCGGCTCGATCTGCGGCGACGGAGTATGGTCTCTGCCGCAGGCGATACTGTCTCTTTTTAACGTGAAGCCGCCGATATGCATCGAGGCATTTAAATGACAAAGTGGATAATTTCATTGGAACTTTGTCCTAGAGAACTGAGGAAAGAACAAGCTTGAATAATTATGACGGTGAACTACTTCTAGCAGTTGAAAGGAAACTGAATGCATGATGTGTGATTTTGTTTTGGGGCAACAAGAAATGTTTTACACTTAAACTCTAAAAAACAAGAAATGCTTTATACAAACAGCCAAACAGTAGTTGTCTTCACACACATTTATTCTCTCTGATGATATGCTTATACTGTATGGCCATGTATCTGAGTTCTCAACGTGACCAGTCCCTGGGCATGCAGTACATATACCATTCAGATAAGATTGCTAATCCTCTCTTCTTCTCTTCAAAAAGATAAAGATAACCAATCTATATCTATATCTATACCTAATAATAAAAAGATAAAATTTCTACCACAATTTATTTTGTCCAACTCCGATCTCTATTCGAATTCTGATTTTTGCCTGGTAATCCTCTTCTGCCATGTTTTTTTTTTCTGCCTCTCTCTTCCCGTATCCGTATCTGTTTCTTCCTTCCCATACGGTTTGGAAGTCCCAGCGAGTACCCACCTTCCCATACGGCTTCCCTTCCCGTATCCGTATCTGTTTCTTCCTTCCCATACGGTTTGGAAGTCCCAGCGAGTACCCACCTTCCCATACGGCTTCCGTGTTCTGTCCACGTTTTCTTTTTTATCGGAATGTGTTCTGTCCACGTTTTCTTTTTCATCGGAAATCTGAGCACCCACACAACAAGTCCGAGCGAGCACCACACACTGACACACATGTGAAAAAAGCTAAAAATTAGAGGCGATGTAACGCCCCGGAGTCAAAAACGACTCAGATCCACTCTACATGTTAAGTGAACCACACCTACCACAAGAATCACATCTATCACCATCCCACTTACGCTACTACCCACTTACGCTACTACCATCCTACTTACACTTTCGTCATCGCTTCGCATAAAAGAATTATGCCGATGATAGTGGGATGGACTCTAAAAGCCTTATATGTTAGTCTATCCAACTTTAAAATGATTAAGCCCGAAATGGTGGGATGGACTCTAGAAGCCTTATATGTTGGTCTATCCCACCTTTAACAATAAGGTGGGACCAAACTCTTTACAATATCTTATTAACATGCACATGGGTCACTACGGACCAAATTCCAAATTGGACCGGATGTGACAGGCAAGCACCCACATGCATGTGAAAAAAAGCTAAAAATAGAACCGAGCACCCATATACATGTGAAAAAACGCTAAAAATAGAAGCCACGTGTGAGGGATCGAACCAGATCTCCAATCTCCATCTCCATCAATACAATAGCAAGTGCATACCACCAAACCATATATATGTGATGTGATGTATAACAAAATCTTTTCTACTTCCCTCCGTTTTTATTTACTTGTCACCGAATTTTTACTGTAACAATTTTGACCATGCGTTTTTTTTTTGCAAAAGATTTTTAGATACATCAAGTTTTCACATATATGATTCTTCATTTTACATACTTGATTAATGTTATATACTTTGAAGTATCTAAGATTTTCGAGAAGAAAAAAACGACTAGTCAAATCTGCTTCAATAAAAGGTTGGTGACGAGTAAACGAAAACGGAGGAAAGTATTTATTTAAACAATAGTTAACACCTTATAGCTCCTAGGACCAAAAAAACAAAAGTATGAAATCGTGGCATTGCATATATTAGAATAATCTGCAGATATTATATATATAATATCAAAATATATAATGCCCAGGTTAGCTAGAAAAATTCGCATCCGTGGATGGTAGAGTCTAATCCAAAATGAAATGAAATTAATGATGCATTCGTGCACTGTGTGGAGTCTGATTCTAAGGCAAAGCGTGATCATACAAGTTAGATCATTGTCATCATGCGGTATTGAGTCATATTTCATAAATAAATTAGAATAGATGACACCACCTCCCTCTAACTCCCGGATAGTGGAAAGTTTCTTCTTCCGTGTCACTTACACCCTCCGTATTTTGTATTTTGTATGTGATCCAGACTCGTATGACCCTTACTCAATCACCGTGCTCATATGAGTTGGAAAAACTCGCGTCTAGCGATGATGCATATGAAGTCCCATTGGAAGACATACTGGGTCGCGCTCGCTCTCTATATCTTATATATGACTCACTCATACGCCGTGTTCATACAAGTTATTAGAACAACTTGCGTCTATCGATGATACGTAGTTCGAATTTAATATGTATTGGGTTCCCCGTTGCAACGCACGGGCACGTTTGCTAGTGAGTTATAAACCACCAACCTTTCATCTTGGTTGAACAAGTTGTCGCCACTTCCATTCCAGCATCATGATACAGCATTATTCTCTATATGCAGCATTGGCAGTTGACTGATGCATAGTAAGTAATTCACTTAGGCGCTTTATCCAGGGTTTTCTTCAGATCAAGAAGTTTTGACCACCTTTGGTTGGAAGTCTTCTTCCTCTGGCTACCACCATCTGCAGAATTAGAGATAAAGGATCATGACAAAGATCTGTACTGTACGTTACTGATTGAAATTAAGTGCAGTTAATCGTAGCAAGTGCATACATTGCCATACAACTGTAGACTTTTCGCAGGTCTCCGAACATGAACTCTGCACGTGATGTCCACATATTAATCAGTAACGTCACTGACCAACCTAGCATGCAGGCTGTAATCAGGACCAGTGTTTCACCTTAGCGGATGCAGTTAATCGTACGGTCTCTTGGATTACCGAGTCAAGATCGACTTCATCTCCTGGTCTGACATAGATGACCTGTTTAAAAGTGGAGATAAGTTGGAACTGGCGTGAGTATTGCTTCAGAAATTTGAACAGAAATCCAAGCGCTGCTAATTCAGAACTCATACCGATGGATCAGTGTCACCGAGATCAGGCAGCCCACTCTGATCTCTCCTGGTTGAAGACAGAACCGTGAGATTGAAGCGTTCATCGATCTGCAGAGCAAGAGCATGTCAGCTGTCTGAAAATATGATTGAATGCCTCTGCATATGTGCAGAACTTAAATTAAGATTTTATTTAGGGCCTGTTCGGTTAGGCCAGAATGATACCAGTAATCTTTCCAGCTTATTAAAGTTATATAAATTAGTGAAGCAATCCAGGTAGGATTTGTTCCAGCCCAGCAATCCGTGACAACCGAACGAGCCTTTACAAGTCTTTGACAAGTGTGTATCTAAATTATTACTTGAGGTTGGTGCCTCAGGTACCAAGGTTTGGTATCTTTCATGCTATATTATTGACGTGCGGTAAAGGAGCTCATATCGAAATTCGAATAGCATGATAGAACGGAGAAGATTTTCGGTGAGAGAACAATACATTTGTGCAGTACGGCAAGGAGCAGGAATCGCATATTTTTCTGAAGGATGTGAGGACTCGCCCTTTTATCGACATCCCAAACTGAGTGTGCTGAAAACAAATCACACGAATATCAGTTCCTCGCCTGCGAACCTATCTATCTACTTGTACTCGATCTAACTCACCACATGTTCTTCAGACCCATCATTAACTGATAAGTGCACGGGCACACTCATCATTCATTCTGTTGCTGTAACCCTAGGCAATTACCTGCTGTACCAGAAGGTGCACGAGCACGTCAGCGTCCCTCTGCCCGTCCTCGATCAGGTCGTCTAGATGCAGCTGCCGCAACGTCAGTTCGATGTCGCTGCTCCACTGATCACCTCCGCCGCACGACGTTCCGACGGAGACCAGGCTCTGCCGCGCGCCCCCGGTTCCCCTCCGGCGGGTCTTCCGGAGGCTCTGAATCGAGACAAGCCGCACCAGAAATGAGCTTTCAAGGATCACCCACACAAATCATCGTGAACACTGCGCTCTGTACCTGTGTGACTTGCACTTTCTTCAGTGGCTCGATCATGTAAGCATCGTCTTCAGTGGAAAGCTGCGCGTGAACGGCGAGGTTTCTGCATCTGGCGCGGCTTCCGCTGCTTGCCAGCTGCGTGGTGAAGGAATTCGGCAGCAGTCTCAGCGCGCGGTTGCAAGCTCTCGCCATGATGTCGGAATTTGCCGTGCAGTGCAGCGGAACCTGTTCCAGGCTGCTGTGGCGCTGAAGCCTTGAAGATACTACTGTTACCTTATCAGCTTATCGTTTGCCCCACCGTGGCGTAAGTGACATGTGGCACTGGTTTGAACAGAACACGCGTGCATCACCGTTAGATGCTTCTGCAGTGCTGTGACCTGTGAATGAGTCGCTACAAATTCAATTTTCATCTACACTATACAAGAGCTATACTCCTCTGTTCTAAAAAAAGAATATAATTTTTACTTTTCGATAAGTCAAATAGTCTGACATTTGATCAAATTTATGTTAAAAATAGTAATATTTATAATATAAAATAAATACTATTAAATTTATTATGAAATATATTTTTATAGTAAATTTAGTTTAATGCTATTCACTATAAAGTTTATCAAACTTAAATTGGTTTGACCTATATAAATACTATTGTAATTCTTTTGGGAGGGGGGTACGCGTTAATCCTAGGTTTGCATAAGATGCATATTGGGAAGTACCGAGATTGTTCCTCCTAATCTGGTTTCATCATCAGAGGATTATAACCTCATTTCATGGGGATAATTTAGGCTCACACCATGACTCTATCTACTAGCACTATTATCATGAAAAGGAGGGTCCCCACTCTAACCGATGTGGCCACATTGCCGGAGGCGGAGACATAGCGGTGTCTTAGAGCATCTCCAATAATTTCAAAAAAAAAAAAAAATAGGGTTAATCAAGGAGTTTTTGCAAGTTGCTAAAAAAAATGTTGGGAACATATTTATTGAGTTTCTCTACCTGTTTCAAGAATCTCGTTCTAAAATATAGAAGACAATTTCCATCTGTATTCCCATACTATTTCCAAATTACCCTAACCACTTACACACTTTATTTCCCTCTTGTATATTTGCATTAGGGACCCTGTTCTTACTATTTATACCAATTGTTAATCCACCTCCGTATTGGCCGATTAATATGCGCACGTATATTTTCACACGATTGGATTGATTTTACCATGTGTTGGGAGTTGGGTTAAGGGATTGTTGGAGAGCGTTTTTTTTCTTTCTAATCTTGCTAAAAAATCAAAATTGAGATTGGGTCTTGAAAACTCTTGGAAATGCTTTTAATGGATGGATCGCGAGGAATTCCAATTGTCGTTGTCATCTGTTATCTTAGTATTGGGCCAAAACAGGTCTCCATATTAATTCTCAAAGTCTACAAATCACCATATTAATCAGAGAAAAATTAAAATCAAAGTGGCACTCTACATGTTGACAAGTTACCCACCACTGTTATTATGCAAAAAATATTAACCTATAAATACCCTTATATCCATTTCTCTCTTACCAACACACGCGATTATTAAAAAAGTGTCCTCCTTTTGTTGATAAGTCAATGAATTTTTTCATTTCAAAGGAAAAATGGTTGAATGTTTGTCTTGGGGAAAAAGGAAATTCAAAGTTGCACTTTAAATTATATTTTGGTATCAAATAGTATAATATTAAAAAATAAAATAGTTCAATACGAGAGTTTTAAAAATAAACATAGAAATTTTAAAAACGTAATACCCAAAAATGTCAGCTACCTTACTATGGAAGGCATAATATATAAAGCTAATACTAAAACTTTTTTCTCTCGAACACGCACGAATGTGCATATCATTGTATTAGAAGATGAAGAGTTTATAATACAAGAAAGCCAGTTAGTTTTCTCTTAGCGCTACATTTTGAAAGGTAAACATCCTGAGTACATGCTGGAGCGTTGCATCGCTAGGTCTGAGCTAATGCTGCAAGGACTCCTGCTCCGGCCTCCATCCAACGATCGGCTTCGGCCTTGATTAGCTGTAGTAGGTCGGTGATGCTTGCTGTCGATTCTCTGAAACACCTCGCATTGCGCTCCTTCCAAATTTGCCAGGAGACAAGGGCGAACAGGGAGTTGAAACCTGACCGCCTAAAACTTTGATATCAGCCAATGAAAAAGAATGTTGACGATGCCATTAATATGCAGTATTTGTAGAAGTGAATGTACAAGAGGATGAGAGCTACTCTACTAAGCTTGAGCCCATATATAGCTCTAAGGTCATGACGTTAACCAACCAATAAAGAAAAATATAACGTGCAACAACAACTACTTCCGGTGACAATAAACACTCTTGAAGCCATTAACATTAGAGTAGGACATGAGGGTAAAAGAGTATAAGCTAAATTGCATACGTACAGAAGTCTGCCAAAGTTGAGGAAGAGAGAAATGATTGATTACTCTAAAAAAAAAAGGGCAATGTATCAAGTGCAAACCAACCTTTCCGTGCAAACCAACTGCGGAGGAGAGGTGGGAGGGGGGATTTGTAAAAGTGTAATTAGGAGCGGGCGTAATTATACTTTTGCAAATCCCCCCTCCCACCTCTCCCCCGCAGTTGGTTTGCACGGTTTGCACGGAGAGGTTGGTTTGCACTAGATATGTTCCAAAAAAAAAAAAGTCTGGGTCTGGCAAACAAAACATATTTGTTTGCCGGGCCATGCCTAGCTGAATTTACACATAGGTTGGTACCGGATGGCCCAGCCCAACAAACAAACAAGGCATGCGGGGCCGGTCCCTTCATCTCAAGTCTAATCTCGGGCAGCAATCACGGCAGCCAAGTCGCGTCACTCAAACGGTCGAAGCCAGATCGCACGGCCCGGCCATGATCCGCCTAGATTCGGATTCCTGACCGCTCGTGGCGGCCGGCCCCGATCCTGCCAACTGATGGGCAGATTTGGCTTGTGGCTCAGTGGCTGCCTCTGGCTGGCCGGCCGTGCGTCGCTGCGAGTGCGAGCACATGGAAAACGCCCGGCCCGGCACCCAGCAACCTTCCGTCGAGTCACTGTGTCAGCGCAGCTGGTGCTGGTCGCATCGCATCGCCATCCTAGCCTGCGGCCTGCACTAGCGGACGTCGCTGCTTTTGGCGCCCGGGTGCTCCTCGATCAGAAATTCAGAACTCAGAAGTGCAAGTGCAGTGCCCTCTCATCAATACTCCTAGTTAGCTTTTCACTTTTCGGCCTTCAAGAACAGCCCCGCTCCGGCCACCCTTTTTGGCAGCCGCTTGGACGCATCGGATCAATGGATCATCGTCATCATGGTATCATCTGCAAACCGTGGTGATGATTTGCTACTCGCAAAAGGCAGAAAACGCGCGTGCGGAAACACGCTGCTCGATCGCGACGCTCAGTTCCAATCCAGCCACGTTGGAACTCCTGCTGCATGCTGCGGTCCTATTCTGCGCGCACTGCCGAGCATGCACGGCCGGTTCTTGGTGCGCGGAAGAGAGTGGAAATGCACCTTCCGACCATCGGCGGCCGAAGGAAGTTGCTGTCGCCTGTCGGGGAGATGTGCTGCTTGGGTGCATGCACGTATGTAAACCCAGTTGCGGCGACGCACGTTGCAGGAACCCGGTTAAGATATCCTACTATATGGCTTTGGAGGAAGCCAAGGACAGTTTGCATTGGTTCGTGTTTAGGGACGGATGCTTGTTCGTTTATCTGATAAGTCATGATTAAAAATACTGTTAACTAATTTGTTGTCAGATAAAAATATTGTTTATTAAGTTAAAAAATACGACTTATAAACTTAAAAAAAAGTACGGCTTAAAAACAACAGATCGGGACGGGATAGTGCCGTCACTCGTGGCTGGTGCCGAGTGCCGACAGCAAAGTGCCGTTCAGAAAGTAGCTTTTGTTTTTCTTTTCCTGTACTGTACGTATCACCCGTGCCTTAACCTAGAAGGCACGGGTACAGGAAAGTGACGTTCAGAAAGTGACGTTGCATGCTCTAGCGAATTGCGCATGCGCTCTCGTCTTTCGCTGACGACTGCCAACTGCCAACACTCCTGTAGCGTAGTGGGTTCTCCGGTTAAGGGAGATATATCAATCAAGGTTTAATAATGTTGGTGGCACTGAAAAATCTCTTCGGCAGCAAACCAATAAAATAGCGGCAAAGAGCCGTTGTATAGAGACGTTTGCCTATAGTTTTGGTTTGTTCCTTGTTACTGTATCACAGTACTGCCCTGTAGTGCGAAACAACTGGAGTTTGGAATTGGGGTCTGGGAGTTTTCTAGGCGGCTACGGTTGAGAATTTCTTCTTAAAATCTTTATATATATCATGCCCGGGAAATAAAAAAAGGCCCCTCTAACACCTAAGCATGTTATAATAAATTTTTTTATGCAGGATATTTTCTTTAAGAAATTAAAAAAAAACATGCATGCTATTTTAGAGGATCATATTGGTTATGGTTCAAGGCACTGCTAGTGTGAAAATTAAAGACAGAAGTTTTGATTGGCAAACAAAGCGTTGGAGGTTATGCCGGTTATCACTTTTAGATGTGTTTGCCAAGAATGGATGGCAAAGTAATAATATACTCTGATTTTCTACTATTTGAGTGCACTGTTTTTATTTGTTTATGTTAACAAATAAGCTAATAATTGTATGTGGTCGTAGAGACTGGATTTTTTTTATTTTTTTGGATGTTTTAGAGGAGTCCTACACCTAGATTAAAGGTGTTGTGAGAATCGGGTGAAATATTCATTCTCCACAGCTGAAATTTTAGTTACATCAATTTTCCTAGGAACCACACTAAAATAGTCACAATAACTCTAGTACAAGTCAATTTTTGTTTATTCCTTTCTATATACACATGCTTTACTCCCTTCGATGCATGCTAATTTGGAAGAAGAAAGGGGAAAGCAGTTTTTTTTTGGGGGGGGGGGAGGTGTTGGAGGAGGGGGGAATAAGGTATGGGGAGAATACTTTCACCCAAACTCTGAACCAATACCGTGGAACGATCATTCTCCTGCCGGCCAAGTTATTTTTTTCCGCCGATGACTGAATTTGTGCGATGCTCAAGGAACGTACAAAGTTGTCATGAATCATAATCCCTTGTACACCCCCGTGATGTAGGCGCAGTTGATGAACTGGTCCCCGGAGACCGGGTAGCAGAGCAGGCGCACCCGTCTTTGGATGGCCTCGGCGTGGAGTTCCAGCCGCGATGGGCGAGGTAGCACCCCACGGGCGGCGTGGCGGAGCACGCCCTGCGCTGCGCGCGCCAATCCACGAGCTTGCCCTCGCTTCGCCACGCGTCCGCGAACCCGTCGGGGAGCCCCCCAGCCGCCAGACGCGTCGCGCTTGAGCGCCCACAGAACGGGCGGCCCGTGGCCTCGAGCCCAGCGCCGGCTCGCGGACCTTGTCCGCCAATCGACCCACCAGGTGCCGAACGAGACGTACACCACCGACCCGCCCGCGCGCGCCCGCCCACCCGATGCACGCCGAGTCCGCGCGCGCCACACATCTTTGGGTTCTTGTTCGTTAACGCGTTGCCGCGCTGCTGCCGCTGCGCCGCGGCCGCCGCTTGTGCTTTCGGCGATGATGCCGCCCGGCAGCAGCGCCGGGCCGACCGGGAGGACACGCGGGCCATGCTGCGGCGCGGCGGCGGCGCTGCGTCGTCGTTCTCGTTCAATGGGTTGCTGGACACCCGCCTCGGCCTCGGCCGGAAGGAATTGACGAGCACCAGCGGAAGCCCCCGCGCGGTGCAAGGTCTGGAGCCGTAAAGGCGAACGCGACTGGACTGGACCTCCGAGTGGCCGAAGTCGCCGACGAGCCACGCAGCTCCTCGACACGGAGCTCCACTGCGCCGGTAGGGATCTCGAGGCCCCGATCGTCGCCGTCCGCCGTCGTCCGAACGACTGTTGTTGTTCATCATTGCCGGACGACTCAACAACCGACGAGATCGGTGTACCTTCACGCCGAAAAAAAAAGGCAGTACCAAAGTTAGTGCATGCATGATACAAAGAATCGTGCAAGATTCTCGCCCTAGGTTCCGTGTGCCTGGCACGCATCCGCGTTTCGCGCGCCGCCGGACCGCCGTGCCTGCGCCCATGCGCGCATGCCGCTCGCCGTCCCTCGCCGTTCGTTCGCGCCCTTTCGGCGGCCGCCGCTGAAAGCGCAGAAACATGACAGCTGGCTGGCCGTGCCGCGCTTTTGCGCGCGCCACAAGCGCCAAAGATGTTGCGTGACCATGACCGTGCCGCCCGCCGCCACGCCCGGCCTAGGGCAGCGCGCCGCCGCATGGAGCGCCGGCCTTCCGCCCGCCGCAAGGCCATCAGCGCCTCGGCCGCGCCCGCATTGCCCCGGCACTGCGTAGTGTTCGGCCATGCCATCACGCCCGGCCCGGCTCGCTCGTCGGCCTGACCCACGACCGGCTTCCGCTGCGACTCCGTCGACGTCCGCGACTCCGTCGTCGGACAGGTAAAAATTATGAATTTGCAATGTGCGTACTTAGTTAGCTTTGATTGTAGTGTAGTAATTTTGACATTTGTTATTTACTAGTTAATGTGATTGACTCAGGTAGTTGATTTAGTTAGTAATCTAGTGAGATAGATATGTAGATAAATAGAAACATAGATACATAGGTACATAGATATAGTTAGATAGCTACTTAGATAGATAGTTACATATTTAGTTAACTAAATAGAATATGGCTATTTAGTCAGTACACTGTAACTATGTATGTAGTTATTATCTTATTTACTTAGTTTGTAGTTAGAAAGTACTTGTTAGATACTATCTATCGTCTAATTTGGACTAAAGGACATGTGTTTCGTTATGAATTTGAATTAGATGGACAACCTAGTGACCATATATCATGGAGGCACCGTTGAATACGATCGCTATGGATATGTTGAGTTTGTTGACATGCAAAGTGTGCATGTACTATTCAATGATAGGCCTTCATTTAGTGAGATGGTTGCAAGGGCTCGGGAGGAGCTACATTACCTTGGAGATGATGGCATTGCAGTTGAGGGTGTACTGCACTTAGGTTCTTCTCTCAACATCCTCAGGCGAATGATCACAATTGGGTGTGCGGATCAGTGAGAGAACTATGTGAGATCGGCTATGAAGAGCTAGCTGCAATGTTTGGACGTGGTTGTGCGTCGGGTGTTAGTTTATCCCATCCCTCATGGGTTTTCCCCACCAATGGGTCAGCAGGCACACATCGACCCTCCCGTCCCAAAACCTGATATGTATGTGGAGGTTGCACCTACGGTTCCCGATGCTCAATCTGCCCCCAATGCGGTAGTTGGAGATGCTTGTCAGACTCATGTTGTTGTGGCAGATCCTCCTCATGAGATTCCTTTGACACAAAATCATCTGAGTAAGTGTCTTAACCGCATGGTTATTGGGAACTTACCCCTTTCCTTACATCCATTTCTTTATTTTTTTCCTCATTTCTCTGCTTATGTTGCAGGAGACATTCCTGAGAATCTGGATGTGCCTCCTGTTGCTGCGCAAGTGCACTGTGGAGATGGATTCCGTGGCTCCAATAGTGTTGAAATTATGAATGATTCAGAGCCATATGAGATGGCAAGGGCTCTTGATCCTGATGATGATCGCCCTATTGGACAGCTGATAGAGAGTGATGTTGAGATGCTGAGGCGTATCTTTCCCGGCCGCCGCGATCTAAGAGTTCATGAATTCAACGATCTTGCTCATTCCGATCAGGCGTGTGCAGAAGGACATGATGATGAGCTCCTAGAGCTCCTGAGGCCGGCCCTAACATGGTAATTGAGAGTGGGAGGGTGTTCAAGGACCTCCCTGCATTGAAGAGGTGGTTGCAGGCATTTGTAGTGATACAAAAGAGACCTTACAAGATCTTGCATTCATATGCGGAGCGCCGTTACACGGTTGTGTGTGACAAGGAACGCTGCCCATGGAGGGTTTGTGCAAGGAAGCAAAAGGTCACCGGAAAGTGAAAGTTCACAAAAGTTGTTAGGCCATACAATTGTGCTGACCATGAGTTGACACTGAGGCATCGACAGTTGACTTCTACCCTCATTGCTAAGAGGTTGATGGAAATATTGCAGGGAGAACCCAACATAAAGGTGAGGACAATTATCAGGACCGTTGATGCGTTGTATGGAGGTTATGTGATAACTTATGGTAAAGCTTGGAGGGCTAAGCAGCGAGCGTGGAAGATGATATATGGGGACTGGGAGGATGGGTACGAGCAGCTGCCAGTACTTTTCAATGCAATCAAAGCGGTGAATCCAGGCATGCATTATGAGTACATCCCAAAACTAAATGCATAGAAGGATGAGAGGTAGATATTCTTCCGTGCTTTCTGGTGCTTCCCTTAGTGTGTCGAGGCCTTTAGGCACTGTCATCCCATCTTCTCCATTGATGGTACGTTCTTGATTGGCAAATACTAGGGCACACTTCTTATAGCCATATCCTGTGACGTGAACAACAAGTTGGTTCCTTTAGCATTTGCTTTGGTTGAGAAGGAGAACAATGACAGTTGGGGATGGTTCTTGAGGCTAGTTTGGATACACATGGTTGGGCCTGGCAGGGAGGTTGGCGTCATATCTGATAGGCACCAGGGCATACTTAATGCCGTGCGAGAGCAGATAGAGGGGTATGCGCCTTTGCACCATCGTTGGTGTACTCGGCACCTTGCCGAGAATCTACTCTGGAAGGATAGTGTGAAGGGTAACTTTGATCTATTCTAGGAGGCTGTTCGATAGCTTGAGGACAAGTACTTTCAGAAAAAGTTGGAGCAGGTCAGAACATCATCAAATGCAGAAGGTAGACAATGGCTCACAGGTTTGATGTGGGATTTGGAGAAATGGACGAGAGCTCACGACGCCGGTGGATGGAGGTACGAGTTTTAGTGCAGCAACATGGCGGAGTCATTCAATAAGTTGCTATTGGGGATACGTGGTATGCCCATGAATGCAATCGTTCAATTCACCTTCTATAAGCTTGTTGCCTGGTTCAACGATAGACACGCCCATGCATTGAAGTTGTGGAGTGATGGAGAGATATGGGCTCCGAAACCAAAGGCACACCTAGAGAAGGCAAATGAAAAGGCTGGCACACATGAGGTTACATGCTTTGACCATGCCACAGGGGCTTATCAGGTCGAGTATAGGGGCGGTACAACGTCCGACGGCGAGGTCCGAGAGTCAAGGATGCATGTGGTTGTCCTCCAAGATTTCAAATGCACTTGTTGTAAACCAAAGCAGTACCACTTTCTATGTTCCCATTTGGTGGCAGCAGCTAGGCATCGCAACTATAATATCGAGAGCAGGATACCTCACGAGTTCAGTGTCGACACGCTTGTGCACACATGGAGCCCCCACTTCGTGCCTTTTCGGGACCCTGGAGAGTGGCCTCCATATGATAGGCCGAAGTACATTGCGGATCCAGCTTACTGTTGAAACAAGCGTGGATCAAGAAAGAGGATGAGGATCATGATGATTATGGATCAGATACCCAAAAGAATGAGGCGTGGGAGAGGAACCCCATTTGTTACTGACCCCGAGCAGTACGAGTGCGGCAGGTATGGTAGACTTGGCCACAATTCACGAAGTTGTCATTGACAGATTAGTGAGGTGCGACTATTGGTTGATTTTATTATTTCATATTTGTTGTAATTATTTAATTAATTATACATGTCTCAATTTATGCTTGTAATTGTGTCAATTACTTGTACATTTCTAAGCTCATGTTTCATTGTATATGGAATTTCTAATACATTGACTTTTTTTGTAGGATGGCGCAATTCCACCTGCTCGACCCGACGTACGAGGCGACCCACCGAGGATGTCTCATAGCGCAGGGGCAGGTAATAATCTGTATGTTTTGTTCAAATTTTGGTGAGCGTACAGGTGTTCGTGAAGTTACAGGAGACTATGTTTTATTGCATGCAGGACCTTCTGCTCCTTCGTCCTAGAACCCATAATGGGTTCTTAGACATGCGGTACGACGATAGGTACACTCATTTCCTACAAAGAGTTGGCCTGGATGTCATCTCTTTTCAGGTTCATCGTGGGTTGCCCAAGTTCAACTCAGCGGCCATAACTGCGTTGGCTGATAGGTATTATATTCAATCATTGCCTCCATTCATGGCGATTTGTTCATGCGCTTGCCTTTTTGACATGTAATCTTGCTTTGTCTAAAATATAGGTGGTGGCCGAAGACTCACAGCTTCCACCTACCTTTCGATGAGATGATAGTCACGCTCCAGAACTGTCAGAAGATGCTAGGCCTGAGGATTCATGGCAACCCAGTCACCAGAAAGTGCAGGTCAAAAGGCTGGAGAGCACGAGTGGAGGCCTTCCTTGGGCATGAGCTTGGCAAGCAAGGGTCTCGCACTTCTAGAGTTCTCATCTCCTGGCTCTGGCAAGAGTTCGCATAGTGCCCCAAGGAGGCAGATGAGGAGACAGTTGGGTACTACTATAGGGCGTGGATCCTACACCTGTTTGCATGCGTTCTCTTCCCCGACACCACGGGTGACACAACATCCTAGGTGTGGGTCCACTGCCTCAGTGACTAGGACCAGGCGAGTCACTACAGCTGGGGCTCTACAGTCTTGGGTTTTCTATACCAGCAGATGTGCTAGGGGTGTCGTCGAACTTCATCCACAGCGTCACTTGGTGGATGTGTGTACTGCTCAACCTATAAATAACCCCTCACTCCCTCTCATTCACACACACAACAAGGAAGAAAAGCACTCCTCAGCATTTTCTTTTGTTGCAGTGCCAATGTCTGAAGGGTCATCCAGAGGGAGAGGAAAGGGGAAGGGAACAACCATTAGGTGGGAGGGTCCTCTTGATCCCGATTTCTTTGAGGAAGCTCTTTATGAGAGGTTCCCAGTTGAGAGCAAAAGTGATTTCACCAAAGAGGCACCACTGAGAGGATACGATGAATGAAAAAAAGAGTGGCCAAAATGCATGCATGGTGAGGACTGCCTAGTACAAATGTTCACTGAGGGAATAGATAGAGGTCGTCGTTTCTTCAAATGTCCGCGAGCATGGGTAATTGCTATTAGTATTTGTTTCTTCAATATGTTCCTCGTCTATACAACTTACATGACATACTTATTGCAGTCGTCCTTGGCTGAAGAAAACTATGGGTTCACTAGGTGGGTCAATCCTCGACCTATTTATCCGTATGCAGAGTACATCTACTACCTACAGGACCTTATCTTCGATCTAGAAAGGGAAGTTAGCAGTGGTTACAAGGACAACGAACAGGAAGATGAAAACAATGGTGCCAATTTACAGGAGGCACTCTGCAATGATTCATATTGCACCTGCCCTAATCACAGGAATAAGGGTCCTCCGCCGCCACCCCCGCCGCCACCACCACCAACAATGGGAGGCTACTTTGGAGAAGGTGCAACACAATTTGCTATGTGACCACACTACTAGGACGACTTTATCTTATTCACATACCACATCTATGTGTTTATTGTTTGGTTTAATTACCTAAGGCATCTTAGGTTTAGTCGAAGGAACTCTATACCCTAGTTCGGTACATGTTGTCACATGCCATTTCATGTGTTTTGTGTGTTCAATTATATCAACGAAATATGGTCGACAGTCTACCTAGGGGTATACCCAAGGTAGTAGATTGTTGGCAGACAGATGCGCAAGCCACAAACAAGACGGTGACACAAGACAGACACAAGGTTTTATCTAGGTTCGGCCGCCAAGAAGGCGTAATACATACGTCCTGCGTCTGATTTGTATTGCTGTATGTCAATGAGAGATGTTTTATAGAGGGGTCCCCTGCCCGCCTTATATAGTTCGGGGGGCAGGGTTACAGATCTGGAAACTAATCCTAGCCAGTTATAATTGTCATATGTGGCCGGATAAGGATTCCTATTCTAACCGACCAGGATCTTGATTGATCGCCAAATTCGCCTTGACTCCTTGCGCGGGACTCCGATCAGGTTAACCGGGCCGCACGTCATCTTTTGGTGGACCGGACCCACCGATCCAGGCTGGCCCAAGCTTAGCCATAAGGGTATAGGGGTTAATACCCCCATAGCTAGTCCCCGAGCACCATGTATTATGCTGCGACACACCATTTTAACCTTCTCCGACAAGTAAGGCTTGAGTCCTTGACATCTCTGACCACCGTTGTCGCCAGAGAAGTCGGTTGTCCGAAGAATATATGGTGCTCTTAAGAAAAAAGAAAAAGATTTCCGTCCTGGGAAGTGTGCCCACTTGTATTTCTGAACAGAAATGTAAGTGCGTCTTGGAGCGTAGCGTCCTTGATCATCAGAGGCGTAGGGGTCGAAAAACAAACACATTCACCGTAAGGTGAAGTGTGCCCACTTAGTCCCCGAGCCTAGTAGTAGGTGACGTAGGCACGTGGTGCCAGGGTCTGAAAAGAATTCCCAATTAAGTTGAGAACCCAATTGTCGTACAAGCAACACGAGATGCACCGGCTGGTGCATCGTACTGATGTAGTCCCCAAGCTTGCTGGAAGGAGAAGTATGAGCCTTGTAGCAAGGTCTAAATAAATGTCTCTCAACTGTATGTGAGTACAAATCACATGTAGCCGAAAAGAACAATCTCCGAGCAGTGGTCGGGACAGTCCCTGAGCACATCAGTAGCTGGAGCAGTCCCCAAGCGTGGCAGTAGTCGGAGCAGTCCCCGAGCACGGCAGTGGTCTGGGCAGTGCCCGAGCACGTCAGTGGTCTGGACAGTCCCCGAGCACGGCAGTGGTCTGGTCCATCATTGAGCTCAAGATATGCAGCCAAAAAAAAGAATGCCGCTTGTATTATTATTTGGTGTATTTATTTATCTCCTTACTCTGTCAAGTCCAATCTGCCACGTCTGGTCAAAAAAAGCAGACGAATATAACATATCACTCTGCCTTCTTACTCTTTCTAGCAAACAGTCGCTTGGCGCCTGTATGGAGGTGCGTCAGTGTGGGCCCTCTCACATTATCAACGAAGAGTCGCGTACACTGGAAACGAAGAGGCGCGTTTGTTGGCGTAGATCTCGAGGTTGTGAAAACAACCGTCTGCGGTGCGTGCGCACATCTCCTAAGAATCTCGGGCGGACAAAACGACGGAGCCCTTGGTTATTTATAATATAGAGCTGGTAAGTTACTTTTTACCGATCCCCATTGTCATTCACCGCCGCAACCTTCTTCTTCCTCTCGCCGAACCCTACTCCTCCGAAAATCACCACCAATCCCTCCTCCACCGCATCCACCCTCTTAACAAGGGCAGATTAATGGCGAAGAGAAACGCCCAGAAGAAAGGCGGAGTCATGGCGAAGGAGTGGTGGAAGTCAAGGAGCAATGAGCAGACCATCGAAGACCTCGTCGCCATGGGAGTGCTCCACAACAAGGCACTCGCGGGATGGCGTGCGCTGGAAGGAGAAAGCTTCCCCGATCCACAACCATGTGAGATTGTGGTTTTTGAGAATTTCTTCAAGCGGGGTTTTGGGGTTCTAGTGCACCCTTTCCTTCAGGGACTCTGCTTGTATTACGAGATTGGGATTTGCAATCTGCATCCCAACTTGATTCTTCTTGTCTCCACCTTCATCCATCTTTGCGAAGCTTATGGTGGCTTCCAGCCCCATTTCGACCTCTTTCGCCATCTGTTCTGTCTGCGGAAGAAAGGGAGCGGAGGCTCGAAGATAGCCGGAGGCGTATACCTCAATCTGCGTGATGGTATGAAGGCCCAGTACCTACACTGCCCATGGAACACCTCACTAGACAAATGGTACAAGAAATGGTTCTGCATCCACGAAGAGCCAAACACGATCACCCTGTGTGACGTGGGGTTGATTCCGGACAAGAAGAACAGCTGGTCGGAGAAGCCCGAGCACTTGGAGTAGATCGCAGAACTGCTCGGGTTGATCCCGTGGGGAAAGCTGGATGGTCCAACCATGGTCGGGAACTTCATCTGCCGAAGGATCCAGCCCTGCCAAAAGAGGGTACATCCTGGCTTCGAGTACCAGGGTAGCGCAGATCCGACGAGGACTAGAAAAGAGGCGCTCGACAAGATAGAAATCAAGGCCAGAATTGGGGAGCTATTCAATCTAGCCGACCCCAATTATGTCAGGTTAAACGACATCGAGCACGCCTTCAAGCTGGCCCGACCTCCCCCAAAGGTAAATGATGCCTCCTTGTACCTGTAGATTTATGTTGCAACAAAAAATTGACTGTTGTCTCCTTTATGTTTCCCAGAGTAATGGTCATGACCGAGCAACAGTGTTTGTGTCTCCGCCCCCTAGCGTGGATTGGCCGCAAATTGCCGGCTCAACCGCCCAGACCAGTGCCAGTACCGAAGACGTCGACTGGGCGGTACTCGGAGTTGGGGAGGATGTAACGGCCAGGGCTGCTGGCAAGCGGCCGGCTGCCAACAAACGTCACCAGGCCATCTTCCCCCTTTCAGACGATGAAACAGAGGATGCGGACATCTTCTGACTCATCCCTCGAAAGAGGAGGAGACAAATGGGGTCAACAGAGCAGGGTGGCTCCTCTATGCCAGCAGTGATCGCACCACCGACCACTGCAACATAGAAGACAAACGGGGGAAGTGTCGAGCACCGAACCCCGACGCCAGTACCGGTGGTGGAAAAAGACCCGGTGGAACCCACCGAGCACGTGGAGCAGGCGCGGTCGAAGAGACGTTCCTTCGCCACGTTATTCCGTGCTTCCGAGCTGTAAGTATCTATAACTTTGATATAATCTTATAATTTGTATTGAATATTATTGTCTTCTAAACTTTCTCTGGTATATTAGGTCGGCGTCCACCGAAAATCCCGACCAGATAGCCGGGTGTGGCACGGCTTCGCCAGTACTGGCGGAAAGAACTGCTCAGCAGCCGACTGCGGAGGAACCTGTAGAAGAAATTCTACCGGAACCTCAGCACACGAGCAGCCCGACGTCAGTCCCCGAGCAGCTGGTCGAGAAGACAGCCGAGCAAAGTACAAATGCTCCGAGCACTAGCCCTGCTGAGGCGGATACCTTGGCGCCAAGGGAACCAGACCGAGTCGAGGAGCAGCAACCGGAGTTGGCACAGAATACACTTGCCGATGCTATGGCTCGTGGGAAAGCCATAGTGGTCGCGGAGACTACTATCTCTGGCCCAGCGCCGCCCCCTGAACAAGAGGCCAAAGAGGACGAAATCAAAGAGATCCTAGGCCGTCCCAAAGACAAATGACAACATGTATATGTGTCGCGCAGGCGGAACGACGAGTGGGTTATGCATGAAGAAATCCCCGAGATCGAAGAGACCCAAAAAGTTGAACGAGCGGCAAAGCGTTTGGTGACAGAAGTCCAGGTATGTTTGGCTTGACCACTTGACCCTGTAATGTAGTCAAACTATCTGACTTAGCTTGTTTATATGCAGGACTTGATGAAGACCGCAAAGTACCGAAAGAGGTGCTTCGACCAGATTGAGGGAATCACAGCGAGCAATAGAGAACTAGCGGCCGAGGTGGAACGCTTGCGCCACCAACTTGAAGCTGCCGACCAGGAGAGGACAGAGCAAGAAGCACAGAACCTGAACCTGGTCGGCCAGCTCAATGACAAAGAGCGTCAAAAAACAAGTAAGTTGTCATTTTATCACATCAAGTGTATGACACGTGTTGTTGCATTGTTGGTAATGACAGCTGTAATGCAGGCTTAGAAGCTGAGGTAACCCACCTCCAAGAGGAGAATAGCCGCGTGACCGCAGAGTGTGGTCACCTGAAGGAGGACAATGAGAAACTAGCGCGCAGCCAGTCTCAACTCCAGGACCACACCACCAAAATGAAGGAGGAACTGAAGAGTAAGTATTCCAGGCCACCGTTCTCATTCTGTTGCCCACCTTGACTTGTCGTGCCTTTACATTTGATGTCTTGTACGGTGTGCAGTTTTAAAAGCCAATGCCAAGAGGCATCTAGAAGCCGTGATGAAAGAGCGTGACGGCTGGAAAGCACGATGCCTCGAGGCCACCGAGGATCGGGACACATGGAAGAACCGGTGCCAGGAAGTGGCAACTGGCATTTTGCCCATCCTCGACCTTGTTGACCCGGCGCTCATAGAGGAAGAGCCAAGGACCCCCCAGCTCGGACTGGTCGAGAGATGCAGACAAGCATGGGGATGGTTCCAGGAGTTCATGAAGAAGGCGGGTGAGTACACGGGCGCCCCATGTGCTAAGCATGGTGCGTGCCCACTACCCTCTGATCGATCTCAAGCGCCTAGAGGCTGGATACCCGAAGGAAGTAGACCCAGACAAGGTGGAGGCGCTTCGGGTGGCCCAGCTGGACCTGTCGTCAAAGATAATTGGCAACATTAACCTGTGTGGAGGTGGGACAACACCTGTACAGGGTACGCCATCGACAAGTTAGCTGGAAACGCCATCTGTTGCTAGCCAACCGACGAAGCCTGCGGTCTCGACCAGCCAGGCATCGACGGGGCCATCCCCTTCAGCTCGACTAGCACAAGAGTCCCTGAGACTCGAGTAGGATATCGGAAGCAGCGAGCAGTAGGTGCCGCGCGCCCCGACCAGCCAATGTAATAGGCTTAGAGCTATAGAAGGAGGACATAGTTGTGTTATTGTAAACTTGGGCCTCTTCAGGCAAGCTTGTAATAATGTAACTGTATATCATTATAAGCTTGTTTGCTTTGTATAAAGCGTATTTAAGCTTGAAACTTATGTTGGTGGAACTAAGTGAGAACATAATAGCGTTCTGTTTAGTTGTACCATTTTGCTCGACACATCATCCTGAAAAGTTTGTGCGGCCCTAGTTTGGCATGTGGTCGGAGTGTGAGGTGCGTGACCTGTGCACATGCAGACGCGGACAAGTCAAACCAAGGGGGACCTGCCGATCACCCACAACGTAGAGAGCGGATCCCATGCACGTGTTGGGAGGAACCGGAGACAGGTCCTACTCTGAAAACCGTAGAAGGAGTGGTGGTCGGCTTTTATTGGCTAAGTTAGAATAACCATAAAAGTCAAAGTGACACATTAGAGTGGTCGGAGAAATAATAATAGCTTTATTGAAGTAAATCGAAAATACAAGAGGGGTACATATCTCAGTAGTTAAGCATAGAAACGTCTAAGCTTGTCGATGTGCCACGAGTTTGGTATGTCCGTACCGTCCAGGTGAGCTAACCTGTAAGACGTTGGTCGTGTGACCTCCTTGATCATGAAGGGCCCCTCCCATGGGGTTGCGAGTTTATGGACACCAGCCTGGTTCATCTTCCACTTTAGGACCAGGTCCCCGACCACAAAAAACCACTCTTTAACGTTCTTGTTGTAGTACCTGCGCAAAACAGCAAGGTATTTGGCCGTACGTACACAAGAATCGAGCCACTTCTCTTCTGCGCTATTCACTTCTAGCTCCTATACTTCATTAGCCTTGCCTTCGTCGAAGTTCTCTACCCGTGCTGATCTGAAAGCTATATCTACAGGGACGACCACCTCAGCGTCGTAAACCATAAAGTATGGCGAGACGCCGGTGTTACGACTGGGATGAGTTCTGAGTCCCCAGACCATGGCTGGTAACTCTTTGAGTCATCTTCCCCGAGCCTTGTCATTTTCTCTATACACCCTCTTCTTCAACATGTCCAAGATCATGCCATTTGCCCGCTCGACCTGTCCATTAGCTCTAGGGTGCGCCACCGAGACGTATTTTACTACTATGCTCCTTTCATCGCAGAAGTCCCAAAAAGCGTTCCCGGTGAACTGAGTACCCAGATCGGTGATGATGCTGTTCGGTATGCCAAAATGATGGATGACCTGGTCGAGGAACGTGACAGCCTTTTCTGAGGATGCCTGTACCAAAGGCATGTATTCTATCCACTTAGAAAATTTGTCGATCAACACAAAGACGCATGTAAATTTCCCTGGAGCCGGTTTGAAGGGCCCGATCATATCCAGTCCCCAGCATGCGAAGGGCCAGGAGGCTGGTATTGTCTGGATCTCATGTGCTGGTACATGGATTCTCTTGGTGAAGAACTGACAACCCTCAAAGTGGCGGACTAGCTTCTCTGAGTCGGATACTGCTGACGACCAATAGAACCCTGCTCGAAAAGCCTTGCCGACCAGCGTTCTTGAGGCCGCGTGGTTGCCGTAGGAGCCAGAGTGGATTTGGTCCAGGAGATGTTTGCCATCCTCCTGGGTTATACACTTCATCAAGATTTCCTCTTTTGTGTTCTTGCGCCATAGCTTGCCATCAACGAGCAGGTACTGCTTACTGCGACGCATCAGGCGCTCGTTCTCTGTCCGATCAGTGTAACCGCTACCATCTGTTAGGTACTTGATGAAAGGTATTCTCCAGTCAGGCTCATGAGTGGTCGGAGGGGGCTCGGCGGTGCTTGACGCCGGAACCGTAGCCCCCAATTGCTGGTCTGGAGGCTTGTCTGCCGTGGAATCTTTCTCTTCGATAGACGGCGTGAGCAGGTCTCGGACGAATATGCCATGTGGGATTTTTGCTCGGGATGATCCTAACTTTGACAGTGCATCCGCTGCTTGATTCTTGTCCCGGACCACGTGTATGTACTCGATGCCATAGAACCTGCCTTCCAGCTTTTTGATCAAATTGCAGTATGCATCCATCTTTTCGCTGGCTGTGTCCCAGTCCTTGTTGAGTTGGTTGATGACCAGAGCAGAGTCTCCATAGACATACCGGAATGCGCAAACCATGTAGGCACGCTTCGTACTCGGCGGCATTATTAGATGCTGGGAAATAAATCCTGAGGACGTACCGGAGCTGCTGCTTGGATGGTGATATGAAAAGGACTTCTGCTCCCACACCATCAATGTTGAGAGAGCCGTCGAAGTACATCGTCTAATATTCATCGAATCCGGGAGAGGCAGGCGTGCTTAAGTCTGTCCACTCGACGATGAAATCGACAAGTGCCTGAGACTTGATTGTAGTGCGGCTTGTAAATTCCAAGGAAAAGGGGCATAGCTCCATTGCCCATTTGACGATGCGCCCGTTCGCATCCTTGTTGCTAATGATGTCTCGCAGAGGGTACTCAGTCACGACCACCACACGATATCCGTCGAAGTAGTGTTTCAACTTTTGGGATGTTATCAGTATGACATAGATCAACTTCTGAATCTGTGGATACCTGGTCTTGGACTCGTTGAGTACCTCACTAATGAAATAGATTGGCTGCTGTACCTTGTAGACGTGGCCGGGCTCGTCTCGCTCGACCACCATGGCCGTGGAGACCACTCGATTTGTAGCCGCAACGTATAGCAGGAGTATTTCATCTTCTCTTGGAGCAGTGAGTACCGGAGGTGACGTAAGGTATTGTTTCAGCTGTGTGAAGGCAACGTCTGCTTCCTCCGACCACTCAAACATTTCGGATGCTTTGAGTAGTTTAAAGAACGATAATCCTTTTTCGCCTAATCTTGATATGAAACGGCTGAGGGCGGCCATGCATCCGGTAAGCTTCTGAACATCCTTCACCTTTTTGGGCGGCTTCATGTCCAAGACAGCTTTGACTTTTTCCGGGTTAGGGCGTATGCCGTCGTGACTGACGACGTTGCCGAGGAGTATGCCAGAAGGAACACCAAAGATGCACTTCTTTGGGTTTAACTTCCATTGGAATGTATTAAGGGCTGCAAAAGTGCGTCCCAGGTTGTCAACAAGGGTATGAGCTTCCTTGGTTTGGACAACTATATCATCAACATAAGCCTTGACGAGGTCATCTTTTATCTCGTCTTTGAGGCAAGCTTGTATAGCGCATTGGTAGGTAGCCCCGGCGTTCTTGAGCCCGAACGACATGGTCGTGTAGCAGTAGGCGCCGAAGGGCGTGATAAAAGATGTCTTGATCTGGTCATCCTTTTTGAGAGCGATCTGGTGATAACCAGAGTAGCAATCGAGAAAGGAAAGGAGCTCACAACCGGCGGTTGAATCTACGACCTCGTCTATACGAGGTAAGCCGAAGGGGTCTTTAGGGCAGTGTTTGTTGAGATCAGTGTAATCAACGCACATTCTCCATTCATTATTCTTTTTGCGTACAAGAACCGGGTTGGCTAACCACTCCGGATGATACACTTCTTTGATAAATTCGGCTACCAAAAGCCGTGTAACTTCTACCCTAATCGCCTCCTTTTGTCACGAGCGAACCGTCGTAGCTTCTGCTTGATGGGTTTGGCCTTGCCGTTGACATTCAAGGAGTGCTCAATCAAGTTCTGAGGTACACCGGGCATGTCAACAGGTTTCCATGCGAACACATCCACGTTGCTCCTCAAGAACCTGACGAGCGCGTCTTCCTATTTGGGATCCAGGTTGGCCCCGATAAGGGCCGTCTTGCTGGGATCACCGTCGACCAGCTGGATCACCTTGTGCTCCTTGGACTTGATGTTCTTGCGTGGAGCCTCGAGCTCTGGGATCTCCTGGTGGTCGATCAAGGTCTTCTTGGCGTTGAGCACGGTCTCGGCCATGCGAATAGAGAGGTCGTGAGCCTTTGCTATTTTGAAACTATCATCTTCGCAGGTATAAGCTGCGTACACGTTGCCTCGGAGGGTTAGAACTCCTTTCTCGGTAGGCATCTTGAGCACCAGATACCTGTAATGAGGTATGGCCATAAACTTGGTGAGCGATGGTCGACCAAGAATAGCATGGTAGGTGCCGTCGAAGTCGACGACCACGAAGTTGATGTAGTCGGTGCGGAAGTGATCCGGGGTCCCAAACTGCACTGGTAGCGTGATCTGCCCGAGAGGTGTAGAGCTCTGTCTGGGGAGAACACCCCAGAACTGTGCCTTGTATGGCTTGAGGTCCGCCTGAGCTATCTTCAGGGTGGGCAGACTGTTCTTGAACAGTATATCAATGGAGCTGCCGCCATCGATCAGTACTATGTCGAACTGAACTTTGTTGATACAAGGATCGAGGACCAGGGGAAAATGCCCTGGCTCAGGTATTGCGGACCATTGGTCCTTTCTACTGAAGAAGATTTCGCAGTGAGACCACGGAGGGAGCCGCGGATCGGTGAGGAGATTGTCGGTGTTGGCCACGTTCAAGCAAGCGCGGGCGAGCAGCTTGCGTTCTCATTTGGTCTCGATGGACACTTTGCCTCCAATGATGGTGTGCACACGATCGGTTGGCTTGACGTACTTGTGACGGGGGTCTGCATCGTCGTCGTTGTTATCCTCGTTGTGCCGTTCCCCAACGTCGTTAGGCTTGTCGGACGTATCCGGAGCTTGTTGACGCGTGTAGATAGACTTGAGGACGCGACAATTCTCCATGGTATGGTTCGACTTAGGATGGAGCTGGCAGGGCCCCTTCAATGCTTTGGCGTAGTCGTCTTCATAGTTACAACGTCCGCCACCCTTTTTAACGGTGTTGACCTCGCTGTCGTCTTTCCGAGCACGCTTGCTCCTGTAATCGTCACGGCGGTTACGCCGCTGATTACGTTGGTCACGATGGTCGCGGGAGTCGTTGCGCTGGTTACGGTGGTCAAAATTGTCGTTCCGACCACGGTTGCCGCGGTAGTCGTCGCGGTGTGGGGGATGGTCGGAGCGCGGAACCCTTGCTGCTTCTTCAATAATTATCTTTTTAGCGTCGTCGACGTCCGCGTATTTCTTAGCGGTGGGTAGGAGCGCTGTGACCGGATCAGGTCTCTTGCGGAGGAGCTTGTCCCTTAGGGCATCGTGGAAGCGGAGGCCAGTGATGAAAGCCTCGATTGCCTTGTTGTCGGAGATTGATGGGACCTTGATGCGCATCTCCGAGAAACGCCGGACATACTCGCGCAGTGGCTCATCTTTTCGATCTCGAATACGTTGCAGATCGTATTTGTTGCCTGGTTGTTCACAAGTAGCAATGAAGTTATCGATGAAGGCTTGCTTGAGCTCCTGCTAAGAGTCGAAATAGTTCGCCGGCAAGCTGACTAGCCATTGGTGACCCGCATGGCCAACAGCGACTGGGAAATAGTTAGACATGACGTGCTCATCAGCCATGGCTGATCTGCACACGGTCTCATAAAGCATGACCCATAATTTGGGGTTTTCCTTGCCGTTGTACTTCTGAAGTTTCTCGAGCTTGAAATTCTTGGGCCATATGACTTGGTGAAGGTGTGGAGTAAACTGCTTCAAACCCGGCGGGCCGTGGGCAGTGTCATATTCCATATGGCGATAACTTTCGTGGGACACTCGATCGTTGGCTCTCTGGTTGATGTGAGTGCGCAGATCGCGTCCACCGAGGTAATGGCAGAGATCGTTATTTCCATTGCGGCGATCTCGATTGCCATCTGGATTAGCCCTGCGACCGTGGTAATCGCGGCGATTGTCGTGGTTGTCCCGGCGGCGGTTGTCGTCCTAGCCACCATCATGACCACCGTTTCCTCCTTGACGGTTGTCTGATGGGTCGTTGTTGCACGAGCCACGTTGGTTGGGCGGCTGTGAGCGACTTGGGTGCTGGCGGCTGTGGCTTGACTCGACCGAGATGGATGGAGCCCGAGCTTGGTTTACAATCTCCGCGGTCTGGGCCATAGCAGCCGTCAGATAGGCTTGTATTTCATCGCGAACTGCTTGGGTTTCCGGGGTGTTGGGTAGCCGTTGCATTGTCGCCATGGCGATGGCTACGTTGGCACTTGGAGTTCTGAAGACCTGTTTGTCCCCCACCCTGTCGAAAGCATCGTTGAGGTCACGTGGCTGGAGCCTTATGCGTCGTGCCTCCTGGTCTGCTTCGCCTTCGATTTGTCGGCGATTAAACCGGTCAATATTGCGTGCTTCACGTGCAGTCCTTTCTTGTTCTGTTTTGCCAACTATCGGCGGTTCGTCATTGCTGACAACATGGATCAAATCCCCTCGTCTTGGCAGGAAAGATGGGAATTGTGAGAACCCCGGGGCGTGGTCTGGGATATCCAAATCATACTTGACGCCTTCATCTTCGTGATGCTGAAGCTCAGTGTGGATAGATGCATTAGATGCGGTGCCAGACGAGGAGCTGGAGTCGCCCTCTTGGACTGTGTGAACGGATCCTTCTTGATAATCTTCAATCTGGATCATGTTGACGAAGTTGTGTGGCTTCGGCTGAGGTCGGTGCATAAAACACAGATCCAAGCGGCGTTTCAGGTTGTAGGCGTAGCTGGAGGCAGCGTTCCGCAGGCCGTAGGGCTGGACCTGGTAGTTCTCCATCGAGGCTTCGTACTCGGAGAGCCGGAGGCCCATGGCGAAGGCTGGCCGGCGATGAGCAGAGCGCCCTTGAGGAGTAGATGTGACCACGAGATCTGTACCAAGTCATGCAGGACGACTGGTCCGAGCTGGTCGGGTAGATCTGTTGTGGGGAGCGGTTACCTGCTCATTAGGCTGACTTTGAATCGTACTTACCAGAGCTAGGGTTTCAGCGAGCTTGGTGCCGACCCGATCGATGGAGTCGAGCAGGTCGGTGTTGTCGATCTGCTTCCCTTTGTAGTGGAGAAGCGGATGACAAGTTGTCAGCGTGGCTGAAGGTGATGCGAGCATGGTCGGAGCCAGATGTACCGTGGTCGGAGCTAGATCCATCATGGTTGGAGCTGCATCCATCGTGGTCGAAGCCGTATCAATCGTGGTCGGAGCCGTATCCATCGTGGTCGGAGCCGTATCCACCGTGGTCGGAGCCGTAGCCGATGTAGGTGAAGTAGTGGTCGACGTAGACTGAATCCACGCCTCCTCCGGGGTCATGGCGATGAAGTCATCGGAGCCGGTGGTCCAGGTGATCTGGCCAACGGTGAACATGAGGCCGTTTGGCGTAGCCATGGAGCCGGAGATGATGACCATCTTGTTTGCTTGGAAAGCAATACGCACACCCCCTACCTGGCGCGCCACTATCGACGAAATATGGTCGGCAGTCTACCTAGGGGTATACCCAAGGTAGTAGATTGTCGGCAGACAGATGCGCAAGCCACAAACAAGACGGTGACGCAAGACAGACACAAGGTTTTATCCAGGTTCGGCCGCCAAGAAGGCATAATACCTACGTCCTGCGTCTGATTTGTATTGTTGTATGTCAATGAGAGATGTTTTTTAGAGGGGTCCCCTGCCCGCCTTATATAGTTCGGGGGGCAGGGTTACAGATCTAGAAACTAATCATAGCCAGTTACAATTGTCATATGTGGCCAGATAAGGATTCCTATTCTAACCGACCAGGATCTTGATTGATCGCCAAATCCACCTTGACTCCTTGCGCGGGACTCCGATCAGGTTAACCGGGCCGCACGTCGTCTTTTGGTGGACCGGACCCACCGATCCGGGCCGGCCCAAGCTTAGCCATAAGGGTATAGGGGTTAATACCCCCACAAATTATATAATGTCCTACTTCATTAGGTTTTATTTGCAACACGTGATCACATTTCAATACGTTCGTAGTATTAAGCTGAATATTATGACCACAAATAATGAAAACAACCACATAATGAAAAGTCCAATACTATGCCACATTAAACAATATAATAATACTAAAAGTACGTGCCGACAGTAGACATAGGGGGCAAATGCACATTCAAATCCTCAGTCTGAAACATACTGAGTAAGCAACTCATCATCCGAGTACCAGTCTTCTATCACAACCCTATTGCTATGGCTAGGCTCACCTGCATTGCTCTGACCTGCCTATCGCCTGTAGTAAGCGGCCTCCGCTTCATCTGCGGCCTGAGTGAAGAACGTGTCGTCATCCTCCTCCGCTTGCAAACCCGCCTCTGCTAGAGCGATGAGCTTGCTCAGTCTGCCAGTGTCATCTTTAGCCTCCTCCACCTACAAGCCCGCCTCTACTAGAGCGATGAGCTCACTCAGTCTGCCAGTGTCATCCTCATCCTCGTCCCTCTCACCAGACAACACAATCGGTGATTGAACGGTGCGATCAGCTCGCGATCTGTGCTCATCTAACTTCTTTTCCTCATACCTTGCATCAGCCACCTCTGTGGCATGTTCCTCACTGCATCCAATTCCTTTATGTATAAAATGCAATCAGTTACCAACGCGATTATATTACATTTAAATCAGGCAACGAAAAAAGGCTTTCAAGCACTCACTGGCACATAATGCAACAACATGATCGTTCAAGACTTGCATCTGTACTCTTGTCTCCTCCCTTGCCTCCTTCCTTGCCCTCTCCTCCTCTAACATCATCCTTCTCTCCAATCCCCATTTGTTAAGCCCAACATCGATCGGGTTACAAATACCGCACTGTCTAGCAAACTCACGCATCTTTTCTTTGTGATATTTAACGAATAGGTTGACGTAGTCAGGTCCATATCCCCTCTTCCGAGTAATTACTTGCCTCCTCTTCAGTTCATCTAAGAACTTAGATTGACCATCATAACATTCCCACCTACATTTCCTAGTGCTCTGTTCAAACGAAAAATTATATCATATATGTCTTAGCAAATAAAACAAAATACAATTTCATGTTTACCACAAAAATAACCAACCTCATCATAGTCAACCATATGGCCACAATAATAGCCTATTCTAAGCTCCGAAGGAACTAGGCCATAGTTTGATTTAACACCACATTTGCACATGACAGGAGGTGCTTTGTAAATTACCCTTTCTTTCTTCTTTTCCTTAACCTTTCGCGGTTCTTCCGGCCATTTGTTCTTAGGACCATACAACCACTCCTTGAAATGATACTTCGCCTTTGAAAACACCTAAATAAGGTGACATTAGTACATGAACACATATAGCTCAACATTTCAACACATACACTTTACACTTACTTCATGTTTGTTTGGACACACAAACTCCAACGTATTCTCAGGGTTTATCACAGCTCGATCTCCGTAATCGCATAGAGGAGGTTCCTCAAGTCGTCTAACTATGGCTAGGTGCTTTTCCTTAGCTGTCATTGGCGGAGGGTTAGGGGGGTGGAACCCACCGCTTGAAGTGCTCACGTGGATGTCTCCGTCTAAACCAATTCGTCGAAAAGGAGGTACCTAGGATCAAACTTGTCTGCACCGTCGATCCACTGAAACAAAAGGCACCTCTCATGGTCCTACACAACGAGATTCCAACAAAATATTAGTAGCATACTTACACAAATAAAGAAAAAAAGATAGTGGAAACAATTTCTTACATTAAAACGACTGCATGTGTAGAAGCACCGCACCGTTGTGTCTGGATGTTTCGATTGAAAAATATGGGCCGAGAAACCACAGTCACAGTTAGGGACAGGGAGGTTCGGAGGGACGGGGGCATCTTTGCTAGACGCATCGGGGTATAATTCTCGAGGACGACCCCGTTTTCGCCAAAACTCCTCCCGATACATTTCTTGCATCTAACAAAATGGATGTAATTTAACAAACAAAAAACAAAACATCACAAATAAATGTCAATGAGAACCATAACTACAATACTACTGAAGAGGACCGTGACACCTAAGAGGGGGGGGGGTAAATTAAGCAACTTAAAAATCTAACTCTAAACTATGGTCTCTTTTTGTAACCCTAGCAAAAACTATGCAATAGATAAACTATCTAGATGTGCAACTATGGTTTGCTAGTGTGTTGCTATCTCTACCATAAAAGGAGTAATGTAATCAATTTAATGCGGAAGCTAAAGAGCAAGGTAGAGATATGCAAACTCCCATCGACGACTTCGGTATTTTTACCGAGGTATCAAGAAGCGCGCAAGCTTCCCCCTAGTCCTCGTTGGAGCCCCTCGCAAGGGCCAAGCTCCCGGTCGGGTTACTCCATGGATAGCCTCGGGCCTTCCGGCAAGCCTCTCCCGGATGCTCCCCGTTGTCTTCACTATCAAGCTTCTGGCCAAAACGCCGCGGGCCTTGTTCCCTCCGGTACACGGCGGCGGCCACACCACAACCGCGGTTGATGTGATCTCGTAAGACTACAAGCACCTCCGATGTACAATAATGGTGCGCGCAAGCACCGAGTGGTAAGAGATATGCAAACCTCACTAAACACTAGGCCTAAACCTAGAGCAAGCGCATAAGCGGTGGTCTAATCAACCTAAGCACTTTGCAAAACACCTACGCTAATCACCTAATGAAACACTAAGCACTATACAAGTGGAGACCACTAAAATGGTGTATCAACACCCTTGGTATGTTTCCTTAGCTCCACCCACATTAAATGGCCGGTTGTGGGGTCTATTTATAAGCCCCACTGAGAAAGTAGCCGTTGGGGATAAAATCCTGCTTTTCTGCTACTGACCGGACACTGATCACATCCTGACCAGACGCATCCGGTCGTCCCGACCGTTGGAGCCACGAACAACTGATCGGACGGTGCCACCGGACGTGTCCGGTCGCATTTTTGCCGCTCTGGAACCTCTCTGTACTCGACCGGACTCTGTTGTCCTGCGTCCGGTCGATTTTTTTGCCGCCAGCGTCCAGTCGCTGCTGCTGACGCCTGTTTGCCGAGCCTCTTGATCGGAGCGTCCGGTCACTTTCCTCCGGCGTCTGGTCCAGCGTCCGGTCACTTCTGTGAGCTCGTTTCTTCGTGATCTTGCGTACGGCTTGGTTCCTATCTTTATGCTTGGACTTGCTTGATATCTTGGGTCTTCTCTTGTGCTTCTAAGGTCTTGCTTATCGTGTTGATCATCGGATCATCATGTTTCCTTCGTCCAAGTCACGGCTTGCATCCTATTGAACTATAAAACAATCACTTGTAAATTCATTAGTCCAATTTGGTTGTGTTGATCATCAAACACCAAAATCCAAAGTAAATGGGCCAATGGTCCATTTTCCTTACAACAACCAATTTCGTTCTAAGAACCAAAAGCAATTAACGTTAAACCCTAAACCTAGGGTTTCCCATTTGATGCACAACAATGAACCCATAACATAACTACATGCGCTGCGGTTACCTAGGTTTGCTAGCTTTTCCACGCCTTGGCATCATCCTACGGTTGTATAATACAAATATTGAGGGATAGAATGAAACCCCAAGTAATGACGATTCTTAGGTTGAAAAATCGGACTAATATATACCGAATCGATGCGAAAAAAACTAGGAGAGGAACGAGGATACCTTGCTCTCGAAGATCTACGGATCAAATCAAAGTTTTCAAGGTCCAATATGCCGATTTGTGAGGTAGGGCGAAGTGGGGAGAGAAAAAATCCGAGAGGGAGGAGAAAGAAGAGGAAGAAGGCTCGGGCAGGATGGTTGGGGCCGGAGTTAAAACACAAGCTCGGCGCCAGGGTGACTGACGCCGAGTTTCCTGCCAGGTCACCTCCACATCTGCTTTGAGCCTAAGAGCTCGAGACGTATAAGCTCGGCGCCAGCAACGATGGCGCCGAGCTAAGGGTCCAGATTTTAAAATCTTTCCTCTAAGGACATATTTGTGAAATTTTTTTAAAAAGAGGCTAAAAAATAAAAAAATCGGTGACGCAGCTGGCAGAAACATTATAAGATGTACGGCTGCCACACTTCTATTGTCACATGCTCCAATTGGGTGTACCAACACTCAACATTTGTTAATACAGAAAAAAAAAATCTGTTATGGTGTGTGGAATGGTATGCACTGGCTTACATTTTTATTTTGCTCTTAGCGAATTTTACATTATGCATTGCTACCTACTAGAGCAAAACCGGGCTTGAATGTGTAGGGCTAAGAAAGCAACAAAATAGAAAGGGGTTTTCGTTAAAGCTTAGCAATATAATTTCCACTTGTTTAGGTGGATATATACACTCTTTTTTCTTTTTGGTGAAAAGAGGTGGATATACACTTGTGACTGCTAGCTTTACGTTAGTTTGCATTGTGATGTCGGACAGATTGTGTGTCAGTGAGTGCAAATCCAAGGTGTAAATGAAAGATGCAACACTTTTATCCGAGGTTTTTTAGGGGGAAAAAAACAAAGTTGCAACTAACTGAGATGGAGGTCGCACAAAAGTTTGAAGGAGGGGGTTTGTCCTAAACAATGCATGGCAACGTTATTTTACGTTAGTATAAGAAGCCAAAGCCGTCGTATAGCATTAGGCGGCCATGCTGCTAATGTGGATTCAAATAGAACAGGTGTGTTGGAGAAAGCTAATAGGTGTTAATAGTTAGTATGCTGCTCTTTTAAAAAAAAAGTGAGTATGCTACAATTAGCAGATATATAATAACGACCGAGCCCTAGTTGGGGCCTATGATTAAGGATCGTGCCTCTCGGCCGGCAAAACCCAGATTATTCTAGAGGGATCTCGAAGCATATATATCTTTTGGTTTCCACCGTCTCAAGGTCAACTCTACCATGTTACATGTCCGGTGCAACTCCGAACACAAGGAAGCTGTAACCAGCGTGCGTGCCGGCGGATAGATAGATATGCTATCTCATATATACCACTAGTATAGAAACAGGCTTTACTCTCCATTGAAAAACTCCTTCAGTCCTAGTTTCTCAATCGGCAACACTAATTTAGGACTAAAGGGCCCCTCCTTTACTCCCGGTTTCAACGGCAGGTACCTTTAGTCCCGGTTGGTAAGATCAATCGGGACTAAAGAGGCCTCCCGGCCTGGCCACGTGGGGCGGCCCTTTAGTCTCGGTTGGTATTACCAACCGGGACTAAATGTTTCATTCTTTTCTTTTCTTTTTTTTATTTTCAATTGATGATTCGTTTTGGTTTTCGAATACGCATTCTACGCTGCTAATAATATACGTATTCTACACGTTTATAATGTTCGAACATTTTGTACAAACTAAACTATGAAACTAACGTATATATTACATGCATATACATATATTGTACGTTATTTTATATACATATAATATGTATATATATATATATTACAAATAAAGCTTGTATTGTATATTCTATCATATCTTTGGGATAATAAATTCACTCCATCTGGTTTGGCTTCCATGTTTCGTTGACGTCATTGTAGAACTCGTCGGCGGGGTTGAGGACCTGGTCATTAAGAAATTCTGCCATGGTCTCTTAAATTGTTTTCAGTTGGTCACGTCGTATGACTTTTTCCTTCAACCATAGAGTCTTCAATAAAAGTTAAAGGAAGAGTATTAATATATATATATATGTGTGTGTGTTGGTCACGTGATTACTTATATATATGAGCAATAAAAGAAATTGTGAATATATGAATATATTTATATAACGTACTTTGAGGTTCTCTTCGGGAGTTCTTTTTTAGTACGTCATGATGAACTCGCAAACATAGTATCCGCAGTAGTTGTTCTCCTGTTCTTGCCTCAGAACCCATTTTTACGAGAAAAAAGATCCGGTGAATTGAAGCATGCATGGTGTTAACTGAATTTATATATAAATGTAGCTAGTATTTACTTTGTGTGCGATTACATCCAGTGGCGCTTTACAATGTTTCATGTGGTGTTTCTCAATGAAATTTTTTCAAACACTGCGCACAATAAAATAAAAAATTAATTTGGCCTTTAATAATTGTTGCAGTTAAGAGATCAGGGTATATATAGTTGCTAGAGAGACCAAATTACCCTTGGATAATATCTATCATGTCTTGGTACTCTGCTTGCTCTTTTCTTAACGAGTCTAAGATGCTCAACCGACTATTGGCCATATCGATGACCATCAATATCCAGTGATTGCTGCATATATTTTTATACATAAATATGATCGACATTAACTAGAGTCAACATATATATATATGGGAGATAGCTTAGCTAGTAAGCAAATAATTAAACAAATGTTCATATGATCGATATGAATTATTTAACACTCACTTGAAATTGTAGGGGAAGAATATGTCCTTGTTTTGTTGGTTCACTAAGAACCTCATAAGATTTTTCTCGAGTTTAGCTTTCCATTGAGGCGGGAGATGAGGGTGTTTGAATACGACATTTGGATCAACGAAACCAACATTATTATCCTTTCTTTCTCTGAGTTCTATCATCTCATATCTGCATATATAAAAATATAGTGTGAGGATATATAATTTATATATATACATGTAGCTTTATATATATACACTTTAATAGTAGAAAATAATCACACTTACACACAATAGCAGCTAATGAGACTTTTGTCGAGAGAGTCCAGGTGGCATAGTTGGTGTAATTCTAAAAACTCGACATATATAATGTCATCGCTACGTAAGTAATGTTGGTTTCTGACTCTAACAGAAACAAAGGTCTCTCCACGTTCACACGGCGCCATGTACCACTTGTTTAGCAGGTACATTTGCGTACCCAATTCACCTAATGCCTCAGGGTTGTATAGACTATTTCCATGTTCAAATTTCTTCCAAGGATCCACTTTCGGAGCAGATGGTCCTTCAGCGAGCACTTGGGCAAGGTCCAAACCAGTTTTCTAGTAAAACCGAACGAGTTCCTCATAATCGACGTCTAGTAAGTCTAAGTTTGAACCATATTCATTACGAATGACAAGAGGGGGGACTGATTGTTGCGATTGTTGTTCAAGTTGTGCAACACCTTTCCCTGCTCTAGTCTTTTTCTGTGCCGCCTCAAATGACTTGGTGAGAGAGCGGTCGTAGTCCGATTTTGGCAGGGTCTTTTGAGATTCCCGCTTTTTCTGGTCCACCTTCTTTCTTAGAAGATCTGGAGGTAGGTACAAGTACGGTTTCTCCGGGTTCTCCCTCGCTTCTCGTTGCTTTCTTACTTTTTCGAAGAAACTTTTCACATCTTTTTGTACTGCATCCTTTAATTCCTTTTCACTTTTCTCGTAAGACAGTTTTTGGGGAATAACTGGATTAGAGGAGGCTTTCTTCTTTGCCGGCTGGTGGGTCAACGGCTTTGTTTGCGGGGCGGACCTCTTAGGAGCTGGAGACCTCCTTGGAGGCGTTGGAGACCTCCTTGGAGGTGGCGGCGGTGGCGGTGTTGCATAATCATTGCTCGGAGCACTATGATGATCTAGAGATTGAATAATTAGACTTATGTTGGCGGAGGCCCTGTTGTGTGATTAAAAAAGAATAATTAGGTATAAGAAATTGTTATTATTAATCGTGCATGTCAATAGAAAATTTGTGAAAAAATTGTTTCGTTTAGTTTTGTCCGCACTTATTGTCTGGCAGTTGAGGAGGCGGCGGTGGACTAGAGACCCCGGGAATAATGATGTAGCGCTTGCGCCATAGTATGAATGTCTTCTCTGCTTCTCCTAGAGCCTTCTCCCGATCACCTCCTAGACTGTCAAGAGGCAGATCACTAAAACATTTGTTAACTCTATCCACTGAGACGCTAACATATCCAGGTGGTATTATTGCCCCATGGATTCTTGGTGTCTTGGTAGGATCTGGAGGAGAAAAAACACCGAGAGCCACCATGATTGTGGCATTCTCATTTGGAATATGTAGCTCACATGATGTAAACGGTGCAGTGATGTCATCCATGGGGAAACATAGCATTGCGTCATCTTGATTTGGCAACTCCGTGGAAGCGCTGCTGCTTTTCAACTAATCAGGGGGGCTAATATTAATGTTGATTCCTAGATCTGATGCCTACCTTTGGGCACTCATTGCTATTTGCACTTGCTTTCTGATTTCGTCATGCATTCTAGCTTGCATGTCTTTTTCGCGCTCCTGTGCTTAAAGCAACGCCTCCCATGACTCACGAACTAATTCCTCCAACCTGCTGATCCACGTTGTATCCTCATCCTTCCTTCTCTGTCGGCTTCTGTAGGTATCTCTGTCGTCAGGGAAACCATGCTCCCAAGAAATATTCTGCCCTAAACCTCTCGTTCGACCAGTGTGTTCAGCGATCCCGACGGCATACGTCAGTTCATCCTTCTCTCTATTGGGCCTGAACGCACCAATAGCTTTAGCTTATAGAGTATAAGACAATCTTTGTGTTGCTCTTTCGAGTTTTGTGCCATGAACCAGCTTCTCGGTCTTTAGACCCAGTCTTCCCCCATGAGCGAAAAACTAATTCTTCGCGTATTTGGGCCAATTGAGTGATTCTGGTGTGATACCCTTGGTAAGAATGTCCGCTTCTATTTTCTCCCACTTGGGAATGGTAGTCGCGTAGCCACCTGATCCCATGTCATGGTGGTATACCTTCTGTCGGGCATTCTCTTGGTTCCTTCTCACCCGTTCCTCACCCTCTTCGGATGTCTTGTACTGTACAAAATCATTCCAGTAGATCAACTTCGCGAGCGGGCCGCTAGTATTAAAATTGGGCGTTAGGTTCTTCTTGACGTATTTCGTGTATAGGGATTTATTCCAAGTCTGGAATTGTGTGGTCATCTTCTTCATAGCCCACTTTTGAACTAGTTCCTTCAATTCATCATCGTTGATAGCATCATAATCATCCGCTTACAATGTGAAATGTTGAAGGATATCATCCCAAATTAAATTCTTATCAAGATCAGAGACAAAACTAACATGAGGCTCGTTGATCTTTTGCTTCCATTCACGTGCACTGATCATAAGACTGTCCCTTACAAGGTACCCACAGTGTTGCACGAATTTTCTTGCATGTGGACCAAGTGGTTCGCCTGTCTCGATATTAAATTCGATATTATGTAGTGCCCCTCCAATGGTTTTTTCGGGTCTCGAATATTTTTGCTTTTCACCATTGTGGTCGTCGATCCAGAGGGCTACGTATAAAAAAAAGAATAAATAAATATCATGTGTACACATAATAGATGATAGATGTTCAAATATATATATATATAATATTCAAATATATATATAAATATATATACCTCGCCAGTATTTTCTTGCACAATATTTTCTTGGTTATCTTCAAGAGCCAGGTATTGACTCCCGTCATCTACATCCTGCTAGTCACCACCGGCAAATTGAGTGCCGGTGTTGATAATATCCATCATTTCTTCATCCAAGTTGTCTCTCGGGCAGCCATCTAACTTTTACTCCACTAGATATATCTACAAAAAATAAAAACTATATCTATAAAATGGACTCCTACAGGACGTGCCACCTCGAGGATAGTAACATTTATAGATGACATTTGTAGGTCTGAAGTTATCAAATATCCATCAAATTCTAGCTCAAAAACATGTTTAAATAAGTAACCATCCGTACTAGTTGACCTTGCTTACATGATCATCTCGACAAGCATTTCTTCACCGGACGGCACCGTACTTGGCCACAGAAGAGCTCTGTTTCTACGAGGAAGGAAACACGGTCTTCCACGACCGTTGCCGCTCTCCCTCGTAGAATCAAAGCTCCTCCTTGACATCCGTTACCGCTCGACAGAGAACATGCTAGCCGAGATGAACACGGTCCGCAAGTTCAACTAGTACGGATTTTCTACAATTTTCTGTATTTTCATATTTTAAAATAAGGTTCTAGCCGGGGTTCTAGCTAGATAGGTGTATGAGAAATAAGGTGTAGGAAAAAGGAGCCGTCGAGTCACCCACAATGAGGTTGATAGCCACATATATGTTCCGGCCAATAACCAAAACAAACTAGATAGGTACATACAAGGTGAAACGCATACATGTATCTTTGCTATGTACGGTTGATGTCGTCCATGGATGTGTGTGATTGTGTCTCGACTTAATTGATAGCATGTGCTGATGTAGCTAAACATCCCTCGCCAAACTAAATAGCACTAAATATCATCATCTCTCAATCTATCCCTTGATGATGAAGAAGCGCCATATATTCTCTTTATTATGTTGGAGTCATATATTTGAAAGTTATGAATTCCTATCCAAATCAGGGCTGCTTGTTTCCCTTTATTTGTTCTTTCAATGCTAAAAACTCAGGTTCGTGCCTACGAACGCCGCCGATGAAATAAAATAAACTCTAATGGTACATTGGAGATGAAGGGTGCCCGTTTGGTTCGTGCCTACGAACGTCGCCGATGATGCAGTCGCGGCAGAAATGCGACGATGAAATCGGCCAGAAACATAGGTTCGGCATGAACCAAACACGAGTGGATCAGAAGTCATGAACCAAACAAGTTCAGCGCAGGTTCGGCGTGGCGAGCTGTGGCAAGGTGAAGGCATGAACCAAACACGTCCGAAGTCCTCCAGAGCTGTACTCCATGGCCGCCCCGTTCCCCTACTTCCTCTCCATGGTCGTCGGTCCGAGCACACACACACACACAAATACAATCTACAAATAAAATCTATCTATGTGCACACACTCATACACACACTATTGCTGACGAGGACGACGAGGGTGGAGGACGACTAGGATGGCCGGAGGTGATCTCTCGACGACGAGGATGCGACAGGGACGACGACGAGCGCTCTAACAAAGGGGACGACGATGAGCGCTCCGGTGAAGGGCACGACGAGCGCACGGCGATGGCGAGCGCTCCATTGAAGGGGACGACGAGCGCACGGCGTGGATCCAGGCCGCTGGTGAAGATGGCGAGAGACTGGAGAGGCGCGTGGAGGCGGCTGGAGGCTATGGGGAGCGGCAGCGGCGTGGTGGCTCTTGGGCGAAGAATGAAGACGATGGATGGGAGAAGAAGATGAGGCGATATATATTAGGGATCTTTAGTCCTGGGTAAAGCCACGGACCGGGACTAAAGGCCTTTAGTCTCGAGTGATGGTAAGAACCGGGACTAAAGGTCTAACCTTTAGTCCCGGGTGCATCCATTTAGTCCCGGGTGATGGTAAGAACCGGGACTAAAGGTCGGATCCATGACGCGGGACTAAAGGTATTTTTTGACGGGCCACGAAAACGTAGCCCACCTTTAGTCCCGGGTGGTTGATCGACCCGGGAGTAAAGGTGGGCTGCAGCTGGCTTCCTACCGGATCCAGAAGTTTTTCCTTGTTTATATATTTCATTTATATAAATAAGCAGACAGTTATTAATTGCCTAATAAATAAAATATCATCCAAAAATTATAATAAATATTCCTAGCATTGGTTTTGCATTATTATACACAACAAAAATTTATAACCTATACTCTTTTGTTTTACTGTATAAATATTTAACATTGTGTAAATAATAATTACAATTTGCACCATGCAAAAATATACTACTTGATTAAAATCATTAAAACTATTACTTTTCGACAGGAAATAAGTTTTCACATCTTATTAACGTTGATCATTTAGTTTTTCATCACACATTCTCCACGGGAAATCCACCGTCAAGCAAAAAATTCATTTAAACCGTAGAAAATACGAAAACACGACAAAAAAATATGAAGTCATGATTATTACATAATAGGTCTAATACATCACTATATGTATCAAGCGGGCACAGTAGTGAACTTCTTCTTAACGTATATCCCTTGGTTATGATCGCGCCGTAACCATGGAGTGTCCTCATCATTTAGCTAGATGCTTGGGTCTTTGTTCACTGTGAAGGGTGGAATTCGGTCATCCTTTTCATAATCTTCTGATATGTCTGACTTGTCTTCAATTCCGACGATGTTTCTTTTCCCTAAAAGAACTATGTGGCCCTTTGGCTCAATGATTGGGTCGTTGTTGTTTTTCTCTCTCTTCGGTTTTGTAGACATGTCCTTGACATAGACCACCTGATTCACATCCTTGGCAAGGATGAACGGTTCGTCTTTGTACCTAATATTGTTGAGGTCCACGGTTGTCATTACATACTGGTTGTCGACTGCTACCCCGCCTCCAGTAGCCTTTATCCATTGGCACTTGAACAAAGGTACCTTAAAAGTAGGTGCATAGTTTAATTCCCATATCTCCTCTATGCGGCCATAATATGTTTGCTTATTTCTATTAGGGTCGGTGGCATCTATGCGGATACCACTGTTTTGGTTGGTGCTCCTTTTATCTTGGGCTACTGTGTAAAATGTATTCTCATTTATCTCGTACCCTTTGTATGTGAGGATATACCATGATGGCTGCCTAGCCAACAAATATAGTTGGTCATCAATACTCTCATCACCCTGACATTCTTTTCGCAACCAGTCGCTGAAAGTTTCCATGTGCTGACGCGTAATCCAAGCTTCAGACTTCCCTAAAAACTCGGATCGGAGCAACTCTTTATGTGTCTCGACATACGGTGTCACTAAGGAGGAGTTTTGCAGAACTGTGTAGTGTGCTTTATTAAAATAATTGTCCTATGTACCAATATATGTTTTCTTCCCTAGTGTTCCCTTTCCACTTAGTCTCCCCTCGTGTCGCGATTCAGGAACACCAATCGGGTCAAGGTCGGGAATAAAGTTAACACAAAACTCAATTACCTCCTCTGTTCCATAGCCCTTGGTGATGCTTCCTTCTGGACAAGCACGGTTGTGAACATATTTCTTTAGGACTCCCATGAATCTTTCAAAGAGGAACATGTTGTGCAGGAACACAGGACCGAGAATACTAATCTCCTTGACCAGGTGAACTAGAAGGTGTGTCATGATATTAAAGAAGGAAGGAGGGAACACCAACTCAAAGCTGACAAGACATTGAACCACATCATTCTGTAGTTTAGCTAGATCCATTGGATCGATTGCCTTCTGAGAAATTGCATTGAGGAATGCACATAGCTTCACGGTGGCTAGACGTACATTTGGAGGTAGAATTCCTCTTAATGCAACTGGAAGCAATTGCGTCATTAGCATGTGGCAGTCATGGGACTTTAAGTTTAGGAATTTCTTCTCTGGCACATTTATTATACCCTTTATATTCGAGGAGAACCCAGATGGTACCTTGATGCTTGCTAGGCATTCAAACATGCTTTCCTTCTCTTCTTTGCTAAGAGTGTAGCTGGCAGGACTTAAGTAATGGCGTCCATCATCTGTCTTCTATGGATGTAGGTTGTCTCGTTCTTTTAAACCCCGCAGGTCCTGTCGTGCTTCAAGTGTGTCCTTAGGCTTTCCATACACACCCATGAAGCCTAGCAGGTTCACACAAAGATTCTTCGTCAGGTGCATCACGTCGATCGTGCTACGGACCTCTAGGACTTGCCAATAGGGTAGCTCCCAAAATATGGACTTCTTCTTCCACATGGGTGCGTGACCGTCGGCGTCGTTCGGAACAGGTTCGTTGCCATGTGCCTTTCCAAATACTACTTTCACATCCTTAACCATATTAAGTACATCCTCACCAGTTTGGTTGCCCAGCTTGGTCTGGTGGTCTGCCTTACCTTTAAAATGCTTGCCTTTTTTCTTAGGGGGTGATTCGTAGGAAGAAATCAACGATGGCCAAGGTACACGATATTTTGACATTTTTTCAAAAATATACCTTTAATGTCATCGAAACAGTGCGTGCATACATTATATCCATTGTTTGATTGTCCTGAAAGATTACTTAGAGCAGGCCAATCATTGATTGTTACGAACAACAATGCTCGTAGGTCAAAGTGCTCATGTTTGTGCTCATCCCACACACGTACACCTGGTCTGTTCCACAAAATTAGAAGTTCTTCAACTAGTGGCCTCAGGTACACATCGATGTCATTGCCAGGTTGCCTTGGGCCTTGGATGAGCACTAGCATCGTAATAAACTTATGCTTCATGCATAACCAGGGAGGAAGGTTGTAGATACATAGAGTAACAGGCCAAGTGCTATGACTACTGCTCTGCTCCCCGAAAGGATTCATACCATCCGTACTTAAAGCAAACCTTAAGTTTCTTGCGTCATTTGTAAACTCCGGGAATTCTCTATCGATTGCTCCTCACTAGGACCCATCAGCAGGGTGTCTCAACATATTATCTACCTTACGGTCTTCTTTGTGCCATCGCAACAACTTTGCATGGTCTTTGTTTCTGAACAGACGTTTCAAGCGTGGTATTATAGGAGCATACCACACAATCTTGGCAGGGATTTTCTTCGTGGGATGTTCGCCCTCAACATCACCAGGGTCATCTCGTCTGATCTTATACTGCGATGCATGACATACCGGGCATGCATCTAACTTCTCGTACTCCTCACCACGGTAGAGGATGCAGTCATTAGGACATGCATGTATCTTCTGGATTTCTAATCCCAAAGGGCAGACTACCTTTTTTGCTTCGTACGTAGTGACGGGCAATTCGTTATCCTTCGGAAGCATCTTCTTTTGGTTTTTTAGTAACTCCCCAAATCCCTTGTCGATACACCTTTCTTTGCCTTTCATTGCAGCAATTTCAGTGTGGTACCCAACTTTTTCTGTCCCGCATCACAAGTTGGGTATAGCAATTTCTTGTGATCCTCTAGCATGCGCTCGAACTTGATCTTCTCCTTTTCACTTTCGCATTCTCTTTGTGTGTCACGAATGGCCTGACCAAGATCATCAGCAGGCTCATCTTCTGCCACTACCTCTTCTTCAACTTCCCCCATTGCACTATCATTGAATGCACCATATTCAGCAATAATATCATCATCGTCCCATTGTTCTTCTTCACATTCTTCTATTACAACCCCGATTTCTCCGTGTTTCGTCCAACAAATATAGTTTGGCATGAAACCCGACTTCAATAAGTGTGAATGAAGACTCTTTGAGCTAGCATATTTCTTCAAATTCTTACATATGGCATATGGACAGCACATGAAACCATCGCGTTTGTTTACCTCGGCCACACGTAAGAAAGAATGCACGCCCTCAATGAACTCTTGGGAGCGGCGATCAGCATTGTACATCCAATGCCGGCTTATCTGCATTACATGACATACATACCATATTAAAACCTAGAACATAATTAGTTAATTATAAGACATGCATGCCACCACACAAGGTATTAATTTATGAAAGTCTCGCTACAATGTAGACAATCCCAACTACCAGTAAAAAACTAAAGCTAAAATGCACTTCAGCATCATAAGGATTTCGCGACCAATCCCAACTAAAACAGACAGATCATGCGTTTGTTCAACATCTATGGGCTTCTTCCGCAGGATCACTGCCTCATCAGCCACCGTAGCCGCCTGCGCAAGAGAGTTTTGCACGTGTTCAACATACTCTTCCTCCCAGTACCAGCCTGAACATCCAGTGCCATCCCACTGAAATTAAAACAAAAAAATTAGAACTTTAATCACAATCATCATGAAAATAAGTATAAATTAACCATAATCATCAAATTCGATAAAATAACTCACATTGCGATCCGGACACTTGTAGAAGATACGGCCTTTGTTGGGACACTCCTTTCTCACCCAGTACTCCATCACAATCTTCTCCTCACACTTGCCGCATGCAATGAGAGGGAGGTCCGACCTCAGTCGCTTTGGAACCCGATGAGAGGCCGAGGATCCAGAAGCAGTTGCAATCTACTCTCTATACTCATTTTTAATATAATATAAATTTCTTATTTTATAAAGAAATAAAATTAAAAAAACTCTAAAATTCTCTATATCTCTAAACCATAAAGTTTGCTATGCATGCTAGAAATGAAAGCTGAATACTAGTTTTGAATAACTAGTTTAACCTTCCTTCATCCAAATATGCAAACTTTAAAGTGATTTTGAGCTTAAATGGCTCACAAATAAAACAATTCCACCATAAAAAACCACATATATCTACTCTACAAAATAAGATATACTACTGATGAAATATGAGAGTATAAAGTTGGTAACCTTTATAACCGAAGAATCGATGGAGGAATCGAAGAAAATCTTGTGATTACCTGCGATGAGAAAAAAGAGAGGCCGGCGATAAAGCAAGAAAACACTGAGCTCGAAATGGCTCGGGCTCGGGTAGGAAGAAAAGCTATATAGGAGGGGACCTTTAGCCCCGGTTGAAGCTACCAAGCGGGACTAAAGGTCCATTTCTAGTCCCGGACGGAGCCTCTAGCCGGGAATAGACTTTTACTTCCGTTCGGAGGTACCAACCGAAAGTAAAAGTTAACCTTTAGTCCCGGTTGGTAGCTCCAACCGGGACTAAAGGTCCCCTGCAACAAAAGCCTGCCGCAGTAGCCGTTGGGCAGGGACCTTTAGTCCCGGTTGGAACTACAAACCGGGACTAAAGGTCTCTCTAGTCCCGGACACAAAAAAATATCGGGACTAAAGCCAAATTTCGAGAAAGGATCAAAGGTCGTTTCTCTACTAGTGTACGGAGTAGTACGTACCAGATTCCGAGATCAAGCCCTTCTCGAGGAGCTCCGGGATGGCGGCGACGACGCGGTAGCTGACGAGCATCGTGGGCCAGAACCCGGCCGCGGGCACGCCACAGCGCACGGCGATGGGCACGGCCCACGACGCCTGCAGCACGTCGACGACGACGCAGGCGGCCGGCGGCCTGCTGCTGCGTGGCGGCGTCGCCGCCGTCGTCAGCATGCTCTCCAGGTGCAGGGGCATGTGGTGCTCCATGGAATGCACGATGTCGCGGAACCCCCGGGGTGTCGTCGTCGGAGTCCTGGGCGATGCCGCTGGGGATGGACGCCAGCGCGACGCCGCCGCCGCAGGCAGCAGCGATGCGTCGGTGGATGAAGTCCGGTACGGCAACGGTGGGCGTGACGCCGTGCGCGGCGAGCACGCCCGCCAGCTGCAGCATGGGCGTGATGTGGCCCTGCGCTGGGAACGGCACCAGGAGCACGGCCGGGTGGGCCACCGCCTCGGCCCCCATGCGCACGCGTGCGATCAGCTTCTGTGAACGATGCAGGCAGGCACACGTCGTCGATCTACGTGTACTGGACCTGCGGGCCACTTATCTCCGTGGCGTGGCTGGGTGGGATTGCGAGGCAACGAACGCAGCGCCCGTGAGGTTTTATACAGCCGCCGCGCGCGCTACTGCCCCGCGCTGGCTCCGCCCACTTTCCCATTTGTCTAGCTGATGAGCTGCCTCGCTTTTTCTGAGGGAGCTTGAGCTTAGGTTGACGAGCTCGCATGTATACATGTACGTAGTAATATAATATAATATAATATAATATAATATAATATAATATAATATAGTAATAACAATGAAGTAATGCGGTGTCGTGTAGCATGGTCTGCGTGTCGTCCCCAGGTGATTCGAAGATTCATCACGGGTTTTGGTGCTTTTTTTTCGATCCCTCGGTCTACCCACAGTACTCGCAAAGAACAAGTGAATCAAAGCCATGGTCGCGCGTTCCCTCCCGTACGGCAAGCCACGGTCGCTCTTTTTTGGCGGTGGACAGATGTATATGACCCGACTGTGTGGGTGATATGGACTCCAAGCTGTTTGGTCTGGATACGACTTGGTAGTAGTTCGTTCCCAAAGAACTTCTGTAGTCATTTTTTGTACCTGCACTGCACACGCGGAAGGCGTAGTCAGTCGTTCAAAAACACGCGAACGTTAATTAACAAGCTGAAAAGCCAGTCTGCAGTGCTGCATTTTCTTTGGAGTCGTGTCTACATTAGGTGATTTAAAATTTTTATTACTAACCCATCAACCCATACCTGTCTACATTGTCTAGAATTTTATACACTACTACTCCTTCACGTAAAAAGAGTCCATGTAGGATTCATGTTGATCAAACTTTTTTAAGTTTAACTTAATTTGCTAAAAATATTAGCAACATTTAAATCTCTAAATAAGTTTTTTATAATATATATTTAACAAGTTATCTAATGATACTAATTATGTACCATAAATATTAATAGTTTCTTATATATGGCCCCATTCGCTTTTACCCCATATTCGGCTTGTTTTTTCAGCGGGAACAGTGTTTTTCTCTCACGATAATTCAGCCGGAACAGTGTGTTTTCAGTCAGTTTCAGCCAAAATTCAGACTAGCGAACGGGGCCTATATTTGGTCAATGTTAAAAATATTTGACTTGTTAAGAAATAAGAATGACACTTTTTATGTGAGTATCAAATATTCGATGCTAGATTTAGTACATATAAGACTAATTTAAATTAATTATTTTACTCTCTAATCTTTTCTAACACAATATTTAATAATACTATATAGTTTCAATCGGGTTATGATAAATTTACCGGTTATTCTATATTTGTTTTCATCATTAGCACTACATCTCTATGTGTTTTTAATATATATTTAGTTTAAACTTCAACATAAATTATTTTAGCTCATCTTGCGGCAAATAGGAGAGCGGAAGCGCGGTGAATCGTTGGGGTGAAAAAAAATGTGGATTGTGCAGAGCGGATTTCCTTTCTCCTTTGTGCGGGCGAAAAAGGGAAATCGCTAGCGATTCCTATGAGGAGTGGACGATGATTTCGTTGTTGGTAGTGCTCCACTAAATTCTCGCGGAGCTGTGCATTTATGTTGGAACATTGCACGATGTAAACATGCTAAAAAGGATTAGTGAGCTCGACGCGTCAACCTGTCAATGTGTCCATTCATCTCAAGTTATGTATCTCTTATAAAGCTAATTCCCACTTCTACATGTTCTATCTTAACATAAAAGACATCCACGTCATCATCTACTAATAGTCATGTCATGCCACTAATTTCTAACCTCTTAATGCAAGCTATCCAAGTCATCTCAAGTTCTATCTCAAAATACAAGACATCCACATCATCTTCCACTAATAGCCATATCATGCCACTAACTTCCAACATCTTAATACAAGTTATCCATATCATTTCAAGTTCTATCAACATGTAAGATACCCACGTCATCTTCCGCTAATAGCTATGTCATGCCACTAACTTCTAACATCTTAATATAAGCTATACACATCATCTCAAGTTCTATCTCAACATGCAAGACATCTACCTCATCTTTCACTAATAGCCATACCATGTCACTAACTTTCAACCTCTTAATGCAAGTTATCCATGTCATCTCAAGTTCTATCTCAACATGCAAGACATCCACACCATCTTCCACTAATAGCCATATCATGCCACTAACTTCAAACATCTTAATGCAAGATATCCACGTCATCTCAAGTTATATCTCAACATGCAAGACATCCACACCATCTTTCACTAACAACCATGTCATGCCACTAACTTTCAACCTCTTAATGCAAGATATCCACGTCATCTCAAGTTATATCTAACTATCCACATCATATTTCACTAACAGACATATCATGCCACTAACTTTCAACCTCTTAATACAAGCTATTCATGTCATCTCTACTTAATTTCATTTTTAATTTTTGCAATCTCCACAGCAATGGGCGGAGTATCTTCTAGTTAAAATTATAATCTACCCAGCCGATGGCTGTATTTTTCTAATTTTTATGATAATTTTTAAGATTCATTTTTCTAGCTATTTTACGAGGACTACATGGAGGTCTCAAAAAAAGTTTCCATATAGTAATATTAAGATTTTTCAAAATATATTTTTATTTTGATTCAACTATTGTGTTTGCATATACTAACGTCTGTTTGGCACGACTTCATTCAACTCTAGCGCCTTCTGCAACGCATAATTTATTTTGAAAAAAGATATAAAAATAGCTCCTTATAATAGCATAACTACAGTGCATGAAGAAAACCGCCAATCCGAAGCCGGCTAAAGATCTACTAAACAGCGCCTAAGATTGATCAATCGTGTATCCGTCGCATTTATGCGAGACATTTTACTACCAGATGTGGACATGTTAATCAGGACTAATCGATGTGTCAAGATTTGATTATTTCTAGTTGTGATAACAGAGGGGCAACGGAATAATCAAATTTAGCAAACTAATTTCTTACAAGCACATCACAGAACATCTTGTGTGCATGAATAAAAGCAGCCCCTAAAATAAATATGTCAAACCACAAGCTGTCCAAACCTCCCAACAACAATATACTTGCACCAATTAGCGCATTAATGCATCAACCCCCATCATCTACAACCCAACGTATCAAGAACACAGATATCCCTTTAATGTCAATTAATCCATACAAGCAACCACTCCACATATGAACCAATAGCAAGCAAGATGGTGACTTAATCAACACATATGACAAGAGAAATGTTAAATCAAGAGGGAAACCGAGATTTATGTGGAAACCCCTTGCGGCGAAAAATCACGGGCGACGGTGAGACGATTCCACTATGAGATGAGGCAAATATAAAAGATGGGAGCCAACAAATAAGGGGAGTCTCCAAACCCTCCACAAATCTCTATTTATTAGTGGATTTGGTGGATCAAGCTCCCTCTCTATCAATCTTCGCTCTCTGTGTGTCTCTGTTTCTCTCGAGAAAAGAACACAGCACCACACGCTGGTGAGGGAGGCTAGGCTGCCCCTTTTGGCATTTTTGGTCACTTTTCTAAAGAGTCCTTGAGGTTGTGAGATACTCCAAAAGAGCCCCTCTCAATAGGAGATGCAATCACACTAGTGCATCTAGTTGTAAGTATTAGTGTAGAGGTTTTAAAGTGAGTATCCAAATTAGTAATATTACATTTTTACAAAGCATTTTATTATTCGGTTTCGATTCACCTTTTGTGTGCATATACAATCATGTCTCTGTTCCGCATTTCTGCGGGACAATTTGCTACGAGATGGACGTGCATGCAGCATTCTAATCCGGACGAACGAGCTCGACCGTGTCATCCACTTAAAATAGAAAGCCACTATGATGCGTGCCATTGCCCGCAGGACCACCGCCAGCCCCATCGAGTTGGGCTCGTGCCGGAACCGGAAGAGCCTTTCGTTTTGTCAATGCCAGTTACAGGAAATTGCCAGAATATGTGGTCGGAGGTTGGATGTGCTCACTTGCTCAGGCACCACTGTGTGCCGACCACCGTTAGTTGCGAGCCACAGGGCTTTGCCCTGTACTTCGTACGGAGTAGGCTACTAGCTGTGCAGTGTATGTAGTCTTTCGAAAAAGATGGAACGTGCTTAAACGCAACAAACTTTTTGAACTGAGGAGTGTAGATATTCTAAGTTTTTACTCTTTTTCAGGATTTTAGACACATGGATCTAGTATTAAATGTAGGAAAAAAAAAAGAGCTAATTGTGACAGATTTGGTTGTAAATGAAAATGCGAATCTTTTGAATGAGTTGGTTGCCACTGGACAAAGTTTGTTAAATCAAATGAAAACCTCACATAATATTGATAATTCAAATCCTAACTAAGTACTAGAGAATATAGAGTGTATATATTGGTAACCAAAAAGTTCAGGACTGGTGGATCTATTCTAGACACCGGAAAAGAGAAAAGAGCGACCTGTGACAGATAAGGCCGGGCATGAAAATGCACGTGTGAATGACTGGTTGACACTGACAGAGTCAGTCTCGAAAACCTCACATACGATTGAGTTCAAATCCTAACTGGAGTACATAGAGAATATAGGGTAGAGCTCCCTCTCTAAAATCATATAAGTATAGTTACTCCCTCCGTCCCACAAAAATATGATTCTGTTTTTTCAAGAAATCAAGTATGTAACTTTGTTCAAATACGTCTCGTGAGGAAGAAAAAAGAAAAGCGAAATGGTATCTTGCATTGTATAACCGATTGCATGGTGAGTAAGTTCTCCCAATTCCTTGAAACAAGGGCCGTGTTTGGCTGGCCAGCCACCACCTTACAAAATCACTATTCACGTCCTGCCAAAACAGTATTTTTCTCTTACAACAATTAACCGAAACAGTATTTTTTAGTCCTGCCGAACAGGCTCAAGAGTTTTCAGAGCACCCTTTAAGGAGCTTCATGGATGTTATGGATTTGGAAGCTAGATCCATGTTTTGGTTGATTTGGAATTGGTGGAACTAGATATATTTGGGAAAACAATTTAGGAGTGGTGCTTTTTTTTTAAGATCTAGAACTATTGGGAGATGTCCCAATCATCCCAACACGCCATACTGTCACACTTCTCCACAGCTCTGAGCTTTTTCCCCCATGAAAGGGCAAAGTAGCTCTGTGCTCTGAACTGGTACATGCCAACGGGAAGCTTTCCTCCTTCCATGGATTTGTCCAAATCCAGTCATGCAATGAGGTGGCATGTTACAATCATCGTTGATATATAATACTCTCGTAGTAAGTACTATAGTACTTCCTTCGATCTAAATTATAAGACACTTTTGTTTTTCTAGATATATATGTTTTGCTATATAGCTAGATATACATTACATAAGAAGTATTACAGTACGTGGTACTTGCAATGAGCTCTATTCCAAAATTTTTGCTATGCAGCTAGATACATTTCCAAATTATAAGTAGTTCCTTCATACACTAAAAATGGCCTGGTGAAAGCTCTAGTTTGGTTTTGGTGAATTGATGAAACCCTACACTAAAAGTGATCATGAGATAGGTAGCATCTTCATGTGAAGATTTGGTTGGTGATAGCCCTCAAGGGCAACTGAAGAGAAGAAAGAGAAAAACCTTAGCAAAGGTATAACTTGTAAGCTATTTTATTTTGGTGATCAAGACATTTAGAGAGTGTGATCACATTTAGGTTTGAGCTTAAAAGCTAGATTGGAATGCGGTTATCAAAGTGCCACACACTCAACTCATTGCATATGCATTTAGGATCTAGTGGAGTGCTAACACCCTTGATAATATTTTATGTAAATATGCTACCACATGTGTACAAGGTGTTTGTAGGGTTGAGATGGGTTTGGGTCCCTCTCTCCCCCACGCTTATGAGGCGGGATTCAACGCTTTGGGAAAATGAAATGTCTATTTTCTACGCCGGATGCAAAATTCTTGTGGTTGGTAGCACACTTGAGCAAGGGTGAAGAAGTAAGAGTTGAAATGGAGTTGATCGAAAATCAAGCTGCTGAGTCACTCAATGACCGCGACCAGCTGAAAGGTCGCGCGTCCCGCCGAGTATTTGTCGCACAACTTCTTTGGACCGGACGCGTCCGGGTCGAAAAACATGCCCGGGAGCTTCTGGAAACGGCCGGACTTATGAACCCCAAATGCATGGGGTATAACGGAGTCAAACCATTTTTTTAGCAACCTTGTGAGCCTAGCTAAAAGCATTGAATCCTCCATTCCTATCTTTCCATCTAGAGGCACTTGGTGATTGTGGATTTTCTGTTACTCTTGGTGCTTCTCCATAAAACAGTGGAGGGATTTCTCCACTCGATCGTGGTGATTGTGAGGGTTCTTGACCATCATGAAGCGCCAAAAAATACAAGAAGTTGCTTTTCTCAGTTGTGCGGCATTCTATTGAGGGTTTGGCGAGTAATGCCAATCAGTGAAGCTAGCGTGAACCAAAAAGGCTCTCAGTAAAAAGAGCATCTCATCATTGATTCCGAGGTGATTGGTCATCATTGTTATTCATTTCGTGAATGATGTACCCATATTCCCATAAAACTCTCTTTACTTTTATAAATAGGGACAACTATATTTTTTTCTTGCTCTAGTAGTTCCCCAATATTTCTCTCCTTTTTTGGGGTCACCAATATTTTTCTTATCTCCCCTCAAATAAAGGGGAGTTATAATTTCTAACCATACCATAGTGGGACCATTTTTAACTACCACTTTTCACCCATCTTTATTACACAAAAATACTCCATCTTCATGTGTTTGGTTGGACCCACCTTCCATATGGGCTAAATATGGACAAGATATACACTGCTTCTACACCATCTTATCAACAAGCTCTGCAAACGCACAACTTCTTTGTCGGCTTATGAACCCCAAATGCATGGAGTCAAACCATTTTTTTATGGGGTCAAGCTTCCAGCCTTTCCTATCTTTTGATCTTCTCCATAAAACATAGGGCTTCTTTGTTGTCTCATGAAGAGAGGAAAATAGTTGCTTTTCTAGACAAGCCAGAGCTAGCCGCCAAAAAGGCTCTTAGAGCATCTCCAGCAGTTTCCTAATATGTACCCATATTCCCATAAAACTGTTAGATTGGGACAACTATATTTTTTTCTTGATAGTTGGGATACTATTGGGGTAGCAAATTTTTCTTATCCGCTAATATTAAACAAATAATATAGGGGCTTTTCACCCATTTTATACTTTCGTAGGACCCACCTTCCATATGGATATGGGAGAAGAAATCATTTGGTTGGTTTTACGGCACGATAAGCTCGGTGATCTTTGGTTTGTTGTGATAAAAAACATTGGATGATGATTGAAATCAACAAGCGAATAACGATATTGGGATTCACTCTCTCGCTAATATTAAACAAATAATTTCTCCAAATTCATCCCAGAAATCAGTAGGATAAACAGGACCAATATAAACATATTCCAAATTCATATATTATTATAGGAATTAGGTAGAGATGCTCTTAAGCCCGTCTCATTGGGAGTTTCATAAGAGTTTTATTTGCATTTAATAGCCTGCCACATATGCATTTTTGATAACATGGCAATATTTTAATGAAAAGAGAGAAGAAATGAGTTTCATGGGGACGAAACTCTCTTGACACGATTACCAACTCTGTCTTAGAATTAAATGCCTATGAAACTTTAGATTAAAATTTTACATTAAAATGTGTATTTTATTTCATTCTATATGACATAACATCTTTGAAACGAAACTCTCTCCACTCAAGCTGGCAACACATACACGAAATTCAAGGGAGTTCCTTACTCCTTTCCCCGAGGGCCCAATCTTCTGATCCTCACTCCTTCCCCTGAGGGCCCAATCTTCTGATCCAGGCCTAAGGCCTATCGAGGAAGAACCTAAGCCCAGCCCATACGGAAAACCGATACCGCAATCCGCAATCTGTTGCGCTTCTTCCGCCGCTGTGTCACCTACTACAAGCCCCCCACAGCCACGGCGCCACCAATGGATTCCTTTGGAACCCACCTCCCTGCCCCACCATGCGCCCCCCCCCTGTCCCCACTCGTCTGACACTACCTCCTACCTCCCCGTCCCAACCTCGTCCCATCGCTGCCGCGCCAGCGCCCAAATCTAATCCCCTAAACCCTAGCGCCGCCGCCGCCGCCATGCTGCGCCGCCTCGCCGCCGTCGCCCCGCGGGCCTTCTACTCCTCCTCACCACACGCCCCGCCGCTGGCGGCGTCGGGATACACCCCGCGCCGCGAGTACGGCCTGGTGCCCATGGTGATCGAGCACACCTCACGCGGGGAGCGCGCCTACGACATCTTCTCGCGCCTGCTCAAGGAGCGCATCGTCTGCATCCACGGCCCCATCACCGACGACACGGCGTCCCTCGTCGTCGCCCAGCTGCTCTTCCTCGAGTCCGAGAACCCCGCCAAGCCCGTCCACCTCTACATCAACTCCCCGGGGGGCGTCGTCACGGCGGGCCTCGCCATCTACGACACCATGCAGTACATCCGCTCCCCCGTCACCACGCTCTGCATCGGCCAGGCCGCCTCCATGGCGTCGCTGCTCCTGGCCGCGGGGGCGAGCGGGGAGAGGCGGGCGCTGCCGAACGCGCGGGTCATGATCCACCAGCCCTCCGGTGGCGCGTCGGGGCAGGCCTCGGACATCGCCATCCACGCCAAGGAGATCCTCAAGGTGCGCGACCGGCTCAACAAGATCTACGCCAAGCACACGGGCCAGGCCATCGACCGCATCGAGCAGTGTATGGAGAGGGACATGTTCATGGACCCGGAGGAGGCACATGATTGGGGGCTCATCGACGAGGTCATTGAGCACCGCCCTGTCTCTCTTGTGTCTGATGCTGTTGGCAGTGATTCGCCAAACCTCGGTGGCGGCGGAACTGGGGTGAATAAAGGGACGGATGAGCCATCTTCAGCGTGATTGGGCAGTCACAAGGTGCAATGCTTTTTGTGTTCCTGTAGCTGTCTTATTGGATTTAAGGTTTAATTCGTACATGAGGTGAATAACTTAATTTTCTGGCTGCTGGGCTAATCCACTAGCAACACTGTTGTTTTGCTACTTTAATTGATCCGTTGCTGATAATGAATGCTTTCTGGTATGAGCCCTCATCAGTGGTGATATATGCATTGCTAAAGATTTGTTCGTTTGAAATCAGTCAGTCCTGTTTAAAGGATAAAAGCCGACTGCCTTGCAACATTAAATTTGGTCTCAGGGCTAATTCAGAGTGCTATTTCTGTGTTCCACAAAATTCGAATTTCTAATTATCACTGCATGTTGTCTGGTTTTTTAGCCGTGTTATGACTTTTATCGTTATAAGATGTTAATATTTTTAGTTAGTTGAACAGTTCATCAGTATTGTGAAAATGCTGAATAAGAGGTTTTTTCCCATTTGTTTTTTATAGCACTTGATAGCTTTCTCTAGTGAGACGCTGATTTCATATAGGGTTTTCTATTGAGAACTGAGTGCAGCTTGCATTTTATTTCTGCTGTTGAAGGATCTCGATACTGAACTTTCTGTGTCGGAAACTAGAAGGGACCCTGGCATTATTTACTTTGAAGATAGTTAGATTATAAATCATACGTACCATTACCCAATAATAATAATCTTTTTAACTTCTTCTCTTATTTCATTTATGCATTGTCCTTACATGGGTACCACACACGAAATTGAGCATAGGAGTATATCTGCTATGTAGACCAAATGGTTAAAACCATCCATATTTCCATAAACTGAAAATGCAGAGAGGCCGAGGACTGATGATAATATTTGCTTCGCTAATAGGGCTTAGATTGTATACAATAATTCGTCCCCATGTGATCTGTCCAGTCCTCTGTAGGACATGAATATCATCCTTTGGCTCATTTATGGCGTGTTGCTAGCCCACGGTCTGCATGTTAAGCCAACTTTCTTTTGCCACCTCAATGTATACACATTAATTGTCTTTTCAAGAACCTCAAAGCAATTAATAATTGGAAACAGTTTCTCTTGGTTAACTTGTTTTACTACAATTATTATCATGACATCCTTAAAAAGATATGAAACTATTATCCACTATTGGTTGTGCGTATATCACAAGTCTGAACTTTCCTCTTTGCTTGTAGCTGTGCAAGTAACATTCTAGGTACAATAGTTGAACATAACATGTGTAAATCATCAATTCCATGATGTTATTGCAGGATATATCTGAACACCCAACTATATGTTCAACTCGACCAAATATTTATGTCAAATGATGCAGGCTTGATTCTGTTCCTGCACTGGGGACTATATGGTGTCAAATAATTTTCACGACTCTATATAGCATAATCAATGAGAGCCCCGAGCACTGAATAGGAGAGCATGTTAGACCGAGCTATGCTTATTGGTTATTGTTTGGTTGTTATAATAGTTCGGAGCATACAATCTGTTTTTTTAGCTAGCGTTTTATCCAGCTATGATTTGAGTTTTGGAACGTGTTACTTCGATGCTGTGATAACATCACGGCCAAGAACTTGAGCGTATCGTGTCTTTGTATTGTTTCAGATGGAACACTCTACTGCACTGCGTTCTCTTGTTCTCTGGGGCTAAAACCACTTATTTAGGGTTGATTACGCTGTTCGATAATTCTAGCCACCCTTATCACAAATAATTGCGGGCTTTAGATGTTACTACATTGTCATTGAGGCCTTGAGGGCGTGGTTATCCGATTGTCTTGTGTGATTGCAGTGCTCAGAAATCACTAGGTGTTGCATGTTTAAGTCCATAGGCCTTGCTGACATCTTTGGTTGCATTGTGGACATAGTAGAGGAGGTTTTACTCTGATTAAGTTTTCAATGCAATCGAAAAACTTGGTATTGTTCTAACTTCTGCTTCTAAGTTGTAATTTTCAGAAACACATGTTCACAACCCCCTCTCCTGCTGGACTTTAGATGCACATGCTCAGTTCTTCCGAGTCAGAGTCAGAGCTATTTGCAAAAGAATCAGAGCCCTGCTAAACGGTCAGTTAAAATGCTTTACATCAGTTCATGATGCCATTGCAGGATTCATGTTAAATGGCAATAATACAAACAGGAATGTTTTTTTTTGGCGAGAAAAACAGGAATGTTAAATGGCCTTTACAGGGTAACAACAGTTAGAAGCGAGTGAGAGCATATTCAAAATTGGTGACAAACAGAAATGTTAGATGGCAATAATACAATGACAACATCACCATGCACGGCTGCTTTAAGTATAGTTAACTAGTGAAGGCCGGGAGCCTTCGCGCGCCGGTAAGCAGATAATTTCAGATTTATAAAGATAGGGTTTATATCCATACATATCTGCGGGAATATATTAAGTCTGCAGTTACAACATCCATATGTTACATGCGAAAGGTGGAGGTAGAGTTCACACAGTAGACAGTTATATTATGCAGACCAAGTTATGTCTTAATTGTACAGCTAGTGGTTGCCGATGGCTGCATACATTAAGGAACCATATAGGTAGAGGTACTGGTGTGTAAACGAGCACACATATTGTACATGAAAAGCTTCAGACATTTTTTGTTGAGATGGCAATGCTGATGTTGTCTTCAGGCGCTATCTTCATGTGCTGTTTGAGACATCGTGGTACTGGTGTGCGATGCTGATGCTGTCATTTTACTCATTCAACTACCTTCGCCGTACCAAAAAAAAACAGCATGGCAATGGGGGCACTCTTAGTCCGGCGAGCCATAGTGGGAGCTTCCTCGATAGGACACTGTGATAGCGCCATGGAAAGGGGAAAAGATGATTATTTCCTGGAAATGCGTCGATACAGCCAAAGAGGAACACATGGATTTGAACAGCATGAAGCACGAACCTCGCAGGGCTTGTACAAAGGCTTCATCAAATTGACCACATCGTAGGCCAATATTTGCGACCGAGAAGTCCCCTGCTTTGTGGCCGTACCAATGAGAAGAAAGATAGGCTTTACGGTAAAATTAAAGGGAAAATGTGCACCAACTAAACAGGCAGAGGAAGGTCCACGAGACAGAAGTTGTTGCAATTTTGGCGTGGTTACCTCCCCAAGCTAAACGGAGCTGCCCTAACATTTTTTTCCTTTTTGCTGTAGAAGAGGCAGGGACCAGAGAAATTGCAACTGTGAACATGAATTTTCAAAACAAACTCTTTTTTTTAAACTATGCAGTACAAAAAGGACAACCATCTAAAGGCAGATACAGGTGGAGGGCAGAAAAAAAAAGAGCGTTAATATGCTATATAATAAAAAAGGACTAAAAAACAATTCCCTATATTATTCACTTCATGGGCAACTCTGAATGATGCTGTGATTCATGTTCGGGAGCCGTGAGAATAAGCGTAGCTAGCTGGACACCTCTATTTGCAATCGGGAGAAGATGCTGACTTAAGGCCCTATACAACACCAGATCATGTAAACTGTAGTCAACAATAATGAAACCATATATAGTCTGCAAGCATGTAAGTGCCTGTAAGGCAGCCATTTCATAAGCAGCCGAGATTCCATGGCAGAATTTGACCAGAAAAAATGTTTTTGTGGCCTGCCATGACAGAATAATGTAGGCAACTCGAGCTCGATGCCATACATATGGGACCCGTCATCAAGAATTTGATGTATATCGGATATATATGGGAGGCCACAGTGTTGGGCAACTACATGCAAGATAGAACGACACGAGACTCGGATAGTGAACGTCGCAAGTAGATGCTGTCAGCAAACTGGAAAAGGTATTTGGCCTCAAAGAATTGCGCTGTCAATTTGATTCCAATAAATCAGAAACTAATTTGAGGGGAAAAACAAATTCCTTTTTTCTTTGGGTTCCTTTGTGAAAAAAAGTTTGTTTAGTAAACATTGGAAAATCTTTTGTTCTTCCATTCGGAAAATTATCTTGTCTGGTACAAAAGAGAAATTAAAACAAAAAACAAACAATAGCATTAGCCATACTTGCAGAGGAACTTATCACTTGCAGATGTACAGTGTAACATGGAGGCAAGAAGTGTGACTGAGGAACACAGTGTAGAATAACTGAACGAACCTGATTAGGAGTCGTCAGCACACTGTATAGTGCCCGGTACAGAGATCGGCACGTCACGGCCCGAAGGAAGGACAGCACGAACAAACGTCGATTCCTAGGATTAGGAACAACCATAATCAAGCAGCACATTCAAGAACAAACGATGAAGAACAGCAAAAAAGAAAGGATGCATACCTTGTAATGATGCAAGGCCAACGGGACCGGATCAATAGAAGACCAACACTTGGTATAAGACAAAGTAAAAACAAGAAGAAAGAAGGAAATCAGTCATTTTGATTCATGAATCACTACCATCAGTTGAGGTCGTACATGATGTTACTAATGGAACACGAAGAGCCTGCAACAAGAGTGGCAACTGAGATTCACAGACCAGATTCTCTGACGCCCTGTTTAGTTGGACCTCAAAGTCCAAAAACCAATCTGATCGAATGAAGGCACGAGCGAAAAAAAAGCAGACAGTTTGGTGGGAAATTAGAGATGAACGTTTTGCTAATTAGAAGGACACTAGCCAAATGCAAAGAGAAGGTACGACTGAACTTATCGGGACCAATCTGATCAGAAGGCACGAGCAGACGTATAAGTAACAGATGCAGAAGGAACAGATGCAGAAGGTACGACGAGACTATTTGAGGCAAAGCAGTAACATGACAGAGCAGACCCTGCAATGGACAGGAACTAGACATTCATTAAACCCACCGGCGATAAAACACTTACAACATACATCTGGAAACAGATAAAATATTTGGGACATACATTTCAAACATATGTGTATAGCCATTATAATATGTGCAACATCTCGATCTAATTTTGCAACATCAATATACAACAATTGCAACATGCCTCTAAAACATTTGAAACATACTCTTGCAACATATTGTTTTCACCCTTCATCGTCCGTACGACGCAACACAACAGGGAAACGGCCGATTCTGAAAATCAGCATCTTGGCCACCGTCATTGTCGTCGCTGCTGGGCGAGTCGCCCGTGCTGGGGGAGTTGCCCCTACCCGATCTCGTACGCATCACTGCTGGAGACCGTCGCCGAGGGAGGCAGTGGACCGGGCGCCATGGAGAGAGGGGAGGGGAGGCCGATTGGTTGCCGCTCCTAGCACGAGCTACCGCCAGAGAGGGACGGAAGCGGACGGGGGCGCGATGTAGAATGGAAACCACACACATCAGTCGGTAAGCACGGTGGAGAGGGAAGAAGCCACGCGGCGGGGCTCAAGTGTGTTGGGAGGAAAGATGAAGGCAGGTGGGCGGCCAAGCCCAGTGAAGAATGCCGCGCCGGAGGGGTCGCCGTGGACCATGCCGTAGCGGCGAGGAGAACTCGACGAGTGGAGAGTATGATTTGGTCTTGTTTCTGGAGTGGATTGGCTGAACGATTCTTATGTAAGCGCGCGCAGTGGAATGTTGGGCTGTTTAAGTTGGTTCATATTAGCGTCGTGGCCCACCAACGGTGACGTCTGGATGATCGGACCTCCGAGCCTAAGCATTTCTGTTGGTTAAAGTTAAAAATATTTGACTACTTAAAAAATGAGAACAATACTTATATTTGAACAGAGGGAGCAGGTGATATGTTCATTCATGTTTAGAAAATTTGTTATACCATACGCTGCTTGCTCCATGTATGCTGCCGTTTGATAAAAATGTATGATGCCGTCTGTTGTGTCTAAAAGATGTTCGAATGTCCTGTACAGTACGCTGCTGTCTGTTTTTTTTTACTTCACAAAAAACTGTGTTCTACCCATGTTTGTTTGTGTAATTGAAAACAAAAATACAAAAGAGTAGATTTGTCATTTGTTTAATGCCACACGCAAATCAAATGCCACGGAAAAGCTCCAAACACCACATCACAACACCCGCCGGCCGATTTGGGGAACACCTTGCGGCTATTGTCTGTTGATGCCATGGCGGCGCCGTCGCTGTGGCAGCTGGAGGACGCGGTCATCGCGAGGCTCCGCAGCTGCGCCACGTTCGGGGACCTCCTCCGAGCGCACGGCCTCGCCGTGCGGCTGTGCCTCTCCCAGAGCAGCTACGTCGCCACCCAGATCGTGCACATCTGCAACGGCCACGGCCGCGCCGCGCACGCCGCGCGGGTTTTCGCCCAGGTCCCCGCCCCGAACCTCCACCTCCACAACGCCATGATCAAGGCCTACGCGCAGAACAACCTCCACCGCGACGCGGTCGAGGTCTACGTCCGCATGCTCAGGTGCCTCCCGCACCCTTCTTCGAGCGGTGGCTTCTCCGTCGGCGACCGGTTCACGTACCCGTTCCTCCTCAAGGCCTGCGGCGGTCTTGCGGTTTCTCAGCTCGGCAGGCAGGTGCACGCGCACGTGGCGAGGTCTGGGTGCGAGTCACACGCCATCGTACAGAACTCCCTGATCGAGATGTATACGCGCTGCGGGGATTTGCCGCTCGCACGCAAGGTGTTCGATGGAATGCGGGAGAAGGACGTGGTCTCCTGGAACACGCTCATCTCTGCGCACGCGAGAATGGGGCAGATGAGGAAGGCAAAGGAATTGTTCCATTCGATGCCTGACAAGACGGTGGTTTCCTGGACCGCCTTGGTGTCTGGATACACCGCGGTTGGGGACTTCACAGGTGCAGTCGAGGTGTTCAGGCTGATGCAGATGGAAGGATTCGAACCAGATGACGTGAGCATCGTCGCGGTGCTGCCGGCCTGTGCCCAACTTGGTGCCCTGGAGCTTGGCCGGTGGATATATGCTTACTGCAACAAGCACGGCATGCTGGGAAAGATATACATTTGCAACGCGCTGATGGAGATGTACGCAAAGTGCGGGTGCATCGAGGAAGCCCTGCAGCTGTTCCATGGCATGTCCGAGAAGGATGTCATCTCATGGAGCACAGCAATTGGTGGCCTCGCGGCACACGGGAGAGCACGCGAGGCTGTCAGGCTGTTTGAGGTGATGGATAGAGAAGGAAGGGTGATGCCAAATGGCATCACATTCGTGGGGCTCTTGTCGGCCTGCTCCCACGCTGGGCTCCTGGACGAAGGCCTGCGCTACTTCGATCGAATGAAGGAAGATTATGGTGTGGAACCCGGCGTCGAGCACTACGGCTGCGTCGTCGACCTCCTCGGCCGGTCAGGTCGAATCCAACGCGCGCTCGACACCATACGAGGCATGCCGATCCCTCCAGATGGCAAGATATGGGGGTCGCTGCTCAGCGCGTGCCGCAGCCACGGCGACGTCGACACAGCCGCGGTGGCGGCCGAGCGGCTCGTTGAGCTGGAGCCAGGGGATGTGGGCAACCTTCTCATGCTGGCCAACGTGTATGCCGCTGCGGGCCGGTGGGGCGACGTGGCGAGTACGAGGAAGGAGATACGGAGACGGAGCACGAGGAAGACGCCTGGGTGCAGCATGATCGAGGTGGACAACGTGGTGCGTGAGTTCGTCGCCGGGGAGGACCTGGGGCCTGAGTTGGGAAGCATTGCTGCTGTACTGGATATCCTGGCGTCGCAGCTTGCCAATGATGAAGAATTAGTTGATTCAGATTGTGGGGGTGATGCGAATGTGTTTGGTAGTGGGTAGTAGTACTGATACTATATTGGAAGAGGTGGTCCGATGGTGGAATACGAGAGGAGAATAGCATCAGGAAAAGAGCTTGCAGATGGCGATAGTTTCAGGTGTTGTTCTGGTCTTTCACCAAAGGTTCATTTCCTGGGTAGCTTCCATCAATGCTGTGGTAAACAGTTTTCCCACCTTTTTAATGGTTCATACAGGCTGATACAATTCAACAATTACAAAGGCTCTATGAGGAATTGATTGAGAATGAAGAAGACTGCCAGCTGGATAGATATAAGTCATCTGAGAAATCAGGACGGTAAGAGCAGTTACAGCGCACTGAGGTGACATATTTTGTAATTTGTATATAGTGCATTATCTTAACCTTAATCTTTGATATTGAAGGAGTCGATGGCTATGGTCCCGTCTCATTACTCAGCCTTCTACCTATGCTTCAGTTAAAGGGCTTTACCTTTATGGTGGTGTCGGTACAGAGAAGACGATGCTTATGGACCTATTCTATGAACAGTTGTGAGTCTATCAGTTCTAGCCTTCTAGGATAAGATCTCTGTCACACCACTTTATGATGGTGTTCCAAAGTTTTTTTTTTAACGCAAGATGGTGTTCCAAAGTTTGGGTCTAGTAACAACACAGCAGCTTATTGGCTCGTCACACTGATTGATGTATGGTTCTTGTTTTCTCTCACTTTATTACGTTTAAGTTTGTCTCAGCCTCAATATGTTCAGGCAACCATTTGTTCTGTATTTGAACTTTATGACACCTAAAAGTCAACATTCAGTGTGGTTGCCTTAAGGAGGTTTTATCATAGAATAGATCTGATCACATGCAGTAGTCCCTCATACTTAAAAAATATATACTTGAATGTAAACAACAGAAATATATTTTTCCTTCAATCTGAATTCTAAAATTCTCCGCCAATGGATTTTCCATCCTACAGCCTACATTTTCTTATCTTCAAATAATGAATGATTTTTTAGGTTATGTACGAGAACAAAGTAAGGCTGTTATGTACAGCCGAGGTTGGACTAGTAGAACTGTTTGAGATGGAACATTTGTTTATAAAGAATCAATAAGGCCCTGTTCGTTTCGTTGAAATTTGACTTATGCTGCTGCTTTGATTTGTTGTGAGAGGAAAACATTGTTCGTTCGTTGAAAAAATACTACTGAAATTTGGCTTATGCTGATTTTTTCTGATGCTGTGGGCAGTGATTCGCTAAAGCTCAGGGGAGGAGGTGGGGTGAATAAGGGAATGGAAGGCCATCCTCAGCGTGATGGGCAGTCACAAGGTGCAATCCTTTTTGTATTTTGTCGCTATCTTATATTGGATTAACGCTTTAATTCTTACATGAGGTGAATAACTTAATTTTGTGGCTGCTGGGATTATCCACTGGCTACACTATTGTTTTGGTACTTTAATTGATCTGTTGCTGCTAACGAATGCTATCTGTTATGAGCCCTCATCTGTGGTGATAAATGTATTGTTAAAGACTTGTTCGTCTGAAATCAATCAACCCTGTTTAATAAAGGATAAAAAACCACAGCCTTGCAACATTGTGGTTGTATTTTGTGTCGGGGCTAATTTAGAGTGCCGTTTTTGTAGCTGTGTTATGACTTAGTGTTATATGATGTTAATATCTTGAGTTAGTCGAACAGTTCATGAGTATCGTGCAATCTTTGAATAAGAGGTTTTCTCCCACTTGTATTTTTCATGGCAGCGACCAGGCAGACCGTGAAACTAGTGCCCATCAATTGCAAAAAGACGACGCAGATTCCATATAGATTCCTTTCACACCTTCCTCCAAATAAAGAAGAGTATATATATGTGCAGCTACGTGCAGTAGTATGCATGGGCCAGTGTGGCAGTGTTTGTACGCGGCGACGGCACGCACATGGAAACAGCACATGTCGCGCACGCTTGCTTCTCAGAAGGATCCATGGACTCCTCCTTGGTACATGGACACATGGTGATGGTGTCATGCTCCCATCGGCCCTTCCCTTCTCCCTTGACCCTTGCGCGCGCGCCTGCGGCCTGCCCCTGCCTTGGTTTTGTTTTGTTTTCTTGCGGGGCAGGAATCATATCCAGCACGACATGGTGCGTCGTCCGAGTGCGCCGCTGCGGCTTGCCTGCGACCTCACGTGTTCTTCTGCGCCAACTTGTAGCCATGTTGGCGTGTTAGCTAGGCTGGCTGTCGTTTACTTGCGCCAGAACCAAGGATGCGCTTCAGACTTGTTTGAGACTTTAATCTATATATGTTGAGTAAATTAAATGTAATTTAGTTTAATTTTACTTTAATCTATTTCAACATATGTAAATAAAGATAAATACATACGCATTAAATAAGACCTCCGTGGTCCCATTTCCGCAGGGCCTTGGCCGGTTGGCCCTTGGCGCACCGCTCCTAGCACCTGCGTCGAGGATTGCTGGTCCCTCCCCCTCAACCACATACTCGACTTCGAAGCAGTATTCGAAAGGAGAGGTATATACACTGACGGCACTGTTGAATATGGTTGCTTTACTTCGTCTGGAGAACCACACAATTTAGAAAAAGCTTTGCATGATAAAGATTCGTATGCAGAACCACGAAATTTAGAAAAAGCTTTGCATGATAAAGATTCGTATGGAGAACCACAAAATTTAGAAAAAGCTTTGCATGATAAAGATCCGTCAGGAGAACCACAAATGATAAGGATTGGAAAAAAAAACGCTATGGATTTATAGTACATGGCTCTTATGAAAAAAACTAGTGCCGAGCGCAGGAACCGTGGACCGGCGACGCCCGTCCCAAACGGTCACATGAGGCGAAGCGCAGAAGACATATGGCCGGTGGGGATTGGAGGGACGGTCAGAAACAGGAATCAGATCGCTGTGAAAGCGCGTATTTTAGGCAGGATATGGAGTTTACTATAAAACATGGTATTTAGTTCCAACTCGTAAAGCAAGAAATATCATAGATTGCAAATATATTAGGTCTATAAAATCAAAAGAAAGTCAGACGATAGTCTCGACGGATACAAGGCTTCATTTGCTAAAGGCTTGAAATAAAGATATGGTATAGATTATGAAGACACATTTAGTCCAGTTGTCAAATCAACTACCATTAGAACCGTGATGTCTATTGCTATCTCTAGAGGATGGACATTGTGCCATGTAGATGTTCAAATGCTTTCTTGCATGGTTTTTTAATGGAAGAAGTTTATATGACCGATTATGAACGTCGGTCTACACCTAATTTTGTTTGCAAGCTAGATAAATAAAGCTTTGTATGGGTTAAAACAGGCGCCTAGAGCATGGTATTCAAGATTGAGAGGAAAGTTATATGAAGGCCTTTTAACTTTTACATAGTGTCGGCCTAATTAGTATCTGTATTTTAGCTTTTGGCATGCTTGTTAGCTTGGTAGTGTCGACCTACTTATTCGGTATGAATGTATGGAACTCAAGTTGGATTCCTTTCAATCCGAGAGTACTAGCATTGAGCTTTCCTTATGTTTTCTAAGTGCGCAGTTTGGCTTTCTTTCAATGTAAATCTGTGTGCCTTATTATTCACCATCGAACTCAAGTTGGCTTCCTTTCAATCTGAGTATTGGAATTGTGCTTTTCTTAGTTTTATAAGTGCGCAGTTTCGTTTTGTTTCAATGCCAAACATTAAAATTGTGTGCCTTACTGTTCATCACTGTATCATATGGAGGTCTCTAGATGGTACTAGGAACCAGCCACCGGTGATGATACTGTGCATTCACCGCCGCTTAGTTGCAAAATTTTTAATCCCGCGTTTGAACCCTCCCGCGAGAAACTGATGAAAGTTCGATTCTCGCGTGTCGTAAAACTTACGCACAGAGCAAACAACCCCTACCCCAACATCCCCCACCCCTGCCGCCCCCTCCCTCTCCCTACACACATAGATTTTCTTGTCCTCATTGCCGTTGTTCATCATCGCCGCTCATGCTCATCACCACTACTCAGCTCTTGCTTCGCACCGGTGCACATCGTCGGCTTGCCCGCACAGATCCACCAGTGAATGAGCTGATGCTGTCACCGGCGTTGCCACTCGTGCTCACCACCGCCAGATCCAAAGGCAAGTGTAATAAGGCCTTACTTGCATCGCCGTCCCTTCTTCTCGAAACTCATCTCCTTACTAATGTTTATTGATGCAATTCCACGATAGGGCGACCTCATGTCTTCGGCTAGTAGTGTACTTCCAGATGAAGAGGCCCCCAACATGAGGAACGCAGTGGATAACCTCTCAGACGATGTGCTTGCCGACATCATCCGCTACCTCCCCGCCCGGTCCTTGCGCTGCTGCAAGTGTGTCTGTCGCTCCTAGAAGCACGTCATCTCTGACTCCTATCATCATAAGAAGCTTTCACAAATTGTTGTCGACTTCTTCTATGGCAGCTGGTGGAAGGGCAATCGCCACTTCACCAGCTTCACCGGTGAACGACCCTCCATGTCCTTCTTGCCTTTCCCCCCTTCAAAAAGTCCTAGTCTCAGATTGTTGCAGGGGCCTCGTCCTTTGCTGGTGTGCTGGGTCTGATGGATTACGGCGCTATGTTGTATGTAATCCAGCGACGCACAAATGGCATGTACTGCCACGTAGTATCCGTTCTGTTGGTCAGGCTCACTTAGGTTTCGACCCAACGTCCTCGCACTTCCATGTGATTGAATTTATTGAGGTGGAGGGTCCGTGCGTAGGTGTGAAGATCTATTCATCTAAAACTGCAGCATGGATCTTTAAGAAATCTGAATGGGGCGAGGGTATTGTTCTACGTTCAAAATCGAGAAGTGTTTTTCTTAATGGTTTTATGTACATGCTTGAGTACTCTACGATAGTTGCTGTGGATATGGAGGGAAAGACATGAAGGACAATTCGTAAACCACGTGGTGCTGAAATGTCCATCTATCAAGCTTAGGGTCACCTGTGTGTGTGCTGTGCTGATTTTCACAATATATCTTGGCTTTTAGTGTGGATACTTAAAGACTATGGTACTGATAACTGGAGATTGAAGCATATTGTGGACACGGAGGAACTGTTTGGACACATGAATATTAAAGTTGGTTCTGAGCTTTGTGACGAGGAGTACAGAGTGATTACAGTTCACCAGAATGGAATTTCATTTTCCTTGTTGGGAAGGATAGAACACTGATTGCATATGACATGGACCGTAGAAAGGTTCATGTCATCCATACCCGTGTCATCCGCTTTTATAGATCAAGAGGGTGTTTCCATATAAATAGACCTTAGTATCTTCCTTATGTTCCCTTGTTCATGGAGTCATTAGCAGAGCAGTAAAGGTGCATTTGATGTATTTTGTCGTCACGACAGTCTTTGTTTAGGTAGGGAGTTGTTTTCATTCTATGTATGTATATGCCAATTTTAGCTTGTTAACTAAAGGAATGGTATGCTCAATATTATTAATCCTGCTGCTTTATTCAGGTTGTGGATCAGAGATGAAGAAGAGGGGATCCATGGTGCATTGACTATCAATCCGAAGGATGCACTAATTATATTTATTTGTGCCTAGCAAGCTGAAAGTTCTAGTTTGGTTTTGGTTAATTGATGAAACCCTAAGTGCTAACCTAGTTTATCAAAGTGATTATGAGATAGGTAGCACTACTTCAAGTGATGAAGCAATGGTGAAGATCATGATGATGGTGATGACATGGTGATGATCAAATGCTTGAATTTAGAAAAGAAGAAAGAGAAAAACAAAAGGCTCAAGGCAAAGGTATAAATAGTATAAGCCATTTTATTTTAGTGATCGAGACACTTAGCGAGTGTGATCATATTTAGGATTGATAGCCGTACTATTAAGAGGGGTGAAACTCGTATCGAAATGCGGTTATCAAAGTGCCACTAGATGCTCTAACTCATTGCATATGCATTTAGGATCTAGTGGAGTGCTAACACCCTTGAAAATATTTGTAAAAATATGCTAACACATGTGCACAAGATGATACACTTGGTGGTTGGCACATTTGAGCAAGGGTTAGGAACTTCACTGGTGGAGTGTCCGCCCATAGAGTGTGGATAGTTCGACGGTGCCACCGGCGCCCTATACAGAAAAGACGAAGGTCACTGTAAGTGACCGGACGCTGTCCTCGGTTGGACCGGCGCGTCTGGTCAGTAGAAGCTGCAAAGACACTGGCGTCGATCTCTGACCGGACGTTGGGTCACTTAGTGACCGGACGCTGGAGGGTTGTGTCTGGTCCTGCTGACGTGGCAGCGCACAGGGGAGACACCGAGTGATCAGACGCTGGGTGAGTCCGGTCGAGCATGACCGGACGCATCCGGTCGTGATTTCTCGCTTTTGTATGCTTACTGGAAATGACTGGACGCTGAGGTCCAGCGTTCGGTCACTTTGCAGCAGCGCGTCCGGTCATCACTTAACCATTGGGATTGGGCGCTCAGTATTTGAAGAGAGGGGACACGTGGCATGCATCACGCGACCGGACGATGAGGTCCAGCGTCCGGTCAATCTGACCGGTGCGTCCGGTCGGCCCGTGTTCAGTGCAGTGAGGAGCCCAACGGCTCTATTCGTGGGGGCTCTCTATTTAAGCCCCATGGCTGGCTCAAGCTCACTGTCTTGGCTATTTGCATTAACATAGCAACCTTGTGAACTTAGCCAAAGCCCTCCACTCATCTCCATCATTGATCCATCATCATTGTGAGATTGGGAGAGAATTCAAGTGCATTGCTTGAGTGATTGCATCTAGAGGCACTTGGTATTCGTGTTTCGCTGCGGGATTCACTTGTTTCTCTTGGTGTGGTTACCACCACCTAGACTGCTTGGAGCAGCAAGGATCGTTGAGCGAAGGTTGGTGATTGTCTTCGGCTCCGATTGTGGTGATTGTGAGGGGTCTTGTGCCTTCCCCGGCGGAGCGCCGAAAGGTAACTCTAGTGGATTGCTCGTGTCATTGAGTTACCTCACTTGTGGGTAGGTTCTTGTGGTGTCCAATTGTGTGCACGAGGTTCGTGCAACACCTCTTAGCCGCTGAACCATCAAGTATTGGTCGACACAACAGGGACTAGTGTGCCGGCAAGCACGTGAACCTCGGAAGAAAAATTGGTTGTCTCTTGCCCTTTTGTATTCTCCCGGTGATTGATTTAGTATTCATCTTGTGATTGGTTCACTCCTCTACACGGCGGTATAATCACCCTACTCACTTATTTATATTCTTGTAAACTAGTTGTAGCAAGCTCTTTAGTGTAATTAGAATTGAGAGCTTGCTTTGTTGTTTTAAGTTCATCTAGTGGAGGGTATAACAAGTGTGAGAGCTCTTAGTGAGTAGTGACATAACAAGTTATGTATCTAGAGATCATAGCAACTAGAATTGTTAGATATGTGGCTTGCAACCCTTGTAGAGCTAGAGCAAGTTTGTATTTCGCTATTTGTTATACTAATCAAATTGGTCTAGTTGATTTGTAGATTTTTAAATAGGCTATTCACCCCCTCTAGCCATATTAGGACCTTTCACAAGCAGAAGTGCCACATGGGAGGAGCACAGCTACGTCGTTTCATTATGTAAGTCTGTAGATAGCAGTACCTTTAGTTTGCAATCTATGTACCGCTTGTGTTATGACATCAGTTGAGAAAGATATTATGATAAGCGTCCATTGTTATTGTATGAATATGGTTTATGGATGCAATGATTATATATGTATTCTTTGTGTCCAGTAAGCAATTAAGGGCCATTTATTGTTTTATTATCACTACCGCCGTTGGTGGTGCAAACGTTCAACATCGTTGCTATACGTATTATGTGGCAGGGATCAAAAGTGTATCATCGCCGAATCGTTTAGTAGCCCGACACCGACTAAACGATCATCAAAGGCGGATCGTGGTGCTAGGGATGGTGACTATGACTTTTATACTGGCGGTTCATACGCTGAAGCGATGGTGGTGTTAACCTCTACACTGACGTCTCGGCCGTCGAGGCGACAGCGAAGCTACACTGTAGACAGTCGGGTCGAAGTACAAGGCGACGGTACTGGTGACCACTACACAGCCGGTTGATGTGCCCACACGACGATGATGATAGTCTTGACACAAGCGCATTGTTTGCTAATGTGGCGATGTTAGTGTATACCCACAGACGGGTTGTGCTCCAATATGATGGAAGTAAGGATCTTATCATGGACGGATGATAAACCAATACGGTGGTGTAGTCTACACCACAGTCGGTCTCAGATGACGATGGTGATGGCTATGACTATCGCTATCAATAGCTTACTACTGAGGCCAAAATTAGACTGCGATGGAGATTCGACGCGGCTGTGAAAAATTCGAGTGTAGTAGTGAAAGAATTTGCACTAAAAGATGCGAGGAATCTTCACTATTTTCTAGAATTCTAGGTAAACAAGATACGTGAGGGGATTGTGCTTACACAAGAAAAGTATGCTAATGATGTGTTGCGTCGGGTTTGGATGACAGCCTGCAAGCGGTAAGTATGCCTGTTTCAACAAGTGAGAAACTATCAGCTTACGAAGGATCACCTGTTGGAACAAATAATGCTACACAATATAGAAGTATAGTTGGTGCCTTACAATACTTTACTTTGGCATGACCTTTTATTTCCTTTCATGTGAACAAGGTTTGTCAATTCTTACATGCTCCAACGACAAACCATTAGGCAATAGTGAAGAGAATATTAAAATATTTAAAGCATACAACAATGGTTGGATTAACAATGAATAAATCTCTCTTTATCTGTTAGTGGTTTTTTAGATACGGACGGAGCAGGAAGTATTGATGATCGGTGATCTACTGGTGGGTTTGCTATATTTTTGGTCCCCAATCTAATATCTTGGAGTGCTCGAAATTAGGCAACAGTGTCGAGGTCAAGCACTGAAGCTAAATATAAAGCTTTAGCCAACGCAACAACAAACATCATCTGGATTCAGACTTGGGGCACCTACAGTCCGGCCGTTCAGACGACTCCACGCGCCGACCGGCAGCTTAGGAAATTTCATGGGCAGCAGCGACGCGGACACATGTCTCGCACAGGCTGGCCAATCGCACAGGCCCCACCTCATCCACGTTGCATGCGGTGACTTTTAATGGATTAAAAAAGTTATATCTCTTCAACTAAACATCCAAATTAAATTCCGATTGCACCATCGGGTTTCTTGTAATAAAATCCTTCAAAATAAGATCCCACATGAATATATTTAGATAAAATTTTATTAATAAACATTTATCTTATGAAGATAAAATATTTTCTTTTATTGAGCAGAGGTGCTGTTCAAGATTCAGAAGAACAATATTCTAGTTTTAGGTTCATAAAATTGTTATTATAATATTTAAATAAATAAATACATAGCATAAATAAAAAATAATAAAATTAAGAGCAAAGCATAAGGGGAAAAAAATAAAAGTACGTAATAGAGAAAAATTTCAAAGAACATCACAGGATACCTTTCAAACATCATAAAATATACTTAGAACATCACATGTATACTAAGTGAACATAACTAAATACAACATGAAACATCACCAATACATTATAGAATATCACATATATATTACGTGAACATCACTAAATACACCATAGAACATCACATGTATACTACGTGAACATCACAAAAAACATAATAGAATATCACCTATATACTACGAGAACATCACACAAAACATCATAGAACACCATCTGTATACTATGAGAACATCACATGTATACTACGCGAACATCACAAAAACATCATATAACATCACATATATATCATGTGAATATAAAAAACATTATAAAACATCCCATATATAATACGTTAACATCACAAAAAATCATAGAACATCACATATATACTATATAAACACCACATATATATACTATGGGAATATCACAAAATACGTCATAGAACATCATAAAATACATTATAGAATATCATATATATACTACGTGAACACCATAAAATTAACATTTATATTATGTGAACATCACAAAAAATATCATAGAACATCACATGTATACTACGAAAACATCACATGTATACTACGCGAACATCACAAAATACATCATAGAGCATCACATGTATATCACGTGAACATAAAAAAATCATAGAACATCACATGTATACTTAATGAACATCATAAAAACATCGTAGAACATGACATTATATACCACATGAACATCACAAAATACATTATAGAACATCACATCTATACTATATGAACATAGCATCTCATGGGATATAGAAAATAAAAATTAAATATAAAAAATAATTAGGTAAGGTAAAATAGAAAAAATAGAAGATAAAAAATCTATAGAAAACATAAAGACAAAAGGAAAAAGGAAAAAGAAATAAATAAAAAATATAAAAAATAAAATAAAACAAACATAATAATTAATTATAGTAAAAGCAAAAAGAATAATATAAAAGAAACATAAAAAATTAAAATTTTAAAAAATAATAAAAATCACATAGAACAAAAAAAGAAATATAAATAAAAAATGAAGCACGAAAAGAAAAAGAATAAAATAAAAAGAAAAGAAAAGAAAAAGAAAAAAAGAAAAGAAATGAGAAGAATAATAAAAAAGAAAAAAGGAAAACTATCGTACCTGGTGCTTCCGTCCCGCGCTGCGTACCGTGATTCCCGTTGTTCCGTCGTTCCCACGCTCCGCGCGCCGTTCGGCGGAAGGATCCCGGTCGTTTAGGCCGGAAGAATCCCGTTCAGACTTAGCGGGATTCAAGAGCTGCTAAATTATGGTATGATAATATTAGAGCTAAGTACTTTTTTTTGCAAATCCTGTGTTTCATGCACATATTAAACATATAGAGGTTGATTATCATTTTGTACGTAAATTGGTAGCGTGAAGACAACTTGAAATTGATCATGTTTCTTCTAAAGATCAGGTAGTGGATGATTTTACAAAGCCTCTCATAGTACGACAGCTAGAGATGTTCAAGAGCAATCTCAACCTCAGACGATCAGATTGAGGGGGAGTATTAACAAACATGTAACAAATAGGATCTTGGAGTCCTCGGCAAGGATAGTTGTTAGCGAATTGCTGGCGCCCTGACGTCTGATGGGATAATGACCTATTAGAAATGCCATCGCGTGACCCCGCCTTCAGTCGCCAGCCCGCCCGCCTACGCCTGTCGCTGCGCCACTGCATGCACGTGTCCGTCGCCATCAGCCTCGCCCCACATGCGTACCCCGCCCCTACCTGCCTCGCTCGGCCCCACACCTGTCGCTCCTTCCCCCTGACCCCCATCTCTCTCTCCGTACGGTCAGGACCTAGGAGCCAAGATGAGGATGTGTGGCAGAATCGTCCGAAATAACATGCTTACAAAGACGTTCGTCTTTCACTAGACACTAAGCACCCTGAAAAGTTAGCTACACCGGACAATTCCGTCAAGCACACCCCACGGGAGAACTCGAATCAATCCACATTTTACCTCTAGAATCCGATAATGAGTACGTGTTTATAATACTTAGTCCATTTCATACAATAAAAGTTTTTGAAAATTATTTATTATAATACCAGAGTTCAGAGTGCGATAATGAAATAGTGGAATAAAAATAAACATCTAGCGAAAATGATACAAGGATTCGTTTGTGCCCACCAGAAGAATCCTCCATACAAGAGCTACTACTCAAGCTGCACCTTGCAGGGGTAAAATAAACCATGAGTACACAATATACTCGCAAGACTTATCCGAACAGTGGGAATAGTTTCCCGACTCCAAGGAGTATGAAAGGCAATATGGATTTGTTGTTTTCTTTTTCTTTGCGAAAAGCATTACTAGGAGTACGTCCTTAAGATCAAATTTTATTAGCAGTCATGATTAATTTATTAGCTAACCATTCTAAGTCAGCACCTGTTCTACTTTCAAGCAAGGGTTGAGCAATCAGAACTATTTTACCATCTTTTATCTCCTAGTTCTTACTACGGTGCTCGACCATAGCCAAGTTGTACCGTCTTATGAAAACGGCAATTCACGAATCAATGTATCCCAGCTGGGTACCCGAAACACACGTCCTGTTTGTACCCCAGGCACAAACAAGACCAACCCATTCCACTCCTGTCAAGGGGTCTAGATCCCCATCCAAACTTAGACTTCAAGCCCCCACACTTGAGATCCAATCTCAGTATGGTGCTTAGACCTCCACATTTCCTCACCTCCAATCAATCGATTCAGAAAGAGCCAGAACCCACGACAAGAGCGTAACGAGTCTTCCCGTTCCCATAAGCAAGTATGTGCTCAGGATAATAAGTCTGTCACCTAACTACCATCCACAGTAACGAGACGACCCTTAATCGATAAGGACAAGAAAAACAGTGTAACCAAGCTAAGCCCCATAGCCGCGGGACACAACTCGTCACACCCACCAATACCCATACCATATCCCTGCCCGGTCTCCATTTTTCCTTTTATCATTTTATCATGAGAGTAAATATAATAATCAATTATTGTGAATAACGACAGGTTACTTACGCTACCGAAAACCTAAGCATAGCATCTACTCGAATCTGTACTAGTAAGACTTATATGACAGATATATCTATGCATGTGGTTTTCATAAAAATTCCTGTAACATAAATGCACATCACATATATATATTAGTGATTATAAAAAATAAGGGTTATGCACCGGGGCTTGCCTTGGGCAGGCGTGGTGTCAGCTGAGTCAGTCGTCGATGGCTCTAGAACTTCCTCCCTCATGAGGATCTCCTCCTCATACTCCTCGATAATCTCCTCAAACTCGTGATTGTCGGTGGTCACTATCTCCACCAACTCGTTCTCTACATGCATGCGATGATGATGCAACACTTAGCATTTAGGCAACATCAACTCTTAAAATAAGAATACACATACTAAGCTAGCTCTAATGACTAAGATACTAAGCTAACTATCATCTTCATCAAGTAGGGTGCTGGATTCAACTAACAAACCCTTAGATTGACAAATTAAGGATATATCTTTATTTCTTCTAGTGATTTAATGTATATTGAAACAAAGAGCATTTAACTACCCTAATGCTTAATTTACCCTAAGGCTACAAAAATTATAGTGAGCACGTAATAATACCATGAATCTACTATAAAAATTTGAGGACCAAAGCTAGCACCAATTTACCACAAAAAAATCTACCATGATTAATTTAATAATATGAAGCATTCTCACACGATTTAATAGCTCATGGTATCAACATGTATATATATGAACTAAATACACCAACAGATAGAGCACAATTTTATGAACCTAACAAAATTTGTTTCATAATTTTTGGACACATACATGATTTTATATTAATTGCCAAAGATTAGCTTAGAAATTAAAGTAGAGAACTATTTCTAATTCCTTATGAAAAAGAAAAATGAATTCTCTCTGCTGCTGGCACACATTATGGCCCACGCGACAACATGTGTGTCTTGTGGCGTCTGATTGCCATGATGTGCCCACGTGAGGCAAATCTGCTGATCTTGAGAGAGACCCAGCATGGCGAGGGGAAGTCCTGTGCACTGGCGATTTTGCAAAAGAGACCTCAAACTTCTCCTAAATTACAACTAAGTACTAACACTATTTCCCCCTCTCTCAAACCTTTTCATTTAACCCCTACCTTTCCTGGAATTCCCCCGCGCACACCCCAGCGACTTAGTGCACGGCGGCGCGGTGGTCGGTGACATAGCGCGGCTGCGTCGGCCACCTGGAACCTATGGTAGACCACCTAATGGGCCGGTCACCATCTCCAACCCAAGCGGCTACGCTAAGCGGCGGTGCAGGGTGACACGACTTGCTGGGGAAGGCTGCAGCGGCGCGCAACCATCCGCGACGGCGGCACCACTGTTCCAGTGAGCTAGGGTAGCTACAAACCTAATTGGTTAGCGCATGAGCATCAGGAGGCTACCATGGATTAGGCCGAGGTGACGGTTGGAGCGGAGGATGATGGAGGAGGGTTGGCCACGTGCGGCCAAGCCGTGCGGCGACTCACCGTGGCGTCACGGTCACATCAGCGATGATGGGGAGGTGGTAGCAGTTCCACTGGCGTGCGTAAGGTGGAGAAGGAGGCAAGACGAAGCTAGTGGTGCAGGCGAATTGGCTCGGAAGGGACGGTAGGAGGGCTGCCCTCGACCATGGCCTTAATGGCATGGCGGCGGGGAAAAACTCCAAATTGAAGCTTGGTCATGCTCGCTTTAAGGCTGGGTGGGGTCAGGTGGCTTAATGGAGAAGTGAGGGACGTGATGAAACGGGCGATGGTGACTCAACCATGCCGAATTAAGCGAGCGGGGTCCGCCGGTCGTGGTGGCAGAGAAAGAGGAGAAGGTCTGGCTCAGCTCGTCCTCGCCTTAGCGGCAAGCGATCGGCCAGACCCGAGGCAGCATCCACCCACCCGCTATGCGACAACGTGACCAGACCACGTGCACGCGCGCAGGCAGGTGGGGCGCGACATGCGCGGCCGTAGCACCATTAAGGCGAGGCGATGGCGTGAGGCAGTCGGGACAGCCCACGTGTGCATGGGGATAAGGCGAGCGATAGCGCAACACAGCGTCATAGTGGCGTCGGTAGCAGCAACGCGAGGCAGGGCAGCAGTGCAGACTCGACGACGAGGTGATGGCGCCGGCAGCGGCTCCATCGCGGCGCGACGCGAGGCAGGCGGCAGCAGTAGTGGCTCCACGTGGCGGGGCCAGCGGCGGCCGGGCCACAGCCAGGCTAGAGGCAGCCACGGTCGGCCACGCGCGGCAGTGTGCGCACGCGCAACCAGCGCGGTGACACCGAGCGCCCGAGCTTGGTGACCGCGTCCACCCTACAAGCCAGCCCGAGAACGTGCCGTGCATGAATTTTAAAGCATCGATAGCAACTAAACGGTTGAGGTTGACACTAAACTGCCTTCACTATGCTAAAGAGGGTCTATTAGGCTACCAATCTGAGCTAAAACACGACACCACCTCTTAACTCAGTTTCACAAAATAAATCCCCAAACCTGACATTATCTAGCTGTCAATAAACTTAAAGAATCTTCCAAGTCTTGGCTGAATTCAATTTCAAGTTCAATTTCTAAGCTACTAGAATTACTAGCTAGCAATGTTATTTCTCTACAGCAAAAGTTGCATTGTCATCTATAAAGTTTGTACTTCAAACTTTATTTAAGTATCACACACATGTTATATAGTATTGTTGCTTAATAAAAATTGGTTTTCAACCTTACTTGATATACATGAGCTATTGAATCAACTTTCATTTAACATTTTTATTGATCATTTTAAGTTATAAAAAATTTATCTACACATTCTATCACATGCATTATCATATAAACATGATGCTCATGACATGTTTTAGTAGTTGGTTTAAAGCGTAACACCAAGGGTGTTACAGTATGAGCACGCCCCATCTGTAGGAACCCAGGCGTGCCTCGCGCCCCATCCGTCGGCCCCCGCTTGGCGCGCCCCTTCCCTCGGTGCTCAGGCCGTGCCCCCATGACTCTCTAAACATACCTCTGAAACACGAAACACTTGCAACATCAAACACTTGAATGCAACATATGTCTAAGACAGATGAAACATTTGGAACATACACTATCAACATATATGTGAAACATATGCAACATCCAGATAAAAAACTTGCACCTTATAACATGAAAACACTTACTACGACATAAGAATGAAACAACTGAAACATTTAAAACATACTCTTGCAACATATGTGTGAAACATATGCAATATCCAGATCAAAAACGCTTGCAACATACGTTAGAAACAGATGAAACATTTTAAAGAAACGCTTGCAACATGCCTCTAAAAGACTTGCAACATATACAAACATCCCGATCTATTTATGTAACATCCATATAAAACACTTGCAACATATCCCTGAGGCTTGTTGGGTTGGTAGTGCGCAGGCCTGGGAAGGCAGCGTCCGATTAGACGGAAACCCGCCCCTGAGCATTACCGTAGTTGTTATGATTTGATTCTATCTAGTCGTAGGTTGTTGTAACTATAGATTAGATTAATCTATGACCTGACTGATCACTAGCAGGACATATATATATAGTAAGCCTGGGTGTCGGTTCGTGCACATCATCAATTAACATGAAGCCGCCGCTGACCCAAGATAAGGCACGGTGTTCCACCAAAGTTCTGTAGCATCTCTGATAGCTGTCGCGGAGAAGCCTCTTTGGAACCCAAGCTCAAAACACAAGAGTATGAAAAACACAGAATTAGAGTTGCATAGAACTGAATTACAATCCTATAGGAATTCAAGATATAGAAATAGAAAAGTTTTTATTGTGGCCTTTGGATATAACATATATATGAAAAAAATCACGAATTTAAAGAGAGAGAGACATATAGGAAAGTTTTTTATGAGATCCAACCTCATGCTAGTTTTTCTCTAAAATTCCTATGGTTTCATACATCCTATCGCAATCTAAAAGACTTTTTGTAAGGTTTAATCCTTTATTCCAAAAAGACATATGAAAATTTTCTATAGGATTACGATCCTCCAAAATTTGTATGCGTTTTTGGAGCTAAGGTGATATTTGGATGCCCATAGGATATGGGATAGGGACATGCAGATGGGATATAATGAGATGGTTTAGACAAACAGTTACTCAGATTTCATCCTTTACTTATGTTTTTGTTAGGATCTATTCATATCCATAGTCTAAAGTTTTATGTTAAGAGCTAAACTTTAGGTTATGAGATTGTTTGGACTATGGGCTAAAGTTTAGATCTAATTCAATAAAAAGAATTATGTGGCCCTAGGTTTCTCTTCAGCACCTGTACTCTATGTCCGTCAACCTCGAGTGGCCAAGCCCGTCATCGTCGTCGTCGAGCACAAGCTGCCGAGCCTGTGTGCCGTCGCTATCGCCATCGAGACCCTCCCTCGGCAATCGTCGAGCGCCTAGCATTGACACCGTTGCCACAAGAGCTCGCCTGTGCAATGCTGCAACTGCCACTAGGCCGACGTGGTGCCTCCACAGCTCGGTCCTACACTGCCGCCATAGCTCCATACATTGGGTATCGCCGCAAGGTCGTAGCCACCACTCCTTGGGCATGATAGCAATGGGAGTTTGGGTGTGACGACGTGGAGAAGAGTTGTGGGCGAATTCCTTGAGGGAGGAGAAGAGTTTTGAGTGCAAAAATTATCTTTGGGTCAGAGGATCCCAAACTTTAGACCATTTTAGCTCACTTTTGTGGTTTAATGGTCTAATGTGCTTTTTAGGAGGTTAGATAAAGTTTAGACATAACTTTAGACCATCTATTTGGAGATTTTAATCTAAATTTTAGTAACTAAACTTTATATGAGTGGATCCCATGAGGGTCTTGTTTGGGTTTGGGTTAAGGTTTTGCCACTAGACCCATTATTGTAACTAAAAACAAAAACTTAGCATCCTATCCTTCTCGCAGCCCCCTTTGTCTGGACAACCTTTATTAGTGTGTGCTGCTGCTGCACGTGGCGCACAATTCTTTTTCTCTCTCCTATTGTTCATCTTCTTTAATGACTGTATCTCCTCCACGTCTTCTTCTTCTTCTTCTCCGTTGAATTGCGCCAGCCCATCCCCACTTCTGACCTCTATCGTTGCCCCCGACCAGCGGCTCAACCACCCCCTTCGCTCCACCCCCGCCATCCCCTAAATCCAATCGGAGGAGAAAAGTTTGCCACCTCGCCCCCGCCGCTAGCACCGTCAGCTCAGCAGTGCGCCCGCCACCTCGCTCGCCACCCTCAACGCGCCACCATCTGGTCGGGCCCCTCTCTTTCTAAGCACGCTGACTATGGAGGGCTCTTGCGAAAATCCAAAACCCTAATTCCAAAATCCCATCGTCGCCTCCTCCTCTCTGGCCTGCGGAGACCTCGCCGCCGGCAGCCCTGCCCACCGCTTCAAATTTTGCTAGTGTCCTCACGTGTGGGTCGCTTGTGGGTAGGACACATGCGTGTCAAATAAAGATTGTGCCATGGTGCCGTAGTTCACTGATATCCCCGCGACAAGCCCTTCTATTAACATGGTGGTTGTCATCCTTGCCCCTGAGTTGTGCGTTCCAATTCCAATGAATAGCAATGTGATCCACATTCAAGAAGGGTTGGCGGTGGCGGTAGCGGCAAAGAGATGTTGAAGTCTACTGGAGCTCCATTCTTTCTGCATTTTGATGTCACCCAATAGTTATATGATATCTTCAGAGCCTTCAAGCCACAACTTTGGCTTCCTTTCTTTGCGGAGATCATTGTCCAACTTTGGCTCCAATTCTTTGTGGAGATCATTGTCCTAGTGAGTTGGAGTGTATAGATGACAAGAAACAATTACATTTTAAAGGAAATGCATCCTCTCTATTATTCCATTGCGCGAAGCATCTTCAACCATGAGTTCGCCATGGTTATCCATTGCGCGAAAAAGAAATATTTCCCTTCTATTATTCCATGCCTTCTTCTTTATTTTCTGTCTCCTGACCATGTAAACTTTTATTTTGATTCTTTATTTAATATATAATATAACCAGTAGGGCTCCTCCTAATTTCCTTTCCTAAAAAAAAGAGAGGTGATATTTAACAGTGATATCTGAATCCAAGCCCACCACGATATGGGCTCCTATATATTTCCCTTTCCCACCTCTCATTTTCCTGTCGCACTCCTAATTTTTCCATTAACCAAACGCCAACTGACCTTGATTCAAAAAAGAAAAAACGCCACCTGACCTAAGCATGTACAGTATCAGCAAGCAGCAACAATGGCGCGATAAAAGAATTGCGTTGTCCAGGCTCCAACTCAAAGCCGTGCACGGAACTGTTAATTAATCGCCTATCCAAGCGCAGCAGCAGCACCCACCTTAATTCCAGCTCACGCTCACGCTCACGCGTGGACCTGTTCCCAACTTCCCATCCCTCGGCACCGGCCCGACGCCCGGAGCCTCCTGCCGCATTTTTCAGACTGGTCTGTTTCGTGACGTCCCAGCCTCCCAGGAGAAGAGAACCCCCGCGCCCCTTGGGCATCGTCGCTGTCGAGCCAGGGATACTGGCCGCGACGGAGCGGTCAGAAGCAGCGGCGGCCGGCGCGGTTTCGGTTTCCTGGCTGGCCCGAGGAGTTCGATTCCTCTCCTGATTTGTGGTGCGTGCGTATATTCCGTATTCCTCCCCGTCTCGGTTCATTGTCCGGGCTTCTTGTTTGTTATGTACAATTCTGATTCGATTGTTCTCGACTTTCTTTCCGTTCTCTATTATTGGTTTGATTAGGAAAGGTGGTTCTAGTACAGAGTTGTCTGGAGGCCTCGTCGCTGCCCCCTCGCTCTCTGTCTCCTCACGCTTGACTGCTCGCCGGCGGCGCCACCGTCGCAGGCAGCTGCTAAATCGCCGCGTCCGGTGGCCGCGTTGCGTTGCGGCGACGGGGCGTCTCTTGCTGTGCTGCAGCGGATCATCGCGGCCTGCACGCGGCGAGGCCGGCATCCGTCTTCGGAAGGCGTGCTCGGGCGCGGCCAGCCACCAACCGCTTGTTCGTGCGCTGGAGTTCCTCGCTCAGGTGAGATTGGGCGGCTCTTTTTATTCAAACTTTAATCGTTCCTTCAGGATTGCTGTCTGGGTCGTTCTTGATTTGCCCTGTAATTCCGCAAAATTTGGAGCTTGGATTTCCCAATTTGGTGTATTTGTTGTTATACCTGCTGCTGGTTGTAGTTGTAGGTGCTGATACTGTTTCATCTTCCTCCATCTGTAGCAAGTTTCGATCTTTGAGACGCACTCGTAACAGTACTCCCATCATCCTGGAGCTGGCGTTACCTTTAGCCCGTCGTGCAAGAATTTACCCATCTCAGGCTCTTGGTTTCCTACTTTGAAGGGCTTATATAAATATATATTTCATCTGGCCATGAAACTTGTAGTCGATCGATGGAGCTGTAGTGATACTGGTCAATTTGATACGGATTCCTAGTTCTTCTCAGGAAACTTTAAGTGCTCTTTTATTGGTATTTATATTGAACTATAATTATTAATTGCAGAGTATGTACTAGCAGCTGCTTTTCTTTTCACTACTGAGCACCCTTTCCATGTCATTTTCTTGATTACCTTTTATGATGGTAGATTCCATGTCTCATGCTTCCACCCCCATTTATTTAACTTGTTTGCTTACTTTTGCCTTTACCTTGTTTATGCCACATGATTGATGCGTGTTTTCCGGTAATATGCTACTCTCAGGATATGTACCATGTATCATTCTTTAATGGTTCCTTGGTCTGCTGCATTTGTAGGCTCATAACTTCCTTATGGTGTTTGCCTAGAAAGTGAAGAAATAAGATACATAGTGGAAGATGAGATCAGTTGTTCGGTCACTTCGCCAGCTCCGCCGTTTCACCCAGCACCATGCAGAGAGGCACTCACAAGCAACCAGATTGTTCAGGCAGCAGAGTGCTTTAATCATGTGCGGTTCAACATCCAGTTCACTGAGCATGTTACGTCGTAATGGTGAAATTAGCAGATTTACAAGCCCTGGCATGGAGTTGATGAGGTCCATGTTCTCTACTGTAGTAGCTAATTCGATCAAAGGTTCACTTCTCATTTCTCTTTTACTTGTGGTGATTTCTATCTTCTAGGGGGCCATTTGAATCAACCTATTTGCTTTCTTGAACTTTTCTGTAGATATTGGAAGAGGTGGTCCGATGGTGGAATATGAGAGGAGAATAGCATCAGGAGAGCTAGTGGATGGCGATAGCTTTCAGGTGTTGTTCTGGTCTTTGACCAAAGAACATTTCTTGGATAGCTTCCGATCAATGCTGTGGTAAAAAGTTTTCTGACCTTTTTACTGGTTCATACAGGTTGATACAATTCAACAATTACAAAGGCTCTATGAGGAGTTGATTGAGAATGAAGAAGACTGCCAGCTGGATAGATATAAATCATCTGAGAAATCAGGACGGTAAGAACAGTTTCAGTGCACTAAGGTGACATATTTTGTATATTGTTATTATCTTAACCTTAGTCTTTTTTTTTTGGAAAAAAAATAACCTTAGTCTTTGATATTGAAGGAGTCGATGGCTATGGTCCCGTCTCATTACTCAGCCTTCTACCTATGCTCGAGTTAAGGGCCTTTACCTCTATGGCGGTGTTGGTACAGGGAAGACGATGCTTATGGACTTGTTCTATGAACAGCTGTAAGTCTATCAGTTCTAGCCTTTTAGGATATGATCTCCGTCACACCACTTTGTGATAGCAATGTTATGAATCGTGAATTTGTAACCGTCCTCGTTATTCCTAGTCCATCACAAAGTAGTTGTGAATATGTTACTGCTCTTCTGGTGTATCAGAACTGTTATGGCAACTATTCACATTCTAAGTGTCAATATTCTTTCTTTGTCATTCTTTTTAGATCATGCGCAATTGTGAATTAACAGAACACATTATAAAGATAACAGATGCATTAGTATTAACAGTAGCATCTATTGTTGTCAAAATTTTTGAAGGCCAATGGCATGTAATCAGAAGATGGTAGCTGGCTATCAGAAGGAAAATAGCCTCCTTTTTTATTAATCTAATTTTAACTGGTTGCTCTCATGCTCAATTCAATTTTTCTAGACAGTTGACTTGTACTCTGAAAACTTGGCACATTGACAATTTTTTTATCTATGAGGAGATTTAGGAATTTAGCAGTTTGACAATTGTAGTTTTATCTGTAATTCCTTGTCACTGGGTGCTACATACACAGAGATACAACAACTACACTATATTTGAGAATTCTCAATGCTAAACTTTGATGTTCATCTGCTTAGGTCAAACATGTTAGATAAAATGTCAGCCAAAAATTCGTTTGTATTAAGTATGTTTGTTTTGTTCACATATAAGCTATACCTCAATTTATTGCATTATTAGTAACACAACCGCACAAGCCATATAGAAGAAATAGAGTTGAAACCAGAAATAGTTCACTGTGAGTTGCATTCTTAGGCACTTCACGTGGCAATGAAACCATTGATCCTTGCTCATTGCAGAATTAACTACACTTCTTAATTAGGAAATTCCCTTGCCTATATTTCTTGAAATATGAATTGGTCTTGGTCAATGAAGCTAGATTGATTACCATGACCTGTACCAGGAATAACCTTCTGCAGCCTGTTGGTTAAAAGCTTTTTTCAGAATCTAAGAGCAAAACTAGGCTAAGAAATTGGCTTGAAATCATTCAATTTGATTATAGTACAATAAATCTTAGCCATTAAGGTAATGACTGAATCATTAGTGGAAATTTGTGACGCTTTCCGATTTTGGGATTGATGAGCAGTTTATAAATCTTCCCTGATTACATCCCAGCACTGTCTGTAGAACATATCACAAAATTTATGCGATGCTGGGCTATGAGAATGTATGGACTCCCAGGATAAATGGCTTAGATGAAAGATAAGTCATAAGCAAATAACCAAAATTTTTGCATGATGTCTTCGCAGTTCTCCAATTTTTAGTTGGAACCTGTAGTGACTGTGACCAACTGAAATCCTGTCATATTTCTCTTGTTGATGGAAAAACTAGATGGAAAGAATGAAATGCTGGCATATCCTTCTTGTCATTTTATACATTCAGAAAGATAATTTTGTCCAAATAATCTTGAAATAACAGAGTTTCATACAAATCTCATGGCTGTACAATAATATTTAGACAATGTTGGTACTTGCGTGCATTCTTCACTTTAGATAACTGATATTATTTTGTCTTGGCAGGCCATGTAATTGGAGAAAAAAACGTATTCACTTTCACGATTTCATGTTGAATGTACATAGTCGTCTTCAGGTAATGTTTATATGTGCAAACTGCCTTCAGAAGTACCCTGTTCCAAGCTTCAGGAAGATATGATAATTGTTCTCATGACACTTGTGTGTATGCAGATGCATAAAGGTGTTTCAGATCCTCTTGATGTTGTAGCAGCTGAGATTTCAGATGAGGCCATCATATTATGTCTTGATGAGTTTATGGTATACTTTTCTGAGGTTAAATATTCCGCCTATGTCCTTATATATATGTTTGTAAGTAACAAGCCCAACTATACTGCACAGGTAACTGATGTTGCTGATGCTATGATTCTGAACCGGCTGTTCAGACAATTGTTCAGCAAAGGCGTTGTATGTGGCTACTATTTTCTTCCATTTTCTTATGGGACTAACATACTCAGGTTACATATACAATGCATCAACTTTTGACATGGATTTATTTGCATGTTTTGTGCTCAGATTCTTGTTTCGACTTCTAACCGTGATCCAGATAAGCTTTATGAAGGTGGCTTACAACGGGACCTTTTCTTGCCATTTATTGACACCTTGAAAGTACGAGTTGTTTTACATTTATCAATTTCTCTGCATGGTCAATTAAGCAAGTATGTTGGTTTTTACTTTTGTGGACCATTGCAGGAAAGGTGCATCGTGCACCCCATTGGATCTGCAGTGGACTATCGTCAACTGGGTTCTGTATGTTACCAACTTCTGCAAGCTAGTAGTCCTTGGTTTCTTCCCCCTTTCCTTCTCTGACATCTTTAAACTGATGTCTGAGCAGGCTGAACAAGGTTTCTATTTTGTTGGAAAACATTACAGTACGCTTCTGAAACAGAAGCTCCAGTCTTTAATTGGAGATGAGGAACCCAGCCCACAAACTGTTGAAGTAATTATGGGAAGGAAACTACAGGTATGGTAGAAGTATTTAAAAACAGCCCACTAAAACACATTATTTTTTATTACTTAACCATGACTTTGCAGGTTTCCCTGGGAGCAAATGGTTGTGCATATTTTCCTTTTGAAGATCTTTGTGATAGACCTTTAGGTGCAGCAGATTACTTTGGACTCTTTAGTAAGTATATTGCTGCCTGATTATTTTGGACTTGACATAACCTGTTAACTGATAACCAATTGTTGACTTACAGAAAAATTTCACACCCTGGCACTTGACGGTGTTCCAAAGTTTGGGTCTAGTAACAGAACAGCAGCTTATCGGTTCGTCACACTGATTGATGTATGGTCCTTGTTTTCTTTCACTTTATTATGTTTAAGTTTGTCTCAGCCTCACTATGTGCAGACATCCATTTGTTGTGTATTTGAACTCAAGACTCCTTAAAATTTAACATTTAGTGTGGTTGCCTTAAGGAGGTTCTATCATAGATTAGATCTGATTACATGCAGTACTTAAAAATTGGATACTTGAATGTAAACAGAAATGTTTTTTCCTTCAATCTGAATTCTAAAACTCTCCACCAATAGATTTTGCATACTACAGCCTACATTTTGTTATCTTGAAATACTGAATGATTTTTTAGGTTATGTACGAGAACAAAGCAAGGCTGTTATGTACAGCCGAGGCTGGACCAGTAGGACTGTTTGAGAATATCGTGACTGTTGCTGAAGCACAGAAGGTTTCACCAAGATATTCGCGCTCACAGAAAAGCGACGACCCTGACCTATGTGTGGACAATGAGCTTGGATTTGCCAAGGATCGAACGATTAGCAGGTAACTGGAAATGTGTGCATGCTGATGTATGCAGATTTCAGATTAGTGCTCTTCCTCCCATGTCGAATCACAAATCACAATCAACCCTTGAGGCTCGTATTTTACTAGTGCCTTCTGTTTTGGCTTGTGCTTTTACAGGTTGACAGAGATCAACAGCAGAGAATATTTGGAGGACTTCGAAATGAGATTGAGGCAACAGCAGCAGCTGCCCTTGCAAGGTCTAGATAACAGTGGTGGTGATGTTGTACTAGCATAATAAGCAGAAGGCTTCTGTGCCTCATATTTGAAATTCTTGTATTCACACCCACCTGGCTTACATAGGCAACTGAGAAGGCTTTTCCAACAGTGATGCATATAAATGTGCAATAAAGCTATGTAAGGGTATTTTTGCTAATAGGTGAGTGATCTATAAAATGGCTCAATCTATAGGGGAAAATATCATATTGAAAGTTTTGTTGTATCACATATTTCCATACCTTTAGAGAGACCTAAAGTTCAAAACAGCATGAATTCACTGCATAAAGCCTGATAATAGGCTAAAAGTTTTCGCTGAACTTTGTGAATTGGAGAAAAATGCTAACGACTGTTCATGTTTTTCTATATTGTATTTTAGCTTTTCTGACACGCTTGACGTAGTAGGGAAGCTTTGATTATTATTGTTGCGTCATGTCTGGAGCAGATCTGCTGCATTTTCCAAGGAAACCTTCCCTTTTCAAGAATCGTAATGCACAAAACAAGTATCTCAAGAATGCATGACGACGCCAGTATAAGAAAACAAGGGTAAATGATGCCTAGTAATTCTCTGTGTGATAACTGTTAAGAAATACATTCTTTCTAGAATCATCAAATTTTCATTTTTATAAAGAATCAACAAAGTGGTGTAAACTGAAAGGGAAGACGTCAGAGGTATTTAGAGAAAGGGTTATCAAAGAGGGCTCTTGGAAGGAAGAAGAGGACATAAACAATATGTGGGAGAAGATGGCAATCAACATTCGTAAAGTGGCCTCAGAGGTGTGTGGAGTAACCAAAGGAAGTGGATGCGAGGCTAAAGGCACTTGGTGGTGGAACGAGGAAGTCCAAAGGGCTATTAAGGAGAAAAAAGAATGCTATAGATGCTTGTACCATGACAGGAGTGTGGACAATATAGAGAAGTACAAGGTGGCAAAGAAGACTACAAAGCGAGTTGTAAGTGTGGCAAAGGGTAGAGCGTACGAGGATTTTTACCAACATTTGAGTACGAAGGAAGGAGAGAATGACATTTATAGGATGACTAGGGTTCGTGAGAGAAAGACAAGGGACTTCAACCAAGTTAAGTGCATTAAGGATGAAAGGGAGCATATCTTGGTGAAGGAGGATGAGATCCGACATCGATGGTAAGAGTATTTTGACAAATTGTTCAATGGTGAGAATATGATCACAACCTTTCAGTTGGATGACTCTTTTAATGACACCAATAAAGCGCTTTGCGCGGAGAATCCAAGAATATAAGGTTAGAGAGGCGTTGAAAAGGATGAAAGGAGGTAAGACGATGGGACCGGATGGTATCCCAATCGAGGTGTGGAGATGCCTCGGTGACATAGCTATAGTATGGCTAACCAAGCTGTTCAACCATATTTTTCGATCGAACAAGTTGCCTGATGAGTGGAGAAGAAGTATATTGGTACCGATCTACAAGAATAAAGGGGATATTCAAAGTTGTACTAATTATCGGGGAATTAAGTTGATGAGCCATATGAAGCTATAGGAGAGGGTTATCGAGCATCGCTTGAGAGCAATAACGCGGGTCTCTATGAACCAATTTGGTTTCATGCCCGGAAGGTCAACCATGGAAGCCATTTTCTTAATAAGAAAAGTTATGGAGCGGTATAGGGAGAAGAAGAAGGACCTACACATGGTTTTTATTGACTTGAAGAAGGCTTATGATAAAATACCAATGAATATTATGTGGTGGGCTTTGGACAAACATAAAGTCCCAACAAAGTACGTCGGGCTCATTAAGGACATGTACAACAATGTTGTGGTTAGAGTTCGAACAAGTGATGGAGACACAGATGACTTCCCGATTAGGATAGGACTACATCAAAGGTCAGTTTTGAGTCCTTATTTGTTTGCCTTAGTGATGGATGAGGTTACAAGGGACATACAAGGGGACATCCCTTGGTGTATGCTTTTCGTGGACGATGTAGTGCTAGTTGATGAAAGCCGGACATGAGTGACTCAGAAATTGAAGTTATGGCAGGAGACTTTGGAGTCCAAGGTTTTAGACTCAGTAGAACTAAAACTGGGTATATGAGATGTGACTTCGGTACTACTACTCGGGAGGAGGAACATATTAGTTTGGAAGGTCAAGCAGTGTCTAGAAAGAATACATTTCGATATTTAGTATCAATGCTACAGAGAGACGGAGATATTAATAAAGATGTTAGCCATAGAATCAAAGCAGGGTAGATGAAGTGGCGGCAAGCATCTGGTGTCCTATGTGACAAAAAGGTACCACAGAAGGTAAAAGACAAGTTTTATAGGACGGCGATTAGACCTCCTATGTTGTATGGTACAGAATGTTGGCGTACGAAAAGACGACATGTTCAACAGATAAGTGTCGCGGAAATGCGTATGTTGCGTTGGATTTGCGGTCATACAAGAAGGAATCGATTTCGGAACGATGATATACGTGATAGATTAGGGGTAGTACCAATTAAAGAAAAGTTTGTCCAACACCGGTTGAGATGGTTTGGACATGTCTAACGGAGACCTCCAGAGGCACCGGTGCGTAGTGGAATCCTAAGCCAGGATAGTAACGTAAAGAGAGACAGAGGAAGGCTGAAGTTGATTTGGGTAGAGGCAATAAAAGGAGACTTGAAATGATAGAATATACCCAAAGACTTGGCCTTAGATAGGAGTGCTTGGAAGACAGCTATTCACGTGCCTGAATCTTGATTGCTTCTGCTGGGTTTCAACTCTAGCCTACCCTAACTTGTTTGGAACTTAAAGGCTTTGTTGTTGGTGGTGTAAAGAATCAACAAAGCTAAAAATAAGGTCATCGAGCTCTGCCCTGTCTTTCTTGTGTCTCATCCTGTTGGCAGTGATTTGCCGAACCTCGGTTGAGGCGGAGCTAGGGTGAATAAGGGAACGGAAGAGCCATCCTCAGCGTGATGGACAGTCACAAGGTGCAACCCTTTTTGTGTTCCAATAGCTGTCTTATTGGATTTCAGGTTTAATTCTTACACATGAGGTGAATAACTTTTTTTCTGGCTGCTAGGATTATCCACTAGCTACACTATTGTTTTGGTATTTTGATTGATCTGTTGCTGCTAACGAATGCTATACGGTATAAGCCCCCATCTGTGGTGATAGATGCATTGTTAAAGACTAGTTCATCTGAAATCAATCAGTCATGTTTAAAGGATAAAATAAAAACCCACAGCCTTGCAGCATTATGTTGTACAGTATTTCGTGTTGGGGCTAATTTAGAGTGCCGTTTCTGTATTCCACGGATTTTGAATTCCTAATTATCACTGCATGTTGTCTGGTATTTCTAGCTGTGTTATGACTTTTATCGTTAAATGATGTTAATAGTTTGAGTTATTAGTTGAACAGTTCATCGGTATTGTGCAATCTCTTAATAAGATATGGTATCAGACACTGAGATATGGGAATACATTTCTGCTTATGTTTTACTTTTATAACAGTTAGAGCACACTATCTGATTGTTCAGGCTTTTGTTTTATCTTTATCCTGCTATGATTTGAGTTTTGGAAAGTGGTACTTCGATGCTGTGATCTGGATCACAGCCAAGAACTTGAGCTTATCGTCTCTTTGTAATGTTTCAGGTGGAACACTTCACTGCACTACGTTCTCTGGGGTTTAAACGAAGGCTTGTCAGTCGTTAGGGCGTGGTCTGGTTGTCTTCTGTGACTGCAGTCCTCAGAAATCGATAGCTATACGCTGTAAGCCCCGAGCGGCACAAGAGGAGGAAGAGGTGGCTACAGGTAAAGGGTGGGTCTTGTGCGCTTGTTGCACATACGAGGGAGAAGGACAAACAGTTTCATGGAACCTTGCATCAGTTTCTCCATTGGATTCATTGATTTTTCCCGTTTTGTCGGTACAGATTTGGAGTGGTACATCGACACAACACAGCGCCATTGCATTACCTACACGTGCCCAGTTGCTGCTAGCCAACCAGAACGCGATCGGGCAACTTGGATCATCGGTGAGCTAGCCGGAGGAGCGTGCGGCCGGCAGGGCCTGGCCCCGGAGGAAATGGTAGAGCATGGCGAGCGAGCGGTCCGGCGCGAAGAGCGGCACCTGGTGGCCCGCGCCGCGCACCGTGACGAGCGTCAGCCCCTCCTCGTACTCCACCGCCCACCCGGCCACCCTGCCACCTGCTGCAATAAAAAATAGTAATATGACGGTAGTAAAATTTTGTCATATATATCTATTAATATCTTCGCGCTAGATAATAAAAATTATCCACCGCCCCATTTACCGAGTATAAATCCGGCGCTGGCTGCCGGTAGTACCACGCCTGCCCCACTCCGGCGCGGCCACACTGCCTGCCGAAGCAGAAGCGGCCGCCCTCTGCCGCCGCGGCCGCAGCCCCATCGTGTTGATGCTGTACCGCGTCGACGTCACCGGCACCCGCCCGTCCGTGTCGCCGCTGCATGCAACGTGACATGCCATCGCAGGGTTTCAGCTCAGCATCATCGGGGATAATAAAATAAGGCTGGATAGAAATTGCTCACAAGTGGAGGAATACCTGTAGACCCAGACGCGCAGCCCGGCGGCCATGAGCTTCTTGAGGATGGGCAGCACGGTGGCCGGCGAGTCATTCCATTTCCTGATGACCTCACTGCAGCACAGACACGGAATGAGTAAACAAAGCATGCAGCCTTCGCACGCAGCAGAGGCATCCCAGCCGGCGACCGGGGCGTGCCGCGTGCGAGTGCGACGCAGAGTCAACGCGCACGCAAGTTGCCCATATCTGAGGAGGAACGGGCCGGTGGTGGCAGATGGAAGAGTAATTGGGGACGACGACGACGAGCGTACGGTGCACGTGCACACGGGTCCATGGCTGGCACTGGCAGTATATATGCAGAGAGAAGAGAAACAGTAACTGCGGAGTGCTGTCTGACCTGCAGGGCGAGTACGGGTAGGGCAGGCGTGTCCGGTTGGCGTGCAGCGCGCGCTGCACGTCCCCGCGGTTGAAGTACTTGGTCACGTAGGCCTCCGTGCACGGGTCGTATCCGGCCGGCACACGCTTCATCAGCCTGTGCCACTCCTCCTGCGAGTGTCCAGTTCCACGAGGGGGGGGAAAACAGTCAGTCAGCACAGACGAGTACATATACGTACATGCTTGGAGAGGAGGCGCGGGCGCAGGAGACGTTGTTCAGCAGCAGGCACGTCGGCGTGTAGATGCTGTAGATGTCGATGTCGTCGTAGGCGCCCAGGAAGGCGCGGAGCGCCGGGGAGCAGCCCTTGCCGGGCCGGCCGCTGTCGGCCTCCTCCTTGAAGGAGTCGCACTCCCGCCGCACCGCCGAGTAGAGCTCGTCCGAGATGATGGCGTGGCTCCACGCGTACTCCACCATGCCCAGCTGGTCCGTCGCGTCGTTCAGCACCGCGTTCCCGATCTGCAAGTGCAAAAATTAAACCTTGGCAGTTGCAGAAATGGTTTTTGCTTTTCTTTCTCAGAGAGGTCAGAGCAGCGCACGATGCAATGCAGCAGCATGCAACATCCAGCATGCGTGAAACTGTTACTGCATGCCACGACCCAGGTAAAAGGGGTTTGTTTGCCACAAACCGCGCCTTTTACCCATTTGATGTTTTTAAAATCGGGTGTTTTTTGAAACCTTACTTTTGGATGTTTAATAATAAACGGTATTTTCAAAATGACGACTTATCAGCTAAACAAGTCCAAACGAACAGGGCAATGGTTATTGGATGTTTAATAATAAAAAAACTAAGTAAAGCGGTAAAGCTCGCGGGGCGGGGTATATCCTGATGCACGCTTATGTCCGTCATCTTTAGAGTCAGCAACTTTTACTACGGCGCAGTACTGACTCATTTCACTCTCTTTTCCTTTCCTTGTTCGCTTTATATCTTTCTAGAACACTAGCTAATGCCTGATTTGCTGCGTCAAAGCTGGTTGCCTGGAACCAAGCAAAGCAAGCAATCCTACAGGCATGCATGATGGCAACTTGGCAAGCGTAAGAGGTCTCTCAACTTCCTTTGTTACACACACTGATGTTGTGAGTGAGGCATGCTTACCATGAAGCCTTTGATGCTGATGGCCCTGTCCCTGCTCGCGCCTTTGTTCCCTTCGTAGATGAGCTCCGCGAGCTGTGGGACGTAGTGCCCTACAATACAAAAGCGTAACACGGCAGATGCAGCGGCCGTTCGCAGATCACGATGATGCAGCTTTAAGAAAACAGAGCAGAGGTTTGGCACGTATGATGAAGGCTTATGATTACCGGCGTAGCTCTCTCCGGCGATGTAGAAGTCGCGGCCCTAGAACACGGGGAACTTGTCGAGCCAGCTGAGGAGGAAGCTGTACGAGTCCTGCGCCGTGACGCGGTCGCCCAGCCGCCGCAGGTCCGACGTCCGGTTCGTGTATGAGAACCCCACGCACACCGGCGCTTCCAGGAACAGCAGGTTCACGGCTGAAAAGCCATTGCCAATCCAACGCGCAACCACACAAGATTTCAGTTTATGGAAAAGTGAAGTAAAATTCAGAGTTTCAGAGAGTATAAGTACTAGCAGAGCTGAAGCATAATGTCTGTGCTTTGGTTGAACTGCTTGCCTTTGTTCCATGCGTAGGCGTTGCGCGTGAGGTTCGTGCCGTAGCTCCTCACCAGGAACGGGCCCAGCTCCTGGGCAGCTCCGTAGGCCACAGACGAGCACCCAGGTCCTGCAATGGCAAGTCGCGCAGGGACATGGCTCCATGAGTATTTTCAGTCCGTCAGTTGTCGGCAGACATGGAGCCATCCCTCTACTCCGTCCGTACAGTCTACTACGCTACTAGACTCATGGCTGGCTCTACGTGTAGAGACAAGCCGCGTAGAGCCGTAGAGGGATGGCATCCATTTCAAATCGGTCGTCAGTAGGCACAGGAATTTTCGATCACACGCACTGCTACAGTACATAGAGATCGAGTGCTTTGCCACAGCCTTATCCGTTCTCCGTTGGCCCTTAGTACTACTGCAGTTCTCAGATGGCCTACGGGAATTGTTAACAGGCTACTCCTACTAGTATGCGTAGGCTTTCTAAGTACTGTCTATATCGAGGCCTGGTTTAGATTGCAAATTTTTACAACCTGGACACTGTAGCACGTTTCATTTGTATTTGACAAACTTTGTCCGATCATGGACTAACTAGGCTCAAAAGATCCGTCTCGTGATTTACAACTAAACTGTGTAATTAATTTTTTTTACCTACATTTAATGCTCCATGCATGCGTCCAAAAATTGATGTGATGGAGAGAGTGAAAAAACTTGAAATTTGGAGGTGATCTAAAGGCGCGAGTAGCAGTAGCAAAAAAAAACGAGGGCTTGCTGGAGAAAAGAGGGAAAAAGAAATGCGAAGGTAAGGACAGAGTGGAGAGCAGGATGAGAGACGGCTCATTTATGTGTTGGTCACTTTCTGCACCGATAGTTGGCGCCATCCGTGGGAAGAACGCTGTACGTTCACGTTTTTATCATCGGATAGCCAACCTTTCCGCCACCTTCGCCATGACGGGCTCGAGCGATACGACTCACTTCGGCTCACTGGAGTTTCCCACACTCCCACCTGTTGGGATGTGGGTTCCACCCATCTTCGAGCCGTCCCAGGCCTTCCTCTTCGAAAGCCTGGACTTCGTCGCCGACCGGCTCGGCGTGCTTCACCTCCGCGAGGAGGCACTCGTTCCGGCGCCCACCGGAGGGGCGCCCTCCGTGGGCTCCAGGACACCCGGTGACGTCAACGACGAGGCGCCTGCGCTTCGCTCCGAGCCCGCGCAGGGCTCAAACCCAACCGTGAGTAACGTACGCTTTGTTATTTACTTGCTCTTTACTGTCTTTCACTGATTCTCCGGAGGGACCCGTTGTCCCTGTCGCGACCGCCATGCGACCGGTTCCCCTACGGCCTCGCGTCCCCCGCGGACGTGTACGCCCGGGGGCTTCGAATGATGCTGGCACCGCACCCTCTCACAACCGAATTCGTGGGGATGGCGAGCTACGCTCCTGCCTCTTTTCACGACCTCATGGATGAAGATGTTGAGAGCAACGGCTCCAGCATCGGCGAGTCGTGGCACCTAGCCATCCTCTGTCCCGGGAGTGCCCCATCAAGCACCTCAACAAGGACTACGAGCTCCTCAAGCGTTTCCTACGATAGGTCGGCGGGCCGAAAGAAGGAAAAGGCAAGGAGGCGGCAGCCAAGAAAGGAGGCGCGGCAAGCAAGGATGGGGACGGCTTTCTCGATCCCAGGGAATGCAACATGATCTTCGAGGGGTCCGATGCCGTCTACTTCAAGCGCCAGCACAAAGTGCGCTACAGAGAGGCATGCATCACCGAAACGGCCGTCCCCACCTTCCTCCGCTGGTCAGATTCTCCGATCACTTTTGATTGGAGGGACCATCCGTCTCACATCGCCAGACCGGGGCGCTACCCACTCGTCGTTGACCCCATCGTCCGCAAGAAGCGCCTCACCAAGGTGCTAATGGACGGAGGCAGCGGCCTCAACATCCTCTATATCGACACCCTCGACACCATGCGCAACCCCTGGTCGGAGCTCCGACCGGTGAGCTCTCCCTTCCACGGTGTGATCCCGGGAGCGCAAGCATACCCGCTCGGACAGATCGACCTGCCCGTCATGTTTGGCGACCGAGCCAACTTCCGCTCGGAGGTGCTCACCTTCGAGGTGGTGGACTTCTCGAGGTCTTACCACGCCATCTTGGGGCGGTCATGCTACGCCAAGTTCATGGTGGTCCCCAACTACACCTACCTAAACCTGAAGATACCGGGACCGAACAACGTCATCACTATGGGTAGCACCTTCTCGAACGCCTTCACGTGCAACCGCGAGCATTACGAGCTCACCACTGCCGTCATCAACTCTTCCAAGCTCCCGCGGCTCGGGGAGTTGTCGACCCAGCAGTCCCGGACTATAACAAGCCAACCCCCTCGATGGCCTTCCGCCCACTCGAGGAAACTAAGGCGGTGGGGATCAACCCCACTGACCCAACCTAGACGGTGCGGATCGGGACCCAGGTCCCGGTCAAATAGGAATGCGAGCTCGTCGACTTTCTACACGCCAATCATGATGCTTTCGCATGGAAACCATCTGGCATGCCAAGCATACCGCGGGACATCGCTGAGCACGCACTACACCTCATCCCGGGCTCGAAGCCCGCCAAGCAGCACCTACGTCGCTTCGACGACGAGTGACGTAGGGCCATAGACCAAGGAGAAGCACAAACTCTCTCCACCATGGGAAGGACCCTATACGGTGACCGAAGTTATCCGATCGGGCGCTTGTCGATGTTTTACCACTGATAGCCTGCCACGGGGGTACCCAGGACAGTTGTTCGTGCTTTGGCGAATAGTGGAATTCAGCGGTTACGCAAAGAGACTCACGATTTATACTGGTTTAGGCCCTCGACTTGGTCGAGTAATAACCTTACGTCTAGTTTTGGCGTTAGCCTGTTTGCGTTGTATTGCTTTGAGTATCGGGTATGCGTTCTCTCCTTACAATGGGTATCCTCACCAGCCCTTTATAGTCTAGGCGCTAAGAGGCGTTGTTTGTGTCCTATTCGGATACAAGGTCAGAGTCCTAAGCTATGCTTCAGGCGCCTTTCCTTGTTTAGTTTGAGTTGGAGTTTCGGTTTTGCACGTTGCCTTGCTCCGCGTTCTTTTTGGCGATTGGGCTATAGGCCTTGTTACCAAGGCCTACCTCCCTGTAGTGTGGTCTATGGGGGGCCCATAGGGTTCCCCATCGACAAGCCCCCGAGCATTTCATGATTGAGCTTCAAGGGCCGAGTTATTGTAGTCTTGAAGTGAAATCTTGAGATGGTCTTCTTTGATTCTTCTTTTGGCTGGTGTGCACTTTTGCTTGATGTCCTCCGGATTCTTTTTCCTCCGGTACAAAAAAGCTGGAGGGTCAAAAAATTTGAAAATATGTTTTTCTGTGGTAGGTACTTGCAGCCCTCGAGCCTTCTCCGGGTTCTTTTCTGTTGAAAAGAAGCTGGAAGAAGGGTCTTGATTTGTACTCCTTTGATCTTTGTCTTTTGTTGGTCACGGATGGGTCTTGTATAGCCATGAGTGAGCGTCTTCTTTTACTTTTTGTCAGGAATCTTGCTTTTGGGTACTATTCGCCTTTGTTGCTTTGCTCTTTTGTTCTTTTCCTCTCTCTTTCTTGTGATCTTTAGCCTTGTTTACCTCTGGTTTGCTCTAAATACCTTCTTTGTTGGTTGTGGTTCTGCCTTGAGTAGGAAAATTCTTCTTCAATTCTTTCTTCATTCGTAGATATGCTGGTGTGTGAGGTTGAGCAGCCCCCGGGTTTATGCTTGGTTGGTAATGATCATGCTACTCTATCTGTTCTTCTACGTCCGAGTTTCCGCTGCTACCGCCACTAGGTTCCTTGTTGCAATATTTAAGAATCTTGTCTCTATCTTATGTCTGAGTTTATTCGGTCCTGTTTGACCGTCTGAAACCTTTGTATTTGTCTTCGATCAATGAGATCTATAATTTTTCTCCGTCCGAGTTCTTTTTCAACTGTAATCCTTTGACACTGTAATTTTGTATGTGATCCTTCACACATCTCTGAGTTGTTTGTTCGGCTGCTTATTGCCGCTGTCATTCTGGTTGTTGGAGAATTCAATGTGTCTTCACGGGTTGTATTGCTGCTGTGGAATATTCTCTTGGATATGCTTTATCTTGTATTGTGGTTGTTCTGGGTATGTACTGTTCCGTCGTGATGGTCTAGTCACATCTGATTTTTTACTGAAGTCCTAGCTCTGCAGTGGTTCACATGGTTGTCCTTTTGGAGTTCTTTTTTCTTCCATGAGTCTGCCATATGTGCATCTGAGTTATGCTATAAATATGGCCTGTTGCTGATACCCTGCTGTGCAGTTTCTTCTTTTTCTTTTTGTAGTCATGGATATTATAGTTTGGGAGCTCGACGAGCCCCCGGGCCTGTTCTCTTTCTTCTGTTTTCTTCTGCTAGTAAATGGTGTAGGTCTTGTGATAGAGACTAGTAGCAGGCTAGTCTCGAGGTGGTATTTAGTTGTAAGGGATATTGAGGCAAATGGTGTAGGACTTGTGATGTGAGTGATGCATGTTGTGTTGCCTCATCTTCCAGTGCCTGCCCTTTCTTTTTTGTTCTTCTTACAGTGATGATTGGCGCGTGTTCTGGCTTGTTCTTCGACAGTCCATTGTAGATCAGCCATTATTCAGTCTCCTGTTGTGCCATTTAGGTTCAGTCCAATACAGATCAGCACGTGTTGAGAGATGGTGCCGGGTTCTTCCATATTGACGTGGTTGTCGTTGTTAATCTTGAATGACTTGTGGGTGCCTTCTCTGTCACCTATAGCAATCTTGGATGTGCGCTCTTCCTTTGGAGAAAAGTACGTTCGAGTTGTTTTATCATGCCTGGTATTATCGAATCTTGGTTCGAGGGTTGCAACCTCGTGCTGAATGATTTCCTTTGCTTTCTTCGTCGAATTCATCAGATCTTGTATTCTGTTGTAATCTCAATGTACCTTTGATGAAATGAAAAAATATTCCTTTCTGCTCTATGACCGAGTTGTTTATTGATGTAGCCAAGCTCTTTTGTATGTTTGTACTGTGGTGTATTGTCATGACTAACTTGTTGCATCCTTCTTTCCTGGTTGCCTCCTTGTGAATGTGTTAATTCGTCATGTATCCGTTATAGTCTGAACGGACCGTTGCCTTTTTGTTTTGTGTGCATGGTAATTGTGGAATGGTAACTTTGAAGGGCCTCTTCGGGCAATCCGCGTGATTTTGGGCCTCGTGGGCCGCGTATTTTTCTTGTATACTGTTGGCTTAACTTGCCTTTGCAGTAAAAAATTCCCCAATCTCAGCCAAAACCCTAGCTCCATTGTGCCTTCGATCTCCTGCTATTTCCATCCAAATCTTGTCTTTGTTTTTCTGAGATGGTGGCGAAGAACAAGAGCAAGAATAAGGGCAAATCTATTGACGAGGAGGCGTCGCTCAAGGTGATCGAGAACACCGAATTTGTTGCGATGCGGAAAATGCAGAGGCAACTCCCCAAGCCGTTGACTTCGGAGGCGGAGTTGGATCTGCTTGTTGCTCATGGTCTTCTTCAGGAGAAATGTCTCTCTAATTTCTCTGGTCCTGGTGAGCACGATGTCCCTTCTCCCACTCCGAATCAATCTGTTCTTTTTGTTCCTTTTGTGCGGGCGGGGATCTGTTATCCCCCGTCCGATTTCTTGCTTGAGTTTCTTGGATCCTATGGGATTCAAATCCATCATCTTACCCCTAACGGGGTTCTTTTTCTTTCTACCTTCGTGCATTTTTGCGATGTTTTCGTTGGAATTCCTCCAAATCTTCTTCTTTTTCATCATTTTTTCCATGTGCGTTTGTCAGACGGAAATAATACTCCTTTTCTCGGCTGCTGCCTTATCCAATCCCGTCAGGGAGTTTCTTTCCCTTCTCTTACCCTTTCTGATTCTGTCAAGAATTGGGCGGAGAAGTGGTTTTATATTTCAAAACCTGCTCTTTCCTTTTCTCATGATCTTTTTGTTCTTCCCGTTCCCCTCTCTATTTGGAAAGATAAAATCTATTCTGCTGAGCGTGCTGCTCTGAAGCCTATACTCGCTCGAGTTGCAGTGCTTAAACAGGCAAGCTTAAGTGGCAATTGTATAGTTGCCAGTTTCTTGCGTCGCCGAGTGCAACCTCTTATGCAGAGGGTGCATTACGACTTTGAATATACTGTGCCCTCAGATCCTTCCTGACTTGTTCCTGATGTCGAGTTGCCTGAGGAGGTCATTCTTGAATGCCTAGGGCGTATTCTGGGTGGGGTCTCTATGATGCCTGCTCGTGTTGAAGAGTATGATGCTGCTCATCCTCCTCCTGCGGTAAGTAGTAATCTCCTCCAAGTTCTTTTGGGTTTTTGTAATTCGTATTCTGTTTTTGACTTCTTTCTTCTTCTCTTGTAGGGTTGTGGTCGGGCTTTTAAGCTTAAGATAGTTGTTGCTGGTGGTGGCGGGCCTGTTGTTGAAGAGCCCACCGAAGAAGGAGATGAAGATGATGATGATGCTGTTGCCGGTCCTATGGTAGTTGCTGCTACCGGGCCGGGTTCTTCTTCTGCCAGGTTGATTACTGGCTTGTTTGAAGGTCACCACTCCTACGTTGAGTATGTTCCTAATCCTCGAATTGCTCAATATATCTTGTCATCCTAGAAGCGGAAGTCAGAGGTTGCTGCTAAGCATATTTTACCCAAGAGGCAACGTTCAATTCGTCATATTGCCTCAACAGGTAATGTTCTCGTAGGTGAGCTTGTGCTTTCTCCTGTGTTGTTTTTGCCTCTGTCTTTTGGTTTGCTTTGTTTTACTGATCCCAGCTTTTGTTGTCTTGATAGAAGGCCGGTCTGTTGTCTTGAGCGAGGTGGATACTGAGGATGAGGTCCCCTTGATCACTCGACCGTAAGTCTTTCGCTGTAAATTTTCTTGTGCTTGTCTTTTTGCTCTTTTCCTAAATAACTAAATTGCTTTTTTCATTATAGTCGGAAACCGGCACCTTGTGCCCCTTCTGTGATAGTTGTATCTGCTTCTGTCCTGGAGGCCCTCCCAATCCCCTCCTTTGAGGTGGTTGAGGATGATTTGTTCGATGTGCCTCTCCCGAATCTTGACTTCTCAGGGGTGGCTGGAAACTTTAAGAAGGTTATCAAGTAAGTATATTTATCTTGTCTTCTGATTCGCCATTTTTGCTTTTGTCTCTGATTGGCCTGAGCTCTCTTTTTGAATGTAGGCCTTCGGAGGATACTTCTTCTTCCCTGGCTCTTGATGCTGGTGGACCTCTACAAGATTTTACTACTGGTAAGTTATTTTCCCGTTTATGCTCGTTTTCTTGGTTTTTTTCTTTTCTGTCTGACGGGTTGTTTTCTTTGTAGCTTCTCTTCCACGTATTGCCTCTCCTGCTCCACGTGTTGAGGAGGAAGCTATTGGAACTCCGGTGTCTCCTCCAATGGAGCACCGAGTTGAAATGAACTTAGGCAGCCCTTTTGCTGCTCCTATTGTGCCGATCGGGTTGTCCCTGTTGGACAACCTCGAAGCAGCTGCTCGGGAGGATGCAGTGAATGGGGAGCCGACTGATAATAATCCTTCGTTTGTTGCTGCTGTGGATGCTGCTGGTACTTCTAGTGGCGGCCAACCTTTGACTTCTACTCCAAGTACTCTCCTCTTAACTCAGGGTGGGGAGGAGTTGGTCCAACTCGGTCGTGTTGAGCGGCTGTCTGAGTTGGTTTCTTTTTGGGAGAATTTCTCGGGCGCGTATGGCGCCAAACTCAAGGTATTCGAGTTCTTTTTAACTTTCGATATTGGTTTTTTCTGCTGCTGTCTCACATACTTTTGCTTTGCAGTCTTTATTTCAAGATCAGGATGTCTTGTTCAGTCCTCATGAGGCGCAATTTATTGTCATTGCTGAAGCCAATTTGAAAAGAAAGGAAGATGAGCTGGCTCAGACTGGAGTTGTCCTGACTTATGAGAAGGCGCAACGTGCTCTGATGGAGTCCGCCCTCAATGCTAAGGTGCTTGAGGCTGAGAAGGTGCGTGACTCATATTTACATGCTGTTACTGCTGCTCAGAATGAGGTCTCCGCGTTGAAGAAAGAAAAAAACTGGTGGGTTCTCCTTTCTTTGCATACTTGCTTTTTCTACCTTGTTTTTTCTTTCTTTCTTTGAGTTCTTTGTTTGCTTTCTTTTCAGCTCTTATTAAGGATAAGGAGAGTTGGCAGAAAGAACGAGAGGAGATGGTCAATACCCACCGTACTTCTCAAAATCAAGCCAAGTCTGTAAGTTCTTCTTCTGATATCAAATTTAAAGAGGCCCAAGATTTATTTGCTCAGGCCAAGCTGATTAGATCTGGAGCAGACCATGACCTTGTTCAGGCTTTGAAATCAGTGCAAGATTTGTAGGAGAAGTTAGCAGCTGCCCATGATCAATTCTGGGCTCTCCAAACTAAGCTGACAGGTGCCCAAGATCAATTCCGGGCTCTTTATGAAGTTGTGAAGCCTATTATTGCTACTGTTTGTCGCTAGGAGGACTTTGCTCAAGGGTTGAGAGGCATTATCCCAGTGTTGTCAACTCGATTTTTTGAGTTTGTCAAGGGTGTTTTTTACCATTGTGTAAACAATGTTATATCCTTCATCCGGGTTGCCACTCCTAATGCTCCCCTTCAGCAGATTGTAGATCCTTCTGTGACTGCAGAGTTTGCACAGCGATGGGATGAGGCGAAGGTGGAGCTTGGTGGTCTTACAGACCAAATCTTGGAACAGATGGATGTGCTTCCAGTTGTGCCTCCAGCTCCTTACATGTTTTGTGTAATGAACTTGTGGTTTCTTGTAATATATACTTGTCTCTGAAAATATGATCAGGCTTTGCCCTGCTTTTGAATTTGTCTTTGACTGAAATGAGCAGGCTTCGACCTGTCTTTCTTTTTCTTCTGAGATGTCTTTGAATAATATGGAAAAGTTTCGCCCTGTCTTTCCTTGTGGCTTTTTTCTACTTTGACATAGCTTGTTTCTTCGCTCTTTGGGTCGACGACCGAGTTGTTTGGAGTGTTTGTGCCGCTCTTTGGGCGAAGTAGTCAATTGTACCACTCTTGGGGTAGACGATCGAGTTGTTGGAGTGTTTGTGCCCCTCCTTGGGCAATGTAGTCGATCGTGCTGCTCTTGGGGTAGGCGACCGAGTTGTTGGAGTGCTTGTGTCCCTCTCTGAGCGAAGTAGTTGATCGTACCACTCTTGTGGTAGGCGACCAGCTGTTGGAGTGCTTGTGCCGCTTCTTGGACGAAGTAGTCGATCGTACCACTCTTGGGGTAGGCGACCGAGCTGTTGGAGTGCTTGTGCCGCTTCTTGGGCGAAGTAGTCGATCGTACCACTCTTGGATTAGGCGACCGAGCTGTTGGAGTGCTTGTGCCGCTTCTTGGGCGAAGTAGTCGATCGTACCACTCTTGGGGTAGGCGACCGAGTTGTTGGAGTGTTTGTGCCACTTCTTGGGCGAAGTAGTCGATCGTACCACTCTTGGGGTAGGCGACCGAGTTGTTGGAGTGCTTGTGCCGCTTCTTGGGCGAAGTATTCGATCGTACCACTCTTGGGGTAGGCGACCGGACCCATATAGCACAACCATTTCCGGGTTGGCTGTTTGTAGGGTAAGTAAGCAATCGTACCAGCTCTTGGGGTAAGCGATTGCGCCCGTATAACAACAACCGTTTCCAGGTTGAGCTATTTGCAGGGCTGCCCCTTTTTCCCCAACCTGATTACGGGTTGGTTCTGTTTGTTGGACAGGGCTATCAGTCGTACCATCTCTTTATGGTAGAGTGACAAATGCTAGCTTGGGTATCCTTACCCAAGAAGCTATTTGGCCGTTGGCCGTCAGTCAGACCATCTCCATATGGTTGAGTGACAAGATTGCCCGTGTAGCGCAACCGTTTCGGGTTGGTGCATAATGAGGAAGCCCCTTTTCCCCAAACGATTACGGGTTGGTTACGTCCGATTGGATGTGGGCTCATATTTGAAGTCGTTCTTCTTGAATAATCTTTGTTTTATTTCTCTTGAAACTTGAGTACAATCTGTTGTACTTAATTGTAGAATCTTTTGAGTGGTGATATGCCAAGTGTTTCTTTATGTATTTCATCCGAGTCATCCACTCGTATGTGCCGGGTCCTGTTGCTGTCTTCACGATGAAGGGTCCTTCCCATGGACTGAGTAGTTTGTGTCGTCCATCTTTCTTCTAGATTAGTCGTAGTACTGAGTCCCCTGGCTTTAGTGATCAGGGTTGAGTACTTTTGTCATAATGTCTTCGTAACCCTTGCTGATATCTTGCATATTGTATGATTGCACTGTCTCTTATTTCTTCTATTGAATCAATTTCTAACCGCCTTGTTTCTTCTGCTTCGCCTTCTTCATATTGTTCTATTCTTGGAGATAGCCATATTAAGTCGGCTGGTAGTACTGCCTCTGATCCATAGACCAGAAAGAACGGTGAGTATCCAGTTGCTCTGCTGATCTGGGTTCTTAGACCCCATACTACTTTTTGTAATTCGTCGATCCATTTTCCACTATAATCTTTCAAATCTTCATATAATCTTGGTTTTAAACCTTGTAATATGAGTCCATTTGCTCTTTTGACTTGTCCATTGGCCTGCGGGTGTGATACTGATGCAAAGTCAATTTCTATCCCATAATCTCTTGCCCAGTATTGGAATTCTCTTGCTGTAAATGGTGAACCAAGATCTGTGATTATTCTGTTGGGCATGCTGAACCTATGCATGATGTCTTGTATGAATTCCACTGCCTTTTTTGCATTGTATTTTGACCAAAGGTTTGTATTCAATCCACTTTGTAAATTTGTCGATTGCCACAAATATGTATTCGAAGCCTCCTTTTGCTTTTTTGAGTGGTCCGACTTGATCCAGCCTCCAGCATGAGAACGGCCAAGCCAGCGGTATGCATATTAAGTTGTGAGTCGGCACATGTGATTGCCTAGCAAACATTTAGCAATTCTTGCATGTTCTGACGAGCTCTTCTGCATCTTTGAGTGCTGTTGGCCAATAGAAACCGGTTCTGAATGCTTTGCCGACTAGTGTCCTAGAGGCTGCATGATTTCCACAGCATCCTGAGTGGATTTTGTCCAAGATTTCCTTTCCTTTATCTGTCGGAACACATTTAAGTAGTACTCCTGATGCTGCTGCTCTTTTGTATAGTTTATCCCCCACCAGAACGTAGTTTTTGCTTCTTCGTACAACCCGAGTTGCTTCTGCTTTGTCTTCGGGTAGTTTCTTCTCTTTGATAAAATCAATGTATGTTTGTCTCCAATCACTTTGTATGACCATGATTTGTCTTGACTGGTCTGGTTCTTTTGCTTGATCTATTTCCATTGGATCTGTTGTCTCCTTCTCTTTTTTTGTGTTTCCGAGTTGTTTGATGGATGGGGCTGTGAGTTCTTCCACAAATATACCGGGTGGTACTTTTGCTCTATCTGATCCTAATTTGGCTAGCACATCTGCTGCAACTTTAGAATCTCTTAGTACATGATGGATTTCGAGCCCTTGGAAAATTTTCTCCAATTTTCTAACTTCTGCACAGTACGCATCCATATTATCTTTTGTACAATCTCAATCCTTGTTGACTTGATTGATTACTACAGCTGAATCATCATAGACAAGTAGTCTTTTGATCCCAAGCGAGCCTGCAACTCTTAGACCGTGTATTAATGCTTCGTATTCTGTCTCATTATTAGTTGCCTGCCAAAGTATTTGTAGCACATATTTTAACTGTCTCCCTTCTGGTGATATGAATAGTACTCCTGCTCCAGCTCCTCCTAACTTTAGGGAGCCGTCAAAATACATTTTCCAATGATCAAGTATTGGTTCGGGTTCTTTTTGACTGATTTCTGTCCATTCAGCAATGAAGTCGGATAATGCTTGAGATTTGATTGCTGTTCTTGGTTTGAAGTCTAGGTTGAGAGCACCGAGTTCTACTGCCCATTTTGATATCTGACCTGTTGCATCTTTGTTGCATAGAATGTCTTGAAGTGGAAAATTGGTTACCACTGTAATTTTTGATTCTGTTAGTACTTCGCTTATGTAATAGACTGGTCTTTGCATTTTGTATGCGTGTCCGTGTTCTTCTCTCTCAACCACAATTGCTGTGCTGACAATGTTCTTGGTTGCTGTAATGTATAGCATCATGTCCTCTTTGTCTTTTGGTGGTGTCATTACTGGTGATGATGCCAAGTATTCTTTTAACTTTTGGAATGCTTCTTCTGTCTCTTCTGTCCATTCAAAATTTCCTGCCTTTTTTAATAATTTGAAGAAAGGTAGCCTTTTTTCTTCTAGTCGAGAGATGAATCTGTTGAGTGCTGCCATGCATCCTGTAAGCTTCTGTATGTCTTTAACTTTCTTTGGAGGTTTCATATCCATGATGGCTTTAACCTGCTTTGTACTTGCTTTAATTCCTCGGTTACTGACTAGAAACCCGAGTAGTTGTCCTGATGGTACCCAAAAAACACACTTTGTAGGGTTTAGCTTCCATTGCCATGCTTTTAGATTCTTGAAAGTCTCCTCGAGGTCTTCTATCAATGATTCGGGTTCTTTTGTCTTGATTACTACATCATCAATGTATGCTTCTGCATTTCTTCCGACTTGACTCCCCAAGCAAGTTTGAATTGTTCTTTGATATGTTACCCCTGCATTTTTTAGCCCAAAAGGCATTGATTTATAGCAATATGCCCCAAAGGGTGTAATGAACGATGTCTTGCTTTGGTCTTCTTCTCTTAAGGATATTTGATGATAGCCTAAATAGCAATCTAGAAAGGATAACAGAGCTGATCCTGCTGTCGAGTCGATGATTTGATCAATTCTTGGTGGAACATATGGATTTTTTGAGCAATGTTTGTTGAGGTCTGTGTAGTCGATGCACATACACCATTCTGTTGAATTTTTCTTCTCTACTAGGACCGGGTTGGTAAGCCAATCCGGGTTGATTATTTCTCTGATGAATCCTGCTGCCATGAGCTTGGTGATCTCTTTTTTTATTGCTGCTTTTTTGTCTGGAGCGAATCTTCGTAACTTCTGCTTAATAGGTTTGGACCCTTTGTTCACATCAATTATGTGCTTAGCCAACTCCCTTGGGACCCCTGGCATGTCTGCTGGCTTCCAAGCGAAAATATCTTTGTTGTCCCGAAGAAAGTTGGTGAGCGCGAGTTCCTATTTGGGGTCGAGATTTGCACTGATGATTGCCGTCTTCTCCGGATCACCAGTCAGTAGGTCAATAGTCTTGGTAGCGGCTTCTTTTGGTGGTGCGAAGTTGCTTGGCTTCTTAGCCGGTATCTTAATCTCATCTGGGTTTATTTCGTTGGCCAGCATTGCAATCTCCTTTCCTTCCTTTATATCTTGTAATCTTTCGGATATTTGTACTGCTTGTACGTCGCAATCATGTGCTTTCTTTAGATCTCCTTTCAATGATAATACGCCCTTTGTTGTTGGCATCTTGAGCAGTAGGTATGGATAATATGGTATTGCCATGTATTTTGTTAAAGCTGGTCTCCCAAGTATTGCGTGGTAGCATGATTCAAAGTCTGCAACTTCGAATTTGATGAATTCCGTCTGGTATTTGTCTGGTGTGCCAAAGGTGATGGGTAGGGTTATCTGTCCGAGGGGCATAGCTGCTCTGCCGGGTACTATTCCATAGAATGGTGTGCTTGTGGGTGTCATTAGACATTCACAATACAGATTCATCCTTTTGAGAGTATCTGCAAAAATTATGTTAAGCCCGGCTCCTCCATCGATGAGTACTTTAGTTACTGCTACTCCTACGATAGTCGGACCCAGTACCAGCGGGTAGCATCCTGCGTTTGCTGCATTGGTCTATTGGTCTTCTCTTGTGAAGTGGATGGGGTACTCTGACCAATCTAGATATCTTGGGATGGCTGGTTCAGCTGCCATGATGGCTCTGTGAGCTAGTTTCTCTTGTCTTTTGCTTCGTGTGTTAGGAACACCTAAAAATATCACCGCTAATTGGCGTTGGGGTTCTTGATAATCTCCTTCGGCTCTCTTTTCCTCCTTCTTGGATTCTTCTTGCTTTGGCTCCGAGTTGTTTTGATTCCTGTTTTCTCTCTTCATGAATTGTTGCTGAAAAGTGCTGCATTCAACTAACTTGTGTCTGGCCCCTGGGTGTATGTGACACGGCATGTTTTCTATGTTTTCCGACGCTCTTCCTTGGTAGTTATTACTCTGATAGTTGCTATTAATGTTGTAACCGCTGTTGTTACGGTTGTTGCTATTGTTGTAGTTGCCATTGTAATTGCTACCATTGCTATCATTGCCATTGCCATTGTATCTTCTTTTGTTGTCTGTGGTTGCCACCATATTGTCTTGCCTTGGTCTTTTGTCTTGCTGTCTGTACTTGGGTCTTCTATCCTCTGGGTTGTCCCTAGCAAATCTGTGCCGAGTTCTTTCTTTTGACGAAATTAGCTTCTCAACAACCCTCTTGAAGTCTTCATTTGTTCTTGGGTTCTCATTGAAATAGTCCTTGTATTGCCAGTTTGCCCAGATTCCTTCTGCAAAGGCCTCTATCACCTCCCTATCAGTAATGTCATGGACTTGAGCCCTGAATTCTCCAAATTTTCTATAGTATTCCCTTAGACTTTCTCCTCTCCTTTGCTTTACTCCTTTCAATTCGGCTGCAGTCATTGGATGGGTAATAATGCCTACGAAGTTGTTGCAGAAAGCCTCTTTCAAGTCTTCCCAATACCTGATTAATCTTGGCCTCAATTTGTCAAACCATTGTAGCGGCATTGCTTCGAGGGCCATTGGGAAGAATAGAGCCTTGATGTCGTCGTCTCCTCCAGCTAATTCAATAGATTAGGAGTAAACCCTTAGCCATTGTCTTGGTTCGACTTTGCCATCATACTTGGAATGATTTGCTGGTTTAATCTTGTGCGGTAGCTTTAAAGTTTGTAGTCTTCCTGCGAAACAAGGGAATCTGTCGTATGGTTCCGTTCTTCTATAATCTGGCGATCTTGCCCTTCTTGTAATAAGACATGTCTTCTTTTAACTCAGACTCTCCGTAGTCATCTTCTTTGTCAAATCTTCTTGATATTTCTTGGTAGCGTTGGCTCAATTCTGGTTTGTCTTTCTTATTGCTTTGAGTAGTGTTCCTTCTTTCCATTGATATCATCACTTTCTACTGGTCCTATCCTTTGAAAATTCGATTTTTTGGGTGGTTGCTCCCTTTGTGGCTCCTGTGGAATTTCTTCGCCGGGTTGTTTTTCTGATCCCCCGACTTCTTTCTTTTGGTCTTCCTTTGCTTTCCCGTTATTCGTGAGGGTGTACAACTCCTTTGTTAATTCTTCAATTCTTTCCCTTTTTGTATTTTTTGTGGCTTATTTTTCCGCCTTCTTTCTGTTGTATTCCGTTAGCTCTGCTTTGTATTTATTCCAGACTTGCTTCCTTTGTTTAGCTCGGTTCCTCCTTTCAGCTTTCAATTTGTTCTTCTTTAGCCTTGCTAGTCTTTGCTGATCATTTTCGTTGCTGTCGCTTTTCTCATCTGGCGAGATGTTGCCTTCTGATTCGTCTGAAGATTTTATATCTGGTATCTGTGGTGGTTCCAAAGGTTGTTCTAACTGCTCTGCCATGTATACAGTATACCTCTTCCGAGCTCTTCTTGTACGGTATTCCATCCTTCGTTTGGTTGACCTGTCTGTAGCTTCTGAGCTGGATCCGAGTTCTTTCCCCTCTTGATAAGGTAGTTCTTCAACGCGCGTGCCAGTCTGGGCTTTGCTTAAGGTGAAAGAACCTGGCCAATGCACCACACAATCTTGTGGGGTCACTGTCATGATCATCCCTTCTTGTGCTCCCTCCAGGAGTATTCTTCTTGCTGAGTTCATCTTGTTTTGGGTAAAGTGTTGATAGACTGATGCCGCGTTGCGCAGTCCGTAAGTTTCCAGGTTCTTCTTTGAGTTATACGGGTCGTATCCCTTCACGGTCGTTGTTGTGTCTCCGAGTCCAATTAGGCTTGGCTCTTGTGCCGTGAAGATTGTCTTGGGATCGGGTTGTATCTCTTTTTCAGAGTCGGTTTCGTATCTGCTTTCTTCCTTATTCCGAGTTGTATCCGAAGTTGAGAGTTTCGTCATCTTCTCAGCGAGTTTGTATTGAACTTCGTCAATGAATTCTTTTTCTTCTCTGAGACGGGTACGAAGCTTGCCATCGCCGTCAGCCTTGCAGATCTAGGATCCGAAGACAAAGGTTGTTCCCGCCGAAAAGGTCATCTTGAGGTTGAGGTCCGCCGAACTCTCGAGAAAAAATTCATCGAAAGCCCCTACCTGGCGCGCTAGCTGTCGATGTTTTACCACCGATAGCCTGCCACGGGGGTACCCAGGACAGTTGTTTGGGCTTCGGCGAATAGCGGAATTCAGTGGTTACGCAAAGAGACTCACGATTTATACTGGTTTAGGCCCTCGGCTTGGTCGAGTAATAACCTTACGTCCAGTTTTAGCGTTAACCTGTTTGCGTTGTATTGCTTTGAGTATCGGGTATGCGTTCTCTCCTTACAATGGGTATCCTCACCAGCCCTTTATAGTCCAGGCGCTGAGAGGCATTGTTTGTGTCCTATTCGGATACAAGGTCAGAGTCCTAAGCTACGCTTCGGGCGCCTTTCCTTGTATAGTTTGAGTTGGAGTTTCGGTTTTGCACGTTGCCTTGCTCCACGTTCTTCTTGGCGATTGGGCTGTAGGCATTGTTACCAAGGCCTACCTCCCTACAGTATGGTCTATGGGGGGCCCGTAGGGTTCCCCATCGACAGCGCCTACCGATTGAAGGACGATAACGGCGACGTTCTCACCAACACTTGGAACATCGAACAGTTACATCGTTTCTTCCCCTAAATTTCGATCTTTACTGTTTTCTTTTATTCAACGTTCGCTCCTACAAAGCACCCCGGCCCGAACACTTTTGGATCGGGTCGCTCAGGGGCTCCACGAGGGTGCGATACCACCTCTCTTTTTTACTATCTTATGATAAATATTTTTCTACCCGAACAAAAGGGTAGTCCATTCCTTTAATTACCGTACGTAACTTTGCTTTAACATTCCGACCGACCACACCCCGCCTCTACCTATGGTTATGAGCAGCTGAACCTCGCGGGCCACGCCCGGGCTCTTAAGGTTGCAGCCTACGGGACGAACGGACAGGTGTGAAAAAGAAAGAATAAAAAACAGAGCTATGCTAGGGTAAAAATAAGGAACGGACGGGACAAGCTTCCCCGAACGAAGTAATTCATCACAAAACGAAAATTGATGTATTCGTCAATACAACTATTCACACGGGGCTCCCCCATGAATTTACACTATTACATCTGCTGGCTACTTCTACTGTGGTCACTCGGCAGCATCGACTGACGACACGATCGGCGAAGATAAAGGCTGCTCGCCCTCCGACGGGCGACGCTCGGCTCGGACGGAGTTTTTGACCCGGCCTCCACTCCATCCGTAGGCTAGGTGACGTCTTCTTGACGCACTCCTTTAGCCATGCTCGCACGGCGCGGCCTCCATCACCCACTACGTGGAGACTTGCTTGGCCACCAAACAGTGCGTGTGGCAGCAAGCTTTCCCCGAGCCCATAGATGGCGTCCGCGCTCCAGTCGTCGGTGTACCCTCTATAGATGGCGGCAAAATCTAGGTCCGGGTGTCTTCCGGAGGCAGGCACCAAGTACCGCAACAAGTTCATAAGTTCATGGGCATCATCCAAGAGCGTGTACTACCACCAGACATAACCACCACCGCAAGGGCCCCGCCCAGTTCCGCTCCCTTGACTTCGGCGAGCGCAACGGGTACCTCAAGGGCATCGCACCCATAGATGCTCAGCAGGAGAGCATGGAGCTCTAAACTTTCCCATACAGACGAGGGGCAGCTCTTGGACAGGGACGCTGTCTGCTGAAGTATGGCCGCCATGGCTGGAGGATGTCTCTGACATCTCATCAAACTTTATGAATTGGTCAACCTGAGTAGCTGCAGGCGTGAAGCCCCCCACCGACGTGGTCTTGGGTGGGTCCCCCTCCGACAAAGCTCACCCAGAGAAGAGCCACCGGAAGAACTCCACGTGCGGCTCCATCTCGAGGAAGGCCTCATAGACGGTGACGAAGCCGACAATATGCAGCACCCCAGTCGGGTTGAGATGCTGCAACTCCAGGCCCCACTCATTGAGGAAGGAGACGACCTCACCGGCCCAAGGTCGTGGGAAATCCTCCCCCATAGGAGCCCTCCAGTGCGCCACCTCCTTCAGCGGCGGCACTCCCTTCTCGGCGAAGGCGGACAGCACCAACTCGCTCACAACGGATGACCTCCAGCTCGACATGGCGCTCCGGATCCGCAAATGGATCTGTGAGTTTTCTCCTCTCCCTCGCTCTCCCCTTTTTCTCCTAGGAATCGCCGTGGCACTCAAACGCTCTTGGCGAGAAGAAAGAAGGAAAAGAGGCGGCAGATGAGGAATAGGCGAAGGAACGGGACGAAAGCCCTCTCTCGTCCCCTATTTAAGGAGAAGGCGCAACAGTTGGGGAAAGGCGAGGGATTGGGGTGAAAAACCATCTCCCTTCCCCCATTCAATGCGGATGGGATACGACGGGATGCGCCTTGACCGATGGGACGCACCCTGCCCGATGAGACGGCGCCTGGTTAGACGGGACGTGGCCTGGGTATGGCCCACCACTACTGCACGCCGGGCGTGAGAAACAAGGTGCAACTACGCGTAGGCGGCCCTCCATCTTCCTAGGCAAGACTTGGAAGGGCCCAACGACGGGATCTTCACCTAGGAGAGACCAACAGGCTTCCTGAGTCGATCAGATGGCTTAGGCGAACGCCGAGAGACAGGTAAGGAGCAGAGGGACACCCCATGTGGGCTATGCCGACTCCGTCACGAACGACCAGCGCAGATCCTGGTCGGACATATCCGATAGGAGCTCCTCAAACCCCATCACTCGAGTCATCAAGGTAATATTACCAAACCCCACTATTTCTTTATGTGATCATTCATTCATCTGTTGTCATTCATACATTCGTTCCCACATTAATCCATGCACGCATTCATTCATCCCATACATCCGAAGCATCGCATATGCAGTTAAATGCATCACAACGCTTCATATTGCGTCATAAAGCAGCAGCTGCCTCATTCAACATGAGCAACGACAGACCGGGGTTCAAAGGCCGGCCCATGAAGGGCTCGAGGCCGCCCCACGTCAAATAGAGCCAGGGGAGAAAACACAGATGAGCCCCGAGCGGCCCTCACCCAGTCTGCTCCGAAGCAGACAGGGTCATCTCAACCTTCTCGTTCGATCCTAACCTTGAGCCATGCCCATAGAATCTCCATCGAGGGGAGGCCAGCGGGCCACCCGGGTCAGTCTCCGGAACGACCCAGGCATCTACCGGGACGTGGGTTAAGGAGCAGTGGAATGCCACATGAGGGCTATCTCGACCCCATCACAAACAATGGACCCGGATTTCACTCGAGCGTGCCCATTAGCGAGCTCACCGAGTGCGTCACTCGAGCCATCGAGGCAAGCGACGTTAGCTCAGCCCCTCCGGTTGTGGAAACCGCGGATGGGATAACGCACAAAACTCAACCAACCCCTTCTGAGCCCAATGGGGCAAAAGGGCTTGGGACGCCCAACACCTTGGCACGACCTCGGCTGCACCTGGATCCATGACTCTGACTTGTTCGATCCCTCGGTGTGCCCGGCGCCTGGATCCGCGACTCCGACTTGCCCGATCCCTCGGTGCAGCCAGCGCCTGGATCCACGACTCCGACTCGCCCGATCCCTCGGCGCACCCGGTGCCTGGATCCACGAACCTGACTCGCCTGATCTCTTGGCCCGCCCGACATCTGGATCCATGACTCCGACTCGCCCAATCCCTCAGCGCACCCAACGTCTGGATCCGTTAGACCGTCTCGGCTGTCCCTCGGCTGTGCCCGATGCCTAGGTCCGCGAGTCTGTCTCGCCCGATCCCTCGGCTGTCCCTTGGTTGTGCCCGACCTGGCAATCCCTCGGCTGCGCCCGACACCTGGGTCCGCGAGTCCATCTCACCTGATCCCTCGGCTATGCCTTGGCTACGTTCGACGGTTGGGTCCGCGACTCCGTCTCGCCCGATCCCTTGGCTACGCCCGACGCCTGGGTCCGTGAGTCCGTCTCACCCGATCCCTCGGCTGTCCCTCGGCTGTGCCCAACACCTAGGTCCGCGAGTCCATCTCGTCCGATCCCTCGGCTGTCCCTTGGTTGTGCTGGACGCTTGGGTCCGCGACTTCGTCTCGCCCGATCCCTTGGCTGCACCCGACGCCTGGGTCCGCGAGTCCATCTCGCCCGACCCCTCAGTTGTCCCTCGGTTACGCCCGACACCTGGGTCTGCGACTCCATCTCGTCCATTCCCTTAGCCGTGACCAAACGCCTGGGACCGCGCTTCTGGAAATGATGGGTCAAAAACTAGAAAGAGAAGGCTACGCCCACCAAGGTGCACACACTCACGCCCGCTAACAAAACCCCTAGGCGATTCTGCCCGAATCGCCCGGGGGCTACACCCGCAGGTGCGCTCGCGTGCACCCGCTGTCGAAACATAAAAATTCCCCCATTGGCGACACAAAGAACCCCCAGGCGATTCTGCCTGAACTACCCGGGGGCTCGGGGGCTTCACCCGCGGGTGCGCTCGCTGTCAAGACAAAAATCCTCCAGACAATTTTAACCGAATCGCCCGGGTGCTCGGGGGCTCCTGTCAGGTTCATAAACCCGGGGTCCCTCATGGACCTGCTTCCAAGCAAAAGCTCGGCTCAGTAGACGACGTTGCGAACGACGCGTAACTCCTGGGCCGGCCCAAATACCTAACGAACAGGCCAAAAGGGCGATCCAATCTCTGATCGAAAGGCCTGGCCAAGGAGGAACGCCGCCCGCTTCTAACTTCGGACCGCCTCTCCTACTGGAAGGCCTAGCTAGGAGGAACGGTGTCCACTTCTGACTCTGGCCCGCCTCTTCGACTGAAAGGCCTCGCTTCCGACTTCGGCCCGCCTCTCCGACCAGAAGGCCTGGCCGAGGAGGAACAACGCTCGCTTCCGACTCCGGCTCGCCTCTCCGACCAGAAGGCCTGGCCAAGGAGGAACGTCGCTCGCTTCCGACTCCAACCCACCTCTCCGACTGGGGACGCACCGAACCTCTACTTACAGCTCTTCTCCGACTGGCGCAGTCGGAGAAAACTAGGACCAACAGACCAAGGACGCCCGCTCGATGAAGACCCATGAAACGAGCAGAGCAAGTAAGACAGTGCGCTCAAGTAAACCGCAATACCAAGAACCGTACCCTGTATACCTACAGGATAGTATCAACAGGGCATGTTAGAAGGATGCCCTGCAATCTTCCAGGCATGTCAGAACCCAAGCAGTGTTGTGGGCGCCGACGTTTGCCCTACAGTGTTGTGGATGTCATCAACTCCCATACCAGGCGAACACGGTAAAACCCCCCGCGTGCCTCTGGGCACCAATAGTATGGTAGGCGCCGACATCTGCCATACCAGAAGAAGACGACGGGACCTCCCACATGTATCTGATATTAACAGTGTTGTGGCCGCCTACAATCATCATTGTACCTGACGGCATGGACAACAAGACTTACGTAAACTCTCCCTCTCTCACTTGTAAGGTCATCCCCTTCATCTATAAAAGGGGATACGCTCTCTCCCAATAAGGACGATCGATTCGGTTCATAGACGATTCAACCACCAGCAGATCGCACAACCTATGATTCAAACGATTTAAACAGAGCACACGCTCAAATACTTAGCGCACGTAGGAGCTCCCGTATCTCTCGGCCCTTCGGTCCAGAGTCCGACCGGACCTCTCGCACCCTCTATTTTTCTCCCTCTCATTTGTAACCCCACAACAAACTTTGAGCACCTGGATTCAGGAATAAAGTCACCGACCAACTCAAATTGGACGTAGGGCACGTTGCCTGAACCAGTATAAACCCTGTATCATCGAGTGCTAGGCCACATCCGATCACAACGTACGACAAAACTACAAATATTTACGTGTTGGTCACTTTCTGCATCGATACTCGTACTTATTATTAGATTCTAGAGGTAAAACGTGGATTGATTCGAGTTCTCCCGTGGAGTGTGCTCGACGGAACTGTCCGATGTAGTTAACTTTTGTGATGCTTAGTGTCTCATGGAAGACGAGCGCCTTAAAAAACCGTGTTATTTCGACGATTCTGTCAGAGATGGGCTACACCCGGGCCCAGCTCTGAAGATGCGTGTGCGTGCGTCTTACTATATAGGCTAGTACCTTCTCGTGAAAGGGTCATGAACCATTGTAACAAACATATTATCCTGCAACTAAGACTGTCTCCAACGGACTTGGCAAAACCAGACGCAAACTCAAAATAGTCGTCTACAGTGTTTTCGATGAAAGAAACGTGCTCCAACGGACGACGCAAATCGACCACCCATTTTGCGTAGCAGGCGAATCGCAATGCAAATAAACGTTGCCTCTCTCCACGACGCAAATCTCCCGGTACGCGGACGACGACGGCGAGGCCGTGCGCTCCTCTCTTCCTCCTCTCCCCTTGCTGCTCCCCCCTCCCCTCCACGCCCCTGCGCAGCGCGCCCGGAGCTGCGTGCGGCACGGACGCCGCCGCCGCCTGCGACCGGTCAAAAGCACTGCTGCTCCACCCCACCCCACCATCCCATTCCCCACCCCCAAAGCCGAGTGAGCGAGCGAACCACCCCGCCCGCAGCCGCAAGCAAGCAAGCAGGAGCCGCCTCCTCCTCGGCCTTCTCGGTGGCGTGTGACCGGCCGACCGACCGTTCCGTCCAACCCACCATGGAGGCGCCGCCGGGACCGGAGCCCATGGAGCTCGACGCGCCCCCTCCCGCCGCCGCTGAAGCCGCGGCGTCGGTTCCCCCCGCCGGCAGCGAGAAGGTGAGCTCGTTGTGCCCAGATCTGGGGCTGGGCTCGGATCTACGGCGGTGGTCGCGGCTGGGCGCCGCCCGATCTGCTGCCTCTGCGGGTGATGTTGCTAATGGTGCTCTGTTTTTTTCCTTTGCGTGTTTGTCGCAGAAGAAGGGAGGGGAAGGGAGTGGCCGCCCCGGACCCCGCTCCTCTTCTTCCTCAACGCCGGCAGCCACTCCCTTCTTCCTCAAGCTCGGCGGGCCCGCGGCAGGGCGCGGCCAGGCGAGGAGCGGACGGCGCTTGGACTTTTGCGTCCGTTGTTGGAAACGTGAAGTCTTGGGTGTCCCGACCTTTTTCCTGTGCACGACCTAAACCGAGGAATGCGTTCCCTATTTGGGTTCGGACGGTTGGAGACAGTCTAAGATTCATCATCTGTTCCTGCCCCTTTTGCTGTGCTGCCTTCCTCAATTCCGATTCCTCTATCCCTTCCCCAATCTGCTGCTAACAGTTCTTTGGCCACTGTCGGCGCGCAGGTGATGTGCGTGATGGAGGAGGGGTTCGTGGAGGTGGACATGAACGCCGGAGACGAGCCGGCGGCTTTCCCCATCGTAAGGCCACCGTCGTGCAGGTCTCCAGCGTCTTCTTCGACACCTCTGCCACGATCGGTACGTGCCAACTCGGTGCTTCTCAATGAGCTTTCACTCTACAGGAACGTTACCGCAGAAACTTCTTCGTTTATATGTCAGTAGTATAAGTATCTCGTAAACACGCTGTTTGATTCATGAGTGTAATCGGTTCTGATGCCTGGAGGTGGAGGGCTAGATCAGTGGGAGATGGTAAATTCTTGTTGAGGTTTCCAACTGCTAATATGGCCAATCAGTGAAGTCGGGTCAAGAACTTAACTCTGAGAAATGAGGCTCTGATCAAAATTGAGGCATGGTCTCCTGCTGTTGGTGCTAAAGGAGTACACCAATCTGCTTGGTTTCGGGTTACTGGGATCCCTACTTATCAGCGTTCAGTCAGAACTTTAGCCAAGGTTGGGGGTTTGGTTGGAAAAGTCATTGAAATTGATGAAGAATCTAGATTCAATTATGACTATGTCAGACTCCGAATTGCTTGTAGGGATGTCGCTAGAGTGCCTAAAACTGCTGAAAGTAGACTGGGGATGTATCTGATGGACTTTGGATTCGAAAGGGAAGTTCTGATAGAAGGAACTGAGAAAATGCTCAAAAGTGGGATCAAGGTTACTGATGAAAACCATCCTCCTGCTAAGAAAACCAAACCTGATCATGGATATGTTAAAGGTACTAATGATGGGCAGAATCAGAATGGCATGGCAAATATGGAGGATGCAAAAGCTGCTGGTAAACAGAAAGCAATCTACTCAGCCCCACCTAAAATGGACAATAGAGGTCAATCTTATTCTGGCTTTATGAAGGATGCTAGGAAGGCTTATACCAGATCTGATAATGCTGATATTGAAGATGGTAAGGTACATATCCCGGAGACCTTTGAAGATTCAGACAGTGATAGCGATTCATTCTCTCAAAGACTTGGTCATCTTGCTGGTATGGGTGACCATATGAAGGATGGATAGGGCGAGTCATCTAAACAGCTCTGGATCATGAGGGATATGGCTCCTGAAATGAATATCAAAGATGTTTCCTGTGCACTGGGAGAGAAGGATAATGACTCTGTTCATATTTGTGATACTGCTCGTGTGATCTCTCAGTCCCCTGAGGTTTTTATAACTGAGGATAACATCATCAATACTCAAGGCAGTACTGAATTGGACAGTGATGAACCTATGAAGATGACTGACCTCTCTACCATTGCTCCAAACAATTCCACCTCTGAGTTGGGCCAGGAGAAGCTGGAAATCCCCCCAGAAGATGAAAGAAGAAGTGATAGATTGAAGAAGACTACTACCATGTCTACTTCGGAAAAGACTAAGATGGTGACACAGAAAAGGAACTTGGAAGGTAACCCCAAAACGAATTATAATTCTTTCTCTGTTTTGCCTATAGAAGAACTTGTTCATGTTACTGCTGATATGGGGGTAGCACTGGATGAAAATGATTTTGACACGTTTAATTTACTTAAAGATCTTGAGAAAGCTAGAAGTGATTTATATCAAAAACAATCTGAAAAACTGTCAGAATCTCAAACTGAATCAATTGAGATTATGCAAGCTGACAAAAACACTCTATCCTTGGAATGGATGCAAGATGAGTCCTCTGATACAGATGACTTCACTCTTGTTGAATCCAGAAGAAAAAGAAGAGAAAATAGGAAAAAAGTGTTGATTTTCCCCACTTCTAAAGGGAGGAAGCCAGACCAGGAAAATCCTGGCTTGCACAAACCTAGAGGTAGGGCGAACTCCTCTAATTCATCCAAGACAAAAAATCATAAATGATGATCCACGGATTGATTTGGAACTGTAGAGGTCTCAGGAAGAAGGGCGTTGCCACTTTTCTCAAAGATCTCATCTATCAATATTCTTTCCATTTCATTGGATTGCAAGAGACTATGGTTTAGGATTGTGAAGATAGTCTGTTAAGAAAATTTGATCCTCATCAAGAATATCTCTGGCTATACAATTCTGCCAAAGGAAAATCTGGGGGTATTTTGGTGGGTGTCCGCTTAGAATTCTATGATGTTGGATCCTTCAAAAAAGGGGAATTCATGCTACAGGTGAATCTTTGGGATAAAATAAACAAGTTAAAATGGAACTTAATCGTTGTGTATGGGGCTGCACATGATGATCAGAAATTACAATTTCTTGCTGAATTATCCTCCTTCTGTTCTAGCAATTCTGATCTCATCTTAATTGGTGGTGATTTCAACATTATTCGATATGCAAATGAAAGAAATAGGTTGTGTGGGGTACAGAGATTCTCTGACCTCTTTAATACACTCATCGATTTTCATGAGTTAAGGGAAATAGAAATGACCGGTGGCATGTATACATGGTCCAATAATCAAGACATTCCCATTTTAGAGAAACTTGACCGGATTTTGATGTCAAAAGATTGGGAGGATTTATTCCCCCAAGTTTGGGTCAGGAAACTTCCAAGGGAAGTATCTGATCACAACCCCTTAATTTTAGCTTCTGGACAACATAGGAACACCAAATCAATCCAATTCAGGTTTGAATTAAGCTGGCTTTCTAACCCTGATTTCATCACTGCTGCTGAGAAAATTTGGCTGAAACCTTGTAGAGCTACATCTGCCTTAGATAAAATTCAGCAAAAATTGAAGCTACTAAAACAGTACTTCAAAGGCTGGGGTTTCAATCTTCAAGGTGATTTGAGGAAACAAAGGAAAAATGTGAGTGAAGAGATTAGGGAGTTAGAAGCAATTGAGGAATTGGATGGTTTAACCAATCAACAAATGCTTAGAAAATCATGGTTAATCCAAGAAAATCTGAAACTTCTTGATCAAGAAGAGACATACTGGCACAATAGGTGTCATGAGGAGTGGTTGTTGAAAGGGGACAACAATACTAAGTACTTCCACAAAATTGCCAATGGCAGGAAAAGAAAGAACACCATACTTTCACTTGAACATGATGGCAATATCATTGAAGGAGATGAGAATTTGTTAAAACATGCATCAGAATATTATGCCGGGCTTTTTGGTCCTGGGGAGGAGTATGATATCCATTTGGATAGTTCCCTCTGGGCTGACCGAGAACAAGTTACTGATCTGGATAACTCTTTGCTATGTGCACCTTTTTCTGAAGAAGAAGTAAAAGAAGCTCTTTATCAAATGGAAAAAAAACAAGGCAGCAGGCCCTGACAAAATTCCTATTGAATTCTATCAAACATACTGGAGTTTTGTCAAGGATGATATTATGCAGCTGTTCCATGATTTTCATGAAGGCAATGTGGATATCAGTAGACTTAACTATGGTATTATTACCTTACTCCCTAAGGTACCTGATGCTTGCAAAATTCAGCAATTCAGACCTATTTGTCTACTTAATTGCCTTTACAAATTGATTACCAAATCATTAACTGTAAGAATGGAAAAGGTGGCTGAAAAGTTAATACATGCTAATCAAACAGCCTCATGAAAGGAAGGAACATTATGAGTGGAATTATGGTCTTACATGAGATTTTACATGAGACCAAGAGGAAAAAACAAGTTGGGATCATTCTGAAATTAGACTTTGAAAAGGCTTACGACAAAGTCAAGTGGGGCTCTCTCTTTGAATGCTTAGCAGCTAGAGGTTTCTGTGAAAAATGGTGCAGCTGGCTTAAGCAAGTTGTCACTGGGGGTACTGTTAGTGTGAAGCTCAATAATAGCATTGGTCCCTATATAAAAAGTCACAAAGGGGTGAGACAGGGTGACCCCCTGTCCCCAATTCTATTTAATTTTGTGGCTGATGGATTGACTAGGATGGTTCATAAAGCTCAGGCAAATGGTCTGTTTAGTGGCTTGATTGATCATATTGTAGATAAGGGAGTTGCTATCCTTCAATATGCCGATGATACTATCATTTGCTTGAAGCATGACATTAATGGTGCTAGGAACCTTAAGCTTTTACTGTATCTGTATGAATTGATGGCAGGTCTTAAAATCAATTTTCACAAAAGTGAAATCCTGACAATTAACGATGAAGCGAATTGGGCTGAATATTATGCTGAAATTTTTAATTGCCAAGTTGGTACCTTTCCCTTGAAATATCTTGGAGTACCAGTTAGTCCTAGCAGGCTTCATGTCTGTGATTGGTTGCCCTTGGTTGAAAAAAGTGCTAAAAGGCTCGATGTTTGGCAAGGTGGAACAATGTCGATAGCTGGTAGGTCAACTTTGATCAATTCCAGTTTAAACAATGCTCCGATATATCACATGTCCATTTATCTACTCCCCAAAACCATTGTTCATAAACTTGATAAGATTCGTAGAAGATTCTTTTGGCAAGGTGGTGGCACCAAGAAAAAGTACCACTTGGTAAAATGGGAAAAAATTTGTAAACACAAGAAAAAAGGTGGGCTGGGAATAAAGGATGTTAGGAAGATGAACATTAGTCTGCTGTGTAAGTGGTGGTGGAAGTTAGAAAATGAAGATGGATTATGGCAGCAGATCATCAAATTTAAATATCTTCAAGGCTAATCTGTTTGTACTGTGAATCACAGACAAACAGATTCTGCTATGTGGTCTGACCTTCTCAAGATTAGAAACATTTACCTTCAAGGTAGACAAATCGAGATTGGGGATGGTAAGAATACACTTTTTTGGAAGGATTCTTGGCTGTACTCTAAGCCTCTTTGTATTCTTTTTCCTGAGCTTTTTAAGATATGTGAGCAGCCTGAGTTAACTGTTTTTCATCTGAAAAATGATATAAACAGCATGACTTTTACTAGATGGTTGGTAGATGATTTAAGAGTTGATTGGCTGACCATTCTTAGTAAACTAGATGATATTCAGTTACCAGATGAGAGAGATGTGATTAAATGGCGTTTTGGCACTAATGGAAAATTCAGTGTTAAATCTGTTTATAAGGCCATGACCATAAGTGATGTTGGTCCATATCATAAAATGATCTGGAAAGGAAAATTTCCTTCCAAGATCAAGATTTTTCTATGGCTCACAATGAATAATGCAATTCTCACAAAGGATAACATGATTAGAAGGAAATGGCAGGGTTCACCGATCTGTTATTTCTGTCCTGAAAATGAGAACATTCAGCATCTCTTGTTTCAGTGCAGCACTGCTAAAGCCGTGTGGGCAATTGTAGCGCATGCTATCGGTGCTACCAATATCCCTAAATCTCTTAATCAATGCTGGGCTTGGTGTGAACGATGGCTGCTTGCTGGCAAGCAATTTCATACGTTGGGTATTGCTGCGGTCTGTTGGGCCATCTGGAAGACACGTAACTCTGTTTGCTTTGAAGGCAAAGCTATGACGAATCCTGCATCAATTGTGTGTTATGCTTGTGCGCTCATGGGTTACTGGGCAGGTTTGTTCTTGGGAGTTGACAAGGAAGCCTTGGAAGCAGGAGTGAACACGATGCTGGCGATCGCGGTGAGCCTGACATCAAAGAAGAACATGAACTGAGGACCTCCTCAGCTGAAGGATGGACAAGACGATGATCAACAAGATTGAAGGGTGTACTGATGACCATCAAGCTTGGAGCTGATGGTTCGCGGCTGTTTTTTGTGCTGGTTCTGCCAGAAACTATGTAGACACAGCCCTGTTTTGTTGCAAGTCTGTTCTTGCATTAGTCTTTCTCAGAAACGTTTAGATCCCTTGGTAGTCGTCTGAATCAGGCGATGGTTCGTAGGATGATATGGGCGTCTTCTTAACTGTCTTTTATTTGCTCTGTAATACTCTAAAAATGTTGTATTTCCCGTTGTTATGCAATGGGAATGGGGAGGTTCCTCGCGTAAAAAAAAAAACACGCTGTTTGATTCAAGCTTGGACAATAAACAATATCATCTCGTTTGATTTCTTCGCTTCTTCTCTATCACTATTATCATGGTAAGTTCCTGCCGCTTCTTTCAAAGAAAGACGTAGATTTCTTTCGACGTAGAAAGAGGATTTGGTCTCTGAACAGAACCAGGCTACTACTGCTACTGAACCTGTTTTTTTCTTCAGAGAAAGCAAAGAAACTGATAGCAGAGGCCGCCAAGCAGGGCGCGCAGCTGGTGGTGTTCCCGGAAGTCTTCGTCGGCGGTTTCCCCCATGGCAGCGACTTCGGAGTCACCATCGGCGGCCCCCCGCAGGCAAAGGGGGGAAAGGGGAAGGACCTCTTCTGCAAGTACTACGCCTCCTCCATCGACGTCCCCGGTAAGCTCTGATCCGGAAACACCGGCAACTTGTGTACATCCGAACGTGAGAATCCGTGACACCCCAACCGACGCGTCGTTGCACATGGCGGCCGCGCAACGACCGACGCAGGTCCCGAGACGAACCGGCTGGCCTCGTTCGCCGCCGAGTACAGGGTGTACCTGGTGACGGGCGCGGTGGAGCGGCACGGGCGCACGCTGTACAACACGGTGCTCTTCTTCAGCCCGGCGGGGGAGCTGCTCGGGAAGCCCCGGAAGCCGGTGCATGTAACACGCTCGATGTTAAGCATGTATTTAACCTTGACATTGCATGATCATAAGCATCTATGAGCATGCATGTGCATCAGCATTTCAATTGCTATACCTTTGTTAGCTTACATTTCATGTGTATTACTTATTTACCTTACTTAAGTTAGGGTTTTTATGGAACCAATGTATGAAATGTGTGTGGAACCTTGTGAATGTTTTAAACATGTTTAGAATAGCATAAAGAATAACTTTGGTATTCATGACTAAGTCTAGTTTAATCTCTAAGTCATTGATATGGTGTATGATATTATTTTAAAGTGCCATGTTTGATCTAGTTTGAACTATGTGATAGTCTTTGCATGGCAGTGAACCTTTAAGTAAAGTTGTAGTATTTGAGCAGGGCAACAACTTTTATGTTTGAGTCTTGAGCTAAATCAGTGCATAGCTTAGTCATTTGATGCTCACAAAAACCAACAAATCACGGTTTTGCAACACTTAGAATTTTCTAAGTCTTTTTCGGTTTTTCAGTTGCACTGGCTCGACTTTGACATGATATTACTCCGTTTTGGTTGCGAATTAGAATTTGATTCTTTAACAAAAATTGAAGATGGTATATAGGTCTACGACTTTTATTTAGATGGTTTTCGATTTTGCTTCACGGTTTAGGAGAACGAGCGTCACAAACTTGCGCTGTCAGGCCGGAAATCGACGCTCTGATGGCCAACTCGCTCGGCTTCAGTGGCCGACCGACGCCAGCGCTTGGATGCCGCGTGGAAGCCACCCGTCGCCGACGTCCTGACCTGCTAGGCCACGCCAGGCCAGAGGACGCCAACTCAAGCCCACGCTCGCCTGTGACGCCTCTGCACTCTCACTTCTTCGCGTGGCTTTCTCCTTCGCCTTCGCACTCACCCGCAGCAACCACAGCAGCAGCACCGCAGTGCCGCCGTCGCCATTGCCGGCCCGGAGCGCACCGCGTCCCTCCTCCGTCGCCGCCATAGCCTCATCAAACTCCCAACGCACCACCGCGCCCTCAGTTGATTGTTAGTCACGCCCGGTAAGCCGCAGCGCCGCGCACGGACTCGCCGGAGCTCCGTCACCGTGGCCGGGACACCTCCGTCCGCCATTCGCCTTAATCGCTTGTGCGCTAGCCTCGAAGTGGTCTGTAGGTGCTTGGCCGAGCCCTAGATCGAGCCACCTCGGCCGGCTCCGTCGTATCGCCGTCGTCCCGCGCCGCCGCTCCGCCATGAGCGCCGCCATCGTGGCTAGCTCCGACGATAGGTCTTGATAGGTAGCTCGGTAGGTGCGCGTCGTCGTATGGAAGCTATTAGTGCCGCTGCCGTCGCCGGAGACGCTGCCGTCGGCGAGCTCCGCCGGTCCACGTTGAGTAGAGCCGCCTCCTCTGTTTTTGTGTCTATGACACGCGGGCCCGGCTGACCGGTGGACCCTGTTTGTTAGCGACTGTGTATTAGAAGGATAGTTCATTTTTACAGATTTGAATGCTATTTTTGTAAAATTTATATCTAGAGTTTGGTAGATCCAAATTGAGTGGTTCTAATTTTGTTAGTATCTTGGTGAAGTCTAGTATTAGAAAAAATATAACATGAACACTTATAGTAGAGTTTCTGGAAGAATTAAATTGAAACTTGAAATATGTTTTTAGATGCATGCAAACTTGTTTAAATTATATCTAGAGTTCTTGTGCTCCAAAAATTATGAAATTTGTATGGTGAGCTATTGTTTATGAGTAGAAGCTCTGGTAAAAATTCGAGAGTCATTGCATGAATAGTTTTTGAGTTATAGATTTTCCTTTTATCATTAGATGATCCTTGTGTGAATTTTAGTAATTAATCTATGAATCAATGACCATGAAATTTATTGGAGGTTGTCCTAGTACTTTAGGGATGATAAGAAAAATATAAAATCTGTTGCTTGACATTTTTCACTGGGGTTTCCTATTTATGTTATTTTGAGCTTTTCTGCCTTGTCATTTTTGTGTAGTATGTCATACTTGTTAAAATGATGTGAAATTTTTACAGTAACACACTTGGTGCATGTAGTACCTACTGTATTTTTTGAAGATTAAATGGTGCAGTTTTTATATATGTGTATTATTATCCTTAAATAATTAAATAAATTAAGAAAGGCATTAAAAGAAATGAATTGGTGGTGAACACCTTACTTTCTGGTGTTCTTTTGATATGTGTGATGAGTTAGTAAAGTTGGTTTTGTCCATTTATATGTTTGCAACATAAGTTAATAATTATTTTCTTGCATTATGTCTTTCTGGACAGTTCTACGAACTTTGCAAAGTTCACCATGATAATTTGGTTTGCTGGGAAAGTGGTGAATACAAATGTTGTAGATAACTTGGGTATCTAACTCCTGTTAAAATTTGGTGGTATTTATCCTAGTAGTTTAGGAGTTATAGATGTTTAAAGTTAGTTTTCCGAAATATTTGCTCTCTGGAATTTCTGGACAGCACTGTATTGATTGCCTGTTTTGGTTAGGATAGAGTGTGAATTAGCTTTTGGTGATTAAATAAGAGTTGTAGACAATTTTATAAGCTTTCTAGAAAGTCTAAGATCATAGCATTTGGATAAGTATAACTTCAGTTATGATATAAACTTGTAACGGTCATGCGTAACTTAGATATTGTTTTGTGTGAAATTTGTAAATAACTAGAGAAGAGATATGTACCTACTAGGTAAATAAGGAGTTAGCATTGTCATCATTTTGCTACTTAACATCAGTATCGCAGCATGTACATTCCTTTATCACATCCTTCGTGATCCATCTTATACATTCATGGTACTTATTTATGCATATGCATGCAATAGGTGCAACCGAGGGGATCACACTAGTGGAGCTCGACGCCAAGCAGCAGGAGGAGCATCAGGAAGTTCAGCACCTGAAGGTTCCCGGAGAAGGAGAGCCTGAAGTCGATCACCTTCCCGAGTGCCCCGGTCACCAGCCTTCGACGTTTGTGAAAGGCAAGCCCCGGAGCATTATAAGCCTCCCTATTTTATTAATGTCACTTAAAGTTATTCGTATTATTGCATTACGTGATAGGAGTTGTTTGGAAACAATTGCTGCATATTACCTTTTCCTGATCAGAAATATCTACCATGAATCCTAATTAAGTCCAAGAACGTGTATTATGCTTAGCTATGCTTAGACCGGTAGAAGTCGGGTGATTTTCTGTCACCTGCGAGTTATATGTGATAATTTGATCACGGTTGGCTATATTGTGCTGTCGTGGAACATAACCTGGTATTGTTGAATAAATGGAGACCGGGCGGAGTCTTATATGTGGTATTGTAGTGATTCCGTCTATGTCGTTTAAAGACCGGCCGTTGGAGGTTTATCTTGTCATGTTGAACGCAGTCTCTCACATAGTTGGCCGGATAAGTCGTTCCGACCGCGAAGCCGAGTAACTCAATTCAGGCCGGGACCACGAGCGGTAAAAGTGCGCACTCTGGATGGTAGTAAGGATGTGCGGAGAGCTATTGGCGTAAGCCCAAGGGCGGGTTAGAGCCTCGATCACCCTTGGCAGAGTGGTTCTCTGATTGTGCGGCGCTGATCATACCCGCGAATTTAGTTCCTGAGTTGTACCAAAGGTGATCTAAGGCGACTAATGATCTGGTCTGCCTGGGTGTGTGTTAGGAATAATTCCCCAGCTGGGTAGGAATCGATTCGAATCGCCGTCTCTCCCGGATAGTGAGAACTTGACTTGAGTACACTTCATCGTAGTAAATGATGGAAATGATGGTTATGAGATTATGCAAGAACTCAACTGGATATGGTTATTATTGTGATGACTTAATGGTGCCAACTTGTTTGGCATAGGATAGTTGCTAATCTAGTATAAGATAGGATTAATAACTGGTGATTCACAATTAAAGAGATGTTGAATAACTTATGCTTTTTCTGTAAATAATGTTTACCAGCTCTACTTATAAAGCCTTGCATACTCCTTGGTGTCTTAGTATATTAATTGGACGAGTAAGTCTAGCTGAGTACCTTCTCGTACTCAGTGTTTTATTCTCATTGTTGTAGATAACGTTATGTTTCATAGCTACTGCAAGAACTGTCTTGCTCCTGCCGTGGACGAGGACTAGGACCATGGGCAATGGTCATTCTGTATTTCATCTCACCTTTGTGCTTTTGGTTGGAGATGACTATGACACTGGCTTGTATTAAACTATGTGTGGTGTTGATGTTAAACTACTTTGCTTCCGCTACTTTTAAACTCTGTTTGTAATAATTATTCGAACTGTGATGTATGAGATATATTTGTGAACTTGTGATGTAACATGTGATGGGTTGTGTTGAATCTCTACGATTTTGTTTTGTATGCTGGTTATTTGAGATCCTTCGTGATTTCGTTGGACTACCGGATTTATATAGGCTCAAATATGACAATTTGATCGCTTCGGTGATTGCTATTGTACTTATGCTCTTATAAATTGGACGATTTTATGACACTGCCCACGGCGCTGAGCGCGTGCTCTGGGGGTACGGGTACGGGGACGGCTCCACACTCTCGCTCTAACGACGCCCCGATCGGCCGCGTCGGCGCGCTCGTGTGCTGGGAGAGCAAGATGCCGCTGGCCCGGGCCGCGCTCTACGGCAAGGGCATGGAGATCTACTGCGCGCCCACCGCCGACGACTCCGACCTCTGGCACGCGTCCGTGAGGCACGTCGCGCACGAGGGCGGGTGATTCCTCCTGTCCACCAACCAGTTCTGCCGCAGGAAGGACTACCCGCCCCCGCCCGAGTACGCCTTCACCGGGTTCGACGAGGAGCCTGCGCCGGACGACGACCTCTGCCGCGGGGGCAGCGTCATCGTCTCGCCGTCCGGGGCCGTCCTCGCAGGACCAAAGTACGACGGCGAGGGACTCCTCACGGCCGATCTAGGTGCGTAGCTAGTATTGAGGATCGAGAACCAACTCTTCATCACCGCACGTCTTTGCGCTGACACGTTCGCTGTGTCTCTGTGTGCCGTGTACAGATTTCAGTGAAATCGTTCGGGCCAAGTTCGACTTCGACGTCGTGGGGCACTCCTCGCGCCCCGAGGTGTTGACCTTGGTCGTCCAGGACCAGCCGCAGCTCCCAGTGGTCTACACTTCCGCTTCTCCAAATTAAAGGCTTCATCATCTGTATAACTAGCAAATATGACATCATGTTGTATGGTCATATAGAGCTAGCTATCATGTTGAATTTAATTGGACATGATCCAACTTTATTTTTTGAAACCCTAATGCCAATAATAAATGCTAGCTGCAATAAAATATAATCATAGGAAGAATTGGTTGGAGATTGACTTAACTTAAATACATGGCTATTTATATATTGAGTTGAGAGGTGAAAAAAAAGGATAGAAATTAAGCTAGTCACACGTGTGCATACCAAGTCGCAATATGCATGGGCTTAAGCTTGGTCGGCCTGGCCACAAGCCCACAACATGAATGGTGCCACACCACAAAAATTTTATAACTCTAAACTAAGTGAAAGATGATTACCAAGGGCCGAAAGAACATGAGTATGAGCGAGAAAGTTCGAAGTGAGTCTAAACTAAGTGAGAGATGATTAAACAAGGGCTAGGCACGTGCGGTAGGATCCATGGCTTTCCCGTGGCAAGTTCTTCTATTTTGTGATTGATTTGTGGTTGTATGAATTTGGACTTGTGATTAATTCGTGAGATCTATGAGCTTTGTAATTTTTTCTGATGATTTTTTAAATTCTTTTGTCCGAATAAGATGAATGCAGTGCCCATAGGCTCACCAGGCTAGACACGCCACGGTTAACTTTGCCTAGTGGCGCGTTTGGATCTTAGACTGTCTCCAACCGTGGGGACCTAAAAACGAAAGGCATTTCATCATGTCTGCGCCGTATCAGGCCATGACACCCAATGGGTTAGGACCAAAACATCAGGAGCGCGATCTCAAAAGATCCTTTGGTTTTCCTTCATGAGAGTAGCTGCTTCCAATGTGGACTCCTCCGCTCTCTTTAGCTAGAGGATTTGTCTTTTTTGCCTAGACCTCCCTCTCTCTCTCACCTCCAGAAGGCATTTGTAACTATCTCAAGCTGATTAATAATTAATAAAGAGGGACCCCTCCTAAAAAAAAAACTGATGATGCCTATCTGGCAGTACTACATAAAAGTGAGCCTGGTTTGGCAGCATCAGGTATCGGAGTACGCACCTTGAATTATCATGGGCCACTGCTCAAAAGGTCAAACATGTTTATATGGGGAGAAAGCGACCCATGGCGACCTTGAAAAGGCCCGGCGAGGAGCAAGGCCACGCCCTCGAGAGAACGTCCTCGAGAAGGTCCGCGTGACCTCAGTCAAGCTCCTGCCGTCGAAGGAAAGTCGAGAACAATGAGGAGCCCTGCATAATCTGCTAAAGACGCCTCGATCACAGAGTTTGGGTGGCGATGTCGGGAGAAGGCAAATTTGCCTCCCCTCTCTCCTCCCACCCAAAATGTGTGCCGGCTCTGCGTCGTCCGTTGGAGCCGGTTCTGAGAACGCAAATGCACTGTGGCGGACATAATTTTGCGGTTGCGTCGCGTTGTTGGAGTCGGATCTTATAAGTTGAGCATGTTGGGCTGCACGACATGACCTGACACTTACTCTTACCGACCATGTCTGTGCCGTATCGGGCCATGACACCCATTTGACCATCTATAGGGTTGGTAGGAGCGCGATCTCTTGAGTCCTTTGTTTTTGTTCATGAGAGTAGAACTTCCAATGTGGATGCTCACTCTTTAGCTAGAGGATTTGTCTTTTTTGATTTGGGTAGAAGAGTTTGGTTGACCTCACTGCCAGAAGGCATTTGTAACTTTGCTCTCCAAGCTGATTAATAATTAATAAAGAGCGGTGTTTCTCAAAAAAAAAACTGATGATCCTATCTGGCAGTACTACATAAAAGTGAGCCTGGTTTGGCAGCATCAGGTATACGGAGTACGCACCTTGAATTATCATGGGCCAACATGAAACAAACATGTTTATATCCTAGATACTAGAAAAGGCCCAATAAGCCTGGCCAGCCCCTGGAACGCTCAGGGCTCAGGTCTGCAACTCTGCATCAGTCAAGCTTCTGCCACGAAGGAAAGGAGAACAATGTCGAAAGCTCATAATCTAGCTAAAGCGTCTTTTGCCCTCAGTGATGGCCGCCATGTGTGGCGCTCTAGATCCTCTAGATGCATATAAAGCTCCCATAATGTTACCCTTAATATATTAATAATTGATATAAAGCCCTTGCAAAAGAGGTGATGGGAGAGAGAGAGAGAGGAGACAACAGATCACTATGCCAGAAACGATTTTCAAAGGCGCTCTATATTTTAGGCAAATGCAGCTCTATAAAAAACCATCTCTAATTTTTTTTTTAAATACCACTTGTCTCTACAGTACCCTCTATTTTCAAAGGTTGTTGACAACACCGGTCGTCTCTAGAAGCAATTTTTTTGTGAACAACCTTTGAAAATAGAGGATGCTTTTGAAAATCAGGTTTTTGGATTTCTAGAGATGGTTAGCAATGTGGTCCGCATTTAAAAATAGGCACAACACAAAAAATCATAACTTTTCAAATAAAGTCGAAAGACAAAATTCATATCAAAGTTGTAGAACTGAATATACCTACAATTTTACAGTTGATGATTTTTTTTTCATTTAAAATCATTTAGGGTCTCAAATTATATTTTATAAGTTCTCAGCTTTTCATGAGTTTTTTAAACGAGCTCAGATGGAGAGACACCCTGCAACAAAGTTGTTGTGTTCGGTGAGAACTAAAACTCTACAGTTCAAAAAAAATCTTTTAAAAATCATTTAAGAGTCAAATATACAATACAAGATTTATAAAAGCTAATAAAAATTAATAGCATCCAGCGTTGTCACAGAGGACGGTGTTGCGGAGTGGTAGAAGGGGGGCTTACATGAGCAGTACTTCTATGGTGGTCTTCTCATGTGATTAAAATTAGTTTTGCTAATTTTTTATGAAAGTTTTTTTATTTTCTAAAAACTATTTCTAGAGACTGACCATGTTGCCAATTGTCTCATAAACCGTTTTTGTAGTGGTTGCATATGAATGCATGCACACAAAGCGTCGATTCATCATGCACGCATGGGTCGTGTATTTCCTTTTTCTTTTGACGAAACGATGGGTGTAGTGCACTTCGGTGTCAATCAAAGACACATTTGGACCATCTCAAATCCTGAGCGAGTTAGGTTAGCAAAGCACACGGGCCACGCCATGGTGAAGTGGAGTGGAAGACAGAACAAACGGGTAACAGCCTGTAGATAACTTAGGCGTGACTCCTGGTCCTGGAGCTCACCTGCTACAATTTTACGTCGCCCACTCCGTGACGGATGAAGCGCATGTTTTCTACAGGAGCAGCAGCACTTTTTCGTGTCCAAAGCACGTATGTCTCGTGCAGTGATCATTTGTGAGCTAAAGCAACCTCTCACGGTCTCACCGCACTGGGAAAAATCTTTAGAGGCCTTTAGACATGTCCGCATTAAAGCTTGGCACGCCTTTCAAACTTTAAACTGAACATTGACGGTCACGGCCCAGGGGCCATTGCAAGGCACGGCCCGAACGGCGAACGGCACGGAGCGGAACTGTTCAACGACGTAGCAGCTTCGAATTGCATACTGGCTCCAGAACTGAAAAGGTGACATATCGGGTACGTCTGGTACTGCTTCAAGGGCTATTTTTGTGCCTGCCAAGCGCCAACCAAACGGTCTATGGATAAACAATTTTGGACGTGAAAGTGTGAAACCATGCTGATCGGAGCTGCTTGGATTGTTCATATTTCCTAGTAGCTTTCTTATAATTTTTTTTTTTTTGAAATTCAATAATGAAATTCTTAAGTTCCAAAGGATCCCATCTTGGAGTAGGATTTATTCTACTAGTACGCATAGTTACTATTATATTACTATATACATGTTTTTTGAAAATAAAATAGAACGTGCATTCTCATAGAATCAAAGATCAGCCGTTGTTTGCAACAACTTCAGCTACCAATCGCGCATTAGAAAGCGTCCAAGTAGTAGGAGTAGCTACCGGAGGGCAGATAAGCGGGCGGTCCATGAGCCTGGTCCACGCGCCGCGTGCCCCGCACGTCCACTAGCGCCTGTCTCCCTGGTTGCCATCACCACGCCGCCGGAGGCCGGAGGGCAGCGTGCGAACTGCGAAGCCAAGCTCGGGAGAGAGAGAGGAAGGAATCTCCTACCAGCCGGCAGCCAACACCCCAGCATTCGTGCTCCCGTAGCCCGCCTTCGTCCCCTTCCCCAGCTCCACGGCCGCGTCGTCGCCTTCCCCTCCCGGCCGAAACCACAGCGGTCTCTTCTTCCCCATATCAATATATTCACCGAATATTCAGCTCAGCTGCCCGCCGCTGATCCGCTATAAAAACGAAGCAAACCAAAAACAAACCCTCTCCCCGCGCGACGCAACGCATTATCCGTTCCGTTTGGACCCATGAGATATTTCGCTGGGATACTGACCGTGCACGAGACGAATCCCGTGCGGTAACCGATACCCCCAAGTCAAAATCCAGCCCATATTTTTATGGGCGGATCACCCGTCGCCGCAGTCCAGGACGCGAGCGACGACGCCGACGCCAGGGTCGTGGTGCTAGTCGCAGGCTCCCCCGTCGACTCCGCCTCCGATTCCCTCCCTCCTCCTCCCGTTGCGGCGACTCCGGCGGCGGAGGCCAAGCAGGAGCCGGTGCCGGTGCTGGGGCCGGAGGAGCCTAAGCAGGAGGCGGAGGCAGCAGCAGCAGCAGCAGGTGTGCAGGCCATGGCGGTCACCGTAGTGCGGGACGTCGAGACGGGCCTGAACGCGAGCACCAGCGACCGGGACGGTGACGGAGCCGGGGACAAGCCTTCCTGGTTCACACCCAAGAGGTAACCCAACCCGTAGCGGAGCTCGATTGAGTACCATCGTCGTAGACTCGGCTGTGGTAGGCTTGATCTGTTTCTGTTGCATCTGGTTTGAGGAGCTTTGGCGGCGGTGATGACCTCGGGTTTGAGCGATTTGGTTGCTTGCTTGTTGTGAGGAATTTTGCTTCTCTGGAGCTCTAATTGGTCGTACTGGGATTTAGTTTGCTTGGTCTGAGAAACTTGGGATCTCCGGAGCTCCAATTCGATGTGTTGTGCTAGAGATAGCTCTCATGCGAGCTGTTGGGGTGCTTAGCAGCTGCTCGGGATTATGTTTCTAACTTTTGAGCTTCTGGCGATGTCCAAGCTGCGGTGGGATCTGAGCAGGCCAGCGGAGATATCAGTTTATAGTAGTTCAAAAAATTGGAGCAACAAATCATTGGGTGCGGTGTGTAACGATGTTTCATTAGTTAATTCGGAACTTGCTTGTCGTTCTGGTTGTTCCATTCGTGACTTGGAGTTTTCGAATTTCTACGTTTCTCCTCGTTTGCTTGCTTTCGTGGTATGAATATGCGTTTTCAATTCAGTGTTGGCTCGATGCACTTTGTTTTATTAGGCAACAGCTGGCAACCCTTTTCAGCGAGATAGCCAGATAGGTTAAATTTAGCTGTACCTTCTATTGCCTGTATATTCTGCTGAGGCAGGGCGAGCTTTGGATCCCAATATTATCGAGATGGAAGCTGGAGAGCTGTTTATTTGGTTGTCCACCTGTCCTCCGGTCATATGAGCATCTGATATGAAAATGTGGTTCTGCTGTATGGTCACTGCCTCTCATTTGATTCTTTAGTAATTATAAGTAAATCATATGCCCAGGATGCCGCAGAATTTTATTCAATTTTCAAGCTCAATCTTATCTCAACTTAGAGGGAAGGTGGTTGACATGACTTATTGCCACAATCAACTGTTATCTACTCCCTCCGTCCCCAAAAAAAAAGTGATGTTCTGTGATTTAAAATTTGTCCCACAAAAAATGATGTTATGAGTTTTAGACACGTTGTTGGCCCACTGATCCGGCACCAAATTACCAATTAAGATGCACTGGTGTTTGTTGCCTGCCTCGAATATCTGCATGCTTACATGCAGCGCGTCTTAGTTAGGAAGTAAACCACGCGACATCCCTTCTTTTAAGGGAATTATGTGTGACATACTAAGGGTATTAGGGACATTTCTCTTCTCCACTAATCTTTCTGAAAAATCCCAAAACATCACTTTTTCTGGGACGGAGGGAGTAGTCTTTAGTACAAATTCTTCTTTATGTAGATTGTATTAGCACGGTTTACTTCACCATATATGTATCTTCAAATTATATTTGTACTAAGTTGATTATTATTCTACACATGCAGATTACTTGTCATGTTCTGCATTATCAACATGCTGAACTATGTTGATCGAGGAGCAATAGCAAGTAATGGGGTCAATGGTACCCGCAAAAGTTGTTCTGGTGGCACATGCACCTCAGGCTCAGGAATTCAGTAAGTTCTACAAGAATTCTTTTCTCAAACTGTAGGATTTTATACGATATAAGTGATTTTGATATATACTTGTTTATGAAATAAAATGAGTGCCAGGATCACCAGAAAGTTATTTATGCAATTGTCTTCTGATGAAACGATTCCCCTCCTATCCTGTCATTTTTTTATATTACTTAAACCACCACCTGTCTACTGCCTTAAGATGCAATATGTTAGCACTACCTCTTTCCATTTACTTAGTATCTGTCTTACCTTGCCTGCCTCTACAGAGGGGACTTCGATCTTAATAATCTTGAAGATGGTTCGTTGTCCTCAGCATTTATGGTTGGACTGTTGGTGTCTTCACTGATATTTGCATCCCTTGTAAAAAGGTTAGCTCTCTCTTTATTATTCTATTTAAATATAATAACATTCCTGAATGCTAAATTCAGTCTGCAGCTTTGGTAGCATTACATGCACAACACACTGCTACTACTTAAATGAATCAACAAGTACTAAAACTCTAAATTTTATTAGCTACTCAAACTCAACGCTAAACCTGTCATCATTTTTCTCTCTTTCATCTGCAGTTTCTTTTGTTTTATTGTTGGGTTTGTGTGTATAGAATTGAAATTTGGGTCTACGATGTATTTAATGGCAATGGATCATTTCAGTATGTAGTATCTCCCTCAAGTTTGAAGAGAACAATTAGGGCGACCATTCTCTATGGTTCACATGCTGGCAGAAAATTTCATGATTACAATTTAGATTAAGGGCCTGTTTAGTTCCCAAAATTTTTTGCGCAGTACCCATCACATCGAATCTTGCGGCACATGCATGGAGTACTAAATGGAGCGGGAAAAAAAAAACTAATTACACAGTTGGGTGAGAAATCGCGAGACGAAACTTTCGAACCTAATTAGTCCATAATTAGACACTAATTGCCAAATACAAACGAAGGTGCTACAGTAGCCAAAACCCAAAAAAATTTGCATCTAAACGCGCCCTAAATGTAACATCTCTGCATTTAGCTATGTACTGCAATGTGCATGTGCAGTTGTCGATATGTTTAGGAATCTAATCTATGCCTAGTTCTTTTAACTCAAACCAGACACCATAATTCACCATGTTTGGTTTGAGGCCAAGGTTGGGTTGGATATGGCCATCCAACTTTTTAGGAATATGGACATCCAAGTCTTTTGTTTGGTAGGGTGGATGGGACAAGCCAAGTTTTTGTACGGTTGGAGGGACGAGGGTGGATGATATGATAATACTCCCTCCGTCCTAGAATATAAGGCGTAACCACCTCTGGTTCAAAGACCAAGGAACGAATTTAATTCTCTCTCTCAAAACACTAGTACTACTGCGGTACTGCATCGGAGTACACGTATCTAGACATAGCACGCCTTATTATGGGACTCGAATAAAAAGTAGTTACGTCTTATATATTAGGACGGAGTAGTTAACATTACAATTTACAAAGCTTACAAATACTTATTATTTTTTCTTGCCGTGATAATTATTAATTAAGAATAAAACATGCTAATTATCAATAGACACACCATTGTCCACTATTCAATGCACTAATACTCCCTCTAGCCACATATAAGTGTCTCTTTGGGGCCTTTTGAAGTCATCTTTTCCAAACATCACTTGTTCGTGAAGGATTAACTTCAGCCAACCTCAAACATGACTTGTTTGTGACTGAAAGGAGTGCCGATCAATATGATCTCACAGTAATAAATACGAATCAGTAATACATCATACTCCCTCCGTTCCAAATTATGTCGTTTTGGCTTTTCTTGATACATAGCTTTTGCTATGCACCTAGATATAGGTTATGTCTAGATACATAGTTTTTACTATGCATCTAGAAAAGCTAAAACGACTTATAATTTGGAACGGAAGGAGTACGAATTATCACTAGTGATCAATATTAGACATGGAGGATGGCCTCATCTAGGAAAAAAAATTATAGATCACTTCATTCAGCATCATTGAGGAATATCCCTATAAGTTGGAACTGATAGCCCTTTCCATCTGTCCTTGAACCAAACACCACGAAAAAGTGGATGGCCAGCTCCCATCCACAACCAAGTACCTAGTGTCTTGGTGCTCCCTCCATCCCAAAAAGAATGTCATTCTAACTTTGTCCTCAGTCAAACCATTTTAAGTTTGACCAAATTATTAAAGAAATTTATGACACAAAATATGTATCATTTGATTCCTCGTGAAATATATTTTCATAGTATATCTATTTGGTGCCATAAATGTTAATAATCTTCTCTATAAAATGGCCAAACTTAAGTTAGTGTTTGACTTAGGACAAAGCTAGAATGACACTCTTTTTGGGACGTAGGGAATATGTTTTAATTAACAACTCTCCCAGGATGATGATCAACATATTTGGAGATTTGATGCCTCTGGAACATACTCCGCTAAGTCTACCTACCGAGCTTTCTTCTATGGTTCGGTGACATTTGAGCCTTGGCGACGTTTATGGAAGTCATGGGCCCCTGGAAAATGTAAATTTTTTATTTGGCTCGCCATCAGAAACTGATGTTGGACAGCGGATCGGCTTGCTCGCCGAGGATTGTCACATCCGGAGAGATGTCCATTATACGACCAAGAGGAGGAGACTATTCAACATCTGCTCACTAATTGTGTGTTCTCACGTCAAATATGGTTCAGCATCCTTTCTCCTATGGAGATGGATGAAGCAGTACCACAACAGAACGAACATAGCTTTGCTGATTGGTGGGCCAAGTGCATTCATAGAGTCAAGAAGGAGTACAAGAAAGGGGTTAATTCGCTAATCATTCTGACATTTTGGCTGATATGGAAGCATCGTAATTCTTGTGTCTTTGATGGAGCTACTCCATCCGTTAACGAGGTCTTGAGACCGTTTAGAGATGAGTACAAACTGTGGTGCTTGGCTGGAGCTAAGAAGCTCCAAGCACTTCGGTTAGATGGGGTAGGGACATCTGGTTTGGTGCCTGGTTGTCGGTCGTCAGATGTCTCATAGGTGATAATGTTGTAAGTGCCCCAACCTTCTCATGTATGGTACCGGCATGAGTTGGTAATGTACTCGGGCCTTTATTTTCTCTCTATAATACAATGATACGCAACTCTCCTGCGTATTCGAGAAAAAAAAACAATGCCAATTTACTCTGAAGTCATTGGTCAACAAAAAGTAAATGGAAAAAGTCTACTTAACCTCCCCACCTTTCATACATGGTCTACTTTACCCCCCAACTATGAAACCGTCTGTTTTACCCCCTAAACTTTCCAAAACATCTATTTTACCCCCGGGCGGTTTTCGCTACAGTAACAGCGGGTTCGCTACAGTAACGGTGGGTTGCTACAGTGTCGGTGGGTTTGAATTTTCTTTTTATTTATTTATTTTCGGTGAATTTTTGAAAAATCATAGAAAAATCATAAAATGAAAAATCTAATTTTATTGGACTCCACATGAGTAGATCTACACAGTGAATATATAATACGGTATGCTTTAGTACAAATTTTTTACTGTAGCCTTAGATTAATTGGAAAATCTAATTTTGTCTGTAATTAATTGGAATAACCCGCTGTTACTGTAGCAACCCGCTGTCAAAAAACCGCCCGGGGGGTAAAATAGACGGTTTTGGAAAGTTCAGGGGGTAAAACAGACGGTTTCATAGTTGGGGGGGTGAGTAGTAGACCATGTATGAAAGGTGGGGGGGGGTTAAGTAGACTTTTTCCAAAAGTAAATGACCAAAAAGAAACTGTCGTTTTGTGGTTTCACCAGTGTGTTATCTCTGCTGTAATTATATTCTTAGCTCTTTTTAGAGGCCTCAATAGAGTTCTCTAAAGTGACAACATGGTACTTGAAACTGGATGATGAAACACACTTACCAGTTACCAGTGGAACTCTAGAGCTGCTTTATATAGTTATATTATGAAAAATCAAGCACATTGCTTGAAACAGCAGTTATTACCAATAAGAACATTTAAATACATACCACTCCTGCCCCAAAATGTAGGTCATTTTAGTTTTTTTTTCCTAACTCAAATTTCTCTTTGACAAAGCTTAAAAAACAATCTACAATGCCAAATAAATGCATTATCAAGACACATATAGTGGTGGGTTTAATGAAACTAATTTAATGCTGTAGATGTTGGTGTGTTTTTCTATGAACTTGGTCAAAACAAAATGACCTACATTTTGGAAGGGAGTGAGTACAGATTTAAAAATAGAGTAAACCAGTAACTAGTATGTATTGCAATGGAGGCCGAATGCTGTAATGTGTTTCATTCTCCCTCCCCTCACCCCCCCCCCCCCCCCCTATCCCCAACCTTTTGGAGTGCTATTAGTTTTTCCCTTGTGACCAGTTATTTCCCTTCTCTGCAGATATAATCCTTTCAGGCTTATTGGTGTTGGCTTGTTAGTGTGGACTATCGCAACAGCTGGTTGTGGGGTATCATTTGATTTCTGGTCAATTACTATATGCCGCATGTAAGTGCTTTATCATTTCTATCAAGTATCTGTTAAGAAAGATTCATTGCCACTCTTCTAATCACATGGTCATTTATTCAAAACTTTGATACTCAGGTTTGTGGGTGTTGGCGAAGCTTCATTTATAAGTCTCGCAGCTCCATTCATTGATGACAATGCACCAGTAGCTCAGGTTCTGTTGTTGCACTATTGCCCTTGAGATTTCTTTACTGTAACACATATCCAATTTATTTTTTAGCACGTAGGAGAGCTGCATATCATTATATCAAGAAGAATAAGAGGGGGATTAAAGCCCGTACGGTTCCAAATAAGAGGGAGATTACATGCTCCTATCAGAAAATAAAACATGAAAAAACGACCCTGATCGATCATTAGATTCCACAGTGGTGGGGGTGAGGAGATATAAGACACACCGCAAGCCCTGGCCAAACTCCAGAACCTCAACTCAAAGCTAGAGACACAACACCAGTCAGATAGGAGGAAACATCGTTGAAAACACACTGATTGCGGTGAGTCCGGATTGCCAATGCTCCTAGGATGATGATCGGATTTAAGCCTTTACGTACCTGGCCATCAACTCTTTCGTTGACAGAAGCCTACCAATGCAAAGGAGGTGGCATCTGGCTGTGGAGACAAGGATTATAAACCAACCTTCCGCAGGAGACAAAGCCACACTTGCCGGGTAAAAACGCAAGTGATGAGCAGGTTTAGCATTTCGTCAGTCTAATCACATATTCACATAATGGGCACCTTTCGGGATGAGGGAGACCACGTCAGGCAAGGTGATCTGTAGTCTAGTATCTGTTGTGTGCCACCAACCACATACAGAACCTGCACTTACCAGGCGCCAGGTCTTCCGAATTCTTTCCCAAAGCCTGAAAGTGACTGCACCTTGAAACATACCTTTATAGGCAGAACACATGTCCAAAATAAATAATTGCCTGTGTGTCTAGCTGCAGGGAGTTTAATCCCACACTGGATAGTGAAATTGTGTAACTTTAGGTTTGCCTTTTGTATGATTCAAGAACAAATGTCCAGGGGGTCTGGTACCTATGGATAGGTTTGTCCAAAGTTGGGTTCGGGCCATGTAGGATATATATATGGATCTATGGGGCACGACATTTACACCATAACACCAAGCTGTGCATAAGCTTAATTCAAACAATTCTTTCATCAAGCTATGCTATAATTTTTTGCTAATGGTTACTGTTATTTATAGTTCGTCATGTCTTTTATCAGCCAATGACTTCTACTTATTGTTACCAGAAAACAGCATGGCTTGGTATGTTCTACATGTGTATACCAACTGGGATAGCATTAGGCTATGTTTATGGCGGACTGGTAAGTCTTATCATAAACTCTGTTTTTCTTGTTATTTAGTTTGAGTAACAAGTGTTTTTAGAATTATTTTATGAAGTACCTGATCATCGCAATCTTATCTCTGGCGTATCTGCCCACTACATACCCCATCAAATTTCTATTCTTTTCTTTTCCATGGCTTCTTTGTTTCTGACAGTGGAAATGGATACTGAATTACTGATTTTGGGAGTCAAATGATACTATAAATTATCTTTTCTTTATGATCATTAAAAGAATGGAACTCATTCTTTATTATTGAGCTTATTTTTGCAAAACTATACTGTCAGTTTGCATGATCAGGCTAAAAAAAAAAATGTTCTCATCAGGTTGGAAAATATCTGAACTGGCGTGCTGCTTTCTGGGGAGAGTCAATATTGATGGTTCCTTTTGTTATTCTTGGTTTTGTAATAAAGCCACTAAACCTCAAAGGTATTGCTTTCTCTTCTGTGCATTTCTTATTTCATAAGCAAACAATACCAGTATGCACTAAAAATTACAGCTTGGTATTTATCATCCTGTGATACATGATTTTCTTCACCTTTTGTGCCTCTTTGGGGGCTGCGGTTTTCTTTACCAGGATTTGCTCACAACACAAGAAAAGAATATGGCCAGATGCTTAATCCTGAGGTTCAAGATCAGATAAGTATGTGCCTTTACTGGACAACTAACGGTTCTTGAATGCAATTTAATTTTTTGATAGAGCAATAGAAACAGTACTCTGGATCAGGGCCCTTTGTTCTTTATGCTGATTGCTGAAGTTTCTTTGGATTTTCTCATCTTCTCGTGCTTCTGTCCATCTTTGTTAAATAAACAATTCAGAGTTGCAGAGAAGTAATTCTATGATGAGTTGAACTAGGTTGGCATTCATAAGCATCTCAAATATTTTCATAACATAAATAATTGAAGAATAAGACTGGTGTTTTACTAAGGACGTTGTCTTATTTAAATTTCGCTTGTATTTAAAATTCAAAATGGTAGCTGTATTTCTAGGGAAGAATTATCAACCAAGTTATATATATGTTTCCTTGGTGACCTTTTCAATACGGCTAGAGCCTGTTTGCTAAGGCCTAGTTTTATTATGCAACATGGTTCATGATAAGTAGAAGCTGCCTCCTCTTGAGTTATGGCTAATTCAGTAATTCTCCCTTATTTTTTCCTGTCTATTTGATTTCTTCTTTCCAGATAATAATAATGGGACAAAGCATGTTTTGCCTGATGGAATCGAGGATCTTTCAGGAAGGGTTCCACAAAAGCTCTCGTTGTAAGAACCTTTTCTGCAATTGTTGAAATATTGGGTTGTTTCATATGTATTGCCTTTGTACAATGTACTCCCTCCATTCCAAATTATAAGACGTTTTGGCTTTTCTAGATACATAGACTTTGCTATGCACTTAGACGTACATTATGTCTAGATACATAGTTAAAGCAATGTATATCTAGAAAAGCTAAAATGTCTTATAATTTGGAACGGATGGAGTATATTTAAAATGATGATTTATCTCAGTTGTACATGTGTATAAAAATAATTGTCTTAGCTATTTAAAGTGATTACAAGTAACCAACTTGCTGGTTTACTGCTGTTATATGTATAAAGGTCTTTTCTGGACCTTTTAATGATATATAAAGGCTCAGTACTCCTATTTTGATCCTCCAGGTCCAGTTTTTGCCACGGTCTCATGACTGAAATTGGTCGCTTCAGCAAAGATATGAAAGAACTACTACAAGAGAAGGTTTTTGTCATTGTTGTCTTAGGTTAGATTGTCCTCTTGTTGTCTTATGCGTTCCATTGTTTTGGTACCTCTGCTTATGGTTTTGGAGTTTACTTTATACCTACGTTATTTCAGGTTATATCTCCTACAACTTTGTCATTGGTGCTTATTCCTACTGGGGCCCAAAGGCAGGTCAAGAGATCTACAATATGGTAAATGCCGTGTCTTTAACTCACATTGGCAATGTCTTAGCATATATGTTCATTATTATAATGCTGTATTTCATATAATTCATCACAACTCAGTACATTCTTTGTTCACTGGGTAACTTTTCACGTTGAATTTTGAACATCAGGGGAGTGCAGATCTTATGTTTGGTGGAATTACTATAGTGTGTGGAATTGTTGGAACACTAGCAGGAGGTTTCATCCTTGACAAGATAGGGTCTACTATTCCTAACGCCTTCAAGGTAATAAAATACTATATATTTCAATATGTTCATTAATGACAGTTTTGTCTTTGACATTTGTCCATTCAAAATGCATCTTTGTTTTGTTTTTAACTTATGAAGTAGGCTGCAAGCTGACTTTCTCCGCAGCCTTAATTTATGCTTTGAAGTTGCTTTTGCATGAGTCCGGTAGACTGCTGACCTCAAATGTCTGTGCATTTACCATTTTTGTATATGACATACAATAATCGGTTCATGCATTTACCATTTGAACATTTACTAAGGGTAGGGCATATACTCCCTCCGTTCCAAATTATAAGTCGCTTTGACTTTTTTGGTTCATCCATTTTGCTATGTATCTAGACATATTATTATATCTAGATATATAGCAAAATGGATGTACCAAAAATGTCAAAGCGACTTATAATTTGGAACGGAGGAAGTACTAATCAATTTATGTACTTTTACTATTGTAAATTCACTTAGGACTTGTTTGGATGTTCATGTATTTACCTCAACCCACATGTGTTGAATTGGACTGGAATGGATTTAAACTAAGTTCCACTCCAATACATGTGGTTTGAGGTAGATACTTGCACATCCAAACAAGGCCTTAGGGTAAGTGCTTGCCAATTTGTCTTCGTTCTTGTTCCTATTTGGTTTCTTAGTGATTACAGTAACATTATGTATGCAGGGCCAAATTCCTGTTTCTAAACCAGACAGTGATATTTAACATGGGCGCACTAGTATCTAGGAGTACTAACTACTGAGCACTATATATGAATCATTGACCCCCCAAAATGCGTATGAATCATTAGTTTTGGGCAATAGAGCTTAACTAAGTCATTTTGTGTACCACTTTCAATCATTGACCCCCAAAATGTGTTATGTTTATTTCCATGGATTCATGAGACTTTTCTTGCAGCTTCTTTCTGGCGCAACATTTGTAGGGGCGATATTCTGCTTTGGTGCTTTTTGTTTCAAGAGCCTTTATGGGTTCATACCCTCCTTTGCAGTTGGGGAGCTTTCAGTTTTCGCGACTCAGGTAATTGCTCTGTTAATATCAGTATTTACCTGAATGGTAATTTTTGCACGTGTATTGGTGCAACAAGCAAATAATTGCTTTATGTTGCAAACTCGTTTCTGCATTAATTTACTTTTCACGCTGTTGAACAGATAAGCATTTTTTCAGTGTATTTAAATACATGCACCTAGTTAACTTCTGCATATGCTTAATTTTTTTTGACTTGCAGGCACCTGTAAATTTTGTATGCCTTCACGCCGTGAAGCCACGTTTGCGGCCATTGGCAATGGCTGTATCCACTGTTTCAATCCATATATTTGGCGATGTGCCTTCTTCACCTCTTGTTGGGCTTCTTCAGGTGCTTCTTCGTTGTTATTGTTGATGGTGCATTCTAGTTAGCAAACTGACTATCCGCAACTTGCCATTTTCCTTCTACATGATTAAATATAGGTCCATCATGAATATGAGATTGGCCTTGTGTAGTACAATTACTTGTTGAAATTTCGGTGTATCAGATTCTGTGCGAAACATGATAGGCTTTATGGTCTCACTGGAACACACTTAAAACTTGCATGGATGTTCTTAATATGCTTTTGTTTTGTTTTTTCCCTGAAAGATACTTTTGAACCTTATGCAGGACAAAATCAATAACTGGAGGGCCACGGCTCTTATATTGACATCCATCCTTTTCGCTGCAGTTGTGTTCTGGTTCATTGGTAAGTTTCATAGTATAATAGGCTACAGTGTCACAATTATAGGTTCTCTTTTTTTCTCAGACTTTCCCATGCTGATGAAAAGCCTTCACCAAGCATTATCCCACTTTAGGAGCATTTTGATGTTACGACCACTTGCTACTTAGCATCAATTCACCCAAAAAATAATTGCATGCTTACGATCAACAATGTATGCTTTGAATATTCCTATTCTACCAAGTATACTATGTAATTTCCATGAATCAACTAAAATTCCCCACCTAAAGCCCCCGTCGTCGTCCACAATGCTTAGTAGTCAGTACTAGTACCTGTTGTATAGATTTGCATTTTATGATAATTCAACTACAGTTGAGATGATCTTGTCTTTGCAGGCATATTTGTCCCCAGCGTCGATCGTTTCAATGAAGAGAGCGAGCATGGCCTTGAGAGATCCAATCTCAGGCCACTGCTTGACGAAAACGACGAGCCACGGACATCTGACTAAAATCTGCGCAAGTCGCAACCTTTTTATTTCTTGGAAGGGCAATCTTAGTCCGTAGTATTTCCCTTGTGCCAGCAACATGTAAAATGTAAATCTGCATGCCCGTTGGCTGTACCTGTACATATATGAGGTCTGTTTGCTTTGCGTTTTTTTTTATTTACACTTTTTTTGTACAGGCAACAGAGAGTGCTAGAATTTTTTTTTTACGAATGTAAAACATTTTCGGATTGTAACATGACATAACTTAATGGCTAGAATTTTACTCCCTATGTTCGAAAAAGAATGCAATTCTAGCATAGTAGTAGTAAGTTAAGCATCCTAAGTTTGACTAATTACATATAAAAAACTATTAAATAGTTATGATATCAAATAAGTTTCATTGGATATATTTTGATCAATATATACTTATTTGACGTCATAAGCATTAATATTTTAAACTATATATTTAGTCGAACTTTGGACATTTTAACTAAAATTGTACTAGAATTATATTTTTTTCCTGGAAAAAGGCAGTACGAAGCTTTGCCTTGGAACTATACTCTGCCCGTTTCACTGCTGGAACATCGCCCCGGAGATTCAAGCGGCGGCGGCGGCTGCGGGGGACGTCGAGGGCGTGCAGGCTGGGCGCCATTACATGGCCCTCCTGACGCGGTGGACGGCCGCTTCGAGGACGCGCTCGACACCCTTGGGCGCCTCGCCGAGAAACGCCCTTACCTCCTCTGCGACCTGCTTGGACGACCTCAGCCTGCAGCGGTCTGCGACCTGCTTGGACGACCTGACCAGGGCGACCGCTGGCTCACCGAGATTACCGTCGACCAGCACCCGCTCGGCGGGGCAACGGACGCCGTCGCGGGGTCCCAGGGCGCGGTGGCATCCGCTGCCCTCATGTTCATCTATGAGAGCTGTGGGGCACTGCCTTTCAGCCTGTTCGGCACTGCTGGCTGATCGTGGATTATTACTGCTGGCTGGTTTGGTGTGAGAGAAAAATATTATTCTGGTTGGAAGACACTGTTCATGTGAATAGTGCCCGTGTGGCTGACCAGCACCAGCCAGCCAGCCTCGGCTGTTTGACGGGGACATGTCCGTCGTGAAGAAGGTGCTCATCACTACCCTGCTGAACCGCCTGGTGGAACGGAAGTTGCACGAAGACGCCATTGTCACCCTCCCCAGTGTGTTAAAACTCCTCCGCTCTGGCATGAGCACCAGTGTTGCGCCGCCCTCGCCGATCCCCATCTTCGATGATGCCGAGGGTACCGGCCAGGGGGGGAGATGGATGGAGCCCAAGCCCAAGTATATAATAATCCATACCATTTAGCTATAGTCCATTAGGATTTAGGATTAATGAGAAGATGCAGCGGCCCATCACCAAAAGGAGTCGTCGGCCTCTTTCTTTCCAGGAGGCAAGGAGCCGAGCCGCCAACACCCGCACACGTGCACATTAGCGATCGCCAGTCGCGACTTCGAAACTTCTGGCGAGACTGCGAGAGACGCGGCGCCGATCACCAGTTCACCACGCGATCACCAGCACAGATCACCGAGACACCGACGCCCGAGTTCTAGTCTTCCAAAATCCAGACGACGGCAGCGACCAGGCAGCTGAGGTAGGGCTCGACAAAGACGACGACATCTGATCTTGGTTATTGCCTTCTGCCCTTTTTGTAATTTGTGAATCTTGGTTCTGAAAAAATTCATGTCCAAATTGTCTAGGCCCTAGGTTTTTTTTTCCTTGTTCAATTTTTATCTAGTACTTTGTATTCATGTAGTCATGTTTTTCTTGTAATTTAGGTCAGCTGTTAGGACAGGAGGAAATAAACTCTGAGTACTCGATTGTACTCAGCAAGACTTACCTGATAGGAGAAAAATAAAGGACACCAAGGATATGCAAGGCTATCTGGCTTGTGGGTTATTGCATCTGCAGAAAGCATTACTAAACGTGCGTCCTTATATTCAATTTTATTAGCAGTCATCATTAGTTCATTAACTAACCATTTTATGTAAGCACCTATGCTACTTTCAAGCAGGTGGTGAGCAATCAGAATCATTTTATCATCTTTCATAGTTCTAGTTCTTACTATAGTGCTAGATTATAGCCAAGTCGTACCGTATCACATGACGATTCGTGAACCAATGTATCCCAGCTGGGTACCCCGAAACACACGTCCCGTTTATACCCTAGGCACAAGCAAGACCAACCCATTACTCACCAGTCAAGGGGTCCAGGTCCCTGTTCAAACTTAGATTTCAAGCCCCCACTCCTGAGTCCCGAACTTAGTGTGGTGCTTAGACCTCCACCATCTCCATCTCCAATCAGTCGGTCCAGAAAGAGCCAAAACCCACGATAAGATAGCAACGAGCCATTCCGCTCCCATAAGCAAGTATGTGCTCAGTTTAATAAGTCTGTGACCTCACTACCATCCATAGCAACGGACGGTCCTCAATCAACACAGACGGAACAAGTGCCATCCGAGCCTCGCTCGAATGCCTAACCAAGTCCAGATCCAAAGTAACATTCCGTCCGGTCTTCAATTATCATTCATATATATTCCATGTGATAGTAATATAATAACAACAATAATATATTTCCTATCTCTCGCGAGTGACAGGTAATCACTTGACTTCTATCGGATCCTATAGCATAGCAATCTACACGATCCTGATATGCTAGTAGGACTATATATATATATACACACACACACACACAATCTTGACATACTAGTAGGACTATATATATATATATATATATATATATATATATATATATATATATAAAGTGTAGAATAATAGAGGTTATGCACCGGTGCTAGCCTGAGTAAGATGTAACAAAAAAATTAGCATTCCATCATAGTAACACGATCATCAAGGCATCATCTTTTTCGCTACCTCGGTTGACTCCATGATCCATCGTTGTTCCTATTATGATATACGTAGATACAACGCAGAGATACAATTAATCAACGGCAACTACAACTCTCAATACGATTACGCTCCGCAAGCTAACGAGCTAGCTTTAATGACTAACATACTGGCCTACGTATCCATGTTGTTGAATAAGACGTTGTTTCCCAGAAAATGTTCTAGTTTTAAAATCCCAAGGTGTTTCGGTATTTTATTGCTTAAACATATATTTTCGAACTAGGGCTCATTTAGTTACTTTAGCAAACTAATTATTATGGAGCTACAAAAATTACAGTGAACACCTAATAATGTTAGCAATTTACTGTAACAGTTTCAAAGCCAACACTATAACTAATTTATCACAAAAATTCCTTCAAGTTTATATTTTAACAATATTAAGCATCTCAATTTAATTAGATCACTTCTAAAAATATTATAAAACTATGTGAATAAAATATACTAGCAGATAGATCATGATTTTAGCAACTTAACAAAATTGGTTTCATAATTTTTGGTTAACTACACAATTTTATATTGAATTTACAAATTTACCTTAGAAGCTAAATTAGAAAATGCTTAGAAAAGGAAAAGGACCGGTGGCGACCATTTTGGCCGGCAGCCCAGCGAGGCGCAGCTATGCACGCGTCGCGGTGGCCTAGCAACGGCCCAAGGCCGGGGGCGCCCGTGCGCGCTCGCGTTTTGCAAAAGAGGGCTCGGGCTTTTAGATAATCACGCGGAGCAACGGAACACTATTACTATAGACTCACGCTTTACATTAAAGACCCTAGAATGTGTTGCCTTTGCAATGGGGCGGTCCTCGGCGTGCCCGCGCATGACGGCATGGGACACCGACGGCAACGGCGGTTACGCCGGGCCAACTAGTCTCGCTACGACGGAAGTAAGGGGCTGATCACCATCTACAGCTAAACGCGTAAGGATGGGCGGCGGTTAGGAACTCGGAGACACGCTGGCGCGAGCTACAGCGGCGAGCGGCTATCCGCGGTGACGGTGCGACTGTTCTGATGAGCCTACGCCCTCACGGCAAGGTAGAGACAGTGGAGAAGCAACCGTAGCTCATCGTGGTGTACGCCCTACTGACGGTTGAAGCTAGAAAGCGCTATGGTGGTCTGGCCATGTGCGATCGAGTGGGGCGGTGGCGCTCTGCGATGGCCATCGACGCGTCACCACATCTCTGGTAAGCGCCCTAGCCAAATGGCGCGAGCACCAGATAGAGGAGGTCAAGGCGAGCCCCTAGATACAAACAATTGAACTAATTTGGAAGTTACCCCAATTTCATTGGCACGGCGGCGCACCTGGCCGACGGCGAGAAAAACGCCAAATTGGCAGCCAGTACGGCTCAGTTGCACCAAAGTGAGGGTAGGGCTGCTCGCTGGCTTTCCTATCTAACTACTAGAACACCAAATTGAGGTGTGGTGTCCCGAACCGCACGTATTAGCTTGCAAAGCGGTGCGGCTCCGTTGGCGGCAATGCAGATGGGGCAGCGGCTTCCAAGCTCGGACAACCTCGACCAAAGCTGTGTTAAATGAACAAGAGCATCTGCACGATGAGGCTTAGAGGGAGCGTGCCGTGAGGTGCCGAGATGAGACCGCTCGGTCTTGGCAGGGCGCGAACAGCGGCAGTGGAACAACGGTCGCACGCGGGGCCGTCTCACAGGGCCAGTGCAACAAGACGACGCGAGGGAGGGCAGTGACACCGCAACATGGGCACTAGTGCGATGTGACTACGGAGGCAGACAGTGGCTCGGCGAGTAGGTGATTCGAGCGGCGAAAAGAGCCCAACATCGGCCAGACGGCGACTGCCGCGGCGTCGGCTTGGCCCCGCGCATGGCTTGGCCGATAGCGCGCACGCGGCAGCCGCGCAGCAGCACTGCAGCTCAGCCGGGCCCTATGGAAGGCGACTGTGGCCGGCATAGCCCGGCGTGCGGCCGACGACCGGCAGCCAACGAGGCTAGCCAATGGTGCAATGGCCAGGCAGCAGCAGCGCGCACGGTGACTGTAGACATGGGCCGCGCAACGATGAGGGGTGACGTGCATGATTTTTGAAGCGTAGCAAAAGTTACTAACGATCACAGTTGAGGTTCAACTAACTCCCCTATCGTAAGGTCCACATTGCCAACGACCTAGCAACGCCATCGCCATGACTGGAGAGCAACCAGGGAAGGAGATAGATGGATGCCAATATGAGCTCGTCGCGCTGAACGCTTGTTCACGGACAGAGCGCCAACACGTGGTTTACCGCGTGTTCCAACGAAGTTAGGGAATTTTTACGAGAGCAACGTGACATCCAACACAACTTCGACCTACACCATGCTCATGTACTCACTTTGATGCAATCAACAATACCAAAACATATAGCTAGTGTTTAAACATTTTTGTTAGAAATTAAATGTCAAAATAGCATTGTCTTACTACTTTTCCATACTTAGGAAAGTTAAGGATTTCATTTGAGGCTAAGTAACCATTAACTCTTTTGTCGCAATTTTTAATAGATCTAAACCTTGTTAACTTCAACCAACAAATACTTCATGCAATAGTCCATACCTTATACTAACCCATAGGAGCAAAATATTTAAGCACCATTTAACTATTTTGCTCAATATAATTCACCAAAAATGGTATTTTAACAATAGTTTGGGTGTTTGCCGACTTAACGAAAAGAGCTCATCTTAACGTCAAATTTGATTTTTGAGCTCCCAAAACACAAGTTATCAACATCTATTTTCCAAAAGTTAAAGTTGCATTTCCATCTACTAAACTTGTACTTCAATTTTTATTTAAGTACTAAATACAAGTTATGTTTGATCCTTGTTCCTAGAAATTGTTTTTCGCCACACGTGCGTTATACATTTTTAAAACCCAAAAACTTGTTAAGCTAATCCTTCTCGGTCCTAAATTTTGGTGCTAAGCAAACTCGTAACACCAGGGGTGTTACAATCTTTCCCCCTTAAAAGAAACTAGTCCCGAGAATCGAAACAAGAATCAGAAAGGGGAAAATGCGATTACACTTCGCAGATCTAAGATTACATGGAAGATTACACGATGTTGAACACTAAACCACACAGGGATTTAGAGATACACAGTTAAGGGCAACCTAGTACAGCCAAGGCTTAATCTAGAAGTCGAGATAGACGAAGACAATGGAGAAACAATAAGAATATGATTATCCAGAACATGGCGTATGCCCAACAGATCTAAAAACAGGAGACTAAAAACTCAAACATCGTGAACCCTAAGACCAAGCTAACCAAAGGTAGACTTGAACTTCTTCGACGAAAACTAGATCCTTGCTTCTTCTCGGATTATGCAATCACCTCAGCCGACGAACCTAGTTCCACGAACAACGATTGGATCTTGTAGCTCTACTTTGGATTCGAGGGGGATGGGGATGAAGAAGAAGAGCAAAGGCCAAGGGCATCTTATAGTGGCGAACGGAGGTGGGGAATAGTGCACCAGAAGTGGAGGCAGTGTGGAAGGGAAACACTAACGGTCACGAGGTGAGAAGAACATCAGCCACGGTGCGCTCCCTACGCGAGCTTGAGTGGAGGGGGAAAATGAGAGGAGAGGGGTTCGCTCAACGAGGGAGGCGTGCGGGCGGCCGTGTCCCCAAAAGAGGAAAACAAGAGGGGGGTCCAGTACGGGAACGAGGGCGAGGATCAAGAGCCAACCGGATGCTGGGAAAAGGAGAAGCGCACAGTGCACGAGAAAGGTGGATGCGGCATAATATCGTGGTTACGTGAGGACATGTTGCTAGTGGACCCTGACACTGACGACGTCCACAGGGCATGCGGCAATAGTGACCTAGCGTGCGTAGTGCGGGCGAGCTAGACACAGTGCTTGGGACATGACATCCACTCAGGCTTTTTCCAATCACTCACTACTACCTGTCGACAGAATATCATCGGTAGTCCACCGAGGGGTATCCCACGATGTTAGATTTGACGGTGGGGATGCGCGTAATCAGGAACCGGATGGTGACACAAGGCGCAGAGACAGCGATTTAGACAAGTTCGGGCCATCTGATCGACGTAATACCCTATGTCCTGTGTCTTTGGTGTATTGTATTGATCTGGATGACCAAGTAGCTTGTCCGCTAGGGGACCCCTGCCTCTCCTTATATACTCTAGAGGGGTAGGGTTATAAGGAAAGTATCATATTTGGTACTATATAATATCTTACGGTGCACGCCGAGCAGCGCCGTGCACGTCTTGATCTTGTGGGCTGGACCACCTCTAACGGTGCGGCCCATGTCTTGTCTTGTGGACACCGGGGACCATACCCCCACAGCTAGTCCCCGAGCCTGACAGTAGGTGACGTAGTCACGTGGTGCCAGGGTCAGAAAGTAGAAGACCAACCGAGCAGGCAGCCAGTCCCCGGGCGTAGCCTCGAGATGAGAAAAGCGCACATTCACCGCAAGGTGAAGTGTGCCCACTTAGTCCCCGAGCCTGCTGGAAGATGAAGAATAAATCTTGTAGCAGGGTCAAAGAAAAAGAAGTCTGAAAGCTTGCCGACGTCGTCTGACATGCGCGTATCAAGACCCTAGACGTGCTGCCCAAGATCAGCACCCTGATCCGAACAGCATGGAGCAGCTTGATAGCACACCAACAAGACGTAGCAAGATCCGACCACCAAGGAAGCACCGAGGAGTCCTCGGCGTCGCTGGCGATGCCCAAGCACCGAAGAGCGAGGAGTCCCCAGCGTCGCTGGTGATGTCCAAGCACCGAGGAGCGAGGAGTCCCCGGCGTCGCTGGCGATGTCCAAGCACCGAGGAGTGAGGAGTCCTTGGCGTCGCTGGCGATGTCCGAGCACTGACTAGCGAGGGAGTACCCGGCATCGATGGCGATGTTCGAGCACCGAGGACGAGGAGCGAGGAGTCCCCGGCGTCCCTGGTGATGTCCGAGCACCGAGGAGCGAGGAGTCCCCGGCGTCGCTGGCGATGTCCGAGCGCCGAGGAGCGAGAGCCCCCGGCATCACTGACGATGTCCGAGCACCGAGGAGCGAGGAGTCCTCGGCGTCGCTGACGATGTCCGAGCACCAAAGAGCGAGGAGTCCCCGGCGTCGCTGGCGATGTCCGAGCACCAAGGAGTCCCCGACATAGGCGGTGATGTCTGAGCACCGAGGAGTCCCGGCGCAGGCGGCGATGTCCGGCAGCGAGGAGTCCCCAGCGTAGCTGGCGATGTCTGAGCACCGAGGAGCGAGGTGTCCCCGACGTCGCTGGCGATGTTCGAGCACCAAGGAGTCCCCGACGTAGGCGGCGATGTCCGAGCACCGAGGAGTCCCCGACGCAGGCGGCGATGTCCGAGCAGCGAGAAGTCCCCGGCGTAGCTGACGATGTCTGAGCACCGAGGAGTCCCCGGTGTAGCTGGCGATGTCCGAGCACCGAGGAGTCCCCGGCGTAGGCGATGCCCGAGCATCGAGGAGTCCCCGGCGTAGCTGGCGACGTGCGTGCAGTGAAGTGTGCCCACTTAGTCCTCGAGCACGAAGAATCCGAGCGCCGATGAGTAACCAGCATAGTTGGCGATGAAGCACGAGCGATGAACAGTCTGGTCAACTGGTCGGCGGCGAAGTGAGCGTTGAGTAGAAACGATCGGCGAACAGTCCGATCAACTAGTCGATGATGAAGTCCATGAACCTAGCGGTTCGACCAGTTGATCGGTGGAGAAGTCCGAGCACCAGGTGATCCGATCACCTGGACTCTGATCCTGCAAAACAAATATGTAGAATGGGTAGTACATGATGTACAAACAAATAAACTCCAGAGAAAAATCAGCAATGGTGATGAAACGGCGTATGCAGTTCGGCGATCAGTTGGTGTGAAGATGTATTTATATTTAATATAAACCGCCCAAACAGTTAGTGTGTAGCTGAGTCTCCAGCCCTAGCTAGCCCATAGTCCATAACGTCAAGCGCGGAGCCCGTGCACGTGTAGGAGGAACAGGCGTGACCAAGGAACCGCTGCCGACCACCCATAACGCAGAGCGCGGAGCCCGTAGCACGTGTAGGGAGGAGTCAGAGACAGGGTCATCTCTAGAGGTCTCCGAGCATCAACATGACTGTTCGGGGGTTCGAAAAATTATTTGGAGAGCAAATATGGAGAAAACAGTTCGGAGAAAATTATGGAGATATACGAAGATTGGAGAATATTTAGAAAAATATTAAAGCGTGACTTAGCTTTGGACGGAGCATCTGGCCGGCGGCGTATGGCGTTATCTAGTCGGCGATGCGGGCAGCTCGCTTAGCAGCTCGCTTGACTGCTCGGAATGCTCGCTTGGTGGCTCGATGCAGTCAGACGGGCACGTGGACTTGTAGTTGTAGTTGTTGCATCCGTGCGTGTGCACATGCATACAAGCCTCAATACTTAATTAGCTTGCATACAGCTATACGGACTAAGTTTGTGATGCATGCTTTGTAGATGAACGTGAGACCACACAGCTTTCTCCTCTGTTGATTACGTCGGAGCCATGATGACGTTGAGGTCTTGATCTTCGAAAGTTGTTGCCGCTGCTATAGATGGATTTGTACTCCTTCCCATATGTCGGCACAATGTTGGATCTTGACGTAATACACGCATGCATCATCCTGTACCTGAGTGATGCATGCATGCAAATACTTGTACATGCAAGAAGCCAAGTCCTGACCGGCTTGCATGCTGCTGCATGTTGTCCGATCTATTTACGTCTTCATGTTCTTGTTCTTGATGATGGATTTCCGGTTAACGGCGGGACGTCGAGTGCTGGAAATGATGGCGAACGTTGATCCTGGCGGGAACGTCGATCCTCAAGAGTTCTTTTGTCGTCGTTGTAGATGGATTTGATGACGGTCGCCAATTCGTCGTAGATGTTGTTGACAGAGGCTGTCGCAGCAAGATGAGTTGCCGCAACGACATTGGTCTTTGAGGTACACCATCTGGTTCGCCATGGATCAGCGCGCATAGCCCCTACCTGGCGCGCCAACTGTCGATAGAATATCGTCGGCAGTCCACCGAGGGGTATCCCACGATGGTAGATTTGTCGGTGGGGATGCGCGTAATCAGGAACCAGATGGTGACACAAGGTGCAGAGACATCGATTTAGACAGGTTCAGGTCGTCTGATCGACGTAATACCCTACGTCCTGTGTCTTTGGTGTATTGTATTGATCTGGACGGCCAAGTAGCTTGTCCGCTAGGGGACCCCTACCTCTCCTTATATACTCTGGAGGGGCAGGATTACAAAGAAAGTATCATATTTGGTACTATATAATATCTTGCGGTGCACGCCGAGCAGCGCCGTGCACGCCTTGATCTTGTGAGCTGGGCCACCTCTAATGGTGCGGCCCATGTCTTATCTTGTGGACACCAGGGACCATACCCCCACACTACCCGAGAGCTAACTTTTCCTTGTTGTTTTTCTTTTTCTTCCCTTCCTTGTTCACTATATGCGCCAACCTTTTGTACGAACTAAGATCGTGACATACATGCTTCCTCCAAAACCACATTCTCTTGTTACTTTGGGGGAACACTATTTCATCAACCCATTGTGGATTTCCTGTTCGAACACCCGAATACTTCCAAGAAGAATATTTTGTGTCAAGAGCGATACGGCGGTGTAACTTGGTAAAGGTGCTTGGTCAACAACCTCGATACTAGCGTGTGCTGAGCAAAGTCACCATGTTGTAGTTGTTCCACAGGGGCCCTCGGTTTCGTCGTGGCACCATAAGCTATTAACCCAGCAACTATTACCAACTTACATGCCATGAAGGCGGTGGGTCATAGACCACAGAATTAGAGGAGTATTGCAAGGGAAGATTTAGACAACAAAGGTTCCTTTCGCAACAAGGGACAAGGAATTCAAATCCCATAATGGATTTGATTTAAAGAGATTCAAGTGCTCTGTTGGGACATCCACAATTAGTTGATACAGTGTCCTACATTATCCAATCACGGCTGGTCTATAGGTATCCAAATGGTGGCTCTTTTGTAACCCACTTAACGTCGCCCTTGAAAACCCTAAGCACGTCTAACGAGACCTAAGGATAGATGGATGCAATAAACACAACGACATAAATAAAATGCACATCCCAAATGTCTCTCTCCTTTCTCTCTCTCTCACGCATGCAGCCGCGCCGCCGCCGCTCTGTCCAGCAGCGCTGTCACCTCCGACATTACCGTGACATGCTGCTGTTCTTCTATGTCATCGTCAGCAGTAGCCCTAGCTCATGGACTAAGCCAATTCATCTCTTTTCTCCTCAATCTGCGTAAACCAAGATGTCCTCTGGAGGTGATGATGACCGAAGGGGGAAGAGGAAGATGACTGAGCCTCGAGACAAGCAAATGCCTTGTCTTGGTCGTGATAGGACCACAGGGGGTAGCAGCAGTGCAGCAGGCAGAGATGTTGCCAGAGATAGGGGAGGAGAGATTAGATGATCCAAGATGAGAACCTAGAGAGGGTTGGCCGTATCATTCCTCTAGGTGCTTGTCTAGTTACTCCACCTCATCTTGAGGAGTTTGACAGGAGCTACATCAGAGAGTATTCTGAGGATGTGGTTATGAGGCGTCCTGTTGACACACGTGTTCATCCCATGCTCAACTATGCGGGAAAGCTGAAGATGGTGGAGGAAGCACGTGAGAACAATCCCTATGAGCTGCCAAAGGATTTGGAGATAGACTACAGGTTTTGGAATGAGTTTCATTCCAACTTCTATGCATCTGTGGACTTCAACTCTAAGAAACCCAAAGTTGTCAAGATGCAGTATGTTGATTGGGAGGAGATGAAGGCAAAGAATGAGCCAGAATTCAATAAGGTGCTCAAGGCTTGTGAGTTGTTTGGCCTCACTGATATTATGAGCCTCAAATATAATTATAATGAGGAAGTGCTAGCCCAGTTCCATGCCACTTTCTTCTATAGTATCTACACTAATGAGATTCACTGGATGACTGAGGGACGGCATTATAGAGTTGATTTTGTGACTTTCAACCAGATCCTTGGTTTTGGAGAGGAGGAGCGGGGCTTCACTTATATTCATGATGAGGCTAGAGTTGAGATCTGTTATATTGCATATATGTGGATTGACAGGAAAAGTGTAGATAGGAAGGTTAGTGGCCTGAAGAGCTATTATTACATTCTGAACAATTTGATCAGGCACACTATCAATCCCAAGGATTAAACAGCTTCTGATCTTAATGGATATGTGAGAAATATGCTAACTAGATTTGCTCCTAGAGGTGACAGGTTTAATGTGGCGTGAGCTAAGGAACGCCATGGAGGATGAGAGAAAGGGGATACCCTATGCCCCCTATCTCATGTTTTTGATTGAGAGGGTCACTGGCTATAGATTTAAGAAAGGTGGTCTTCACACCGTCTACAAAAATGAGAAGACCTGAGGGGCAGTTGCTAGTAGGGCAATGAGACGCTCTTCATCAGTTGAGGACGTGCCTGAGTTGTCCTGATCTAGGCCTCATAAGGAAAAGAAGATGGAAAAGTTTGGGAAGTGGATCAAGGCCATCTTCACCACATGCACCTATGCAGCGAGGACCTCATATCAGGACCGGTTGGAGAACCGTGAAGCCAATCGGGAGGCTAGAGAGCGTGCTGGGCTACCACCTCTTTCTCCAGTTCAGTCACGGCCGAGGTTTGATGACCTCCCTAGTCTTTTGGAGACAGATTTAGAGGATGAGAAGGAGGAGGAGGAGCAGGAGCAGCCAGATCTTGATCCACACACCAGTTTATGGACCACCTTGTAGTCCATGAGGAGCACCAGGTGTGAGCGCCACATTTTGACCACTCATCGCCAAGGGAGGGTGGTGGTGTCTTCTTCTTCCTCCTCCGACGACGACAATGATGATGATGGTGGAGAGGAGGGCATCGCAAGTGCTAGTGGAGCTGTTGGTGGCGATAATGTTGATTGGGATATGATCCAAGAGGATGAGGAGTGAGTGTTGGTCTTTCTTCTTTTCTTCTCTTGTTGGTGCTTTATGCCAAAGGGGAGAAAATTAGAGGGGTCAACAACTTTTTCAATGCCATGGAGGTTGCTACAGCTAGAGTCATGTTCATATGCGTTTAGAGTAGTCTTCGTTAGGTGAGAGTTTGAGAGTCCATTAGAAACTCTATTTATGTAATAATGCTACTTAAGTACTTTATATATGTGTGGGATATGGACATATATTAATCAATGATGTCGTTTGTGATATAATTGTGCTAGAATGTGTATCTTTATATTATCACATGTTGTGTGGTGTCTGTTCTGATCTGTGCTGTTACAGCAAGTGCGGTAGTACCGCACTCTGGTGCAGCAGTGCCACACCCAGCTACAACAACAAACCATGTTGTGCATAAACTATCATTTGCATCATGTTTTACATACCTGACACAGTTTGCAGCACCCCATAGGAGCATGGATGTAGGGGGAGCCCCATCACTTTCACTAAAATGTGAATCTTGGTTCTTATGCCAATTTGAAATTCAATTCTCTATTTACAAACTTAGGGGAGGCTCTACACCCATGGCTCGAAAAATCTCAGTATTTATTTCATATCTTTTGTAAGCTCTAATTGGGTTGTCATCAATCACCAAAAATGGGGAGATTGAAAGTGCAATCAAGCCCTAATTGTGGGTTTTGGTGATAATGACTACCCAATTAGAGAACTAATGAGATTTATCGAGATGACAAGCAGTGAATTTATATTCGAGGATGCTACACAAAACGGAGGAGCCCCCATTTATAAATGTAGACGGCTTCAAACTCAAAGGAGGTTTAAATTCTTTTATATTTTGAATTTGAGTATAGAAAAAAGCCGTACTATAAAGGGGGACACAATGCTTAAGCTAATATGTGCTACCAAGTGCTCAAACAAATATATGCATCCTAGATTCACAGCCAAGACAGTCTACACTTCACTATTACCCTTGCTGTCTTACGTGGTGCGGCACTGCCGTACTTGAAGAGAGGCACTGCCGCACTTGAGTCACGGCACAAGGAAGTTAGCGCCCACGCTGACTTCCCCGGATGGCTTGAGACGTATTAAAAGGTCTCGCTTGACCCCAAGGTCGCGGGCTTCACTTCGCCCGACCTCGAGGCCGCGAGCTCCGTCTCGCCCGACCCCTTGGGTGCGATGATCGTTGGGAGCTGGGGGTATATATACCTTTCCCTTTCCTCCCCAATGGCCATCTGCCTCTTCTTCCTCACTTCAACAAGCTCAAAATAGAGCAGGAGCTCTTTCTCTCTTCCTCCATTGTTGACCTCAAGCCCCCAAGCAAATCTAATGATTTCCCAATTAATCCTTGAGGGAAAAGGGTCCAAAACTCGATTAGAGAGCAGCTCCATTGATTCTCAAACTCTAAAGAGCACTTGGTTCATGTTTTAGCCCACAGTTGTGTTTGTTACTCTTAGAGCTTGGCTCCAAGCTAGCTAGAGCATCGCCCGTGGAGCTTGCCAACTTATGTGGTAGCCCCGGGAGGTTTGTAACCATCTCTTGAAGTTAGTAAACTCACCCCTCATGTCAAGAGTTAAGTCTCTTGATTTGAGAACGAGGAAGGGTTGAAAAGCCTAAGCCTTAGTGGCTAACCTCAACAACGTGGAGGTAGGCAAGCCTTGGTGGCGAGCCGAACCATGGGATAAATCATTGTGTCACTTGTGCTTGATTTTTATTACTTGCATGACATATTGTGGTTGAGGTGATTTCTAGTGTTTCTAGTCGATCTACTTGTGTGTGGTGTTCTTACCACTTCTAGCTCTTGATCAGTGATTGTCATACCTCTAGTAAGCTAGGAAATTTCTTTGATCTAAGTTTTTGTTCATGGATTTTGAACTATGATTCGAAGTTGTCTGCAAGTACGGCAGTGCCGCAGTCCGGTAGTGCTGCCCTCTAGAGCGGCAGTGCCGCTGGTGAATTTGATAAAAGTTTGAGTGTTTATTTTGACAGGCCTATTCACCCCCCTCTAGGTCAACCAGAGATCCTACACTATCCAAACAATTCTAGTTGCTATAATCACTAGGCACACACAAAAGCTAAGTTTCTACTCACTAAGAGCTCTCAAACTTGCTACACTAAAGAGCTCCACTAGATGAACTTAGCCTACAAAGCAAGCTCTCAATTCCAACTACACTAAAGAGCTTGCTACAACTAGTTTGCGGAAATGTAAATGAGTAAGTAAGGTGATTATACCGCCGTGTAGAGGAGTGAGCCAATCACAAGATGAATACTAATTCAATCATTGGGAGAATACCAAGGGGCAAGAGACAACCATTTTTTCTCCTGAGGTTCACGTGCTTGTCGGCACGCTAGTCCCAGTTGTGTCGACCAACACTTGATGGTTCGGCGGCTAAGAGGTGTCGCACAAACCTCGTCCACACAATTGGACACCGCAAGAACCTACCCACAAGTGAGGTAACTCAATGACACGAGCAATCCACTAGAGTTACCTTTTAGCACTCTGTTGGGCAAGGTACAAGACCCCTCACAATCACCGGAGCCGGCCACGAACAATCACCAACTTGTGCCAAAGCTCCTCCATTCCTCCAAGCCATCTAAGTGGCGGCAACCACCAATAGAAACAAGAAATCCATAGCCACAACGATCCCTAAGTGCCACTAGATGCAATCACTCGAGCAAATGCACTTGAAATCACTCCCAATCTCACTATGATGATAAATCAGTGATGGAGATGTATGAGAGGTGTTTGCTTAGGGTCACAAGGATGTTAGGAATGTCAAAGTGCAAAGAGAGTGAGCCAAGAGCTGGCCAAGACCTTTAAATAGGGAGCCAACCCCGAAAGAGCCATTGGCTCCCTGCTCCCTGCTTTCATGGCTTGACCGAATGTGTAGGTGGGTGTGACCGGACGCAGCTTCCTCAGTGTTCGATCGCTAGATTGCCGCCTCGTGTCCCGCTTTTGAATGTTGTTCGTTGATCTTCAACGGTCAAAACTTTGATCGCTCGTGCACTAAGTGATGACCGGACTCACCTCTGTGATAACCGGACCCAGGGTGTCCCAGTGTCAGGTCATACCCAGAGGCGATCCAGAGCGCTAAAAACATGACCGGACGCGTCAGGTCAACGCTGACCTGACGCGCCCCAGCGTCCGGTCCTATCACTATTCCTACATGCGCACTCTTGATGATGATGTCACCATACGCCACTTGCCACCTAACACGGCAGCGTCATGTCCGATCGCCTCCAAATACCGGTATCCAACAGGTGATCGGACGCCCCGAAGGCAGTGTCTGGTCGCTTGTCAGCCCCCTCGGCCAGCTACGCTACGTGGCTATAAATGATTGGACGTGCCCGTGGTGAGTCCGGCCACCCCGCGGCCAGCGTCCGGTCATGGACTTCTTCCTCCTTTTCTTTTTCTAAGTCCACAACCACTTCACCCTTGCTTCCAACTTGCTAACCACAAAGTGTAGAACTTGTGTGTACGTGTGTTAGCATTTTTCAAAGCATTTTACAAGGGTTAAAGTTAGCACACTAGGTTCCTAAATGCATATGCAAAAATCATGTCACCTAGTGGCACTCAATAAACTGTTTAGCTGAAGATTTCCTCTATTTATAGTACGGCTATCGATCCTAAGTTACTCACACCCTCTATGGTGTCTTGAGTGCAAAACAAAAACCTATCTTATACATTTGCCTTGATCTTCTTCGTTTTTGTTTTTCCCTTTCTTCTTTTCCAAGTTGAGCTTGATCATCATCATCTCATGTCCACCTCCATCACCATGGACCTCATTTTGCTCAATCACTTGGATTGCACCAACCTAGCTTATATCATCGCTTATGACAAAGGTTAGTGCTAAGTTTCATCAATTATCCAAAACCAAACTAGGGCTTTCACCGGCGTGGCGCGTGGTCATGGGTCTGCACGGCGTGACGAGCGTTCCCCGGTGCTGGTTGATGTGGCGGTCGTTCTACAAATGGATTATGGGTGAAAACCCTGCTTGGCTTGCTCTGGGCCGGCGGCGATGGCGCATCCTGTGTCACCTACCTTCTTAGAGGCGTCGCCGAAAAATCCATTTGTGGCGCTTACCGATGGGGTAGGTCTGAGGGGCGAAAGTCCTCCTTGAGTGCTTGTCAGCTTTGGTGGCGTCTGTGGATGTCACAGCCCTTCATGAAGGCTTCGTTGAGCACTCCTGTTGTACCCCTGCTCCTTCCGCACCTACCGGAGCTACCCCCTATGGAGTTGTGTCTGTGTGTGCTTCATTCTCCTCACCGTAGTGGTCTATCCCGCGGTCTTGTGATGCTGCAGTTGTTTGATTTATCATAGCAGATGCTTTGCCATTACTGTTTGGGTGGATGCTTTGCCCCCGACATCGGTTTGGTCTCCCCCCCTCCGGTAGATGCTTTGCTCCTGAGTGCGGTTGGCCCATGCTCTTTCATAGTGGATGCTTTGCCGCTATTGTCGTACGTTTATCTTCGGCGGATACTTGGTCGTCGTGCTTCTCTGGTGGATGCTATGCCACCGTCGTCGTGCTTGCCTGTGCTTCCTTGGCGGATGCTTTGCCGCCGTTGCTATTAGAAGCTTGTCTCGTCTGATCTTGGTGGATGCTTTGCCACCATGGTTTCACTGCTCTGTTGGGTTCCACTACGTCGTTGTCTTTAGTCACAGGTTCCAGTCCGTAGGGGTGTTGAGGCTGTGGGTCTGCTTGCCGTGTTTATTTGGTTTTTTTTTTTTTTGTGTGGCTTTGGGATTGCTGTGGTAATCCTAGGATTACAGGTGTAACACCTCTAGTGTTACGAGCTTGTTTAGCACTGAGATTTAGACCTAAGAGGATTTACCGAAATGATTTTCTCGGATTTTAAAATTTAACTTAGGTTTAAAAGTGTCATTTTGGTGAATTATATTAAACAACGGGTTAATTAGTTCCTAGATGTTTTGTTTCTACGAGTTAGTATGACGTATGGACTAGTGTATGAAATGCGTAGTGGTTGGAATTAATTAGGTTTAGACATATTAAAAGTTACGGCAAAAGCTACACGTTGTTAGTTCTAGCTAACTTATTATTCTCTCTAAGTCAGAAACGATAGTAGACAATGCCATTTTGGCATTCAATTTCTAACAAAATGGTTAAGCACTACATCTATGTTTTCGCATGATCGGTTCCAGTTAGGTGTATACTAGGACGTGGTGCAGGTCGTGGTTACGTTAGAGTTACGATGCTCACGCAAAAATTGGCCGAACTTCGCTAGAACACATTGAACCGTGTCGTTGGCGTTCTGTTCATGAACCGGCACCTGTAGCGAGCGATCTCAGCCGCTCACCTCAACTACCTCGCCTGCTTTGCTTGGTGTCGCTGCTGCTCTGAACGAGCGCAGTAGGCGGCATGTGCGAATGCTCCCTCGTGTCCTTGTTCAGGAGCGTTTTAATGGATGATTTGTCGAGCTGGCTGCCTTCGCGTTCCGCCTTGTTCGAGTTGTCCCATCTATGCATTTGAGGGATGGTGGTGCCTCATCATTTTCTCATTTGTACTCGGCCTCGATTTAATTAGCAGAGCACTCTTGCCTTGGTCCGTCTAGCTCCGGTCGGGCCACGACTGCTTTTCACCCTGCCCGCACGTGGCCTTGCTCTCACCCAGCTCTGTGTCATTACACCGATGTGACCGTGCCGAGCAGGCCGAGCCACGTTCGAGCTGCTGTTGCTGCCGTGTATTGCTTTCTCTCCCATTCTTTTTCTGTAGCCGAGGAGAGGCACCCTAGTTCTTGCTCACCCGCCCTGATAGTACTCTGTTTCTCTGCTTGCCTCTGTCGCATAGCCTGCTGCATCACGACATCGCGCTGTTGGGTGCACGTGGCCGCACATGGGCACGCTTTAATGCCCCTGCCACAGCTTGTGTCGTGCTGTCCCTGCCTTCGCACTACTTTTCTCTCTCACTCTATCGGTGTTAGTCGCTGTCTACCTCCTTTCTTTGCTTGCTTCTATGCCGGGCCGCTGTCGTCGCGCCTCCTGTTGTCCGTCGCCGGCCTTAGCTAGCGCGCGCGTGAGACCCTTGGTCCCGCGTTGGACCTACTGCACCAAGGTCGTCACCGCCGTCGCCTGGGCCCGCATCGCTGAGAAGCCACGCCTCGCTAGCCGGTTTGTCTGTGCCCCGCCGTGGCCGGCCATCTCTCCCGGCTGGGTCCGGCACACCGCCTCCCTGCTCCCTGCTGCCTCACGCAAGCACCCGCCCTGATTGCGCCGCCGTCGCCCGGCCATCGCGCGCGAGCGCACGTGCCCCTCGGCCCACACTGGACCTGCAGCTCCACCACACTACCCCTCCCACGTGCCTCCTCCACCGACGCCGCGTCGCGCGGAGCGGGCCGCCGTTCGCCACCTTTGGCGCAACCAGGCCACTGCCATGCCCGCGGTTCCTGCTCGGGCCACCGCCGCGCTGCGCGCATGCGGCCAGGCCGCTGCGCCCTTCCTCGGCACGAGCAGGGCCTAGCTGGGGGTACGCCGTGTCTGCATGGTGCCGAGTAGCGCGCCTCGCTAGCCACCACCTGCTGCCTGGCGTCGGCGAGGCAACCACCACCGTCACCCCGTGGCTGTCCGTGTGCGCGCGTGGCGGGTGCTCCCCTGGTCCCGCCCGACCATGCCGTTGTCGTCCTCGGGTGCGGGTGGAGCCACTGATGCCCCACGCGCCGCCCCATGACAGCATCGCCTCCGGCGAGCTGCTCCTTTGGCCGACGGATGGTTTCCCCTACCGTGTTCTGCTCTTGAGGAAGGAAAAAGGTGAGGAAGCGCAAATAGAATTCTTTATCGGGTTCATTTTGCAAAAATGCTAGACTCATAGGTTTACAAATAAGGGCGTAGTTAATTTCAGGTAAGCTTAGGGGCCTTTTCGCAAATGTGTCGTCGCCGCCTGCCCGCCTAGGCCACACGTCCATCTAGGCCAGACTGGTGTCGCCCGCGCTGGGCCGGCCTACCGCCGCCTGCGCCTGGGTCGCTCGTGTCAGCGCCGCTTCGGCTGTGTTCGCCTCGTCTGGGCCAGCCTCATGCCACCCACGCGTAGGCCATGCACTGTGCACCGCGGGCCGAGCCGACTCGCCGGCCGTGGGCCACACTGAGGCCGCTCTCGCTGTGGGCCGCGGTGTTCTTTTCTTTTTCCAAGGAATTAGTGGAGATTTCCTAATATAAATTCTGAGCTAATTTTGTTATTTAAATATAAAATCATTTTGGAATCCGAAAATTATGAAACCAATTTTGTTAGGTTCAAAAAATCAGGATCTATTCATTAGCGTAATGAGTTCATCTAGTTTTAAAATATTTCCAGGGTTGCTCTAATTATTTTAAAATGATAATATTGTTAAAATGGGAACTTGTGGGAATTTTTGTGAGAAAATGGTGATAGTGTTGGCTCTAAAAATTTTACAGTAAATTCATAATATTATTAGCTGCTCACTGTAATTTTTGTAGCTCTAGAATAATTAGTTTGCTAGATAGATAATGATGCCCTATTTCGAATAAAGATTAAATTGATAGAATAAAATAAAGAAACAACTTGAGTTCGTATAACTAAAACACTTGTTGGGAAATGACACCTTTCTTTACGATGTTGATATGTAAATTAGTACGTTAGTCCTCAGAGCTAGCTTGTTAGTTCGTAGTATGTACTCGGTTTTAAGAGTTGTTGTTGCCTGGTTAATTAACTGTTGCATCATCTCTGCATCGCGTTGCATACCATAATAGGGACGATGATGGATCGGGGAGTCATCTGGAGTATCGAAAAGATGGTGTCTCGATGATCGTGTCACCAAGATGGAATGCTAACTTTTGATTAAATTTTACTCAGGCAAGTTCCGGTGCATAATCCATACTTTTCTGCACTTTAAATTATATTTGTGCATTAAGTTTTAAGGAGTTGAATGAAACCCTCTTGCATATATATCTTTATCCTATGAGTCCTACTAGTATGACAGGATCGTGTAGATTGCTATGCTACAGGACTCTGGTAGAAGTTGAGTGGTTGTTTGTCACTCGCGAGAGATAAGAAATATATTATTGTATTATTATCACTTGGAATATATAAAAATGGTGGAAAGGAAAATGGAGACCAGGCAGGGATATGTTTAGGGTATTAGTGGGTGTAAGAGGTTGTGTCCTGCGGCCAACGGAGCATAGCTTGGTTACACTATTTTTCCTATCTGTGTCGGTTAAGGATCGGCCGTTACATTGGACTCTAGGCAAGTCACAAACTTATTATCCCGAGCACATACTTGGGTATGGGCGCAGGAAAGACTTGTTACTCTCTTGTCATGGGTTCTGGCTCTTTCCGGACCGACTGTCAGGGTGGTTTTTGGGTGGAGGCCTTGCACCGCATTGAGTTCGGGACTCAGGGGCAGGAGCTTGGAGTCCCAGTTTAGACGGGGACTTGGACCCCGTGATAGGAGGATAGTGGGTTGGTCCTGCTTGTGCCTGGGGTACAAACGGGGCGTGTGTTTTTGGGTACCCTGCTGGGGGCATTGATTCGCGAATCGTCGGACAATTCGGTACGGCTTATCTACACTCTAGCACCGTAGTAAGAACTGAAAGATGAAAGATGGTAAAAGAAAAAATCTGATTGCTTACCACCTGCCCGAAAGTAACACAGGTGCTTACATAGAATGGTTAGTTAATGAACTAATGCGACTGCTAATAAGAATCGAATATAAGGACGTACATTTAATAATGCTCCTGCAGATGCAATAAACCCATCAGTCAGATAGCCTTGCATATCCTTAAAGTCTTTTCCTTTTTCCTGTCAGATAAGTCTTGCTGAGTACAATTAAGTACTCAGGGTTTTATTTTCCCCTGTTGCAGATGACAGGTGGATGCTAGAGCTGACTCTTGTGTGTGGATTCCTCCTAGTGGGTTCAGAGAGGATTTCCTTTACGCTGTGATCATAATTTTTATTTATAACTCTCACTAAATATTTTTATAAATAAAAGTTTTATAATATGTTGTCATAGTTTATATATCAATGCTTCATTATTTCATAAATAGATATTTATTTTCGATGTAATTCTGATCACGTGTTTATATTTCCGCTGTTAATTTAAATTGTTCATAACTCTGATAACACATTCATATTCCGCAATTATAAATAATAAATAATATACTCTGATGTTACATGAAAAGTGATGTAAGAAATGGCAATAATGATGTAAGCTTTATTTTCTTATTTGTGATTCTGATGAAAAAATATGGATTTTCGGGTTCTGTCATGGGGTGTGCCCGACGGAACCGCATCATTTGTTGTTCTCCCTTAGGTACTTAGTGTCTAATGAAAGGCGAGTACTCCTGAGAGACATTAAATTAGACGGTTCTGCCATACCTGGTGTGTCCTTGTAATGTTACAAAAACTCTACTTCTGCTTAATGAATAACGTCCCAAGGTGTGTCCTTGTAATTGTTACAAAAACGGGAGATCTATCGCTTAATGAATAACGCTTCTTGGTGGTTTTGTGTGAGAAAAACATTGTTCTTGGTGAAAATTTACGATCGTGAAAAAAGAGAGGAGATTGTATGTCTAAGGCCTTGTTTACTTTCTCTAAAATTTACACCATATCCCATCGAATGTTTGGACACATATATAGAGTATTAAATATAAATTAAAAAATAACTAATTGCACAGTTTGCAACTAATTTGCGAGACGAATTTTTTAAGCCTAATTAGTCCATGATTTAACAATATAGTGCTACAGTAACACATATGCTAATGATAGATTAATTAGCCTTAATAAATTCGTCTTGTGGATTACTGTCGGATTCTGTAATTTATTTTTTTATTAGTATCCAAATACCTCATGCGATACCTCCATATGACACCCGATATAACAGCCAAAACTTTACATTATGATTTAAATAAGACTTAAATAGAGGAGTAGATGACAGGAATAATTACTGGTTCCTCGCAGAACTGGACACCCAGCAGCAATTGCCTCAATTATTTCAATCCATAGTCACCGGAATAAAAACGCGGAGTCAATTCCTGACTGACCGGAATGTGGCGTGCACCCTACACAAACGCAAGCGGTGTTCCGCGCGGGCACGACGAGCGCAGCGCAGCGCAGCTGAACCACAGCAGGTGGTCCAGGCTGGGCGCAACTGTGACCCGTTGCCTTGTTGCGTCATGGGGCCAGGCCACCGAACCGTCAGTCCTGCCGATGATCCAGCCAGCCGCGCGCTCCCGGTCCCGGGGCCGGCTCCACACGCACCTGGACCCCGTGCCGTAGCTGTGCAGGGCGTGGCATGTCTGCAGCGAGCGCTGGGCGCTGCATCTACTACGACGGGCTCACCGTTCGCTGCCGCAGCTCTGGACCGAGTTCTGATTCAAGTCCGGCGGGGCTCCGGGCTCTATCCCTTCTTGGATTGTCGCCGGCAGTATCTCGCCCCTCCCTGCACGCGTATCCTGGCCCTTTATTGTTTGAAAATGACCTGTGACGGTGCCTTCATTCTGCGTATCAGGTTCGCCCTTTTTGAGCGAGAACGACCTCTCACCTCTGCTTAGCTTGGTCGCCATCTTCAACCATCGAGGCGCGGCGAATCTTTTTTATGTTGATGCATATTCAATCTCCTCGTATGGTAGGGCTGGACATATATAAAAGAAAAAAAACAGCTTCAGGTTACACATGTTCGCTTAATCGTATTAGCTATATTTATCAGCTATGATACAATGTTTTTTCTCTTACAATAAAACAATATCAGCTGACTTATAAGCCATAGAAATGATCACGCAAACATGATGTAAATTGAGACCTGAAGAGTTGGTCTCTAGGTCCCTTGTTTACTAATTTCTCGCCTCTAAAGTACAATCAGACTTGTTAATGACATGGTCGATGACACACTAGTAGTAGTCTAGTACGATGAAATCGCGTGCTGCAACGCCGACGCGGCTAGAGGCTTGCCAAATGCCAAGGGCTTGTTTAGATGTAAATTTTTTTGCAAAATGAGTACCGTAATGTTTTCATTGTTATTTGGCAAATAGTGTCCAATCATAGTTTAATTAGGTTTAAAAGATTCGTCTCGTGGATTTCGTCTAAACTATGTAATTAGTTTTATTTTTTATTTATATTTAATACTTCATGCATGTGTCCAAAGATTTGATGTAACGGGAAATGTGAAAAATTTTGCAAAATTTTTTGCAAACTAACGGCGTGTTTAGTTTCACCCTAATTTTCAAAAAGTTGCTACAGTACCTGTCACATCGAATGTTACGGCCCGTGTATGGAGTATTAAATGTAGACGAAAAGATAAACTAATTGCACAGTTTGGTGGGAAATTACGAGATGAACGTTTTGAGCCTAATAATCCATGTTTAAATACTATTTGCCAAATAAAAACGAACGTGCTACCGTAGCCATAAAATCCAAATTACTACAACTAAACAAGGCTTAAACTGGACCCAATTGGGAAAGGCCTGCGGGGCTGTATCGTGGTACAGCAAAGTGAGAGCCACCAGAGCGGACCCCAGCGTCCCATGTGGCCTGCCCCCTGCGTGTACAGTGCACAGCGCTGCACTGCTGCTACAGCGATGCTGCATGCCTGTCCCTGCGTTGCCTTTTGTAGACTCTATCTAGTCAGTCCAGAGGCAGACGCCAACGTGCAGTCAGAAACCAGCCATCTACTCAGATACTAATTGCGTACCGTAAAAGAACTGAAAGACCGAAACACTGTAATGTAACAGATCGAGCGTACAGTATATGCTGAGATACGTATGGGCCAAAATAATACGTAAGAGAAATGAGCGTTTAAAATTTGGTCTATATAACCATCAAATAACCTGATTGGATAGCTAAAAGTAGGACTGCAAATCTGGGCTGACTCAAGTTTTGCTGTTGTTGCATCTTTATAGAAAGTAGGACGGTAGGAGTATCGGCCTTTTCGCTGGTTTGAAATTTGGTTGAAACTGATCGGTCGTTGTGAGAGAGAAACACTCTGGCTGGTTGATATGAGGAGGAGCAGCCGGCTGGTCAGCCGGACCAGACCACGAACTGCGCCCATTGAGGCTGTTCGGCTGGTGTTTTTTTTGCTGATTTCGACTGATTCAATAATATTTTGTGAGAGAAAATAATCCAAAACCGGCTAATAAGTCGGGCTGATAAGTTTATGCTTTGCTAGCTTATGCACCAATGGTCAACTGCATCTGTGACCAATGCACAAGTTTTCTTACGTTAGTAAATTCACTTCTTTCTTTTAGAAAATGGAGCCCACTGCCCACTTTTCTTTCACTATATTTATCGTATCTACATGAAAGTTCAGAATTTCAGATACTTATTTTTTTTCAATGATACGGAGAACACTCTTATCTTAATAAGCTCAACTTCTCGTTTCCTGATATCCAATACCTGTGACTGCACTCTTCAATCACAGTTTATACGGCCTAGTCCTACGAGTAAACAAAACAAAAGCGCTCGCGGATGAACTTCACGAGGGGCTGCGTCTGTTTACATAAAGAGAGGCTGAGTTTCTTTACATAATAAAGAGAGATCAGATTAGAGTTTCTGATTTTCTATCAAAGTATGCTCGTAAAGTTTATAATTGACTTTGCTATAAGTTTAGTGCTAACAATAATAATTGACGTAGAAGTTATTCTTTCTGATTAATAAGGTTAAGCTTTTTCTTAAAAAATGCCAAATTTTCTCCATCACTAATATAATTGATGTGACAGAAAGAGAGTGAAAAAACTTAGAACTACCTCTACTAGAGGTGTTCATCTACCACTGCAGTGATTTGAGAGACAAGAAAAAGGGACAGCGACAGCATAATGGTAGCTAGAAAAATAAATAAAAATTACAGCAAAAATCAGGCCGCTTTATAAATGGTTCCACCCGGGGGCCAAGGGTCTGGCGCGGCCCTATCCCTATCCGGCTATCCCCATCAGGCATCAGCTCCTCCCCACAAAGCCCTGTCCACCACCAACAAACTCGTACAAGACGGAGCCCATGGCCTATCGCGACGGCGCCGCCACCTTCCAAGTCTACCGGCCCATGCCCGCGCCCACGCCCACGCCGGCGCCGATGTCTCTGGCGGCCGCCGCAGCTCCAGCCGCGGCGCCCGCGCCGAAGAAGGCGAAGAGCCCGGGCGCGGGCAAGGACCGGCACAGCAAGGTGAACGGGCGCGGGCGGCGCGTGCGGATGCCGATCGTGTGCGCGGCGCGCGTGTTCCAGCTCACCCGCGAGCTCGGGCTCAAGTCGGACGGCCAGACCATCGAGTGGCTGCTCCGCCAGGCCGAGCCCTCCATCCTCGCGGCCACGGGGTCCGGCATCACCCCGGCCGTCTTCTCCTGCTCCTCCGCCCCGTCCACCTCCGCTTCCGACGCCTCCCTCTCGCTCCTCGGGAAGCGCTCGCGCGAGGAGCACGAGCCGGCGGTGGCGCCGGCGCCGTTCTGGGCGACCCTGCAGACGCAGGCGCGGCCCGTGGCGGCGTGGGGACTCTCGCCCGCGCAGGAGGCGGCGGCGCAGGCGTACGCGTCGGTGGCGGCGCAGGGCCACCACCACCTCAACCTGCTCTCTGTGCTCTCCGGCGCCACGAGGCCGTCAGAGGAGGAGTCCCGGTGACTGCCGCCGCCGCATTGTTGCATGCGTTGACGCGTGGCATGCCGCATGTCGTGCTTTTGCGTCTCGTTTCGTGCATCTCCGCTCTCCTTTGGGTGCATTTCGCGTGTTTTTCCTGTGATTTTGCGGAGTGAGGAATGGGGCGAGCTGGAGAAGGATCAAGAACGCGAGATCGGGTCGGGGTAGCGGTTGTAGATAGCATTCGTCAGGTTTGTGTTTGTGATGAATGGAGCTTCTGTTGTGCGTTCTCGCCGCCGCGTGTGTGCGGTGGTTCTGTTCTGTGGTGTGGTTATGTATGCATGCCGAATTGTCAACTGATCTGAATTCTAACACGATGTCCCGGTGTGTTATTCTGCATGACATTGCCTGCTGTTTGAATACAAACCTTTGCCCTTTGAGAACTCGGAATCCAGCAGTTAATCGATGCTGAGGTCGATCATGGCTGGTGAGATTGGCTTCTCCTGCAACCGTGAAAGTGAAACAATGATGAAGCACTCCCACATTATTCACCGTCTCATACATACAGTATAGTATTCTCATGGGCCGGCCGCTCATGGCAGCTAGTAGCTTGCTGCGACTTTGGTTTCCTGCAAACCCAGGCCACATGTCGTTGCCAAGGAACAGGATAGGCCGTGCTATCCTCTCCTTTCCCTCTCCTCCTGTGAATTGCTTTTGCCCTGCTCTGCGTCCGTCTGAAAGGTTCAGGCTGTTTCGGGGACATGATTCGTGTCAAGCTGTAGGTCACTCGGTCTAAAAAGGCGTCCGACCTTGTACAGACCATGCTCGCAGACTTTTGTACAGTACTCCTATATCAAGCAAGTATCAACGGTTCACTTTGTTCCAAATTCGCAGACTGATCTCTTTGATCTTCTACGTAGCACCAGGCACCAGTGCACAAGCACAACTACAGCTACCTCAGATTATACTCGGGTGTACAATCGCAACAAGTATCGGCGCCATTTTCTCGGGGGATGACGCTCTTCTAGATTCAACGAGATGAATGATCATGGCCATGGCAATGCGCCAATGCTGAGAGAGAACTGAGGAGAGGCAGGCAAGCCGCTGCTGCACCACAACTGCACGGACCTCACAGGCTCAGGCTGGCCCATCGTGTAGTAGGTTGCTGGCTGCCAGCTAGCGAGGTTCATGAGCCAATGGATATGTCTGTTGGCGCTGGTCCCACGCGACATGTCAGTGGTGCGTACTGGAAGGGTCCCGTTCGGTTCCGGGTGAAAAGTTCTGGGTTCGACTTGCTTCGGTGTGGCATAGTTCTTGGTGTACGTGTCGAACTTACATACAGAGGAAAACAAATAACTAAGGGCTTGTGTTCTTACTACTAGAAATATATATCTTTCAGTTCCTGCATTGTCATAAATGCGGGGATAGCTCAGTTGGGAGAGCGTCAGACTGAAGATCTGAAGGTCGCGTGTTCGATCCACGCTCACCGCATGTTTTTCTGTTTTAGTTACCTTTTCTCCCATTTTTTTGTTGTTATTGCTGTTTTTTTTCCTGTTTTTGTTCTTCCTCTGTATATGTCCAGCTTTTCCTGTTTTTGTTACTTTTTTTCTTTTTTTGTTGTTTTTGCTGGTTTTTTTTCCTGTTTTTGTTCTTCCTCTGTATATGTTCAGCAATGTGTTTTGTTGTTTTTTCCTCCTCTTTTTTTTTCTGTTTTTGTTGCTTTTTTTTCTTCTGTTTTTGCTGTTTTGTTCTTCCTCTGTATATACTCCGTATGCGACAATGTGCTTTTTTTGTTTTTTGTCCTCCTCTGTATATGCAGCAATGTGGTTTTGCTGTCGTTATGTGTTTTGTTGCTGTCGTTTTGTCCATCTCTATATGCAGCAATGCGTTTTATTTGCTGTCCTTTTTCTCTTCCTCAGTATATGCAACAATGCATTTTTTTTATTTTCCACTGTATATGCAGCAATGTGTTTTTTTTCCTCTTCCTTTATATTTGCAGCAATGTAAAATAACAGTACCTGTATTATACAGAAGGATATGCATTTCTCGTAGCAACGGTAGTACTACTGCCTGTTTATACACAGAAGGATATGCGGTGCTAGTTTGCTTATTAGAGACTAGAGTAGCCAACTGCCCATTTTTTTTGAAACAACTGCCCATTTTTTTCATGCATCGAAAGTCTCACATATGGATGGTTTCCTTCGAGTTGTTCAGTTCACAACTTACGATTGCTGCCGTCAGTTCAGTTTGCCCAGCCTATATTGGTGATTAACAAACCAGAATCTTGTCCGAGCAACAGCATCGTGCCTCTCGTTTTCCTCCACTGTCCTCTCTTTCTCCTTCTCTCAAGGAACAGGAGTTTGGTGCCATTGATATACGTGCCTTGGATCATTTCCAGCCCTCTTTCTTAAACCCATTCTTTCAAAAAAATAATTTAAAGAACCATTCCATTAAAAAATGTTCTTTATATCTTTTCACACTCAACAAATTCTCTATGTTTTGTTGGCACTTTGGAGAGCCAGCTTCTATTCCTAGCGTCCGAAAAACTAGAAATAGAAAATAAGAATATTTAGAGATCTAGTTAAAGAAACTATTGGAGGAAAAATCACCAAAAACTCTATTCATAATTCATATCAATATGGAAGGATATAAAGAAATTGTTAGAGTTGTTTTTAGAATGTAAATATGCATATTTATATAATATATGACAATAAAAAAGGAAAAGAAAATGAAACTTCTTGAGAACAAAAGTAAAAATAACCCCGTGCAGGATCGAAGGACAAACCTTTTAAATCAGCATATTTATATTATATAATATGATAGACAATAAAAAAAAAAAAGGAAGCTTCCTGAGAACAATTTTTTTTTAAAAAAACTGCCCCCATGCAGCACCACCTATGTATCTTGGTCTGCCTTTTGTTGCCTTGTTGGTGCTTGTAGTTTCGCTCGGTGTGGTATATATGTACGACAGGTTGCAGCAGTCGTTCTACCGGGTTAATTTGATCTTTCTATAGTTTGATGATTCTTTAGTTCCATTCAGGTAAGCAGTACAGGCGCAGTGAGGTTTCAGTCTTGGGGTATGTAATAGTGTCACTTGCTCAGTTCCATGCTACAGCTAGCACTTAAGTAATCTTCCATAGCAACTGTCCGAAATACTGAAGCTATTGTCGTAATTCTAGTATTATATATAGGATTCCAATTAATTGGGAATCATTTTATAGTCATTTGACCACAACACTGCGGTAAAATAAATTCCTGTAGGGGCCGAGGCCCCTCCAGTTTCTTCAAAAAACACTGTTGTAAAATCTCTTTATGGTAAAAGGATGATGTCATTATAGTAAATTTATGATGTCGTTTTGTCTTTACTTACCATGTTTTTTGTTGTCACTACAGATACCAATATATTCCCATTATAGTTTTTTATTCTACAGTTTTTTATTGTCATTATAGTTCTTTTATCTGAACTGGATTTCTGATTCACTTGTGGACCAATATATTCTCGTTGTGAACTTCTGATTTCTATTCTGGTAGTATAAGATGAGAAAAATATATCCTACAATGTGGTTCATTATGACCTGCAAAAGTAGCTTTTTCAACTGTTGCATAGTCATTAGATTCTCGTATGGTAAATCTGAAGCCCTATTTTACCAGAATTATGTCTTTGGTATGCCATAGCTTCTTGCCTCAGTTACTGTAATGTAGCTATATTAACTTGCGTATAGTAATTTTGCTCATATAAATGATATCTATGTACACTATTGAAGGATTCGTTCCATTCTGTTCGCAGGCAGCAGATGCAGGCTAGTTCACTCAATCTAATTTTATCTCACAAAAAATGCAGGAAAACATACCTCATTTTCAGAGCTGCTCTTCTGCGTGCATCACAACCCACTGAACATGATCGACATGCTTTCTGCCGGACTTGAGTCGCACACAGCCTGATCTTGACCAACGTAGCTGATGATTTGTGTCAAAAATAATGTAGCTCTAGTGCTTATTTCTTGTTCTTTTGTTTTAGTTTAATTTTTATGGACAAAGGTATCATCAGTGTGGTATGTACTAAAACTCAGTTTCTGGACTGATCATAAATATGTTACTTTGTGTTTATAAACCTGAAAACATGATACCAAATGAGTTCTGCATCATTGCCTTGTTGAAGGTGGTATTCACCTTGTGGGAAGGTAAGTGAGTCATGTTGTATGCTCAAATTTGGAATGAATCAGAATTGGCCGGCCAAACTAATTTATGGTGGTATTAATTTGTTAGACTATCGAAATAAGATTAGAGATGGGTAAAGATGGGTAATGGTAACCTAATAATTCGGCAAAATGTGGTAAAAACCTAATAATTCTGCAAATGTGGTAAAAAGAACAACTGTTTTGTGACGATATTCTAATTATCATAGTTCTCTTGTTGTTGCATACTTTTCAAATTAACATAGAAAAATAGTAAATCATACATGAGGGATGTATGGATTGTAGTAAAAGTTCTATATATTATTATGTGTGAAGCCATTAAAAATTATGAAAATTGTTCACTAAATTAGAGTAGTGAGCTTGCTTGTTGTTAATTTGTCATAACTCTTAATCTTCATTATCATATTTAGCTTTGTGAGACGACGTAGCTATTTCATGGTAAATTGATCTTGACGTCATAGTAACCGGTTTCTAGCTTGACACCAAATTGTGGCAACCTTTTCTAATTATCGACTTGAGCCATTCAATATACTATAACAATTTCACACTAAATTCATTCGTCTTCTAGTAATTGGTTTCCCGGAATAGATCACCCACAATTTTGGTAAATTCGCCTTGATATTGTACAGTTATCGTAACATGTTCCTCTAAATACCTTCAAATCAAATTGTAGTAACTTCCAACCCTAATTAACGTTTTGTGGCAGAACTGTCCGAAATAACACGTTTTCAGAGGCACTCGTCTTCCACTAGACACTAAGCACATCCCAAGGGAGAACTCGAAACAATCCACGTTTTACATCCAGAATCCAATAATAAGTACGAACTTACAATACTTAGTCCATTTCATACAACCAGAGTTCTTAAAAATTATTTATTACAATTTCAGAGTTTAGAGTGCGATAATTAAACAGCGAAATGAAAATAAACATCTAGTGGAAACGATACGAGGATCCGTCTGTGCCCACCAGAAGAATCCTCCACACAAGAGCTACTCCTCAAGCTGCACCTATAATAGGGGTAAAATAAACCCTAAGTACACAATGTATTCGTAAAACTTACCCGACTAGTGGGAATAGCTTCCCGACTCCAAGGAGTATGATAGGCAATATGGGTTTGCTATTTTCTTTTATTTGCGAAAAGCATTACTAATAGTTCATCCTTACAGTCAAGTTTTATTAGCAGTCATGATTACTTTATTAGCTAACCATTCTAGGTAAGCATCTGTTCTACTTTCAAGGAAGGGATAAGCAATCAAAACTATTTCACCATCTTTTATCTTCCAGTTCTTACTACGGTGCTAGACCATAACTAAGTCGTACCGTCTCACGAAAACAGCGATTCGCGAACCAATGTATCCCAGCTGGGTACCTCAAAACACACGCCCCGTTTGTACCCCAGGCACAAACAAGACAAACCCATTATACTCCTGTCATGGGATCCAGGTCCCCGTTCAAACTTGGACTCCAAGCCCCCACACTTGAGATCCGGTCTCAGTATGGTGCTTAGACCTTCGTCTGTCCCCACCTCCAATCAGTCGGTTCAAAAAGAGTCAGAACCCACGACAAGAACGTAACGAGCCTTTCCGCTCCCATAAGCAAGTATGTGCTCAGGATAATAAGTCTATGACCTGACTACCATTCACAGCAACGGACGGTCCTTAATCGACATGGACAGGGAAAACAGTGTAACCAAGCTAAGCCCCGTTGGCCGCGGGACACAACCTGTTACACCTATCAATACCCATGCCATATCTCTGCCATGTCTTTATTTTTCCTTTCACCATTTTATCATGACAGTAATAATAATAATCACCTATTGTGAGTAACAGCAGCTTACTCACGCTACCAAAAACCTAAGCATAACAGCCACTCGAACCTGCACTAGTAAGACTCTTAGGACAGGTATATCTATGCATGTGGCTTCCATAAAATTCTTGTAACGTAAATGCACAACACACACATACTAACTAACTATCATCTTCATCAAGCAAAGCGTTGGATTCAACTAACAAACACTTAGCTTTACAAATGAAGGATATATCTTTATTTCTATTAATGATTTAATGTATATTGAGCCTGTTCGCTGGTTGGTTTCTGTGCTGATAAGCCCGGTTGGTGCTGGTTTGTTGTGAGAAAAAAATACTGTTGGCTGGTTGATAAGCCCTGGCTAAAACCAACAAACGAACAGGCAGATTGAAACAAAGAGCATTTAACTACCCTTATGTTTAGTCTATTCTAAAGCTACAAAAATTACAGTGAGCACATAATAATACAATGAAGCCACTATAAAAATTTTAGGACTAAACTATCATCAATTTATCACAAAAATTCTTACAATAATTCTCCTTATAATATTAAACATTTTCAAATGATTTAATAGCTCCTGATATCAACATGTACATATATGAAATAAATACACTAACAGATAGAGCATAATTTTAGGAACCTAACAAAATTTGTTTCATAATTTTTGAACATCTACATGATTTTATATGATTTACCAAAGATCAGCTAAAAATTAAATTAGAAAACTATTTCAAATTCCTTATGAAAAAGAAAAACAATTCTTCCGCAAGGCCCACACGCGCGGCCCACACGACACAGCGCGCACAGGGCCCGCAGACGCGGCCCACGCGAGACGGCCCGCGGCGAGGAAGCCCGCGCCGCTGGCGCTTTTGCAGAAACTCCCTCACGCTATCCTCTATTAACACGACGGCTATGCGTACTATTTCTACAGACAGCGTTTATGCAAGAAGACCCTTGTATTAACCCGTCTTCGCATCGGAGAGGTCTCCGAAGCCTCCGCGCTCGTCGACGCGGCATTGGCCAGCATTAGGCTGCTACAGCGGGCAACTGGGGACCCCCTCGACCCATCTAGAGAACCGATGCTCACCTACGGGATAGCGCATAGCAATAGCAGTGATTCGGAGACCGGAGACGAAGCAGGGCGACCTCTCCACGTTGGCGGACAACCTACGCTGGCGACGACGACGTTCCGATGAGCCACGACGCTAAGGGAGTAGTAGAGGTAGCGGGTGAGCATCAGAGACTCGCCAAGGACCTGGCCAAGGCAATGGTTCAGCTGGAGATGCCCCGAGCAAGGCTGGCCATGTACACGCGGCAAGCTCGGCGATGAGCCGCGACGGACACGACCACGTCAGCAGCGTTGGGACAGCGGTAGGGGTACAGTTCAGGTGCGCATAGCGAGGAGGGTTTCGAGATGAGTCTAGGGGTGCAGCTAATTTGGCTCGAGGTGATCAGATGAGAGCTGCCCTCGGTGATGGACGAACTCGGCCTTATCGACACGGTGGCGGAGAAAAGCTCCAAAATTGAAGCTTGACTAGGCGCCATTTAAGGCAGGGTGGGGACGGGTAGCTAGGCAGCTGTGCGACGGAGCCAACAATACGACGAATCGATTTGAGGTGATCTCTTCCTGATGAATCTAATGGTGCGCTTGACGGCGGCAGCAGAAGGAGCAAGGGAGAAAGAGAGAGACAGGGCGTGACAGGTGGCTCGGCTCGTCCTCACCTTGGCGGGACGTGAGCGGCGCGATCAGGACACCCACGTGCGATGCTACAGATAAGGCGTGCGCGCGTCCAACCGGCGCGGCCCGCGCGGCCGTAGTGTCTTAAATGACAAGGTTACGGCTGCTCGGCCACGTGCACGCGGTAGTGGCGGCCTTGAACTGGGCCGATAGCGGCGCAGGGGGTATAGCGGACAGGCGCGGACGCGACGACGATGCGACGGCAGCGGCAGCGGCGCGGCGTGAGGCGTGTCGGCAGTGCGGCGAGGCAGCAGTGGGCACCAATGACGGCAGCACGAGACTGGGCAGCAGGGCGCGGGGCCAGCAGCTCGCTGCGGCCGGCCTCGGCCAAACCCAAGCGGCTCGACCGACCCAGCGTGCCGGCACAGGGTGACCGGGCGGGATGCGGCCATGTGCGCGGCGCGGGTTGGCCGCGTGGTGACCGCACGCACAGCACCAACCATCCTGAGATTATGACGTGCACGAATTTTAAAGCGCCCAAAATGACTAAACGGTTGCTCCAGGAGCCAAACCATCTTCACCATGCTCATGAGGGCATATGAGACTAACAAATCGAGCTATAACACTATACCACCCCTTAACCCAATCTCTCAAAATAATTTGCTAAACATAGCAATGTCTAGCTGTTGATAGACTTAAAAATTTTCTAAGTTTTAAGCTGAACTTGATTTTAATTTGCAATTTCTAGACCAGTGGAAATATTAGCTAGTAATATCATTTTTCGACAGCAAGTATTTCACTGTCATCTACAAAGTTTGTACTTCAAACTTTATTTAAGTGTCACACACATCTTCTATAGTATTTTTGCTTAATAAAAATTGATTTTCAACCCTACTTGATATACATGAGCTATTGAATCAACTTTCATTTAGCATTTTTATTGATCATTTTAAGTTTCAAAAAAATTATCTACACATTCTATCACATGCATTAACACATAAACATGATGCTCATGACATATTTTTGTAAATGATTTAGGGTGTAACACCGAAGGTGTTACACGTTTGGGCTATTATAGTTCTTGTAACTATTATATCTTAAATTTGTCTCATGATTATAGTAACTTGTTGTGCATACAACTCGAGGCCAAATTATGATAACTTTCTATCCTTACCATCCAAATTTTTGTAACTATCTTATGATAAACTCATCCAATCAAAAATTGGAAAAAATTTATGCGGCTAGGGTTTCGGCGAGGTTAGGGTTATATTCTGCGGTGGCCTTCGAAGGGGGTTTGGGGGGCAATAGCTGCGACATGGTGGTGGAGGCAGACGAGACGACAACGGGGCAGGGCAGAGCGGTGGGAGAAGGAGGCGGTGGGAGAAGGAGATTGGGCGGGGTTGGCAGCAGGGACGTCACGGCGGAGGTCGTCGATGACCTACCCTGGGATCAGGGGAGGGAGGGGTCGAGGGGTAGGGGGCGGGTGGTTGGTGGCGTGGCAAGGCGATAGGAGACGTTGGTGGTGGTGGCGGGGCGGGTGCGAGGATGACGCCGGCGAAGGTGTCGCGACGAAGCTTTAGGGGAGAGCGGGGGAGGGGGCGGAGGAGGAGGGGTGCTAGCGACGGAGAAGAAGACAGGAGGGTGCATCGCGACGAAGAGAACACCCAAACACGCGACTCGTAAAAAATGGTTACTCAACCGCGTTTTTTCCCAATTGTCGTAACTTGCAAGTGGGACATATATAAGTGCGATTAGGAAGGCACTCTGTTGCTAGCTCACGTACACTCTACATCGAGGCAAACGAGAACGAATGCTCGATGTGATGTGGACAGCGTGACGGAGCCGCGCATAGACGGTTCAATACTGTTTCCCGCGCGATGTGGACTCCAAGGAGCGGGGTGACGAAGCCTCGCACAAACAATTCATGTTCTGTTTTCCACACGACTTTGGCCCTGTTCGGCAGGACTTATTGTTGTTGCGGCTAATTTGTAGGACTGATTTGTTGTGAGAGAAAAACACTGTTCCCATGACTAAAAAGTAGAACTCATTCTAACTGATAAGCTCAAGCGAACAGAGCCTTCGACTCCGAGGGAGTAGAGCGACGGAGCCATGCACAAACCGGATACTATACAAGTAGGCGGGATTTGGTTTCACTGGTTAGATGACTGATGTTATGGTCTTTTTAGAGAAGAAGAGAAGAGAAGAGAAGAGAGAAAAAAAAGGAGAGAAAGTAGAGAAGAGAAGAGACACTAGCAAATATAAATTTCGACGTATATTTGCCCAACCGTTCACCACTTTGCCTTGATCCCGTTCTCCTTGTCGCATCCCTCTCGTCCGTACGCCGCCGCCGCCGCCTGGCTCGCCCCGCCGACAGCGTCTCAGCCCAGATCGAGCCTCCCCCTTCCCAATACGGGTTCTAGTTGGGCTCCAGCCACCGCCGCCGCCCTACACCAGGTGACGAGGCCTTCGCCGACCTCTTCGCCGGCGAAGAGCGCCCAGCAGGTATTCCCAACCCCCCTCTTCCGTCTTCCCTGTTTGCTGTGCGAAACCGAGTTCCCCAAACTACCTCAAGCTATTTGGCTATTCTATGCCTAGTAACTTCTGACTTTTTTGCGAAAATTATTGGGTGTACATGTCTACACCCATGTCCCTCTACTAGATCCGCCCCTGTTCTGTCTCGACGTTGACGCTGGTATTCTGCTTACATGTAATTGCAGAGATGAACGTGGTGGTGCCACCACAACCTCCACATCTTCGCCTATATGAATTTGCCAAGAGTGCCCTCATCAGAATTTTTGCCTTTCCTTATGCTACGGTCTGCTATATGCTCCTCTCTTTCATGATCTTCAGTTTATTCCAAATTAGCGATAAACTCTGCAACAGAATCCTGACAGTAACTTTACATTTGTTGGTTGCAAAATGCCTAAGGTATGTGACCTGTATTGCGACGGTGGAATGGATACAGACAAGTGGTGTGATGCCCAGGTTGGCCACTACATAGGCATCGGTAGGCTGCCTCTCACTAGCCTCAGCCCTCCATGGTCTCTTGGTTACACTCTCAACAAGTTAATTTGATCATCATGCCATTTTCTATAACAGATGCCTCTGCAACGGGTGTCAACGATGCCCGTGAGCTATGGGAGAACAAGAGGAAACCTTTCACTGCTGAATTCATCGAGTTGGATCCTTCTGATGTAGACTCTCCCTCTATTCCTTCCAACATAAACAAATGCGCTAAGGCGCTGGCACAAACACTTTAGAGCTGACAATTAGTTTGTGTTACAATTGCATGACAGGATGGTTTTGAAGCTCAAGTGCAGGAAAAGGGCATCCAAGCAGATATGGTTTGCTGTATGCAGCACTTGCAGGCAAGTTGGTTGTTCTCTAGAACTGTGGAATATGATATACTTGTGAGCTTTGCTAATCTTTCACATTTTATACTTTGCGAAAGATAGTTATGCTTTGAGAGTGAAGAACGGGCAAAGAAGCTTCTGAACAATGTGTCATCACTTCTCAAACCTGGAGGCTACTTTTTTGGCATGACTCCAGATTCATCTACAATATGGTATACTCACCACAATACCACATGAATTTTGTTCTTATGTCCTAATGTCTTTTCTTCTTCTTTTTCCTCCAAAACAAATTATATTCTAAGCTTTTTGGTGGTCACCTGCCAACCAAGTAAATTATATAGGCTAGCATTTATGCTTCACTGCAAATAAACTTGAACTTCTCCAGTACAAATTTAGCGTGCAATGTGCTTGACCAAACTCTATTCTTTATTACCTTTCTAAGTTGGTTGTTTTTTTATTCTGTAGGACAAAATATCAAAAAAATGTTGAGGCTTCACATAATAAGGGTCTGAAGACTGTTCCAAATAGCATTCGCTCAGAGAACTATACCATTACCTTTGAAGTCGAGGAAGAGAAGTATGAGCTCAAGTTGTATACTAAATATATCTGGAAAATTTTGTTACACTGACTTGCTGAGCTGGTATAGTGTGATATATGGTGCAGGTTTCCCTTTTTTGGAAAGAAGTACCAACTCAAATTTGCGAGTGACACAGTGTTTGAGAATCAGTGCCTAGTCCACTTTCCCAGCCTTTTGAGGTTATCCTTCTCTCATTTATTTTCAACATGTTGTCGTATAGCCCCACTATCATTATAACCTAGAACCTGAACCTCTGTAAATTCAAGCAAGTTGGGTGATGAGAGTTTTCACAATGCTAGGTTGTGTTGAAACAGATTAGCAAGGGAAGCTGGACTCGAATATGTGGAGATTCTGAATTTAACCGAGTTTTATGATGATAACAGGTAGTATGTTATTTTCATGCAATCATTTTCCTGTTGGTTCTCTGTAGAGTGTTTTTTTTTTAATTTCATTTGCATCTCTTCAATTCAATTTATTCTGTTCATTGCCTGCTGTCCCAATAAATGCAGTATGGTTACTACCAAACAATGTTGGATGTCCGAAACCGTATTTGACTCTTGGTTCTGACTGACCCAGACCACTATTTGCTCCAATGCTTGGTGGTTACGGTGCAAGTTTTTTGGATGCTCGTGGGAAGCTTGTTGCTCGTTCCTACGACATTTTAGGTGGTGTAGAATTCTTCCTTTTGCTGCATTGGATTGTAAGGTCCCAGTTTACTCAATGTTTCAGCTGGTTTATGCAGGCTTGTATTCAACATTTGTATTCCAGAAGCCTGATCCAGATGCAATACCACCGATTGTAACTCCCGACTTGCATGATCCTGATAATGCTCATGAAGAGGTCTGTTTCTTCTGTGCTTAGTAGCTAGTTGTAGGTTTTTATTTTCTGTTTCTTTGGAAATGTTGTTGGTCTAACACTTTGACTGAACAGCAGGAATGGCTCCAGCCACAGCAGGCATCAGTGGAAGATGAGAGGCGCTTGCATGCGGATGTGCTTCCCATAGACCCAGCGAAAGGCATCCTGGGTCCTGGACCTGCAGACATGAGGCTTTAGATGCTGAAAATTCAGATGCAGCTGAACCTGGGTACTGATGTTTTTTATGTGTTGTGTTTCCACTAAGGGGTGTGTTTGGATGGAACGCGCAGAGCAACGCGTTTGGTTGAGCTGCTGCATTGTGCGCTCCTGCATCTGCGCATGCAAAAATACGGTGGCATGCAGGGAAGGTTTCCGGGCATGCAGGCTGTGGTGGTGAGGCCGAATTGGCGGCCTTCGCTGTGGAACCTGGCTGGACGGATGCGTGCACAGTAGAAGCAGGCCCACATGTCAAACTCTTGAACATGATAAATTGTATCCCCTCATCCAGCTAACCAAACTGGATCTCAATATTTTTTTGCATCCGCTCGTGAAGTTTCACCAAACACATTCTTTCTAAGAATTTGCACCTCCATTCGAGCAACTAAACACATCCTAAGGACATTCTCCCATAGTCCCATGTGGCCATGTCTCCATTATGAGTCCACGAAAACATCAAACAACATTACAAGGCTCATGAATCCTGGCACAGACGCATGGGTTTTCTTGTACTACCTCCGGTAAAAAAATGCTTCTTGTACTACCTCCGGTAAAAAAAAAATGCTTGACACGTATGACCTTGTACGGTCTATGATGTGTATATTTGACTACTAATGTCTTCTAGATGTCTTACTAAAATCCTACAAATTTATGAGATCTAACATGTGTTTTCCAATGCAAGTTTGCACATACCATAAATGTTTTCAAACTAAATAATTTAAGAGTTATGTTTGTAGTTTTAAGGCTTGAACATAGCTTGCCCTAAACGACATGTTTTATGACCAGATTGAGTACCATTTTTAATTGCCTAAATTGTCTGGCTACAAGACTCAACGAAACCAGTTCAGTATATGCTATCGTCTCAGTGTCTCACGGCAGCCGAAATGTTGAAAGCCTGGACCTGAGGCGAACTGCGAACAGAGGCAATCAGGAGGACCCAGGGAGCGAGCAACAGGACTCCAAACCAAAAATGAATTCAGCAACAGGACTTTTCAAGAACAGATCATGGAGTAGATGCGGTGATTCCCCCAGGCTCTCCACACAGCAACAGAGACTGATGGCGAGACGTCATTAAGCGCATTATATCTTATTCAACTTTCTTTTCCCAACAGAAATAACAGAAAGCAAACTCTTCAATTTAATTTTTTTTAGAAAGAAGAAGATTTTTTTCTGTCCCAACTAGCTCTACATGAGGCATCCGTTGAACGAACTCTGTCAACCGTATGCGATACTTGATATCCTCTGTTCAGTGCATCACGCTGCCAGTCAGCCAGCGTAAGGTAGACATGGCGTTGTTCAAAATAAAACAAGAGGGGCCCACTATCTCATTTCTTTTGCAATAATGAACCTACTGTTGTAATATATAATACGCTAAGTGGGACATATGAGAGTGACATACGAGCTAACATTTGGCAAGAAAGATGCTAATGGTATATGGTGGTAATGGTATGAGTTCACATTTCCAATCCATCACAAATCCCTACTGCAACGCCATGTCTTCCTCCTCCATGCGAAGCTTTCCCTCACAAACCGAGCCAGAAACCCGTGAGGAAACAGAAACCAACCAAGAAATCTACCGGCGTTTCGCCAAATGGGTCATCTCCTTGCCGAGATCAGACGGCTTGTCCCACCTCCAACTCTATCGTCACCACCAAGGATGGCACGGCAGCCAGATGTGCATAGCCGGCGCCATGGCCGCGGACGCGTGCTTCACCGCGCGACCTTCGGACATCGTCGTCGCCACCCTGCCCAAGTCCGGCACGACGTGGATCAAGTCTCTCCTGTTCGCCACCGTGCACCGCAGAGAACACCCGGCGGACGCCACCGACCACCCTTTCAACTCCTTCGGTCCCCACGAGTGCATCAAATTCCTGGAGTACCAAGTCTACACCGGCAAGAAGATTCTTCCAGATGACGTCGACGACGAGCTCCCGGATCCAAGGCTCTTCGCCATGCACGTCCCGTGGGTGGCGCTGCCCGGGGCCGTCGTTGCGTCGGGATGCAAGATCGTGTACATGTGCCGCGACCCCAAGGACACCATGGTCTCGCTCTGGCACTTCGCGAACAAGCTCAGGGTCAACGAAGGGCTCGAGCCTCTCTCGGTGGAGGTCGCCGCCGAGCTGTTCTGCGACGGCTTGTCGGCGTTCGGGCCGTACTGGGACCACGTGCTCGGGTACTGGCGCGCTCACTTGGCGCACCCCGAGCGGGTGCTCTTCTTTAGGTACGAGGAGGTGTGGAAGGATCCTCCGGCGCATGTCCGGAGGTTGGCCGCGTTCGTCGGCCTCCCGTTCGACGTTGATGAGGAGAATGGCGTGGTGGACGCCATCGTGAAGCTATGCTCGTTCGAGCATATGGGCGGGCTGGAGGTGACCAAGAGCGGCAAGACAGAGTTTGTGGTTGGCGCGGTGGAGAACAGCTCGTTCTTCCGGCGCGGCGGGGTCGGGGACTGGGCGAACTATCTGTCGCCGGAGTCAGCGCGGCGCATCGACGCTATTACCAAGACCAAGTTCAAGGGTACAGGCCTCAATTTCTAACCAGGGATGACACATTACGCTTACGCCTATGTGATGTCTCATGTCTTATATCTATCTTGTTCAATAATGTTGCGACCCACACCCTGTTCACCGTCTTCAAGGCAGCAGCTTGTGTTTTTGCATCTACTGAGATCGCGTTGGGTATAAAAGTCCTCCACCAAGAAAAATGCTAGACATGTGTTAATAGTCACAGAGAAGAAATAACATACAACAACACACTCAAATAAAACAACCGTCCTAATGGCGAAAGCAAAAGTAAGACAACCAACACAACAAAAACTGCATGCTTGACAATCAAAGCACCAGCAGGCAAACACCACCGAACACGTCTTAGAAAACAAGTAAAGAGCATACGGAAGGGAGGGGGAGGTTCTCTAAAATGACGTCTTCAACAAGGGAAACGATGTCCACATATGCAGCCAACGACAAGGGGAGAACCACTGTTTTTTCAACTGAGGCCCTAAAAGATAACAGACCACACGACAAAGCCCGCAACGAGAAGCGAGGCGCCAAAAACGTGACCATTGCCAGGTGAGGCGAGTAGCCCAGCAGGACCTTCACCTAAAAGTCCGCACCTCTAGAAACCTCACACCCAAGCACCACCATTGCAACGACAAACTTGCCATAGCCATTCGAGACAATCCATCGAGGCAACGATCACAACAAAGCTACTACTAGCGGGAGATCGCTGCCACACCGACCATGTCATAAGCATTCTTTACATGTCATCACCGTGTCAGCCCATAAAGGCCAACTCCATCCCGTTAGCACCAACTATTGCAACTTGTTCCTACACTAGGGCACAGAGCTCCATCATAACCTTTGCGCGTTGCAATTCATCAAGCTTTTAGGCAATGCCACGGACATCCCTACTTAGGCCGCCATCTGCAATAAATCTCCTTCCGCTAGTTGGAAAAATGGCTGCAAGCTGGCAATAGGCATGTGTAGCTAGTCACCACAAAACCAACCCAACAGTCGCTAGCTAACCGTCGATTGCCCACAAAATGAAGAGGCACGAACATCCACTTGCGTAAATATCCATAATCATAAACTTCCATTGAAACTCTTAGGTTGGTATTAGTCACACCGTTGCCACTACTGTACCTACCTAGCAACACTACAGGGGTCACTGTGGGCACACAGTGAGACGCTTCCGCCTAGTCATTGTTACCGCACCGAACTAGCGCTGCTGGAACGCGAGCTAGTCACCGCTACGTCGATCATTGTCAAGGAACATTGCTAGCGTAGTCATTGGCGGCCACTATGGGGTAACCGCCTCCAATCCGCTAGGCTCCAAAACACCGCACTGTACAGCACCACCCCACACAACAATTAGCAACCTATCGGTAAAACCATAGAGTTGCACGCAAGTCTCCCTAGCGCTGCCAACATAGGCTACCACAATAGTAGCAAGAAAGCGGCTTCAGCCCACCATGCATGAGCTCCTATCGCCATCACGTGGTCTAGGACCACCATAGCACCACCATAAGTCCATAACTTAGACGGCATGCATCAGGTTGTTAGTTCCAGGAATCACTGCTACGTCGCAACCATGGACGAACACCGCCACCACCTCGTCGTCAGGGAATGCCAGATCCGAGAGGCCGAACTTAGATTCAGCGATGAGCCGCCAAGACAGCTATCGACTATCGTCGTGAGCTCCACCAGGGCGTGGACTGATGGCTCCAAGGTCCGCCATCGTGAGACCACCGTGGCGTGAGGAACTAGGGGAAGCCCATCTGCTACCATCCTTGGCCATGTTCGGGAATACGACAATTGACTCCAGCGGTGGCGAGACGCGAGGGGTAGGTTTATTAGCAGCCAAGCACAAGAGGCATAAGCCAGTGACTCTGAGGTCATATTTGGACTGCTCTACTCCACCTTTTTCCAGCTCCCTCCCAACTTCACTAGCCAACACAGGGATAAATCCATGAACTTTGCTTTAGAAAAAAGGTGGAGTTGAGGGCCAATTCTAGAGGTACTCCAGAAACTCCAATTTTTTATGTAGTTGATCCATGATGAAGTTGGTAGAGCAAAGATGGTTATGATGAAGTGAAACAGTTACAAACAAGCCCTAAACATTTGGAAACAAAAGAAGGCTTGAGCAACGGCATGAGTGTTGCTGGGCTGGTTTCTAGGCCCATGACAAGGAACTCTTGGGTATTTGGGCCAAATTGGATTAACGTCATCCTGAGTGGCTGAAGCCTAAAAGCAGTGTCTCTTCCTATATGTAATCGTAGCAGAGTAAAAGAGAGACATTCATCCAATAAAAAAAAAGAGACATTCATTATGAAAGACAATGTAATTCTCACTTTCCAAGAAGTAAAATGATTTAAAGTTTAATTAAAGATATATAAAAAAGTACTGACATTTATATTACAAAATATGTACCACTAGATTAATTATGGAATATATTTTATAGCAGATCTAGTTATATACATAAATGTTAACACTATTTACTATAAACTTGGTCATATTTTAAATTAGTTTGCCTTACATAATTCCCATAATTGTATTTTTTTGGACCGAGGGAGTACTATCTGAACTATGAACATTTTTTCGAAATCCATTCCTCTTACCTTTGAATCCGTGCTTCCTATCCTAAAATTCTCTTCTCCAATTGCTATCCTTGTTTTTTTTTTTGCCAAAAAATTAATATTTTTTTTAAAAAAAGCACATCTCAAACTAAATTTTCATGAACTAGTCTTTTAGTCGCGCCAGAGATCATGGCGCGAGTCATTCCACGTATTTACATACAGTGGTAGGCTATCTCGACTATTTCTCTCTCTTTTTTTCCTAAACGAGCTAAGTAAGAGAATTGTGGATTATATATTAAAATGAAGAGTGGAATTGATGGAACTTAAGAAATCTTGTAACACTTAGGTGCTGTTTGGTAACAGTAACACAAATGTAATCAAAATTAGTTCATTTGTATCTGCGGCCGGTAACGTTTGCATGCTTAAATTATTTTCGTTTGCGTTACCTGGTGTACAACCAAACAGCTCGTTAAGACAAGGAAATAAGCTTAGAAAACTTTAATGAACAATAAGTGTTGAAAAAAATCTTGAGATGTACCTGGAGATCATGATTTCAGAAAGCACGAACATTGTCTATGCACATTTGTATTTCAGTCGTTTCAGGTTTGGGACAAATTCAGACTCTCGTAATTTTGCTTTGTTTTATTTTATCTGGGTCCTGGACCGATCACATAGAAATAGTACTCACAACAAGTTCGTCGCCAATAACGGAACAAATCCATAATTATTCGGCATGCATATACACGCACGCTACAGAGCACCGCATCACGGTTATTCACGCATGTACGGTCGCTGCCTTCTCGAACACGACGACATGAGCCCGGTCGGTCTCGGCGGTGCCGAGCCACGCGCGGCGGTCCCCATCGTCCCTGACCACGCCCAGGTCCTGGCACGACGACGTGCTGCCGCTGCCGGCGGCCCCGCACCACACCAGCTTGTACCCGCCGCGGCTGTGCTTCTCGACGCGGAACACCTTCTCCCGCCCGTTCGGGCTCGGGGACCGGGCCGGGCCGGTGAGCACGAGCCGGCGGCGGCCCGACGGCAGTAGCGGGGCTGGGGCGTCGCCGTCGCCGGAGACGTGCCACTCGGTGGTCTGCACGCACGTCGTCACGGCGGCGAAGTGGACGCCGACGTCGGAGTTGACGCGCACGGTGCGGTCGTTGGCGTTGCCACCCTGGTCCTGCTGTGGCAGAGGCGTGAAGCGCACGGGGAAGCCCTTGCGGAGCGGGTCGGTCTCCTGCGCGACGAAGAGCGGACACCGGAGGCCGTTGGGCGCCATGGTGAGCCCGCCCCCGCCGCCGCCGCTCCCGCGGGGTGCCGGGAGGACGTAGTAGTCCGCGTCGGCGCTCAGCTCGTGGCCGTCCGTGTCGTACACCGGCAGCGCTGCCGCGGCGCCGCACGAGAGGGAGATGGCGGCTAGGACGGAGAGGAGCACGAGGAGGTGCGCGGCGCGCGGGATGCTCATGACTGAAACTGTGGCCGGCTTTGCTTCGAGGAGAGTAGTGTCAAGTGTGGCTCTGAGTTCGAATAATCAGCTGATGACTGCACGGATACCATGCGTCAGACCGTATATTTATACTACTGCTCTGGACTCTGGAGTGGCGTCGCCACTCGCCAGCTTTCCTTCCTCCTGGATTTGTACGTGACGTGAAGTCACTTTCTTGTCGTCCGTGCACCTACCCAAGTCACACCGCACAGGCATACGTACGGTACCGATCTGTATCCCGGCTATCCGCGACTGGGAAACTGCAGAAATGTGAAACGTATACGGTAACTACTGGTCCTTGGAAATTTGGTAGCTGGCGTTTCCGAATTCCGAGAGCGAGTAGCATTCCTTGCGCATTCATTTCTGGAGCGTTGAGCGTCCGCGTGTTGACATCCAAGATGCGCCGGTACACGAGTACAGCAGTCTCATGCAACCTAAAACACACGCGTTGCAGCACCCCTTTTTTTAAAATAAATAAATAATTACACTGTACAACTCAGATGCGAAGGCCAGATGTTCAAAGTTTGGTAAACTGAGAAAAATCCGAGTTCGTCGGGCTTCCTTGATACTGAGTACGCGCTTGCAGTCGTATCATCTGGATTTGCTTCCCAACCAACCTGCTAGTATTTTGGCTCCTGCGGCCCAAGTCGACGCTGCACTAGAGGTTCTGTCGTTCTGATCGATCAGGACACGGATCGGCGCCGATCAATTTGGCCTACGCCCCCCGCCCGCGTACAGCGAAACGCTATGCTTTGCTGGGATCAGCTTGTTCGCATCACCGACCGCTTGGCCGCTTTAGAAGCGCTCTTGCATGCGTTTTCCGGCTGAAAATCAGCCGCATTCGGATTCTACGCGGCCGAGGCACGCTGCCGCCGCCTTCGGTTCTGCAGCTCTGTTTCTTTTCTGCCTCCATAGTTGGGCCGGTTATACAACCTATCCAATTGAGGCTTTGGATTCACCCAGCCCACCAAACATGTCGTTCCATGCTGCCCATCTTGGTTGGACCCACTCGATACTCGGCCGGGTAAACAACCAACCCATTTGATATTCCAGTTTGGTTGGCCTGGTCTGATGCTCTTGGGCTGGCTTGTGATATATAAAAGACTCGTATTCAGGTGTAAAAAATCTAATATATCGTCTTCCAAATTATGTTTTGGCTTTTCTAAAATACGTACCTTTTGTTATACAATTAGATACTCCCTCCATACCTCAATTAGTTGTCGTTTAGGACATGATTGTGCTTACCAAGGAGTAATTAATTAGAGGGTATTTTCCCCTGTCTGCCCCTATTAAATACGGTTGTGGATGCAACCTATATGAGAAACAATCATGGTTCAGACTGGCTAGTGCAGTGAGGCTAACGCCCTAAGGACAAGGGCGCGGGTTTGATCCCTGGCAGCCACATCTTTTTTCTTCATCCTTTGGCGATTTTGCATGGCAATTGTTTACGTGCAAGTGGCGTTTGTCTTTGGGCCATTTGTGAGTGGCAATTTTGCATGGCGCTCGCTGGGTCGGATGTGGGCGCGTTGCTGCTCATGCGCGTGCGCGTTTTGGCCCGTGCGCGCTCTCATTTTTTGCGCGGTTTCGAATGTTTAGCGACGCGCGCGTTTAGCCTTCCATACAGGTCGTTCTTTGGCGCTTTTTTTTCGTTGCATAGCACCGTGCGCGCTCTCGTTTTCTCTGGCCGTCTGTCCATCTACCCCTTCCTATTTAACCGGTGCTACATCCTATCCATCTCAACCTCTTCTATTTCCATCTGTGCCGTGCTCCACTGTTTCCTTCTCCACTTCTACTCTTTTCTCTATGTACTGCAATGGCTAATCCATTCGATTTGAACGTTCGTTTAGAAGAAGATGATGACGACAATCTTCCATTCGATCTCAATGAGCCAATAATGGAGGATCACACCACATATGGTAATGTACTCAGTTTGTTTGTTCTTTTTTTTATATTCAAATCAACAACGTGTAGTTTTGTTTCTCATTTTCTTTCTTTTTTTTTTTTGACAGGGTTTGATTTGAACTTGCCACTAGACGAGTTTGGTGCGGTTGATTTCAATTATGTACAAAACCTGCCCGGTAAGTTTTATGAATGAGTTTGTTTTTTCCTATAGCTAGAACATGCCGTGGCTAATTATTACTATGAATGTGCTTGTTTTTTTCCTTTTGCTAGAACAAGATGTTGAGGCTCCCGTTCAAGTAAACCGTCCAAAGCATGACATGCCTGAAGAAGTTAGAAAACAAGTGTACCAAGCATTGTTGGCTAGAAGCAAAAATGGGAAACTAGGCAAGAGAGATACAAGCATTGTTGCCGATCAGTTTGGTGTACACATTCAATCGGTTCAGCGCTTATGGAAGCGAGGTAAAACCCAACTTGCTCAAAACATTCCGGTCGTGGTTGCTAGTCAAAAGAAGAGTAGATGTGGCCGTAAGGCAATCCCTCTTGATTTGGAACAATTGCGCAACATTCCTCTAAAGCAAAGAATGACCATAGAAGATGTGTCTAGTAGACTTGGTATTACCAAATCTAGGATATAAAGGTATTTGAAAAAGGGTTTGCTTAGGCGCCACTCTAGTAGCATCAAACCTTACCTCACTGATGCTAACAAAAAGACTAGGTTGAAGTGGTGCATCGACATGATTGAGCAAGGTTTGGTTGGTGATCCAAAGTTTAAGGATTTTTTTGACTTTGTGTTCATTGATGAGAAATGGTTCTACCTTTCTCAAAAATCCGAGAAATACTACTTGCTACCCGAGGAAGATGAACCACATCGCACTTGCAAGAACAAGAATTACATTCCTAGGATCATGTTTTTATGTGTTTGTGCTCGGCCAAGATTTAGAAATGGAGAGTGCATTTTTGATGGGAAAATCGGTTGCTTTCCACTTGTCACTTATGAAAATGCTATTAGAGGAAGTTATAACCGTCTTCGTGGTGAACAAGTTATCAAGCCAATAACTTCAATCACAAGGGATGTTATTAGAGATTTCATGCTAAATCAAGTGTTGCTGGCCATTAGAGCCAAATGGCCAAGAGAAGATGTGCACAAGCCAATATTCATACAACAAGATAATGCACCTTCTCATTTAAAAGTGGATGATCCTGTTTTTTGTGAGGCTGCTAAGCAAGATGGGTTTGATATTCGGCTTATTTGTCAACCACCCAATTCTCCTGATTTCAACATTCTAGACTTGGGGTTTTTTCGTGCTATACAAGCTATACAATATAAGAAGGATGCAAAAACAATTAAAGATCTTGTTCCAGCCGTGCAGCAGGTAAATTGTTCACTTTTTCACTTGTTACATTGCTTCTTTAACAACTAAATGGAGTACTCATTGATTCATTTTCACTTTTCATGTAGGCATTCGTAGAGTACTCACCACACAAAGCAAATAGGATCTTTGTGACACTACAAACCGTTTTGAAGGAAGCCATGAAGATAAAAGGATGTAACAAGTTCAAAATTCCTCACATTCAAAAACAAAGACTAGAGAGAGAAGATCGGCTCCCATTCCAAATAACTTGTGAAGCTTCCTTGCTAGCCGAAGCACTTGCTAGCTAGTCTTCCTGCAGCAAATTAGAAGAATGTAGTACCAAATTAGTTTTTTCAATCTGAAGCAAGAATGTAGTAGTAGCAAATTAGATTTTGCAAGCCGAAGCAAGACATGTACCTTACTCTTCATGTTTGCATCTTCCTTCATCTTTGCATCTTTGAACTTCTTCATGTTGTAGATCTCGTCCACCTTCTGTTCAACGTGTTCAGGTACTAGTATTGTGTCTCCATCCATCTCAAGTTTTGTCCACATCAGGGATGAACAGCTCGCAATCAAATTTGTCTATGCCATGTAGTATCCAAGTAGTGAGATCGTAGTCATCATGAACAAGACGGCAACGTGCACACCTGCGAGCTTCGCGGCGAGCTTGGAAGCAGGCTTCTCCGAAGACGCCGCCACCGTGGAACATGCCGCAGCGAGCGCACTGCACCTCGATGGCGTCCGGCGCGATGTCGAGGGAGTCCGGCACCACCTCGACGTTGAACGGGGCGATGTCGAGGGAGTCCGGCACCACCTCGACGTCGAACAAGGCGATCTCGAGGGAGTCCTGCACCATCTCGACGTCGTCCGGGTCGATCTTGAGGGAGTCCGAGACCAGCGCCATCTCAGAGGCAATCGTCATCTCCGAGTCCGGCGCGACCTCCGCGTCCAGCGTCTCCTCCATGGCGCGAGTGACCTTCATGGCGCCGGACTCCTCCATGGTGCGAGCGACCACCATGGCGCGAGGCTCCTCCATGGCGCGACCGATCTCCTTGGCGCGAGCTTCCTCCATGGCGCGAGCTTCCTCCGGGCGGCGAGGGACGCGAGCGCGCTGACGAGATAAAGGGAGGCAAGCGTGTGTGGTCTGCCTTGACGCGAGAGCCGACGGGCGGCGACGCAGCGAACCGAGGCGACGCGCGATTAATTGCGAGTAGTTGGCGAGTGCAACGGGCGGCGATGGGAGGGGCATTCGCGTCCATAAGGCACTGCACGGGCGAGCGTTGACAGGCTTTGTGAAAATGGGCTTAGTGCCCAGAACGACAGTTAATACGGGTATGGAGGGAATATAAATTATGTCTAAAAGAGGTGAAACATCTTACAATTTAAAATGGAAGGAGTATCACACTCGTCCGGTTTTACTCCCTAAACTACAAAATCACTTTTTTCGACTCTCAAAACTTTTAAAACCTTTTGTTTTTTATATTGGGTGGTTTTGCTAATGTGATGTCACGTCAGAGGGAGTAAATCCGACTAAGTTAAAAGTTTAGGAGGTAATTGGACTAGAAATATTTGGTTTTTGAAGATATCTAAACATAAAAATAGCTTTTTACATGGAAAAATAATGAAATTGAAAATTCTAAATCTGGTTTAATCTTAGAAAATTCATAGAAAATTTTTTTACCTTAGAAAATTATGAAACTAGTTTCAGATTTATTTTTGCCGAAATTCATGGTCTATCATATGGTGCCTATTTTGAAATTGTTTGAATCTTTATGGACTCATTTTCTTTGCTTATTAGTAAAAGCTCTTGTTATCTATTGTAGTTAGTCGATGTTTATCGTCCGGACTACATAGAAGCACGAGTGGTGCGTCGTTAGGACCGTATTGAGCGTTGGTACTCTGCCCTGAATAAATTTTCAAAGTAGTTGTGTTAGCCTGCATGGTTGAATGCACCCTAACACACATGCATTCTTGGTTTGGCTTGAATATTATTTTAACTTTCTAAAATTCTAACATAAGAAGTTATTTTATTTCTCAGTCCTTTATTTCTTCCTAAACATAAGAACGTAGACCACAAAAAGCTGTTAGAATGAAGAATTGAAAAACAATTTGAAAAGTATCAAGAATTGTATGATACTGTTATCAATATTCCTAAATTTTGAATCTTGTACCACCAAAACTGGTAGTCAGATTATATTTTGCATTATGTTTGTTCTGAAGCTTTCTTACTACTGGTAGAGAGAAATAAACTATCAGAAACATACTGAACTACTCCAATCAACAAGATGCACAAATGGTTAATTTGTTGGTCCATTTACTAGTCCAAAGCAACCACTTTGGAACAACACAGGTGTTGGTCCAACATCGTACGCGGAAGGAACACAATTGCACCGATCTTAGATAGGGCAATCCTAGCTACGGCTACTTCGCGACAAAAGATGGCGAAGCAGCCCATAACATCCTCTCTTCACATCGTGCCGACCGGGCAGCCTAGCCACCGGACCTCCTCATCGACCTGCAGGCCCTGGACCGCGCGGTCATTGCAGCTCCGAGACGGCCTGCTGCATGTACTTGCAGGACCTCTGGTAGCTGACGAAGCCCATGAACCAGAACTCGAAGCCGTCCACGGTGGCGACGTGGATGTACTTCTCCTCCGGCCGGTCGACGTTCTCGGTGGGCCGCACCTTGTCGATCCGCCGGAGCGGGACCACCACCTTGTAGGTGACCCGCGCCGTGTCGCCGCCCCTCGGGGAGGTGACGGTGATGGGGCGGTCGCTGCGGAAGGCGACCTTCTTGGTGGAGACGAAGAGCATCCCGGCGATGGGCCCGCCGGTGGTGTAGATGTAGCACTGCAGCGCCTTCACCAGCCGCTCGCCCTTGTCGGCGGAGAAGACCTGCCGGAACACGCGCTCGACGCCGCCGGCCTGCAGGATCCGCGCGCCCAGGCTCAGCTTCCCCTTCACCGTCTCCGACAGCTTCGGCCCCAGGGTCACGTGCTCTCTGAAGCCTTGCGCCCTCCTGCCCAGCTTGCTCACCCAGTGGATCACCTGACCCTTGCTGCCTGCAGAAGAAGCACATACACAGCACGCACGTCAGTAAACTTTCAAGTGTCTAGTTATTAGCAGAGTAGAACACATGTCCTGAAGTTATTAATTCTTATATATAATATATGGTGTACGAGATGACGATCAAGGTAGGCTTACTGTGCTTGTAGCCGAAAGACGCATAAGGGCTGGGGTGCGTCAACGAGACAGCAAGGTGATCGCCGGCGTCGCCCTTCCTGAAGGACGGATCCCTGGACGACACCTCCTCTATCCCATACGCCTTGGAGGTGACCGGGACGCCGATGACATGGTGGCTGCTCGACTTCCTCATGGCGGCTAGTAGTGCTAGCTTGTGGACACGAGCTCAGCGGACGAGCGAGCAGAGAGCTAGCTAGCAGGCTGGTCTCGTTGGCTGGCGCCGATGGTGCCTTAGCGTGTAAGGAATCGCGGATTGGTACAGGAGTGCAGCTGCCGAGGGCGGCATTTATAGGCGCGCCGCGGTGGTGGAACATCCTTTGGGCCTCGCGGCTTTGGGCAAAGGCAGTGGATTTGGGGAGTCAGCAGCCGGACCGGCCGAGTCACCAGCGGCTCAGAAAGGCGCAGTCTACGTTTCGCCTAAAGCAGGCGTAGACCCCGTGACGCCTATTTACTGGTTGCAGCTACCTAAAAACTGCTCGACTGCGCGGCCACCGGCGCCTAGAAATGCAGAGACCGCCGAGCGCCCGGCCATGTGGAGGCCAGGTGCGGCATATTCATCGCGCCACGGCAAATGATTCTGGATTTCTCTATGGGATCCGGAGCCCGGTGTGGGGCTCGCCGTCGCTGCCGGCCGCTTTCCGAGAAGCGCCCCATGTGCCTGCACATTCTCGCTCGCACCGGGCTACTACTACGTGAGAGAAAAAAGGGGAGGCGTGGTGTCGGGGGGAGCAAGGGGCCCGATGCGCTGAGCGGCCGAGGCCTCGCTTTAAGTTCACGGGACCACTGGTGTTTTGTTTAGAGGCTTATTTAGAGCAGGGATCGATCGTTCGGCGGTTCAGGCATTGCACCGGGACGATATTAGGGGTAAGGTAACATGCGCTGCTCTGCTGCTGCCTATCGAACCGAGAGTGATACTGATGTCTAAACATACACAGGGCCACAGGGGATGGGGACTGTGGAGGGCCACAAACACTGTTCCCAGGATCGCGTCCGCAAGCGATCGGCAGGCAGGAGGACGGAGGACCCCGGCTGTGATGTGGACGGAGGTAGTAGGGGCCAGCCCAACGTGTAAAACGGCCAGCTTTGCAGAGGAAAAACAGGATCCCGGCAAGGCAACCAACAAACAGCTTCCCTCACCGTCGAAGTCACCACGCGCGCCTGCCTGCTCCCCCGGCCCGGCGTCCTGGTCACCTCCCACGCGGCGCCGAGTCGGACGAACCGCGACCGCCCTCACCTACCGACGTAATCACGTAACCGTCCGGGCACTGTTGGCATGCGCATGGCCCATGACCCATGGCAGCTGCTGCGCCGTCCTTGTCCTGTTGTCCACCGCACCGCAATAAACCCGGCAACCGGAAGGGCCGTTGCGACGGGAGGCCGGCAGCTTTGCCGTTCCTGGACGCCGCGGAGGGATGGCGCGCCGCGCGCGCGTCCCCTCCGTGGGCCGCCCGTGGCTCTGTGCACAGTGCGTTGCTGCGTTGTCAGACGTGCAGGCACCCGCTCCGAAATTGAGTATCAGAAGCGGATCTGGGGGACCGGGGAGTGGGCGCCTCTCCTCTCGTTTCAGCGTCGCCATCGGCGTATCCCCCGCCGTGCCATACGTGTCGATGCAGAGACGGACGGGAGATGTTGCCGACTCGACGCCTGGAACCGAATCGTTTTCTGGTGGAGTGGCCGTGGCCGACCATGCCGTCCTTCCAAGAAGGGAGGGAGGAATGGCACTAGCGCGTGCGATGTCCACGGATCTCTTTTTTTTTTAAAAAAAAAAAACAGCGTTGTTCGGTCCTCAGTATTACAAGTAGTATTATTTGGTTCCTGGAAAGTGTAGCTTGATTCCTGGAAAAACTAACGCAATGTGACTTTCAATTATTTGGTTCAAAAACGCAAAAATATTCGGATGTTGAAGGACCTGAAACATAAAAGTACTACGTTTATACCAAATGATACAGCAACTGCCAGTAGTATTTCAGGATTCCAAAAGTAGAACACTGGCACGCACCAACCAGTTCCAATATAGGATGAAAACGAACCGGAAATCAGTGAACCCACAACAAAGGCTTATGCATGCAAAGTGGAATCGATCATCGCATTTCTTTATGCCCACTTGCCAATTAACATAGCTGGTGCTTCGCCGTTAAGGCCTGGCATTGCGTTGTCGATGCGTTATTGATTAGGTTCTCTCAGGTTCACTTTCTACTAGCGATCGACAGAACGCTAAAAAGTAGTACATCAAAGAAAAACAAAAGCACCTGTTATACTTCTCGTCGAATCAAATCTAATCATCTGCCAACAAAATATTCTTGTAATGCCTCATGAAACTTAATCCTATATTGTTCTTCAGTGTTGTAAGTTACACCTGCAAGATCGCGGTGGTTTATATGGGACACTGGGACAGGGCGCCGCCTGCAACCTGCAAATTATTTGATCCTCCGTCAATGAATGAACTGAATATACTGTTCATCTCTTTACTAGCATATGATGCTTTTTTCATACTTTCAGTTCTAGCATATGATCGGATGTTTATTACACATGCATTTTGGAGTATTAAATATAAACTATTTTTCTAATTGCATAGTTTACTTAATTAATATGAGACGAATCTTTTAAGTCTAATTCAGATTTCTCCAGTAAATATGTGTTAATGATAGGTTAATTGCTAAACATCATGTTAGTTTTTCTAGCCGGATTATGTAATTTGATTTTTTAGGGAAAGAACACCCCATGCAACATCCTCCCGACACACCTTCTAAATTTTAGTCGCTGGATCAAACACCCCCTTAGTTTTTCTAGCCTAATATATTAATTGTGGTTTCGTAGGGGAAAAAACAAACGAAGAAGAACTAGGCAGCTAGTTAAATAGCACGTACATGTACACCCTCGATGATTTTATAACCTTTTCTTATGTTCATTAACTCTATCAAGATATATGGTCTTTTGGGCTCCGTTGCAGGAAAGTGAAAAATAGAAGGAGATGTTCATTCTGGCATCCCGCACGTTGGAGTTGACTGCTATTTTAATTTTTGCTTCTCACTGATGAAATATTCAGATTTTTTTTTTTGCTTCCACTGGTGGAATTTTATTGATATAATTGGGCAATAGTTCGAAACTGTTCTTTCAATGCTTTTCCATGTTTCACTGTTTTAGCATTTGTTTATGGAATGCATGAGCTCCTAAGCTTTTGTGCAACATATGCGATCATTGCATTTGGGGGAAAACAAAGACAAATAAATAAAGGAAATCCTGGTTTAGACCCTTGAAATTGAAATTCTAATAATCACAGTTTAAATAAAGATCATTTAAGTTAACATGGCCACGTACGAAACATATTTGTATGCTATTGTTCGCCATATGGATGAGAAGCTTATGTGTTGCACTTCTGTTGCAGCTACAGGTGAGTGAGCTAAAAAATGGTATAAGTTGCAGAGCAAAAACATAGCATATGTATCTACATAATCTATTTCTATCTCTCACCTCATAATTTAAGGTAGGCTTATATCTAAACTTTAGAAAGTTCTAGAATGCCAAGTCAAAGAACATAGTCCTCGAAAAAAAAAAGTATCCAAACAAGCCGTAAGCTGATATTTTAGTTTTTCCTTCTTCTATTGTATCTCCATGGTAATCTTGAAAGGGCACTTATATGAGTTATTAGAACCTCACTCGTAATTGCTGTCCACGCCACGATTGTTTCATTTAGTCAGGGTACGGTAACAAATAGGAATTGGCATTTGATATGCAAAACAGCAAACGGACAAGTAGAATCAGTACGATTGCCACAGAGTAAAAGGATTGGATCAGAATTCAGCTCATCACAATCTAGGTGTTGCGCAAACACTTCGTGTTTTTCATTCCATATGTAAACCTCATATGACTTTTACCGTGGACCAGATTTACTCAACATCACCAATTACGTCAAGCAATCCATCAAGAACACTGAACCCTACTACATATGCACACAGACGAACCAAGAGTACCAGACCACAAGCACAACGCCCGGCCGGCCGAACACTGGAGCCGACGGACGACCCCGCACGTTCGTTCCTTCGCGTCAGGTCATTGCGACGACTGCGCGGCGATGGCCTTCTCCAGCTCCTGCAGGGACACCTGGTACCTGACGAAGCCCATGAACCAGAACTCGAAGCCATCGTCCGTGACGACCTGCACGTACTTCTGCTCCGGCCGGTCCTTGTTCTCGCTGGGCTTGGCCGTCTTGACCCTCCTCAGCGGGATGGCCACCTTGTACGGCACCCGCACCGTCGTATCGCCGTTGGGAGAAGTCAGGGCCAGCGAGCGGTCGCTCCGGAACGCGATCCGCTCCGTGGACACGAAGAGCATGCCGGCGATCGGCCCGGCCGTGGTCGACAGGTAGCACTGCGAGGCCCTGAGGAGCTTCTCGCCCTTGTCGGCGGAGAACCACCGCCGGAACACCTTCTCCACGCCGCCGGCCTGCAGGATCCTTGCCCCCAGCGACAGCTTGCCCTTCACGGTCTCGTACAGCTTTGGCCCCAGAGTCACTGCAAGTATCATCGAGCAACACCACGTTCAGTATCAAGATATATACAAAGAGATGAATTCATGGACAGGAAAGAGGAATTCATCCGTGATTTGGTTGGATCGGAGAAGAACTTACCATGTTCTTTCAGGCCTTGGGCGACCCTGTCCCCGGTCCGGCCGAACTTTGCAGCCCGTCCGCCCGCGGCGGTTGCGCTCTTGGCGGCGCCATTGCTGGGGAAATCCGGCTCCTCAATGCCGAACGCCCTGTTGTTAACCGGGATGCCGATCACATGCTCGTGCCCTGCCTTCTCCATCTCTCTTCTTGGACCTTGACCGAGGCGGCGAGGAACCGAAGACTTCTCCTTGTTGCTTGCCGAATTCGCGGCTGAGCTTCCGGCCGGCCTCTGTGCGATCGAGGTGGGGGTTGCTAAGCTGGTGAGAGCGGTGGGTGGGTGTGGCTTGTTGATGTGCGTGGTGGGTTGTTGTTGATGCTCGAGCTCCGTGCTCCAAATGGGAAGAGGAGTGTGTCTTTTATAAGCTGTGAACCTTGTCATTTTTTTTTTTTTTTGCTGTTCACAACGATCAAAATCGCTTTTGAATGGAACAGTCATCATCCCCCATGAGGAGTCGAGGATAAAAGAAGATTTCCCAAGGTGCAGTTGGACCCCTACCTAATGCCGCTCTCCTGCATGTGCAAGGGGCCCTCTGCTGCTATGTGTTCATGTGCCATGAGTGGCATCCACGCATGCAGGCCGTGGTATGTATTCATATATCCACCCAACCCGTTACGTGCTTGTGCATGCATGCGGTTCGGGCGGCATGATTTGTCCTAAAAAAACTCAATGGCATGGTTCTGAATTGCCAAAAGGAAAATCAGACCACTACTAGTACCTTCATATGTTTGGGACAAAAAAACTTAATTGTTCAAGGTAAAGAAAAGCCAGGAAGAGATGAGATGAAATCCACACTGCACCATGGCACCCATAAAATTTGCACGTACGTTGCAGGAGCTCATTTGACGCCGGGAATGACGTGGAAACAGGTAGAAGGATCCATTGAGAGCGGCAGGATCCTTTGCTTCTGGATGACCACGGAGAAGGTTCTCCCGCTTCCGCGTGTATGGAAGACACCGTCACACGTTCGGTCACTTGCAACACAGCACTAAACTAGAGGCAGCCGGGGGGTCGTGCAGTGGTGTTCCTTTGCTTTTTCCCCTTTGGTGCCCTGCTTTTTCTCGGCGCCCACCGCGGCTCTGAGTCAGCGTCGCGTCCGACTCGGCGCCGAGTCATATCCGCGAGCGAAAATCCATCCGCCGATCACCAGATTGACAGCCAGCACCGATCCGATCGTGGGTTGGTCTGGCCGCCGTCGCCGGTGGGCGGTGGCGATCGAGCCAGCCGCCTGCCGGGCCAGGCACAGGCGCACAGCTCGGTCGCTCGCTCGCCCTGGCTGCCCTGTCATATTCTGTCATAAAATCGTGAGCTCAGTCACAGCAGTTCCATGCGCTGGATCTGCAGGCTGATTCAAAGCTCCTCGTGCGTGCTCGAGACTTCTTGACAAGTTGAGAGGCTAGCTTTTAGCTTGCGTTGTCAGCGGTGATGCGATCCCGCGTGTACGCCAGCTAGGTCGTCCGATTTGGATTGTTTATGTTTCGCTTTTTGGATTGTGCTGTCGAGACCGATCGGAATTCGTGGTGGTTGGGGTTTCAGAAGGTCAAAATGGGAGGATATCTTCGATTTGGCTCTGCATTCAAGCCCAAGCTAAAGCTGTTGCGGCGAAAGGTCGTGGCGCCAGGAAAAGGGCGCGAAATGGGGCAGTGGGAGTATATGGACTCGAGCGCCCGTCGAATGTCTCTTTTGCTACCGTTGAATACCTGAATGAATGGATAAGGATTTGGATATAGTATAGGGAAAACGTGGATGCACATAGTGTTAGTATACTTTATTAGTGTCGGTGCTGAAAGGATCGTGTGTATGCTGACAAATTGGTCCATGCATGCAGCGCATCTCAGATGAACACAGAGCGTCATTAGATACAGCGATCCGTTTAGCTGGAATATAGTGTGTGCTAAATTTCAATAGCAGTATCTGAAAAAATACACAAAAAGAAAACTAGTTTTTAGGAAAATACACTAAATTTGAATAGCAGTATCTGAAAGCCTTGAGGAAAATGCAAGGATATGTCTACTTCTTCTCTGATCGGATTTTTAGGAAAATCGTTGCATCATTAGTGTACAGACTCACTCTAAGTTTGGTTGATCTATGATGAACAGGGCTAGCTGAGCAAACTTTCCTGAGTTGTTAGATCAAAAAGTTTGTGCAAAGAGTCAATTGCAATCACAAAGAGTAGAGGTGAAAGAGGGTCTCCTTGTCACAATCCTCATCCATGTTTGAACCATTTGCTTCTAGCTCAATTTACAAAAGCCGAGAAGGTGGTCACATGTTGATGATAGAAGTAATTTACCACCGCCTCCGCCATGATATCCTCTTTGATTATATCCCAAAGTTTGACAAGTGTGGCAGATGTTACGCACACGGCAGACCGGTTCTTAGTGTCTTGCCCTGCTGGGTTGAAGGAATGGATAAGCTTTCATTCTTACCATGACTCGTCCGATGATCAATGTGGCTGCACACGCGAAACGCATTCAGCTCCGCATTTCCTTTTTTTCTGTGAAGTGTGCGTAAATAAGCTCCGAGCCTCCGATCCGAGCAAGGCCCCACTAGTAAAGTAGTGATCCCGCTATGAGGTGGAGCTCGACGTATTAAACTTGCATGTGGTCATGTGGAGTTGACAATAATAGGACACACAAAGTCGATTTTCTTTCCTTTTTTTTGGATGAGATAAGGTCGATTTTCTTCGTTACCGTTTCAAACATTGAAGAGCTCTCTTACTGTTCTTTTCCTAATCAGCGAGCTGCTCATGTAGTAGGCTCGAGAGCAATCCCGCGAAAACCACTGCGTTTTTAATCACCAGCTTTTGAACATCGTCCCGTCTTGTCTTTTGCTTCTCGGGGCGGGGTAAGAACGAAAAAGGGACAGTGTGAAGTAATAAAAGGGCAGTTGGGTTTCTCAGGTCGCAAATTTACAATCACAAAGCAATGGAACAGTGTATGTTAGATTATGACATGACCGCAATCAAAGGATGGGCCTCCACCATGCGGCAGATGATCTGGACCGGCAGCAACTGCACACATCATGCAGCAACCTAAAGGCTTGCACTTGCACGCATTACGAGTGCATAAAGCTTTTTGTTTAAGAAATGGCTTTGTGTTAGGTTGTGTCATTTGTGTTTGTTTCCCAATCAAAAGCTTAATTAACTGCATGCAGCGGCCTGATGGCCTAAAACAAACCAGTTCAAGGCGAGAGGGGTGTTGTGTTGTGCGTTGCCGACACGGCCTGGTGGCTGATGATCGATTTAGGTCCCGCACGCCCGGTTTGGTTTCCTGTTGCAGTTTGTGTCACCGATGAATCAGGCAATCAGCCTAATTCTTTGATCTTTCTGCTGTGGCCTCTCACACCGGTAACCCGCGGGATCTTCTGTGGAGGACAGGATCACCGATCTAAGCATGCGTGCGTGCATACAGTGCGTAAGCAGACTTAGAGCATCTCCGCCAATGTTACCCAAATCTACTTCCCCCGTCCAGAAAAGGATGCAATTTTAGCACAGTATTATGGTTTAATATCCTAAGTTCAATCAATTATAGATAAAAAATATCAATATTTATAATATCAAATAAAAATTATTAGATTAATTACGAAATGTATTTTCATAATAAATTATTTTGGAGCCGTAAATGTGAATCCTATTCACTAGAAATTTGGTCAAACGTAAATCACTTTTCTGGCACGTAACCCGTAGTCGCATTCTTTTCTGGACAAAGGAAGTACTCATTTTTTTCTTGTTTGCTCCAACAGCACCAGTAGTGAGCCAGGGATTATACATAAGGGGGCCGGTCGAAGAATTTCAAAATATGACAATTGAGTGTACCTTATTTGTTTAGATTTTTGTCTCGGGGTTAGGCTCCTATTTTTGTAGATTTATTCTAATATTTGATAATTTAACAATGCTCGCTATTCTTCACGTAGTAGATGACCGCGTATATCGATAGCGGGGCGCATGTGATGACTCATGAATTTGAAATCTACCGGCTTAGTATTACGGAAGTGCTCATACCTTTGGTACGTGACCGTGTCCGTCGATAACATGGCACATATGATTACTCATGAATGTTTAAATCTACCTAGCTTAGTGTTTCAAAAGTGCTCATAGTGAAGTAGGACATGTGTTTGATCATAGGAGCGTGTGTACGTGCATATACGTGAACGTCTACATTTATACAGTGATTCACAGTAAAAGTGATGGTCACCGAATTGTTATTGATAGTTAAATACACGTTCAATAAAATATGAAGTATAATGAAACATAAGTATTTTATTAAACCCAAAAATTTAATAGATATATCCTAATATGGTAGGCAAACAAAATTAGATAAATCAAAATATTTTATTCTAATTATTCTATGTGATTTTATTGTCTAAAAGATATCAATAAACATTATAAAAAGATTTTCTTTATTATACACTTTTAATATAAACATAGACTATTTACTATATATTATATATTAAAAAAATGTATTGTTAGGGGGGCCATGGCCTGCCTAAAACATGCTACCCAAAACCATCCTCCTAGAGAATGACACATGGGTCCAACGTGTCATCCTCTCTAAACAGGGCAGGGTAGAGAGCACCGGGGAAGAAGGCGAGCACCGAGTAGAGCACCATCGCAGAGGGGCAGCCGCGCGCCGCCTGTGGAGGAGGAGCACTCGTGGTGATCCCACCCGGGAGCCACGTCGGAGAGAATGCGCTAGGGAGGCTTAGGCGGTCCGGGAGATCTTTGTGGAGGTCAGGGAGGTCGTCGGAGGTGCATCGAGGCTCGTGAAGCAGCCGCACCTGCAGCTGGAGTCACGGGAAGTATCCACGGATGCTGTTGCGAGAGAAAAAAATAGGAGGAATGAAGTAGGGGCCAACAAAAGTATAGGGGGAAGGGGGAAAAATACGGACCAACAGAAGTAGGGGTGTAGTAAGGGGTCTGCTTGAGCTGATTTTTTTGACCCCTACTACTCAAATTGGAAGTAGGGAGTCAAGCATGGGGTGTTCTATATATACGCACGTTCAACCCTACACAAAAACACATTTTATCCATATAACCACCTCCCGAACACTTGAGCTACGATAGATTTCTTGTTCTCGACGGACACATTTTATCCCTGTAACCACTGGAAAAATGTCACCGATAAATCACAAAATAAATATAGAAAAATATGGACACTCATGTCAAGTAAGAATTTGAATTATAGTGGACAAGTTCCATCACAAGGCTGTAAGATCGAGATGGCGTACTAGAGGGGGGGTGAATAATCTTTTCTAAAATTAATCGCGTCGGCTAACCGATATAAATGCGGAATTAAAACAATCGGTCTAGCCAAGACTACACCCCTCTATATATGTTCACTAGCACCTTGCAAAGATACTAATAAAGCAACTAAGGTGCCGGGCTAGCTAGAGCTCTCCTAAACAATTCTAGGAGCAAGGTCACACAAACCTATGCCACTAGTACTTTAAGTAACAAGGGAGCTCCTACACATACTAGTAAGCAAAAGCACAAAGCTAACTAAGCTCACTAGCAATGCTCAATAACAAGGCAACCAACGCCTAATTAGAGAGCGCAAATACTTAGCTACACAAACTAAGCAATGTGACTAACAAGGTTACTAAAATCAAATTAGCCACGCAAGGGAGCTACTTCTATGCTACACAAGCAAGAAGGTAATTAGCTAGCTACACAAGCTATCTAATTACAAGAGCAACTACACAAGCTTAAGATATATATATAAGTAATTGCAAGCTTGTGTAATGGGGATGCAAAGCAACGGGAAGAATAAGGTTGACACGATGATTTTTCTCCCGAGGTTCACGTGTTTGCCAACACGCTAGTCCCGTTGTGTCGAGCCGCTCACTTGGTGGTTGGCTAATTAGCATCACCCGCTAAGCCCGCACGTCGGGCACCGCAAGAACCTACCCCTTGAGTGAGGGTAGCTCAATGACACGCTTTACTAAAGTTGTGGCGTTCTGAGGCGGCAGTACAAGTACCCCTCACAAGCTTCTCGAGCGCCGCACAAGCTTCTTGCGGGCTTAGTAGGTGGCAACCTCCAAGAGTAACAAGCACCGTTCAACGACCACCTAGTGCCACTCGATGCAACCTCACGATGTAATCGCACTAGAATTTCACCACATAATCGAATGATCATATCAAGTATATGTGTGATGGACCAAGCACTCCAAGCAACACTAAGTCCCTTGAGGTGCTCAGCTTCGACCATGGCGAGATTCACTTTATTTATAGCCCAAAAGGGCTAAACTAGCCGTTACTCCTTCACAGCAGCGGGCCGGCCGGGCCGAACACATTTTATCCCCTCCCGCAGTAACCACGGTCACTGACTTGACCGGAAAATGTCCGACCGACGCTGAAATCACAAAATACCGACCTATCCGGTCACACTTGATCGGAAAATATGGACACTCATATCAAGTAAGAATTTGAATTATTAGTGGACAAGTTCACCATCACAAATGTGCTAACCACAAGAAATTCAATGAAAATGATTTTGTTTTGTTTGAGAGAGGGACCCAAATATCTTCGCAAACACCACCTTTTGTAAATGTGCCAACACCACCAAGTGTACACCACCATGTGTATGTGTGTTAGCATTTGAATCATTTTGTATTCACTCAATGTGACTCGATCCTAGCGACAATGCAAAGTTAGATCACTCGAGGGCACTAGATGAAAGCAAAAAGTTTGCCCCTCTTGATAGATGGCCATCTATCCAAACCCGGTCAAACTCTTTCAAGTTTGACGGTGAAATGAAATGCCCTAGGTTATATCTCAATTCCATTCCAAGCGATTATTATAAAATGTATTCAATGGTTATCTAATAATACTTGGTTATTAAAATTAAAAATATTTGACTTCTCAGAAAATTAGAATAATAACACTCTCAATAGGACGGTCCATCACTCAAAGGAGTAACCGTCCATCAAGTCTTGATCTTCTCCACCTTGATCACATGACTTCATAATTCATTTGGTATTTCACCTTGGCATATGTTGCTCAAATTACACGTGGACTAATCACTGTATTGCTAAACACAAAACCTAGGTTGGAGCAATTACCAAAACCAATAAGGATGTTGAAATTCAATGTGATTTTGTTTTGTTTTAAATACGGGTCATGTTATGTTAATTGTATTCAAAATGTCAATTGTTCAAGGACCATTTTCAAGACTAGGTTATATCTCCAAATAAGCTTATTATAAAATGTATTCAATGGTTATCTAATAATACTTGGTTATTAAAATTAAAAATATTTGACTTCTTAGAAAATTAGAATAATAACACTCTCAATAGGACGGAGGGAGTACTCATTTGTCCATAATTCATTTGGTATGTTAAGTGCAAATTCTGACTTTGCTAAAAAACAGGAGCAACCAACTGTTCGGGACCATTTTCAGAGCGAGATATAAAGCCAGTACACATGTATGGAGATATACCTTGGAGAGTATCACAATCGCAAGGCGATGCAATAGTTTCTCTCTGCTTTTATCTCCTTTTTTTTCTAGGATAGTATGGGCGAGGATACTGATAAAGGCCAGCAAGACAGCAAGGTTCCAACAAGAAATTAAAAGGCCCTTCCCCACACTTTGGAGTACAAAAGAAAAAGGACTCAATAAACAAAAACAAGGCCAATCAGTGCGCCGAGGTGTCAGGACGATGCATGCTCACTCCAAATTCATGGCCCTGATCATTTTTTATTAATAAGTTATATGAAAAAAGATTGGTGATTTGTTGGGAGAAAAATACTATTGACTGAAAAACCGCTTATAATCCGTGCACCGACTAGACTGATGACCAACAAGCGTACGCGTGAACCAATCTGATAATAATGGCGATCAGAAAACTCCCCCAACTAACTAAGCCGTGTCCCGCTTAATTTAGTAATTTTGTTCTGGCCGGCTGGCGCGTTCATGGCACTCGCGCGCGGTCGCGTGCACTGGCATGGCGACACTTGTGGCGCCCTCCGGGCTTCCTGCGCGGAGATGGGGAGTAGGAGTGTAGGACGAGGAAAAAGATGGATCGGTGGTGGTCTGGTACTCTCCGCTCCATTTGAAGGAATCTGCCGAGTTGGTTCTGTCGTCAGTTAGCTAAAGTCCTACTATCGCGGGAGAATATGGATGGATGTTTTTATTTTTGCTGATTTGCTTTTGTTTTTTGGGTTGGTTCTTTCCTTGGATTCAGATTTGCGGCACGGATGACTGATCATGAAGTCAGTGTTTACATTGAAGCAAAGTGAATAATAGTTTTTTGTGCTCTTTTTCAGAATATTCCAGATTTCAACCTCTCTTTAGTAAAGAAGCCTCAAACTCCACTATAACAAATTTGTGCCTATAAACCAAAACGTTTACCAATACAGATATTAAAAGCATCGTAAGGAACCGCATGGCCTTCGACGCTATGAGTTTCCATGAGTTCACCAAACTCTTCTTTCGGTCATCAAATACACCGCAACAAAGCTGATGACCGAAGCCAATGCATTGCCCTAAAACAAACTTAGAAAAGAAGCTTGATTCAATGAGTCAAATCTTATTCAGTTATACCCAGCAAACGGTAGCAACTCATCAATAACAAAATGTTTTGGCTTCAACCCCACGACTTAATTACTATGTGTTTTCTCCTCTTCTTCTTGGGCCTGTTTGGAACCGTGGTCGTGCTTCCGTGGCCGTGATATGGGGAATCGGCGGTGTAGTTTATTCATTGATTTTTCTCCCACGGGCGGTCAGCAGATCTTGGTCAGGTTGTTTAGCGAGATTCTTCGATTCCCGCTGCCACCACTGTGAAATAGCGGAAACAAACACACCCTCTATCTGCCTGGGCCAATATGGTAGGAAAAAGAGTCATTAAGTATGTATTCCCTATTTTAGTTTTATCCTAAATCAATTATACTCTAACTTTTGCTAAATTCATAGAAATATATCAACATCCACAATGCATGGTCGATCTACTAAAACTAATATGATGCTATGGTTATTGGTACATTTTTCTATAAACTTTGGTAAAAATAGAGAAGTATGACTTAAGATATAATACTAAAATTGAAGAGGAGAAGTGAATATTCACTAGAATATCTAGTGAGCATTTTTAATAACTAAACACTACTAAAAACTAATTTTTGCATGTTTCAATCTGTTGAGCTAGGTTTAAAAATTATTAATGGTTTTTGAAAGCTGTTGATAGAATGTCAAGAACTATTGAACTATGTATGCAATTGCTAAGACGTTTTAGGAAATTGTCGTGTGGTTTTCAAAATGCTGTGATTCATTTGAAATATAGTTGGAGTTGGAAGTTGCAACACAAGAAAAGTCGGAGTTCAATCAACCAAAAAAAAAAAGGAAGGACTCTTTGTTTCGAGAGAAAGAAATAGATGTCGGAAGGGACCATCCAGCCCATGTGTGAGTCGACTGACAATACTTTCTATTGGGCCGAAAGGATGATATGCCCTACGAGTTATCGAATGGGCTAGCGCAGCAGCCACTTGCTGGCCCGATGGAGTTATCGACACAGATGTACTAACATAAAGCATCATAAATAAAAATTGGTCGTAACGGGGATGTAGCTCAAATGGTAGAGCGCTCGCTTTGCATGCGAGAGGCACGGGGTTCGATCCCCCGCATCTCCATTTGTTTTTAACTTTTTAATTTTTAATGTTTTTGGTCATTTCTGGCCGTCTCTATGCCAGAGGTTTCTGCTAGAAACCATCTTCGTTGCTTGTCTCATGAAAAGCACAGGCGACTGTATAGAAGACCCTGAGTTTCCTGTCCTAGTAGGACGTACTCAGATTCAATTCAATTCCAGATGATGCGCTTCCGCCGAGAGAAAAAAAAAATCCAGTTAATAATGGTTGTCTCTGGTTGAGAATAGTCGTTTTCAGATAAAGAAGAAGTGAGCATCCGTAAGTAATCTGTTCCTCTTTTGTGCATGCAGCAGCCAGCAAGCAAATACCGACGCCAGTGATTGAACAGGACGGTTCACTGAGTATCGTGCATCATGTTACCTTGTCAAGGTGTCTGAATGCCCTACAGACGTTTTCAGACGCGAGCGTGACTAGTAGGAAGAAACCGACGCCGTTTTCATACCATTGAGTTCATCGAGCAGTAACAGAAGTGAAACCTGGTTATCCTGGAATTACAGAGCTTCTGTTCTCCTCTTTTTCACTTTCCGGCAAACAGATCGTGTTGCAAAAGGAGATGAAAAAAAAGATGAAAGAAAAATACAGAGGAATTGGGGACAGAGACAGTGAGTGGAGAGGGCCTTTCACTTTTTACCCCTTTTTCTCGTTTTTGTGAGATTCATCGCCTCTGTGCTTTGCCCGCACCCCGAAGAGATCACGATTCGCGTCTCGGTCGTCACCTTTGACTTCCGGTGGGAACGCATGAGCTCAACCGAAGATGGGCGAATTCGCTACGCCGTTCTGGCTGCTGGCTGCTATCTGATCTGCACTCTGAAACATTTCCCAGGCAATAGAAAGCGATGGTTCGGGGCTGTGTACACGAGGACTTTCGGTCAGACAGACCATACTTGCACTGTTCACGAGTCAAGACCGCCGATGTAGCAGTACTGGCTGCTCTCAATTAACGATCGGCTGTGGCACGTCCTAAACGATGCAAAATTTCCAGCCGAACCGTAAATTTCCAAACCGAAATAGTATTTTTCTCTTTCATAAACCAAATTTCCAACCGAAACAGTATTTTTTTCTTCCATAAACCAACCCAACAGTACTATTTCACGAGCCAACCGATCAAAACGAACCAAAGCGGCCAACCGAAGAGGCTGTAGTATGTACTAAAATCCTCTCCATTTAATCCGATTTTTCTCACCGCAGGTCTTGCCTGGTACAATCGGCAGCATGAAAATGGGTACGTAAATCACAATATGGAGCTCAGCGTGTGTTCTCTAGCTAGTTCTCTCATATGCATCTTGCCATGAAAGATGAAACAGTGCAATGACAAACAAGACGAGACGAGGCATAACCGCATAATTACAGCACGGCGCAGCAGAAGCTACAAGAACACAACAGATGCAATGTAATCCTCCATCGCTAGACCGTTGCTTTTGCTAACCTGCCTAGGAAATCAATACCGGTCGCGGGAGTAGTACTCCTACAATACAACTGAAGCGAGCAATCGCTTTGGTAGATTAGTCGGTCGGTCACCGTACGAAGTCGGCGGAGGCGCGGCCGTCGTCGAAGTTGAGCGCGTAGCTGAGGGCGTCGTAGTGGAAGCTGAACCTGCCGCCCGCGGTGCCCCTGCGCCACCTGCCCGCCCGCTCCGACTGCAGCCTCCGGAGGCCCGCGCGCAGCCTCCAGTAGAGGCTCCTCACCAGGTACGACGACGACTTGCTCCTGCAGGCGCCGCTCGGCACCGCCGCGGCCTCGACGGCCACCACCACCGCAGCCATCCTGCTGGTTCCTGGACCAGACGAGGCCGCAGCCAGAGAAGCTTAAGAACAAACGGTGCGCAGCAAGAGAAGCTAGCTAAGCTCTGCGCGCCCTGCCTGCCTGCTCCGGCCTGCCCCTGCTGGACACTCCTTTTGCTTGGTGAGTTGGTGGTGCAAGGCCCGCAGCGTTGGTTTGTGCGGGTCTGCAAACTGCGACGCTGGCCAAGTGCTCAGGGAGGGCGGTGGAACTGGAAAATATAACTCGTCGCGGACGGACGTTTTCCCCGTCCGGCTACGCCCAGGGCAGGTTTTAACAGTGTTGCATGCGCTCACGAGCTCCCACTCGGGCACTCCGCCGCAGTGCTTTTACCGCAGAGTGGCGCAGCGGCGAAGGGATCGCTCGATCAGCCTTTTGCGGACCGAGACAGACATGGGTCACAGCACGGTCACATGGGCAGTGTTTGTATCTCGTCGTCATATGGGCGGCTGGGAATTTGGCAGCTCTGCCTTGGGGTTCGGGGTGCTGAATGTTGGGCGAGCGAGCGAGCGCGGAACTCCGTGCCGGTTACGAAGACGGCATGGACTCGTGCCGCTGCTACAGCGGACCTGCCTTCGGGGGGGGGGGGGACCAGACCGTGGAAAGCCGTGAGCCGGCTTGCGGTTCTTGGACGTGCATTGCGTTCTGCTCATTTGGTTCGCTACTGTAGCGTGCGCTGTTGCATTTTTCGTGGCTGCTAGTGGGGAAGATTGCACGAGGTCGGAGAATGGAGATCGCTTCCTTCCTGCAAAAAAAAAACATTGTTTGATTGACTCGTCAGCGTGATTTCAAGGCAGCTGGGAACGAGATCTGCAAGTGCTGGGAGCTCGATCACATGCGTGTGTGTCAGCAGAAAGTACTAGTCCTTGTGTGCTCCAGTGTTCTCCATCGTGGCACATGTCAGCTCACGTTGTATAGCCTTTTGGATTCGGGTATCTCAACTTTTGTGATTGTTCGACACCCAGCTCCGCGTCAGCGATGCCAAGTCGCATCACATAGATCGCCCCCGTCGCCTAGCCTCCTGTCCAGTACGAGTACGCGGTGCACGGTCATATGTGCAGGACGGCCGCTGCCGTCGTTATCGTTACATGGCACTGGCAGTACGGGAAAAAAGACAGTAAGCACTGGTGCGACGTCGGCTCTGAACGACAACACGGGCTCAATTCGCTTGCATGTAAAAACGAGCCGAAATAATGTTCCGACGGATTTGTTGTGAGAAAAAATACTATTTCGATTAAAAAAATAAGCTACAAAATATGGATTATAAGAGAAGTGAACATGTCCATGTACGGTATGGTTCTCCTCTAACACTGTACTTCAGGACTCAAAAGATAGGCCCCGCTGATAAATTGAGCCGAAATACTGTACCGGATAATTTGTCATGAGAGAAAAATATTATTCTTACTAAAAAACAAACTAAAAAATACGGATTATAAGACAAACGAACGGGGCCAGAGTGTACTACTTCTGTAAAACAATGTACTATAAATCACACTGTTCGACCAATCAATCATCTCAACTTTAATAATCAAATATAAAAAGCAACTTTTGTGCTCATACCCCTACTTTGAGTTTGATGATGATTTTACCCTTATTTTTTTTACTTTATGATTTCACCCTTGTGTTTTTTAACTTAAGAATAAGTGTTGACAGCAAAAAGAAATGTACCAACACGTGCAACGGGCTCCACAACGAGATTCCTGGCATTAAGACAATCTAGAACGATATCACACTGTTTGAGCAATCAATCAGGGTTTTGGCTTTAATAATCAAATTGGCCTAGCCGGAAAAGCAACTTTTGTGCTCAGGTCGGTTTCTCTACTTCGAGTTTGATAATGCCAATCGGCCCTACCTTCAGAAGTTTTTTTTACTTTATCGATGTTCAAGGCTCCTTTCACGTCGGAAGTTTTTAACTTAAGAACAAAGTGTTGACTCATTTCCAAAAATGAGTTTCTGTACCAACACGACAAAGTGGCTAGATCCACAACAAGATTGGTTTGGGATCAAGACAATCTAGAACGATGCGCTTTGAGTTGTAGCAAAGAAAGAGGGTTTTGATGTGGGAAACTTACAAATTATGTCTTGAGTATGTTTCCAACTAAGAAAAAACAACTACCTCTATATATATTGAAGGATCACAGGCGATTGTGAATTCCAACATCCAATCGATCCAAAACACATCTACTACCTTTTTATCCTAACTTTTCCAATCCACTTCTGTTCGGCACATTTCTCAACAAGATTCGGCAACGTTCTAGATGGCCTTGCTGATCCTATGACAACCTTCGCGTGCATCTCCCCGACAGGTCTTCTTGGGACGTGTTCTCGAGCTCTTCAAGTGAAGAATGGGCCTCAAATCGGCTCTACCGACCCGCCAATCAGTCTTGCTAATCTTGTGGTGTACTCGTTGCGTGACGTGTGCAACCTCAGGAGTGCTAGCCCTTGCTGGTGTGTGATCCATGTAAGTGCATCTAGCCCTTTAGTGGGTTTTGGTGAATTGAATGACAACACCATTAAAGGTATAACAAGTTTGCTAAGTGTTAAACAACTAGTCCCCGAGCCCTTGTATCCGCTGAGCAACACCGTCTTGAGCTTGTCTGAGTAGTTGAACATGTAGCTGGTCAATAGAAGCAGGCGTTCGACCAGTTTAACTGGGAGCCGAGCTGTTGAATCAAGCATCCGACCAGTTGAACTAGTAGCCGAGCTGTTAAATTGAGCATCCGACTAGTTGAACTGATAGCCGAGTTGTTGAATCGAGCATCTGACCAGTTGAATTGGGAGACGAGCTGTTGAATCGAGCGTCCGACCAGTTTAACTGGGAGTGAAATTGATTTTATTGCATACACTTGTGGATTGTGGAATGAGAAGTGAATATAGGTTCAACAAGAAGGCAAACTTGATGATATTCACATACTGTTCAAATCAAGGTCAAAATTGTGTATTGTTGTGTTGGAAGATCACGAAAACAATATAGTTCAAGAGAAAGACAACAATGCAAATGGAGTTGATGAAATGGCTTCTATGTTAAGGAATATCATAGTATCATGAGAAAGCAAGCATATTTGGCAAATGTTAAAAGAGACATGAGTTGATGATTTTGGATTGGCCTCAATAATGGCTTGCTTTGTATGAACAAGAAGAGTTTGATAGTAGATTAACTTTGATCAAGGATTAAAGGATGAGTCAAGAATATATAAGTGAAGAAATACCAAGCAAAGGTTTAAATGATAAAAGACACAACTCATATTGGATATAAGTCGGTCTCTGTGTTGGTTTGGTTGTATGGATAAAGATTTGGAAAATCACTTTGCATTGATTTGATCAAGCTAGAAGTATGAAGATAGATATTGAAGTGAGTATTAGGAGCGTTAAAACAAGATGAAGATGATATAAGGAATCATGAATTGGCTTGACCATATTGATGTTGATTCATATATGTCTTTATGTGAATAAAACTAAAGCTTGATTGATCTCAACATTCATATCTAGAAGATATTCAAGCAAGGATCATACTATTGAAGAAATGGTTTTTCAATGGATGCTGAATATGATGTGACTTGTGTATGTCTTGATAAGGTGAAGATAGCAAGGAAAGGGCTTCGAGGGACTAAGCGAAGATGAAGGGCAAGCGATGGCTTGAGGACCGAGGTACCATGGCTAAGGTGAAGAAGAGAGTACTTTTATTGAGTCGAGGAACTAATCAAGCTATAAGGAGTCATATTATGTTGAGGATCAAATCATTAGTAGAAGTGACTTGAAGCCATGAGGTGAACTCATATGTATGGAAATGGTTCAAGTCACATGCTCAAGATATGTTTGCTCGAAGAAATGAGATAAAGATATTTGCAAAGCCTTTATGAAGTGATATTGAGAAAGAGGATAATACATGTGATGGTGGAAACCCCCAATTATAAAAGGATATGGTGACCAACTCAAAGGTGTTTAAATTCTTTGATGTTTTGAATTTGAGTTTAGGAAAAGTCGTAATATAAAGAGGGATACAATGCACAAGCTTTAATGTGCAACCAAGTGCTCATTTACCCACTAAATATCCTTAAAGCCTCAGCCAAGACAACAAGCTTTGCAATGCTATCTTTTGTGCTGCCTGTCAGGTGAGGCACTGCCGCGCTAAAGTGAGGGCACTGTCGTGATTGAACTGACAGTTGGGAGCAGGGGTTATTTATACCCCTTCTCTTCCTCCCCAACAGCTCTCTGGAACCTCCTACTCATTCCAGCTCATCAAAAATAGAAAAGCTGCTGCTCTCTCTTCCTCACTCACCATTAGAGACCCTTAAGCTTCTCCCTTTGATTCCCTTCCAAATCCAAGAGAGTTTGAGCCTCCAAACTGCATCAGAGAGCAGCCCCAACTGTTCTTCATCTCCTAGAGCACTTGGTTCGAGTTCAAGCCAATGGATTGTGTTTGTTACTCTTGGAGCTTGCTCCTAGCCGGCAAGAGCATCGCCCGTGGAGCTTGCCAACTTGTGTGGCAGCCCCAGGACATTTGTAATCACCCCAATCATCTAGTGAAATCACCCCTCATCTTAAGAGTTCATTCTCTTGACTTGAGAACGAGGATAAGGTTGAAAGAGACCAAAGCCTTTGTGGCTACCTCAACAACGTGGAATAGGTAAGCCTTAGTGGCGAGCTGAACCACGGGATAAATCGGTGTGTCACTTGTGTTCTTGTGATTTGCATTGCTATACTTGTATTTGTGGTGATTCTAGGGTTTGGTTCCGATCTACTTGCTCGTGCACTTCCGCCAACATCTTGGTGGTGGAATAGGCTCTACACTATCCTAGGAACATCAGTAATTTGCTCGATCTACTTTTCCTTGGGCAGTTTTTGAATTATAGTTCGAGCTTGTCTGCAGGAGCAGCGGTGCTACACTTTTAGTGAGGCAGTGTCGCAGTGTGGCAGTGCTGCACCTTGGGAGCAGTAGTGCCACACCTACAATTTAACTTTCACTACGAGTTTGTTTTAAACAGGCCTATTCACCCCCCTCTAGGTGACATCAAGGTCCTTTCAATTGGTATCAGAGCTAGGCTCTCAGTTTAGGGCTTAACCGCCTTGAGAGACGATGTCGACAAGTGAGGAGGTATCTCTGAAACTTCTCTTAGATGGCTCAAATTATGCATCTTGGTCCGCTAGTGTGCTTGATGTTTTTAGGGCCATGGGTCCTTGTAACACCCTCGGTGTTACATTATACAGTTTTTGTTAAAACACTGCATGAGTATCATACTTGTGTGTAAATATGTGTAATATAGGGTATAAATCAATGTACGACACTTGAAATGTTCATCTAAAACAAGAAACAAATGCTACATTTCATGTCACTTTATATCGTTTAGAGTTCTAAGTGAATTTTTATCGAACAAAAATGCTATAGAACGCTTATGCGAAACTTTGATAAAGTTCATAGTATGAACTTCGTAGGCGATGATAAAATATGTGCGGTCGAGGATGGGGTTCGCTAGCTAGTGTATCAAGTAGCTTGGAAAAGGAATTAGACGCAAAACCGTTGGAAGCTTAGTCATTTCGCGTAAGTCTGAAAATGGGTCGATGAAGCCATGTTTGACAATTTTTGTAGAACGATCGGGTTAAGTAGTGGCAAGATGCTTTGGCTTAGTTTGATAGCCCTAGGTACCCTCTTGAGTGTAGAATAACTGGTTTGACTTTTGAATCATCGGGTTTGAGTTTTTGAACGGCTTTAAAAAGCGTGCAAGTCACGTGTTGAGCAATGCCAGCGCCTGGGCGCGGTCACCCTGCCAGCTCTCGGCATGCCACACTGGGCCGCCCCTCGCGCCTGCGCGCACACGTCCACGCACATGGCCTCGCGCTGCTGGCCATGGCCCTGTTGCTACGTCCTAGCACACGCACGCATGCGCACCGCGCCGGTGGGCCTGGTTGCTCTGCCTCGCCGTCGCGTCGCACTGCACTCCGGTCATGCTGCGCGCCATCCATCGCTGCCGCGCGGCACTGCTCCCATTGACCTATCGTGGCTGCACGCGTGTGGGCCGACCGCTTGCCTTCGCTTTCATGCCACGTTTGGTGCCACGCCATGCCGCTGTGTTCTCGGACATGCCAGTCTCTGCGGCGCAGTGCCGTGCCGCCCTTGCCTTGCGTGTCGTGGAGCTACGGTCGCACGTCGAGTGCCAGGCTCGTACGCGCACGAGGAGTTGCCACCAACGCGCTGCCGTCCTTCCCCAACTAGTGAATGTGCCATGATAGCGCCGAGCCAACGTGCCTACTTTCCCTGTTCCTCTGTCGCCGAAACGCGCCGAGGCAGCACGCAGCGTCGGCCAAAGCAGTATGATTGTGTGCGCCTAGGGATGGAGTGAAGACCTAGCTACATGCCGAAAGCGTCCACTACTGCTGCCGGCCGTTGCCAAGCCTCAATTTGACAGTTTCATCGTCGTCGGTCATTTTAAAGACCCTGTAGCAGCGCCGTGCAATTCCCCTAACCCACGTCCACCATCGTCCAATTCGCTGGCACTGAACCTTCGCCCTGCTCCACAATACCCCATGCGCACCCCAGTTCACCCTGTTGTTGCCTGCTCAGCGTTGCTGCCGTAGTCGCGCCGTCACCACCGTCGCAAGGCCTACCATGTGCACGTGGCCAGGTTCGCTCAGGCAGTCTCCGGTCAAGCCACCATGACCGGTAGGTTTGGGGTGAGTCTCTGTTGCCCATCCGTGAGCTGGTTCACGCTGTTTGTGCTTTGGCTCACGGGAACACGCCTGCCGTCACAGGGAGAAGTCCGCCGCCATGAAGGGAGCTCGGGACAGCGTCCTCGTTCACCGTATCACCTCCCACCGCTTCACGTTGATGTCGAGGTGAGCATCGGCTCCTTAGATAGGATTGGGAGGGTCGGGTGTGGCCGGCGTAGCCGCCCGGTGCCAGCGCCGCCGCGCCAGTGCGCACACGGGTGCCGGGGGACATGGCCGCAGCGAAGAAGGGAAAGGGGAGGGTGGTAGATGCAAACTCAGTGACTCAGTGAAATAGCGCTCGAGTGGGTTTCGCGAATAGGATAGAGAACGGGGGCTCTTTCGCAAAAGAGCCAGCCACGCGCGGGCTTCGTTGTGGGCCACGTAATGTGGGTCGCGTCGCACGCCGTTGAGTGGACCGCGCCGGTTGCTGCGCATGCGCGCGGGCGGGACACCGGGGTGGGCCGAGCCGTCGCTCGTGGGCCGTGTTGTGAATTCGTTTTCCATTTTTCCAGCGAATTACAAATGTTTGTTCAATATAGTTTCTAGCTAAACTTTGATAAATTGTAGTAAATCTTGTAGATGTCCAAAAATAGTGATACCAAGTTGTTAGGTTCACAAAAATGCTATCTATCTATTAGTGTAGTTAGATTACAGTTAGCTATGATGGTGATGGGGTCATAAATTCAAACTAGAGAGCTTAGTATTATGTCGATTAATATTTGTAGGAATTTTTGTGGTAAATTGGTGATAGCTATGGTTATGAAAATTTTATAGTAGGCTCACTAGATTATTCTATACTTGCTGTAAATTTTGTAGCCCTAGAGTAGGTTGATAAATAGAGTAGCTATTATCCTTGTTTTATCATATATAGAGTAAATCAGTATTAGGGGTAAGAATATTGATAGTTGCTATGGTAAGGTATGTCATGCTTCATACTTGTTAGTGGTAACAGTAGGTAGCTTAGCACTTTAGTTGGTAGAACTCACTTAGTAGTTTGATAGATGTACTCTTATTTTAAGTGTTGCTGTTGCCGTAATACTAAGTGTTGCATCATCATTTCATGCATATAGATCATGAGTTGGTAGAGTTCGTGCCGGTGAAAGAACGAGATTACGAGGAGGTCATCGAGGAGTACGAGGAGGAGATACTTGTGCAGGAGGGAGCCCCGGAGCCTTTTGGTGCTGACTTTGCTGACCCATCGCCTGCCCAAGGCATGCCCCGCGTGCATAACCCCTATTTTTAATGACCACTGAATATATATATGATGTGCATTTATGTTACATGTATTTTATGGAAACTACATGCATAAATATATCTATCTTTGAGTCCTACTAGTACAGGTCAAGTAGCGGCTATGCTCAGGATATCGATAGCGTGAGTAACCTGCCGTTACTCACAAGTAGGTGATAAATATGATCACTCATGATAAAATGTTGCAAAGGTAAATGGTGACCGGGCAGGGATATGGTTTGGGGTATTGGTTGGTGTAAGGGGTTGTGTCCATGGCCAATAGGACATAGCTCGGTTACACTTTTTCCTTGTCTATGTCGATTAAGGACCGGCCGTTGCATAAGGCATCGTGGGCAAGTCACAGATTTATTATCCCGAGCACATACTTGGGTATGGGCGTAGGGAAGACTCGTTGCTCTTTTATCGTGGATCTGGCTCTTTTTCGGACCGACTTGTTGGAGGTGGGGATGGTGGAGGTCCTTGCACCGCACTGAGTCTGGGACTCAAGAGTGGAGGCTTGGAGTCCAAGTTTGGACGGGGACCTGGACACCCAGGATAGGAGGGTGATGGGTTGGTCCTGCTTGTGCCTAGGGTACAAGCGGGGTGTGTGTTTTTGGGGTACCCAGCTGGGGGCATTGATTCATGAATCGCCGGGCAATCCGGTACGGCTTGTTTCATGTCTAGCACCGTAGTAAGAACTGAAGGATGGAAGATAATGAAGTGGAACTGATTGCTCAACTCTTGCTTGAAAGTAGAACAGGTGCTTATATAGAGTGGATAGATAATAACTTAATACGACTGATAATAATAACATAAATAAGGACTCACTATTAGTATTGCTTTCTACCAAAACAAAACCAGCCAACCATAAAGCTTATCATATTCCTTGGAGTCAGGAAATTATTCCCACTAGTCGGATAAGGCTTGCGAGTACATTGTGTACTCAGAGTTTATTTACCCCTGTTGCAGGTAATGCATGAGAAGTACCATTATGTGGAGGATTCTTCTGGTGGGCTCAGATGGATCCTCGTTCCTTATCGCTAGATGTTTATTTTTAAATTCCGCTGTTTATTATTCCGCGCTCTGACATTTGGTAATGTAATAATGTAATTTTTAAGAACTTCTGGTGTATGAAATGGACAAGTATTGTAACTCGTTCTCATTATTGGATCCTTGAGAAAAATATGGATCTTTTGGGTTCTCCCTTGGGGTGTGCTCGATGGATACCGCCCGTTGTAGCTTGCTTTCAGGGTGCTTAGTGTCTGGTGGAAGACGAGCACCTCCGTAAGTGTGTTATTTCAGGCGGTTCTGCCACAGTCCTCCTATTGAGCGGATTGTAGATGTAAGCATTTTACCTCCTAGTGACAATTTGGCCATCTTATCTAAAGAGGAAGTGAAATGCTTACAAAACAATGCTCAAGCTACTAATGTCTTATTTAGTGATTTAAGTGAAGATGTTTTTGATGCCATCATATTTGGAGATGACGAACCACTTGATGATGCTCATATCATTTTGACCACACTCAAAGAAAAATTTGCAAGTCTAAATATGATGAGAAGACACTCTCATTAGAGGAACCACTTGAGGAGTGCTTAACTTCACCAACGAATGAAGAGCCTCAAGTAATTCTCCCAAAAGGCCTAAGTGATCATGGCACATCCACTTCCTCACCAACATATGACCTAACAAAAGGCAATGAAATAGTTGGTGAGAACAATGTTTTTACACGTGGTACTTCTACTTCCTCTTGTTCTTGTGAGACTAACATTTTGAAGGAAGAAGAAAATTATGATCGGTGGAGGCCAAGTGATGAATCCACCTCACCATGAAGCTCAACTCTCTATGCCACTCCTCATTTAGGTCTCATGGCAAAGAAAGAGAAGAATGTGGCAAGTGAGAGTGAGAGTGAAAGTGTGAGAGAGAGAGAGTGAAGATGAAAGTGATGATGATAAGTTCAATCAACACTTGGCATGTCTAAGCAAGAAAGACAAGTTGATAGTGCTTAAGCTCATAGAGAAAATTCAAGAGGAAGAAGAAACATTTCATGAGCAAGAAGAGTTTCTCATCAATAAGATCAAATGCTTAGAGAAGTTGACCAAAAGGTATGAAAAGCTTAAGTGCTCTCATGCTAGTTTGGTCAAAAGGTATGAGAACTTGTCAATTGAGAAAACTCGTACTATTAACTCTCTATCTTGTGTTGCCAAATTAGAAGATGAGAATTATGTGCTCAAGGACAAGGTGGAAAGGCTTACTAGCAAGAATGAGATCTTACAAGAAGATCATGATGAGCTTTTGTGCTCTCATGAGAAGCTTATGAATTCTCATCTCATGCTAGAAATTGCTCATGAGGTTGTGGTAACAATGGTAAAATCATACCAACCTCACACTCACAACTGCACATGTACACAAGTTCCATATATTTTATCATGTGCTAACAATTGTTGCTCTCAAGCAAGCCAACCTTCCGTTGAGCATGTAATTATAGAAATTTGTGTTGATTCCATTACAAAAGAAAATGAAGAGCTCAAGGAAGAAGTTGAGAGGCTAAAAAGGGACATGATTCAATTAAAGGGAAAGTGCAATGCTCAACCTTTTTAAGATAACCGTGAAGACATGGTGAAGAAGCTTGAGAAGGGATCAAACGAAGTATGCATCAAGCCCCATCAAGTAGGACACAAGTCCAACAGTGCCAAAGTCAAGGAGAAATTTGAAGAAGTGCAATCTGTCCAAAATGCAGCAGTTCAGCTCAAGGCTGCAGAGGTTCTAGGGTGTGGTAGTGCCGCATCCCAGTGCGGCAGTGCCGCACCTGGGCAGAACCGCAAAGCCCTCAAGGCCACCAAGGTGCAACTTCAACCAAAGAAGACTCTCATCACTTGCTTTAGGTGCAAGAAGGAGGGTCACCATGTAAGAGATTGCTCCTTGAAGAAAGAAAACAAAGGCATGAGTAAGATTCAAGAGAAGAAGAAGATGGCTCATATCAAGTGCCTCAAGTGTTCCAACATGGGACACTATGCCTCTATGTGTTTCAATAAGGTTGATGACCAAGCAACACTTCCCAACAAGAAGATAAGAAGAAGCAAGAGGAAGTGTTATGGATGCAATGAGAAGGATCATGAAATTGCATCATGTCCCTCCATGAAGGATGAAGGCTTGGCATCATCAAGAAAGAGGCATATCGACAAGGTTGCAAACAAGAAGCAAGATAAGAAGATGTCTTACAAGATCAAACGCCACATTTGCTACATTTGCCGAGAAAAGGGACATCTAAGTATGGATTGTCCCATGGGTAACACTCATAAGCTCAACTCATCATTTGATTCAAATTTGCTTAGGAGGCCTAAAAATGACACTTGTGCTAGAAAGGTGATTTGTTCACCACGTGCTAGCACAAAGGTCATTTGGGTGCCTAAGTCTCTTGTGACTCACCTTAATGGACCCAACATAGTTTGGGTGCCAAGTTGTGCTTGATGAGTGTTGTAGGTACTTGATGGTGATATGAAGCTTTGGGGTGCTTGAGCAAGTTTATTAAAAATGTCATCTCAAGCTATCAATCTTATTCATATTGTCCATTATCTCAAGATTGACCCAAGGATAAATTGATGGATATATTTCTAATTTCATACTCACCTCGGTAACTAGTACCTAACCCTTGCTAGCTAACCACTTAACTTGTGTAGTCTCTAGTAGTTCACAAATGTGTTTGTGTTTGTAAATTATTAGGAGTGGCTAGATCACTTAAAGTTTAAATGAATTATTTGCCATATGATGCTTTAATGGCTCTCTAGTAGAGCAAGATCTTATTCATATTGTAGGTAATGAGAAACCACCTTGCAAGGCAATCAAGCAAATGGCTATTGGTGATATTAGACCACAAGAAATCCGAGCCACTGTAGAGGAGGATCCTCAAGTTGCAGCTGCTCTAGAACCAGCTGATGTAGAATCTGGGGCAGTGCCACGCAACAACAAGGAGTCAGTTGACAACAGTCCAGTTCGAGGACAAAACCTACAACCCATATTTGAACAAGATGAAGATGAAACTCATGATGGAAGTGATTCATTTCTATGTGATGAAAATGGATGGTCAACTCAAGACCAATCTCTAGTGCCATAACCAAGAGCTCACCAAAACATTGAAAAGGAGTGGATTTGGAAACTTGGCTTACAATGGAGGATACAAGTGAATTTCAAAAGGCCAAGAATGAAGAATCAAGCTCAAGTAAAGTAGATGCACTTATCACTCACATTTCAAGAAATCTCTACTTGATGGAATCTCTTCTTATGGTAGATTGCCAAATTCTCATTCTTATATTATGGGCATCTACATGCTATAATGGTTAAAATCAAGAAGAAGAGGTTGTGCTTGTTTAACTAAATAAATCACAAGCCAATGGTTACTCTTCACCTGAAGAAAGATGAGGTTGCTAGAGGCCAAAGAGACCAAATTCTCAGTATTGGATAAAATCAAGTTTGAGGTTGAGTTGGATAAGCTATATTGGAAGAATTCACAAGATTACAAGTATTGGTAAGAGGTCTGAATGGAAATAAAGTCTTGTAGGTATTCTCAACCAAATTCACCTCAAGATGGGACAAAAAGAAGAGAAGAATTGGGAATTATCAAATCTGTCCAGAAAATTAGAATTCTGAGCTGGCTGTCTTCAAGAATGGATTTGGAAGATCAAATACCGATGAATTGACCTAAAACTTTGTGAGCATGTGTTGGGTATCGATATTAGGGATACCCAAAGCAAGGAGGTTAGCGCCCACACTGACTTCCCTAGATGTACCAAGATGTATTAAAAGGTCTCGTCCGACCCCAAGGCCGTGGGGTCTCACCCAAGGCCGCGGGCTCCGCCTCATCCAACCCCTTAGGTGTGGGCTCCGTCTCGCCTGACCCCAAGGACACGGTTTCCACCTCGCCTGACCCCTTGGGTGCGGGCTCCATCTCACCCAACCCCAAGGCCACGGGGGTCTCACCCAAGCCCGCAGGCTCCATCTCACCCGACCCCTTGGGTGTAGGCTCCGCCTCGCCCGACCCCAAGGATGCGGTTTCCGCCTCACTTGACCCCTTGGGTATGGGCTCTATCTCGCCTGACCCCAAGGCCATGAGCTCCGCCTTGCCCAACCCCTTGGGCGTGGGCTCCGTCTCGCCCGACCCTAAGGGCATAGTTTCTGTCTCGTCCAACGGGGACCCATACCACCACCAACCACTCTAGGTCCAAGCGTATGGGCCTAGGTTAAAAATCTAGCACCACGAAAGAGACTAGCATGCCTTGATGTAACCCATGGCCATGATGGGCCATACCTAAGGATTCACATCAAGAACAACATTGGGTGTGCCGGTGCTGTTCTGCCTAACCCTCGTACGAACGCTGACAGGCACGTCAGTTCACCACGACGTCCGCTGGGATGAAATGGAACGCCATGACCGGCAAATGACACTGCGCATGGCACCAGTGACAAATAGGGCCATGATGTGGACCCATCCCTATTGACATCTACAGGTTCAGCGGAACCCGCATGAAGAAGAAGGACCCGGTGATCCTGGAAGTCTTCTTCTCTCTCTCGTTCTTCTCCTTTTCCCCCATTGTAACCCATGCTTTCCCTTCACCTATAAAAGGGGAAGCAGGGCACCCCATGAAGGGGGATCTAGATCGACATGAGACCGATCCATGAGATAAAAGCATAAGAGCAGCGATCGAGCTCTCAGCACCCATTCACTCCTTTCACCAGAGACTTGGGATCCTTTCCCTCTCTCGCCTGTCTGTAGCCCCTACTACAAACCAAGTGCCAGTAACATGAGAAGCAACAAACTAGACATAGGGATGTTCTGCCAAAACTAGTATAAACCCTTGTCTCCTCCGAGCACACCATCCGAGCCAGACGCGCAAATACAAATTTACTCGTCGGTGGTCCGAAAACACCGATAGTTGGTGCGCTAGGTAGGGGCTTTTTGCATGTCTCGACATCAACATCAGGCCTCATATGGCTAATCACGGCATCAGCTGGGTCCTGGACGCGCACGTATGCTTTGTTAACCTGGACTTCATCATTTCGACGGAGGAAGAGTTGGCTCGAGTCCCCACCGCCGTCCAACCTCTCCACTCCACCGGCCTCGACACGATCGCTGAGGCGCTCGGGGAGCTGCAGCTGCATGCATCGAAGGCCAATGCCCCTAGAGGTGACTAGCTCCTTGGCTTCGATTATGGGAGGCTTGAGCGCTAGCTCGGCGCCTCCTGGGACCCCGACCGGGGGAGGACCTGGGACGCCTCACCTTCTCTTTCGCCAATGTCATGACACAACTTGCTAGAGGAAAGCCGCTCTCCCTAGAATACCTTATCCAGAGTGCCCCGATAGTGCTCCCGTTCGGTCTACGCAATGGCACAAAGACCGTTGGCCACCTTGTGGCGCAGCGCACACCCCCATCCCCTATGAATGATTAGTTCGTGGGGATGACCGAATATGTCACGGAATCTTTCCATGACCTCCTCATAAGAGAATTGGAGTCGACCTCCAACTCTAACTCTAGTAGGGGCAACCATCACCCCTCTCGTGAATGTTTCATGGCAGGTACCCCTAAGGGATATGTCAAAAGCATCCATGAGGGAGAGGCTACCCCAACAAACGGCTTTGATGACGAGATCGAGGGGGATGTAGGGGCCCCACCTCTCCTGCGGGTAGAGCAGCTGAAGGCCCAGCACCAAGAGCTCGAGGAAGCACGACTCTAGCTCGAGCAGGAACACATGGAGCTCAAGCGAGAGATCGAGCACCATGGAGACGGTGGGCGTGCACGCGCCATGGCCCACAACATGAATTGGAGGATCATCGAGGATGGTGAAGCCCTCTCGCACTTCGCCCGGGCAAGCCAGAACATCGTTGCTATAGCAACCTTGCTCTAGGGGCTTCCGAGGCCCGCGACACCTGAGGATCGTCGGGCCCATCGTGAGATTCACACACTACTCGAGCGTGCGCCGAAGCAACAGGCTGAGAGCTTGCTGTCCCGACGATGCGAGCTCGATGCCAGCCAGCATGCACCCTTAGAGCAACCTAATAGGGTCATGTCAGTCCACTAGGTGCAGCAAGGCGGCAGGCTGCGCACCACGGTCCTAGTGCATGAGTGTCTCGGCCTCCACCATGACACGCGTGACACCCTCGATGGCTATAGGTGTACGCGGCGATGCGAGGGAGGAGGATAGCCACGACTACCACCCTCATCATGGCGGACGCCTAACAGCGACAAGGACCAAAGCCAAAGCCCTGACTTGCCAGGACCTTAGGCCTTTGGTCGACACATCCTCAATGTTGTCTTTTCATCGTGGGTACCGACCACCAACCAACATCCTAAAATACTCTAGAGAAATGAACCCTAGACTGTGGTTCGAGGATTATCGGCTTGCTTGCCAAGCCGGTGGAGCGAGATAGTGATGATTTTATTATCCACAACCTTCCATTGTTCCTGGCCAATTTGGTGTGAACGTGGTTGGAACACCTTCCGCCTAACCGAATCTAAAGTTGGGCGGACCTAAAAGAGACCTTCATGGGAAATTTCTAGGGCACATATGCGTGCCCTGGGAACTCGTGGGATCTCAAGAACTACCGATAGAAGCATGGGGAAACTCTTCGTGGATACATCCGGCGCTTCTCCCGGCAATGCAACGAGCTGCCCAACATCACCGACGCCGACGTCATAGGAGCTTTCCTATCTAGGACCACCTGTGAGTCCCTAGTTCACAAGCTAGGACATAAGGACCCACGAACCACCAAGGAGCTCCTCGACATCACCACCATCCATGCCTCAGGTGAGGAGGCGGTCGAGGTGATTTTTGACCGCCTTAAAGGCAAGGCAAAGCGGGACGAGGACGCCGGCGAAGGCGCCTCCAACCGCCCTAACAAGAAGAAGAACAAACAGCGGCATGAGGGCCTGCTCGTGGCCATTGCTGACTGCAAGGGGGGTCAGAAGCCCACTGTGGGTACCCCAGACCACTTCGAGAAGCTACTCGAAGGGCCATGCTTGAACCATGCTTTCACCATCAAGCACCTATACAAGGATTGTGTCCTCATGAAGTGGTTCTTGTCCGGAGGCTCCAACAAGGGGGAGCATAGGAAGGAGCCCAAGTCGGGCGCAAACGACGTCGAGGGGAAGGATGGCAGATTTCCGGCGCTGGATGGCTGCGTCATGATCTTCGAAGGGTCGGTGGCCTACGACTCCAGGCACCGCCAAAAGCTTGCGCGCCGCGAGGTCTATACGACCGAACCGGTGAAAGCTCTAGTTTGGTTTTGGTGAATTGATGAAACCCTAAGTGCTAACCTAGTTTATCAAAGTGATTATGATATAGGTAGCACTACTCCAAGTGGTGAAGCAAATGAAGATCATGACATGAGGATGGTGTTGCTATGGTGATGATCAAGTGCTTGGACTTGGAAAAGAAGTAAAAGAAAAATAAAAGGCTCAAGGCAAAGGTATAAGTGGTAGGAACCTTTTTGTTTCGGTGATCAAGACACTTAGCGAGTGTGATCACATTTAGGTTCGATAGTCGTACTATTAAGAGGGGTGAAACTCGTACCAAAATGCGGTTATCAAAGTGCCACTAGATGCTCTAACTCATTGCATATGCATTTAGGATCTAGTGGAGTGCTAACACCCTTGAAAACGTTTGTGAAAATATGCTAACACATGTGCACAAGGTGATACACTTGGTGGTTGGCACATTTGAGCAAGGGTGAAGAAGATAGAGTTGAAGAGGAGTTAGTCACGCTGGTCACAGAGTGACCGAACTCATCTAGTATGGCAACCGGACGCGTCCGTTCTGTGGTTTGGTACTGAATTGCAGAGAGTGACCGGACACGTCCGGTCGCCACACCGGACACATTCGGTGTAAATCAGCAAAGTCAATGTTCAGTGTAATAGTTGATCGGACGCTGGGAGCGTCCGGTTCGAAGTAACCAAACGCGTCCGGTCGGGCCTTGTAGCTTACTAGACTCGACCGGACGCTGAGGCTCAGCGTCCGGTCATTTTCTAACAGCGCGTCGGTCGGCCCTAGGAACTCTCTGGACTCGACCGGACGCTGCGGCTCAGCGTCGATCATTTCTAACTCAACGTCTGGTCGATTATAATCGAGAACCCGGTCGCAGATTGAATGTGGTAGCAATAGCTACTTCATTTTAAATTGGACACATGGCGGTGAGGTAGCGACGAACACATTCGGTTGCCATACCGGACGCTTTTGGTATACACGAACAGTGCGTCCGGTCCACATGACCTGTGAGTCCGGTCGATGCGCAGTCAGCCCAATAATTAAGCCAACGGCGCTATTGATTGGGGTGTCTATAAATACCGTTTGGCTGGCTCTAGCTCACTCTCTTGGCCATTTGCATTGACATAGCAACCTTGTGAGCTTAGCCAAAGCCCTCCCACTCATATCCATCATAGATTCAACATGTTTGTGAGATTGGGAGTGAATCCAAGTGCATTGTATGTGTGTTTGCATCTAGAGGCACTTGGTGTTCGTGTTTCACTACGGGATTCGCTTGTTATTCTTGGTGGTTGCTGCCACCTAGATGGCTTGGAGCAGCGAGGATCATCGAGCGGAGGTTGGTGATTGTCTTCGGCTTTGATCGTGGTGATTGTGAGGGTTCTTGACCTTTCCTAGCGGAGAGCCAAAAGGTACTCTAGTAAATTGCTCATGGCTTGTGTGATCCTCATCTTGTGTTGGTTGTGCGGCACCCTATTGAGGGTTTGGCGGGTGATGCCAATCAGCTCGTGAACTTCCAAGTGAGTGAATCGCCACAACGAGGACTAGCTTGCCGGCAAGCAAGTGAAGCTTGGTAAAAAATCATTGTGTCATCATTTGATTTCGAGGTGATTGGTCTTCATTGGTATTCATTCTTGTGATTGATTAGTTTATTCCTCAACTCGGCGGTATAACCATCTTGCTCCCTCTCTTTACATAACCGTAAACTAGTTGTCAAGCTCTTTAGTGTAGCTAGTCGTGAGAGGTTGTTAGTTTGGTTAGTGTGGCTCTTTAGTTAGCCTTTGAGAGCACACTAACTTGGTATAGTGACATAGCTATTGTGTGGATAGAGACTATATAAACTAGAATTATGGTAGGTGGCTTGCACATTTTAGTAGGCTAAGCGCAACACTTGTTTCACCTCATATTTGTCTAACTAGTTTGTTTAGTGTTGTTGTAGAAATTTTTAATAGGCTATTCAACCCCCCTCTAGCCATTAGGACCTTTCAACCGGCCGTGCCTTCCTTCCTCTGATGGTCGAAGTCCGCCATAACCTTTGATCGGACCGACCACCCAGAATGCGTCCTGTAGCTAGGAAGATATCCTCTCATGGTCGACCCCATCATCGGCACGAAGCGGCTCACCAAGGTGCTAATGGATGGAGGCAGTGGCCTCAATAGCATGTACGCTAAAATGCTCGACGCCATGGGCATCGATCGAGCATGCATCCGGCCGACCGAGGCTCCTTTCCATGGCATCATACCTAGAAAGTAGGCCGTGCCACTTGGGCAGATCGATCTGCCCATCACCTTTGAGAATCCAACCAATTATAGGACGGAGACCCTTACCTTCGAGGTGGTTGGGTTCCACGAAACCTACCACGCCATCCTAGGACGTCCATGCTACGTGAAGTTCATGCCCATCCCCAACTACACCTATCTGAAGTTGAAAATGCCGGGTCCATACGGGGTCATCACCATCGTCACCTCCTTCCAGCGCGCCTACGAGTGCGAGGTCGAGTGCTGCAAACACGCCATGACAATTGTCGCATCCAAGGAGCTTGCGGCCATCAGGGAAGAGGCCATCAAAGAAGCACCCAACCCCTAAATGGTCGGCTGGGTCTTTCAAGCCAATAGAAGGCACCAAAGAGGTCCTCATAGACCCCCAGCAGCTCCGAGGGCAAAGTGGTGTGCATTGGCACCACGCTTTCCTCCTAATAGGAATGCACTCATCGTCTTCCTCCGCACCAATAGAGTCATCTTTGTGTGGAGACCCTCGGACATGCCAGGCATTCTAAGAGAAGTCGCCAAGCACGCCTTGAAGATCAGGCCAGGCTCCAAGCCGGTGATGCAACACCTGCGTCACTTCGACGAGGAGAAATGCAGGGCGATCGACGAAGAGATTACGAAGCTTTTGGTGGTGGGTTCATCAAGGAAGTACATCACCCTGAGTGGTTAGCCAATCCTGTTCTTGTACGAAAAAAGAGTGGGAAATGGAGAATGTGTGTTGACTACATAGGTCTCAACAAAGCATGTCCAAAGGATGCGTTTCCTTTGCTACGCATAGACCAAGTAGTTGACTCAATCTCAGGGTGTGAAACCCTTTGCTTCCTTGATGCATACTCCGAGTACCATCAAATCATGATGAAAGAGTTCGACCAGCACACGACGTCTTTCATCACCCCGTTCGGATCATACTGCTACATAACAATGTTGTTTGTCCTGAAGAACATGGGGGCTAAGTACCAACGCTGCATGTTCAAGTGTTTCGGGGATCTCGTCGGGTGGACCATTGAGGCCTACGTAGATGACATCGTGGTCAAGTCCAAATAGGCTGACTAGGTCATGGCCGACCTAGAGCAGACCTTCATGAAACTCCGAGCAAATGGCATTAAGCTCAACCTCGAGAAGTGTGTTTTTGGGTCCCAAGGGGTATGCTGCTGGGTTTTAACGTCTCCGAGCATGGCATCGAAGCCAACCTAGAGAAGATCTCGACCATCACAAGGATGGGCCCGATTCAGAACATAAAGGGCGTATATCGAGTTATGAGATGCCTCACCATGCTCAGCCGCTTTATCTCACACCTCGGTGAATGAGGTCTCCCCCTCTATTGGCTTCTCAAAAGGCTAATCGTTTTGAGAGGATGCCCGAGGCCCAGGAGGCACTTGATAAGGTCAAGCAGCTCCTAACGAAGGCCCCGATCCTAGTCCCTCTGATTGACAGGGAACCACTTCGGCTCTACATTGCGGCCACCATACAAGTGGTCAGTGCCGCCTTGATGGTAGAGCGAGAAGAAGAGGGACACGCCCTCAAAGTCTAGTGTCCCGTGTACTTCATTAGCGAGGTGTTGTCCGATTCTAAGACTCGCTACCCCCAAATCTAGAAACTCTTATACTCCATCCTTATCGCCATGAGGAAGTTGCGTCACTACTTTGAGTCGCATCCAGTGATGGTTGTGACGTCCTTCCCTCTCGGTGAGGTCGTCCAAAACTAGGATGCCATAGGAAGAATCATGAAGTGGGCACTCGAGCTGATGGGTCATGGCATTTCATATGCCTCTAGGACGGCCATCAAATCCTAAGTGCTGGCTGATTTTGTTGCGGAATGGACCGAGGTCCAAATGCCGCCAGCAGTCGTCGACCAAGAGTACTAGACGATGTATTTCGATGGATTGTTGATGAAGAAAGGTGTTGATGTGGGGATAGTCTTCGTTTCACCCATTGGGGTACGCATGAGGTACATGGTTCACATCCATTTCCCTGCCTCCAACAATGTGGCTGAGTATGAGGCACTCATCAATGGTCTACGCATCACCATCGAGTTGGGTATCCGACATCTTGACATCCGAGGTGACTCCTAGCTGGTCATCGACCAAGTCATGAAGGAATCAAGCTGCCACAACGCCAAGATGGCTGCATATTGCCAAGAAGTCCGCCAGCTGGAGGACAAGTTCAATGGTCTCTAGCTCACACACATCCTAAGGCATCTCAATGAGGCGGCCAACGACTTGGCAAAAAGCGATTATGCGGCGAGAGCGGTGCCGATGGGTGTCTTCGCCAAATGATCAACACAACAAGCCCATCACGAGGAGAGAATAGATCATGAGGGGCCCTACCACGGGCTTAGGGGCTAACCATCCAATGGCTCCATCTGACCCTGAATTCATGGAGCTTGATGAGGATCCAGCGACAGAGCCTGACCCTCTGGCCAACTAGAGGACGCCTTACCTCAACTACCTCCTCCGTGAGGCGTGGCAGACGGACAAAATGGAGGCTCGATGGCTCGAGCGTCGCGCCAAATCCTTTGCCCTTATTGAGGGTGAGCTCTATAGGTGAAGCCACACCGAGATCCTGCAGCGCTATATCCCCTTCGAATGAGGGAAGTAATTGCTGAGTGATATCCACGGTGGGGTCTGTGGGCACCATGCCGCACCTAGGACCCTGGTCAGAAATGCATTCCGATAAGGCTTCTACTAGCCAACCGCAGTAGCCGATGCTGAACAGATTGTGCGCACCTATGAAGGGTGTCAATACAATGCTCAACAAACCCACCTACCAACCTAAGCACTCCAAATGATCCCCATCACGTGGCCGTTCACAATCTGGGGGCTATACGCACTTACTTGTCGTCGTAGACAAGTTTACAAAGTGGATAGAGGCTCGACCAATCTCCACAATCAAGTTCGAACAAGCCGTGTTGTTCTTCCTTAACATCATCCATCGCTTTGGAGTTCCAAACTCCATTATCACGGACAATGGTACGCAGTTCACCGGAAAGAAGTTCCTCCTATTTTACGACGAAAACCACATCTGCGTCGATTGGGCCACCGTGGTGCACCCTACATGAACGGGCAGGTCGAGCATGTGAATGGCAAACCTAGGATCTTCAACCGGTTGAACAAGTTTGGCAGATGATGGGTCGCGGAGCTTCCCGCGGTGCTCTGGAGCACGATGGCGACCCTAGCCAGGCCATCGGCTACATGCCATTCTTCCTTCATGGTCTATGGTTCCGAGGCTATCCTCCGACTAACCTCGACTATGGAGCGCCAAGGGTCAGGGAATACGACGAACAGGAAGCCAAGGCATGCCTCGAGGATGCCATGGACCAACTAGATGAAGCGCGACATTGCCCTCCTCCGCTCGACCAAGTACCAGCAAGCGTTGCACCGGTACCACAGCCGTCGAGTGCAAGGTCAGGACTTCAATGTTGGGGACCTAGTGCTTTGCCTTGTCCAAAACAACAAGAACCACCACAAGCTCTCTCCACCATATGAGGGACTGTATGTCATCATAGAGGTGCTATGACTAGGCACCTATAAGCTTAGGATCATCGACGGCGAAGTCTTCAACAATGCCTGGAATATCAAATAGCTACGTAGCTTTTACCTTTAATTTATGCACGCTTTCTCTTTTTAGTTTTGCTATCACCTCCTCGGTCTTTACTGACACCCGACCCCAACAACGGCAGGGGATCGGGCCTCACTCGGGGGCTGATGAGAGCATATCTATCTAGTAGACATTATCTATGCCTGATTCTTTCTCACATTAAGACCTAGAAGCGAGGGTCGTGAAACAAACACTGAGTAAAACTGGTCGGACTACGAGAAACCTACGCCCCAGTGGCTATGCATTTTTGCTCACCAGCATGATTATAGTTTTTTTTCCACACCTCGAGCTTCTTAAGCCTTAACTACGGAAAGAGCCAGGACACATTTAAAAGTATATCCACCTAGCAAACATTCTATGTGCCTGACCCTCTCTCACGTTAAGATCTAGAAGCAAGGGCTGCGGTGACGAACGCTGAGTAAAACCGGTTAGACTGCAAGAAACCTACGCCCCAGCGGCTATGACGTTTTTTCTCACCGGCGTGATCAGAGTTTGTTCACCCGCACCCCAAGCTTTATAGCCTTAACAACGAAAATGGTTGGACTGCATTAACCTTTTTATACAAAAAGGGGAGACGGGCTAAAAATCTGTTTGGCCATAAAAAAATTTAAGAACTTGTCCACTTATTATGAGTTCGTCGTCTGGCTTATCTTCCTAACTAATTTCTTGGGGGATGATCTCTCCTCTATCTCCGCAAGTAAGTCCTATGCTAGCAGGTCTCCCAAGTTGATCGGACGGCTTAGGCCACTGCCGAGAGACGGGTAAGGAGCAGTAGAATGCCCCATGCGGGTTATGCCAACTCCGTCACGAATGACGAACCCGGATTCCATTCGAACATATCTGATAAGAGCTCCCCAAACTTGTCACTCAAGCCATCGAGGTAAGTCATGTGCCAGCAGGTCACCCAAGTCGATCGGATGGCTTGGGCCACTGTCGAGAGATGGGTAAGGAGTAGTAGGATGCCCCATGTGGGTTATGCCGACTCTGTCACGAACGACGGACCTAGATTCTACTCGAACATATCCGATAAGAGCTCCCCGAACCCGTCACTTCAACCATCAAGGTAACTTTACCAACCCCCACTTTACTTTTCCAGTGCATGAGCATTCATTCATCCATTCTCATACATCCAAGCATCGCATATGTAATTATTACATCACAATGCTTCGCGTCATGACATGAAGCGACAGTCGTCTCATACAACATGAGCGACAACCGACCAGGGTTCGAATGCCAGACCGTGAAGGGCTCGAGGCTGCCTCACGTCAAACAGAGCTAGGGGACAAAATACAGATGAGCCCTAGTGGCCTTTGCCCAACTCACTCAAAAGCGGACAGGGTCATCTTGACCTTCTCGTTCGATCCTAACCTCGAGCCATGCCTACATAATCTCCATTGAGGGGAGGCCAGCGGGCCACCTGAGTCAGTCTCTAGAATGACTCAGGCATCTGCCAGGAGGTGGGTTAAGGAGCAGTGGAATGCCACATTAGGGCTATGCCGACCCCATTACGAATAATGGACCCAGATTCCACTCGAACACGACACTCGAGCCATTGAGGCAAGTGACGTTAGCTCAACCCCTCCGATTGCAGAAACCATGGACGGGGTGATGATCACAAAGATGAGCAGACCCTCGACCGGACCCCCGCTACGTGCGGGGCTCGAGGAAAGTTGGACTCACAAGGAGACCAAATGCGCGGTCGTAGAACGATGGCTCAGATCCTAGGGAGGGGGTATGTACGAAAACTAAGAATAACATTTTTAAAACAAGAGACGCTTTCTCCTACTAGTTTCGCTATCGTCTCCTAGATCATTAGTGAAACACGACCCCAGCAACGGCAGGGGGTCGGGTCTCTCTCGGGGGCTGATATGGGCATATATATACCCTTTCTAAAATAGTCGTCGTGTCCGACCCTTTCTCACATCAAAAACCTAGAGGCAAAGGTTGCGGAAACGAACGCCAATTAAAACTGGTCGGACTACAAGAAACCTACGCCCCAACAGCTATGACACCCTTGCTTACCAGCGTGACCGGAGTTTTCTTGCCCACACCTCGAGCTCTATAGTCTTAACAAAAGGAAGGGTCAGAGAGCTTTAACCTCTCTTTACACATAAAAGGGGAGAAAGAACAAATTTGTTCAACCAAAACAAAAGAACAGACTGTAACACCTCGGGTGTTTTAAGTACTAAAACCTGCCATATCATCATATGCATTGCAAAGCATTTGGTCTTAGTGAAAACTTGGGTATGCATTTACTAAAACAAGTTTACTTTTATGTTATATGTGTTGACTTGGATGGTTGAATCAATTTCAAAATAATTGTGTTGGATTGGATTTCCGAAAACCCTGATTTCAACATTTAATTTTACCCTGGAAAACCCATTTCAAAATCTAAGCACATTTTGGGGTTGAGACTAAAAGCAAAAGTGTAGAGCTTGTCAAGATGTACAAAGTTGGTTTTTGGAGTTTTCAAAGTTGTTTTATAAAAATTGAAGTAATTTGAAAAGGCGTAAATTCTCAAAGTGTCCCCTTTTGAATTTAAATTTTCATTTCAAAATGTAGACCAAATTTGGGTATGGTTATAAAAGAAAAGTTGTCGAACTTTGAATTTTGAACAATTTTTATTTTTGGAGATTTTTGAGTTGCCACATAAATTTGGGAGTAATTTGAGAAATTAGACGAGTGGCAATTCGGTAATTAGTAGGAATAGTACCAGCGGGCAGCTGTCACCGTCGGTGATCTTCCTTTGGCTTCCAAGCGTGCTCGTGGCCACGTTTGGCTCCTCGATGGCGTGGAGAAGGCCACGACGTGGCTTCCTCTTGCTTCCTGGCCGCCCTTTAAAGCTTGTGCCATTGCCGTTCTTCTCTTTTCTTTTCCTCTGCTTTTTCCTCGCCGCCGCCATAGCTCCGTCGAGCTCGCGTCATCACCATAGCGCATATCAGCCTCGGCAAAGCCCATCATAGCTTTGCTTGTTCCTTGCGCACCCAACCAACTAGCCTTTGAAGCTTGAATCCGCCGAGAAGTCGCTGTGCACGCCTTTCTTCCTCGCGGGCGGCAGCATCGCCGTCGTCGCGTGCGCTTCACCATGGCCGTAGCTCTACGGTGAGCCTCTGACCTTGCGAAGTCTTGCTTCAGCTTCGCCATGATGCCATGGTGCTTTGGGCCCGATTGATTGACCATTTTGTCCACCGCAGTCACCGGAACACCGCCATCGACGTTGCTCGCGCCGCCGCGGCTGCTGTGACCATCAACCCACCTCTCCGTTGCTCTTCCGGTCCCGCTCTTTGCTCAATCATGTTCAGGGTGAGCTGCTGAACCTTCCCTTGCAATTTGCTTAAGCTCTACTAGTCTCACGTAACCGGCATAGCGCAGCCGCGCCGTCGTGGCCGCCATGGCTGGTGTCATGCTCGGTCTAGGCCGTTTTGGGTCTCGCTTGTGCCACCAATCAACGCGTAGGGATGTAGGGGACGTGGTGGTACCTTGGCCATCGCCGATGATCTCGCCGTCGGTGAGAAATCGCCGGTCAACACGTGTAGTCGCCGTGGTCAGCACGGGAGGTCGGGGATGACAGGTGGGGTCACGTTGTCAGTGACTTTGTGTTTGAAAATGAATTTTCTATTTTTCAGTAATGGATGGATAGTGTATGTTTTTGTTATTTTTGTATAGAATTAATTAGAGCCCCAAAAATTATGAAAATTTTTGTGTGACCTCTCTGTGATGTAAAATATTTAGGAAAAATATTAAATATTGCTTTTCACTACTTTTTGAATGTGATAAAAATTGCTCAATTAATTAATAAATGAGTTTCCATGATTTTTCTAGGCTTAAATAATTATCCAAAAATTATGAAAATTATTTTGCCACTTAGCTATCATGTGATGAACCTTTACAAAAATTTTAAGCTCAATTGGAACAAGTTGATTTATTTCATAATTTTGAATTAAATAATTAATTCATAAAAGCAAATAGTAACCTTTAATGATTTAGGTTTTGTTTGAATTTTTGGATTGAGTGATGACCTTGGGTCATTAGTTGGTAATGATCATTGGCAATTGAAATAAGTGTTATGAAAATGGTTTAGTTAGTTTTGACTTGTAACTGTACCGCGAAGAAAAGTTGTATTCAAGTTTTTAACTTTCGCATCCATTGTCAAGCATCATGTTTTATATCTCGCATCATATTAAACATGGCATTGTTACTACGTGTAGTGAACGACAACGAGAACGTGGTAGTCAATCAAGTTGTGGAGGAGGTTGCCCCGTCTGTTGAGGTCGGATTTGATATCTGTGGAACGTCTCCGGAACCTGACTTTTCCGTGAATCAAGGCAAGCCCCGGATGCATTTAAACCTACCTTGTGCTTTACAAAATTATATCGCTTTTGCTTTTCAGTACTGCATTAAGTAATTAGGAGTTGAGTGAAAACCTAATTGGTGTATTACCAACCTTGTTTTTTCATATCTACCTTATTACCAGTTTTACTTCGTAAATGTCTAGTTATGCTTAGCCACGCTTAGACAGATAAAAGTCGGGTGATTACCTGTCACCTGTAAGATTTAAATGGATCTTTGGTTACGTTTGGTTACTTATGTTATCATGAGATATGAGCATGTGGAGTAATAAATCTAGACCGGGCGGACTCGGTGTGTGAGAGCCACAAGACGTGGATGTCTTGTGAGCGGGTTCTTTCTGCCTGTGTCGATTAAGAACCGTTCGTTGTTGAACTGTGTGAGATGAGACTTTATAGTACTAACCACATACTCCGGTAAGTCTTAACTTGGCGAGTCTATTACGAGAATGGCTACTCGTGCACTGGGAGTGGAGAGATGGCGGGAGTAGCGTGTACCCACGTGGCAATGGGCTGGATTGGTGGAGTACTGTGCTCTCGGGTGGCGCGGACCCATTCTTGTTTTAGATGATCTGAGGGTAGGTTGGTATATGGAGGTCGGGGACCTGCATATGTCGTGTGGTCTGGAATCCCCAGCTGGGTTTAATCGGTTCGAATCATCGTTGCTCCTCGGTTATGGAGACTCAACTCTCTGTTCATCATCGTAGTTAATAAATGAAACTTGAGCTGGTTTTGAGAAAGAGTTTGTTATGAAGTTCATGATCTCATTACGGATCATGGCAGATTCATATATGGTTCTTATAAAGTTTTAAATGTTGAAATAAAGAATTTTGTTAAAGAGTTTTTACGCAAAAGAACTTTGAGTATTGTTAAAGCCATACCTTGAATCCCTAAGCCTACATTCCTGTGTTCTATCAGTTTTATTTCGGTTAAGTCTTGTTGAGTACTTTTGTACTCAGGGTTCATTGACCCTTGTTGCAGGTGAGCCTCATGAGTAGGTCTATTTTGGACCGGGCTGCATGACTTTTGTTCGATCCAATGACGACAATTAATTGTGTGGTCCCTAGGCGGGGCACTTTAATTGTGTGTTGTGTATTATGTTACTAATGCCACTCCACTACTATGGTTTGTAATATTAATTGAACTTAGTTGTAAGGTTTGAAACTACTATTTTGTAAACTAAATTATTGTAAGACTTCCGCTATTTTACTCTGATGTAGATATTTGAATAAATGTTGTAATACTGCAATGACTCTATAATGGGATCCTGCTCGAAAATCGTGGATGATTCGGGGTTCCTCGAGGACACCCGACAATCTTCTTAAGTTACCGGGAACATATGCATGGTCATTAAAGGTCATTTGACAGTGACAGGTGCATGTAGGCCCTATAATTTAGAAGGTTCTGGCACACATACTTGTTCAACCGAAACAAAAGAATAGACTTGTTCAACCAAAACAAAAGAACAGACTTGTTCAAACGAAACAAAAGGGATGGAACTTGTCCGATTATTACAGATACGCCGCCTGACCTATCTAACTAAACTAACCCCTAGGGGGGATGATTTCATCTTCTATCTTGGTAGAAAGGTCTTGCGCCAGGGGCCACCTCCTCCTCGATGACATCTTGCTCGGCGTCGGTATAGATGGGCGTGAAGCCTCGGCTCATCGTCGCCAGATCGATGTTCTCATAATGAGAACGAGCGATTATGAATGATCGATGAACGCCGAAGTGAAGCATGCCCCTCTCCATATCATGTTCCTGGTCCATAATCTATGTGGCGTGAACCACGAGGGAGCTTGTCTCCTGCTCTGGGGCTAGCTCGAGCTCATTGTAGACGAGCTGGACCACGACGCGCAGGTTGTCGTGTTCGTCGCCCTCCTTCTAGAGGGTCTCCTTCACCTCGCTGAGCTCCTTCTCCAGGCCATAGCTCTTCGCCACCTTCACCCCAAGCTTGTCGTCGAGACCTACCCAAGTCACATACCAACCGTGTCAGCAGGCTCACCACGGATTCCAAGGAGAAAACACAACAAGAATAAACCAGAGACTTACCATTCACATCCGCCCAAAGCCTATGCACCTCATCGCGCTACCGGGTCACCTCGGCCTTTAGGCGCCAGACCTCCTCTTGGCGCTGCCCGACCTCCATGGTGAGCCTGGCGGACACAACCTCAGCTGCAACCTTCAAGTCCCTCTCCCTTCGAAGCTCCTTCTTGAGGTGGCCGACCCACTGCTGAGCATTGGCGCGCTCCTAGCGAGCCAGCTCAGTCCCCGCGCAGAGCTCCTCTATGGCCCAGAGCAATTTGTCCCACTCATTCCGTAGCCGTTCGGCCTCCATGGCATCCATGCACGCCCTCTTGATTAGGGCCACAAGCTTCTCCTCGGCCTCATGGGTGCCATCATGAGTGTCCTTCTCCCTGACTCAGAGGTCAGCCACCTCCTAGGCGGCAAGGGCAAGCTCAGCCACCTCCTGAAGGGCGACAAAGAGCTATGCGGCCAGCCCCTCACTCCGCCACATCTCCTCAGCAAGGTGCTAGGACTTCCCCCGACTGTGGGCCATAAGGACCTACAAAGAAGACAAGACTTAGAGGTGCAGAAGGAGAACATAAGGGTCAGAAGCACGGTCATATCTTACCTGGCCGATCGGGGTGACAATGTCACACATCGAGCTCAGCATGGCGGTTAGGACGCGAACCGCATCCCCAACTTCCATGTGGACGCTCCCCCATTCCCTCTCCTTTGTTGCTTCATCGAGGGCAGCCACATGGACTAGAGACTAGAGAGCGGCTCCTCTAGCGATAGAGGGGGCGGGTGACATGGACACAGAGGCCAACCCCATCGCCACATCCACGAAGGATGCCTCGGGTGCCCCCTTCCGCCCGCCCCGCCGCAGACACAGACACCTGCATGGATGGTGGCTCTGGCCTACCTCCTTCGCCTGCGATGCCGAGGACACGATTGGTCGCGCTACACCCACCACGGGTGCCCGGACATGCCCTCCTCCGCCTGCTCTCCCGTGGACATAGCCACCGGCTGTGCCTCCCCGATCAATGCCATGGCTGCCCGATGCCACTCACGCTCACCACCAGCACAGGCACCAGTGGCTCCTGGCATGTTTGCTAGAGGAGAATCTTCTTCGGAGCAAGCCGCAGAAGAGTCCCACGCCCTCCGACGCTGCAAGGAACATGGCGGTCAGATTGTGGCAAAAGTCCATTAAGACAAAAGGATGAAGAAACTCTTGACTCACCTTGATGCTATCATATGAGGATGTTTGGGAGCCGGCTTGCCCGACCTCATTTACTCCTTGTCGGAATGTTGCCGCTTCGAGCCCTCCTTTGGCTCGGAGGGCTTGGACGAATCAACACAACCACCCCACCGACTCCGGAGGCACCGCCGAGGGCTCAAAAGGAGTAGGGCGACCTATTTCCATCGGGTTTGGGGCCGACGTCGAAGGCCTGGACGAGGTGAGGCGGCCTGGCTCCGCCGGTTCTGAGGCTGCCGTCGAAGGTTCACACACGGTGGGGCATTTCGTTTCTACCGGCTCTGGGGGCGCACCCTCCCCCTCTTGCCTTGCGACAGGCCACGGGAAGGGCCCCACCTCTGGCGAAGGTGGGTCCTTGTCTCCGGTGGCCAGATCATCCCACGGGATGGGTGACATGGCATCATCATCTTCCTCATCTTCTTCCGATGAGCCTTGACGCCGCTTCCCTCACTGTAGCTTCACTCGCTGCTTTGATCGCCGTTTCTTCTCCTTGTCATCCTTCTTCTTCTTTCGTTGTTCATCCATGGCATGGTTCGCCACCCTCACGACCGCGTGCTCTAGCAGCGGCACGACGGAGTCCCAGAAGACTAACCCCGCGCGGCAGCTTGATGATGCCCACGTCTGGCCGCATCACAGGATGCCCTAGGGTTGGGAACATGGCGTCGGTGTCCCCTATGGCCTCCTTGATGTGCTGCATGACCTCGCTATCATGGAGCGGCCCTTGGGCGAGCGTCGTCCTGATGAGCTACGCACGGGCATCATCCCGTATAGCGGGAGGACACACGCCATCAGGGGCGCCACCCTCCTTATGGATACCCCTCGATGATGCGGCCCTATGGAGGCCATGGGTCTTCAGGAACATGATGGCCTCGAGGAGATCGTGCATCCTCTTCTTCTCCTTGATGGGTGGCCCTCACGGCCATGACGGTGGAACCTCCATGATTAGACACCCAGAGAAGACAGGCAAGGGTGCGGCAGGGTCATCCTTCAGGTAGAACTAATGTGAGTGCCACCCCTTGTTGGATCTAGAAAGCTGGTAGGGCATGTACTCGCCCACTCGCTGCCCTCGGAGGTGGATGCCCACACATCCCATCGGCACCGGGGTCTCTCGGCCTCTCCTTCTTCTTCATCAAGGAGATGGAGAAGAAATATCTCTAGAGCTCGAAGTGAGGCTTGATCCCTAGGTACCCCTTGCACATCGTGATGAAGGCCGCGATGTGCTGGATCCTATTGGGGTTCAAGTGCTGTAGCTCAAACTGATAATGGTATAGCAAACATCGGAAGAATGGGTGAGGGGAACCGTGAGCCCGCGCTCGTGGAAGAGCGCAAAGGAGACAACATAGCCGTCGAAGCGCGGTCGACGCCTCCTCGTAGCCGGGCACAAGCCACTCCACCGTATCGGTCCTCCCACAGAGAAGACCATGCTTGACGAGGCCCTCCATGCACGCATAGGTAACGTCGAAGCGATGCCACGAATCCATGGAGGATGGAGGTGGCTATGGAGAAGCAAAGGCGGTGGCGGAGGAGCGGCAGACTAGCAAACATGGTAGATCCAAACGGTGGTGGCGGAGAAACAGAGAAGGTAAGGCTGTTGTTTTGGTGTGCAGAAACATGAAGGGAGGGGCCGCTATTTATAAGGCGGAACAAGTAAGAAGGCAAACCATCTGCCTAGATTCACGCGCCCACTATCGCTGCATCACGTCACCTTCCTCCGAAGATCATGTGCATGCAATCTCTGTCCGTGCCCTCAAAAGACACGCCGGATGATGGTTCGCCCGATTGATGGGTCGAGAACCGTCGCAGGTAAGGAGGGATACAGAGCTAAAAACGCTCCTTCGGACCCGGAGTTCGAAGGCCTGCCCACCGACGGGTTCACAGCAGCTCTGGGGCACCCTAAGAGCGAGGGGTGAAAAGGATGGGCCCACTAGTAGCCAGTACCTAGGCGCATGAGCGCCGTCAGGCATCCCGGCCCACGTTCGAGTCTCGGTTGGTTCCCAGTCCATGATTTTTCCTAAAAAAAGGCAACGAACCCTTGGGATCGGCCAAACAGACCTAAGAACTATATGGACTGACCGCCAAGAGTTTGGAGTCGGTCACCAGATGACCCATGCCGGAACCCCACAAATGGGAAGCCAGGGCCCCACTCGAACTAGCCCGTTAATAGCTCATCGAGCACCATGTTTCATCCATCAAGGAAAAACGTGGCACGACTCAGCCCTTCGTTTTATCAAAAAAACAATTGAGGGATGACGATCACAAAGATGAGCCAACCCTCGACCGGACCCCTACTACACGCGGGGGTTCGAGGAAAGTCAGACTCGCAAGGAGACCAAACACACGGTCGTAGTACGATGGTGGACCAATCGGATCCTAGGGACCGGAATCAAGAAAATCTTTCTGACCTCCGAATCCTACGGTTACATGCCCCTGAGAAGGCCGATCGTGACAAAAGGGAACCGCTGCCCTACTAGGACACGATGCGGGCTACAAAAAGAAGGACAAGGCCCTTAGAGTCCCCCATTTGAAAAAGCCTCCAAATGAGTAGTCTACTCCTCCGCAGGCTCAGGGGCTACTATCGAGTATCGATATTAGGGATACCCAAAGCAAGAAGGTTAGCGCCCATGCTGATTTCCCCGGATGAAGCAAGACGTATTAAAAGGTCTCGTCCGACCCCAAGGCCACGGGGGTCTCACCTAAGGCAGCGGGCTCTACCTCGCCCGACCCCTTGGGTGTGGGCTCCGTCTCGTCCGACCCCAAGGACGCGGTTTTTGCCTCGCCCGACCCCTTGGGTACAGGCTCCGTCTTGCCCGACCCCAAGGCCACGAGGGTCTCACCTAAGGCCACGGGCTCCGCCTTGCCCGACCCCTTGGGCGTGGGCTCCGTCTCGCTCGACCCTAAGGGCACGATTTCCATCTTGTCCGACGGGAACCCATACCGCCGCCAACCACTCTAGGTCCAAGCGTATGGGCCTAGGTCAAAACTCTGACACCAAGGAAGAGACTAGCATGCCTCGATGTTACCCGTGGCCATGACGGGCCATACTTAAGGATTCACATCAAGAACAGCGTCGGGCGTGCCGGTGCTGTTCTGCCTAACCCTCGTACAAACGCTGACAGATGCGTCAGTTCACCACGACGTCCACCAGAATGAAATGGAACGCCATGACCAGCAGATGATGCCTACGCATGGCGCCAGTAACGAATAGGGCCATGATGTGGAGCTGTCCATGTTGATATCTACAGGATCAATGGGACCCGCATGAAGAAGAAGAAGGACCCGACGATCCTAGAAGCCTTCTTCTCTCTCGTTCTTCTCCTTTTTCCCTGTTGTAACCCGTGCTTTTCCTTCACCTATAAAAGGGAAAGCCGGGCACCCCATGAAGGGGGATCTAGATCGGCACGAGACCGAACCACGAGATAAAAGCACAAGAGCAGCGATCGAGCTCTCAGCATCCATTCACTCCTTTCACCAGAGACTTGTGATCCTTTCCCTCTCTCACCTGTCTGTAACCCCTACTGTAAACCAAGTGTCGGTAACACGAGCAGCAGCAAACTGAACGTAGGGACGTTTTTAAAGTGCCCTTGTGCCTTCGGGTCTTGTACGTGACTCAGACTCTAGAACAACTCGCGATCACGATGATACAAGTCCGAAGGTATGTTTGCTAAGAACATCTCCAAGAGTACCCTATTTCCTTTCATAATCTTTGGTTTTTAGCAAGATGAGAAAAAACTCCTCTCCAACAACTCATAATCCTTGCTCCTAAAATTTATGCACTTGAGAAATCTTCCTCCGTCGCGCGTAACTTTACGCGTAGTCGCGGTCGCGCGGATACTGCTTGCTTCCCCGTGCGTATCGGTGCGGTGGAAGGGTCTGTGAAAGAATAAGGAGTAGGAAAATGTTCCTAATGCAAATGTACGAGAGAGAAAGAATATATAAAAGTGATTACGATAATTTAGAAAGAGTACAAGATTGATGCTGTAAAATTATCTTCTATATTTTAGGAGTGAATTATTGAAAACTCTTAGAGATGACCTATTTTTTCTCTCAATACCTTTTTGGGAGTTACAAAACTATATATTTTTAGGAGCAAAAAATATGATACTCTTGGAGATGCTCTAATAGTACCTGAAAGAGAACTATATAAAGAAAACCAAGCAATGATGTATTTACCTAAGTATTAACAGATTGTTACTAATTAAATTCTTCTTGTTTTCGATAGGGAAAACAGATTGTTTGCAAACTAGCCCCTTGAACGAAGAGCATATGCCCCAAGTGCATGCAAATTTAAATATACGGCTCTCACCTAGCTTGCCTACTCTTTCATCAAGGATACAAGAAACAAAAAATCCTAGCTTGCCTACCATGTATATGACATAAAATTTACGTCACACCTTTCGCAATATATAAACAGTTTAATTACGTCACACTGTCAAATATCGATTTGTAACAGGAAATATTGTAGACCGTCAGTAATTTTCCAACAGCATGCAGCCAAGCCGTAACTCTCATGTCATGTGTGTCCGTGGTACCCCTTGCGCAGGACGAAGACGCCCCAAGGACGCTGCCATCTCCTTGAGGTTGAGGCTAGCAGCGGCCGGCGTCACCTCGGTCCCCGTTGTCGAAGCTTTCACATCCGGCCAGCCGGCCAGGCGAGGCGGCCAGCGTGGTGTCGTGATAGGATATGCACAGCCCGAGCCCGCTCATCCTATCATGCCCGCCGTGCATCCTGGCCAGTCTTTCTCAAAACCCTAGCCACGCCCACGCGGCGGTGGCGAAGTGTCGTACCGATGCACTCCTACTTGTGTGGAAAAAAATCGTATCACCAACGCCGCACAGCGAGGGCCAGACACCAGGTCCACGGCGGCGCGCCAAATTCCATCACGCCATCTGTTCGGCCAGTGCAGACGCCCTGCCGCCCTGGGCACGCGCGCGCCAGTACTTCTCGCACGTCGCGGCCACAGGCCGGCGGCACGTACTGCCGATGAAGGAGGAGGACGACGGAGCGGTCCATGGCATGGCAGCCGCCCTAGGGCGCACGAGCGCGCGCGCGGGCGGACGGCCGGCGTCCCTCCACGGCGGCACCGGCCCGCACGCGCGCGGCAATGAATGCGCGATGCCACGGCGCGGCGCCCCCAGGCCGCCGTGCGGTGCGGCTACGTGGCCCGCGGCGCGACGACAGCTACGGCGGACGCCCTGCTTTAGGGCGGTAACGACCCGCTGGCCAGCCACGGCGCTGCCCTGCCGCCGAGGGAACGACGGCGAGCCGCACCGCTCACACGTAGTACCGCGTCTGCGTCGGGACCAACCTCGGCTAGCGGACAAACCGTGGCTTTTTGCTGATATTTTTACAGACTCGGCGGGTCTCTCAGCTCTGCTGGCGCTCTGCCTCAGCATGGTCCTCCATCCGACCGAAAGCTCGGTTTGGGGTTTTGACTGCTCACTGCTGCCCTGCTACGCGGCGCGCTGTGGTTCCTCCGGCGGCGGCCGTCTTGGAAGCTTTGACCGCTTATTTGACCTCGCGTTGTTCTCACTGAAATTTCTAGAATCTTCGCGAGATGCCGAGCGATAGTGATACACTGATACCTGGGCGCGGCATTGCGATTGCGACGGTGAAATTCCGTGGGTCCTTGGACAAACTTGTGGCACTCCACGACGCCCGTCGTCATTGGTTGGATTGCATGTACTACCGGCAATGCTGGCCATGAAGTGAGGTTTGCCGAGAAAAGATTGCACAATGCTCGTTAGTCGTTTGCGTTGCACACAGTCAACATCACGGCAGGGCTTGGCTCGTCGTCGTCTCTTCAACCTTTCAATGTTTCTCAGGGGCCCGGGAGGCTCAACTGCTGCCACGAAGACCGATCAATCGATGAGGTACTCCAGTTCGTTTAGGAGTTCTCAAACTCGGTTTACTGCTGAAAACGAGAGCTCATCAGGTATAGGCTACACGCACGCCTGAGAAGGACCCCGAATTAAACAGACCGACCAACCAATGACCACGACGATCACGTTACTCATCATTGACTAGAACTAGCAGCTTCTACCCCTACTGTACTAGTACTGCAACTGCAAGCAGCTGGCGTGGCCGTCCTGGCGTGGCCGGTGCGGTGGCCATATCACCGCTCGCCACTTGGGGCCATGGGTGTAGCTTGCAAGTCAACATACGGCCCCGGCGGCCCCGCCGTTCCGTCGGCGACACTTGTCTGGCCACAACCACACGGCTCCGCATTGTTTATGCACCATCACACATGAAAGCGCACACCACCGCCAGGCACCGGCGGAAACTCCATCGCTGGGATCACGCCACCTGTCGACTGCAGTTCGCGAGCAGGCAAGCCTCTCGCGGAGGCAAATGCAATTATACCTGACGCACTGTTGGGTCGCAATTATTGGGCAGTGGAAATTCTAGGCCCGCGCTGCTGATATAGGCTGTTCGGTTGGCTGGTTCGTGAGGAAGTACTGCTGGCTGGTTTTTGTGAGAGAAAAATACTGTTTCGATTAGAAATTTACGATCGTTTACGATAAGCTACAGCCAAACGAACATGTTGGTGCCGTGCTGACGCTCGATGAACAGAGCGAGCGGGAAAAAGTACTCCTGAGCTGATGAAGCGACAACCGCAAGAGAAAAGGGTGCGATGCACTGCCCTTTTTTTTCCTCGTTCGTTTGGCTGATAAGTCATGACTGAAAATACTATGAATTGATTTGCTATAAGAGAAAAATAATATTCGTTGATTAAAAAAATAAGACTTATAAACCAAACAAACAGTACGTTTGTTCGCCTTTTTTGGATGGAGAGGAGATAGCTTTGTCGATCTTCCATCCATCTCCAGCGAAAAAGCCATGAAAAAAGAGCTCTTGCACCACGCGCGGATCTATCCTCTTTTCTTTTCTCTTTGGGCGCTTTTAGCGTGGGTTTTTGGCAAGCGACTTGAGGATTGAGGTCGATCTGTTGGCCGTAGCTAAGATGCTGTAGTGCTTTTGTAGACGACATTGTTACGTATGTTGCTAGCACTGCTCACTGGCCTGTCAATCTTAGCAAAAACTTCAGCGCAATCCACAGAGCAGATCAAAGCTTTATCGGGCCTTAACCATTTCTGGTATGTATATGCATGCGCTTAGCTGAAAAGACAATACTACAGGTTACACGGCGACACCGCAAAGCTCACGTACGTGTCCAACACCATACCTTGTGAGAAATGTGCGCACAGCTAGCGTTGCTCTCGTTGTTGGTCACGTAGTACGTGCTTACTCTAGTCTAGATCCCGGCCCGTAGCCTAAACTTTGTTTTGAAGCTAAGGGTGCGTGCAGGCGATGCTTATCCAGAAACGGGCCGGGGCGGGGGAAGGCTGCATGAGCACTCAAGTCAAGCGGCACAGGCGCCTTTCCCCTTTCGGCACGAAAATGACACACATGTTGATGTCAACCGCGCGCGGACGACAATTATTATGACTTGAGCGGCAGATCGAAGGCCCATGTTCAGTCGTTCAGATTCCTAATGCTCCTTCCACATTGCAACAAAAAAGCATCTATCTATGACACACATCTTGCTTGGTCACAAACTAGTGTGTACTAAGCACAGCAGCATCTGCCCGCAGATACGCACGGGATCGCGAGCACATCAGCACCGCGTGTGTGGAGAGATTTGCTGAAACCATACCGTTTGGCCTCAAGAATCTCCGGACAGAAAACTGGCAACTAACAAGTTGTCCGAGCTTAAAAAAATGTACTGATGGCAGCGTGCATTAGCTCAGGACTGAAGGGGATAAGAGCCCACTCGCTGTTAATTACTGTAATCTGAGGCTCGATCAGTAGCTCGATCCATCAGGGCCCTTATTATGCTTTGATATTTAGTAAGACCACGAAACGCTCCAAAGGCGTAGCGATCTGGACCTAACTAGTATACTACGATGAGGGGGGTGGCAGCTAGCCGCGCTTATTTAATCTGATCCGGAAGGGTTAAACAAGTGTGTGTTTATGTCATGCCGTGATCCAGCGCTGGAATTAGTTGTGTCGTGACGTCGGGTAGGCCTGCAACACGTATACTAAAATATACATACAGTGCTCCCTCCCTATGCAGTCGTTATCTATATGTTCGTTCAAATCAAACTTGAAAAAACCACACAGGTTAGAGCACGTCATCATCGCTTCTCGATCCCAAACAAACAAACGCATAACGAATCCTCCCTCCGTCCCCAATCCAAAGTAAGGGCTAGTTCGGTTCTCGGGGAACTGAGGGCTAGGAACCATTCCAACATCAATGGTTCCAGGCTCTCAATCCCTGGGAACCAAACAAGGCCTGAAGGGGAATTTTGGACCGAATTTAGTCCCAACGTTTCTCGACGACGTCTGCTAGCTGCTCCGTTCCGCAATTCTCAGAGCCAACGAAGGTCGTCCAAAGAAGACGTAGAAGAAATGTCCTGTCCGCCTGCCTTACACTCCGGCCAAGTCTTTCTTGCGTCCCTTAGCTTGGCGCGCGAGTTTCAACATGTACAATCAGATAATATTCTCAGGCAGCAGTCGGGTGGGGGTGGCCGACATTTGGTTATTCTATTCCGAATTTCCGATCAATCGACACAGCCAGCCATACAGGTGTCTCGTTACATTATTTGAGGGCAAGGACAAGTAACGGTGTAACGCCCTGATACTTCACGTGATACGAGCCAGTCGTGCAGGCCGCGAGGGAGATCACAGGTTTCGTCTCGCATCGCAGGCACTCAGGCAGGCAAAAGTACGCGTAGGACGCTATAGCCGCAGCCATGGCTCACCGCGAGATCTTTTCTGCGCGGGGGTTTCCGTGCCGCTGACCAGCTGTGCGCTTCATAATTGATAGGGCCAGATTGCGCTGGGCGCTGCTGCATCGGCGCTGAGCGCGCGTTTAGTTCGCGAAAAATAAATAATGGCCATCGTAGCGATTTCGTTTTTATTACGGTAATTAGTGCTCAATCACGCTAATTAGACTTTTCCGCGCGGGGGTTTCCGTGCCGCTGACCAGCTGTGCGCTTCATAATTGATAGGGCCAGATTGCGCTGGGCGCTGCTGCATCGGCGCTGAGCCGCTGAACTTTGTCCCTTTAAATAGACACAGGTCATCTCAACCCTGTAGCTAGGCCTCTTCTTCTCTCCTTCTCTGTCTTACTCCATCTCCAGCAGTCCAGCTCACCAGGACCAGGAGGAAGAAATCGCATAGCCTTCTTCGCCCGTCTGCATCCACACTCGAACAGTTGAGTTCCTCCTCTCCCCAACCCCAGTTGCTTTATCTCCTCGCGTTCTAGCTAGAACCGTATCGGCAGCAAGAAAGGAGCAGCTAGCAGGCGGGAATGACGTTCTCACCGTACGACGTCGTCGAGGGATTAGTAGGTGGCTCCTCGTTTTCCTCCGGATTTTTCAGCTCGATTCCACGATCTTTGAAACAGTTTTTCAATTCAAATGTACTTTAACATTTCAATATATACTGCTGCTGCTAGTAGCACCAGGCATTTTCTTTAGTTTTTCCGACGGCACAACTTGCCCCCGATCCACCAAAAAATAACGCCTTTTCGTTTCTGGGCGAAAAGTATGCCGCTTCGCCGTACATTACGCCAAGTTGCACTACGGTTCCCGATGTTGATTATTGGTCCCCCACTGCCAACGTTTTAAGGATAAGACCAGTTGCTTCGCTCCGTTTCGCTCACTGGTTGTGTTCGTCGTGCTTTGTGTCGTGCGCGTCCGCGTGCAGACTGCAGCGACGGGGAGCAGGGATAGTGGTAGTGGCGGTCTCTGCTGCTGGTGGAGTGGTGGCTTCGATTCCGGGGGCAGGCGGTGGCTTCTGGTCTCAAGAATCCCGGAAAGGCCGCCGGAAAGGGTGGAGCGGGCGGGCGCAATTCCGGTTCTTGTTCGATTGGCGTTCTCTCTGATTGGTTGTGCTTGCGTACAAGTTACAGTCTCTCTCTTGGGCTCTCCTTTTTGCCGGAACATTTCTCTCTCGAAATCCATTGTATGCTGACAAAAAAGAAAAGAATTCCCAAACCCTCGTTTGTTCAGTATCTTCTGGTTCTGCCGTGAATTCTCCGTGTGCGGTGAATTTCTTTCTTCTTCTTCTTCGTAGCCTTTTTGTGTCTCTGATGTCGTAGCGAATTCCTCATGCTTGCAGATAACTAAGCAGGCCGCCGCACAGGCATGGGGTGCGGGGCGTCGAGCCAGAAGGACGCCGGGGCGCCCCGGAGACGGCCGGGGAGCGTCGGCGACGTGGTCGTCTTCCTCCCGGGCCTCCGGGTGCCGAGGACCGTCGACTTCGCGCAGGCGCTCGGCGACTGCGTGGCCAGGAGCATCGTGGACCGGCTGTCGGCTCTCAGGTCGCGAGTCGTCGAGATGGCAATGCAAGAATCGGCGGCGGCGCTCAAGCCCAGGCGGAGGACGGCGGCACGGCACGGTGTGTAGAGTAGAGACTAGACTGCTAGAGGAGGGGCTGGTACAGCGCCTGGATTGGTAGTTTGGTACCTAGTTTTGTCTGTAAGCCCAAGGCTTCACTGCTCACCTGGGCTGCCGGTTTGCTTCTGTGTGTGCAGGGTCCAGTACAGCCAATCTTCTGCAGGCCCTTGAAGACTACTTGCCAGTTCTGCTAGGACTAGTAAAAGAAGGTGAGGAGCAGCTGCGATAACGTGGTGGTTTGGTTGCTTTTGTTTTGGTTCACAGTTTTGTTGTTCTGAATTCTGATTCACCCAGTCTGCAAAATGTGCAGGTAGCATCTTGAGGCACAAAGTGCAGTTCACCTGGAGTAACCAAGAGGATAATGCTGAGGTATGTATGTCCAGCCCTGAATTTCGTGAACTTGCTGCTGTTTTGTTACTCCAAACCAGCTATGTAAATTCAGCTCTCTTTTTTTCAATCACAGGAGACGGCCATTTCAGATGCCTGGTACGAGGTGCTGTCCGTGCTGCATTTGATGGCCATGGTCTGCTTGCTGCAGGCCAACACCCTGCTTCTCCCCAGGTCATACGGCGATGGCTACGCCCCAAGAGTTTCTGAAGGTACCGCAACTGTTAACTGTTAATTCAAAGTGTTGTTGTCTTGGAGACTGCGGTTGCAAGTTTCCTACATTTGAATTAGGCCATTGAAATATGCTAATGATTTTTCGTGCATTGAAGTACTTCTGTCTGTAGTGCTCATACGCTGATCAGGCCACATATTTCCAATGTGCTGCAGAGAGTAGACGGGCCACTGTTGATGTCTTCTTGAAGGCAGCTGGATACCTAGACTGTGCAATTCGGCATGTACTTCCGAAGATGCTGCTGGAACTAAGGTTCTGTACTCTTGAGAAACTTCCTAGCATTGTTAGGCTTCAATTCAAATTTAAAGACATCTACTGAAACATTCCCCTTTGACATGTGAATTACAGGAGACAACTTCCAGTAGACCTGGCTGAAGGAAACCTCAAAGCTCTAAGCCTGCAAGCCTTGGGTCAGGTACTGTCTTCTCAACTCTGCAAATTGGATTACCTAATTTTCATAACTTCTCAAATAGTGCCACAATTTAAATCAACAGTTCATTTGTTTTGATGATATTTTTTTTTCTAAGAGAACACTGAAGATATTATGCTTGCATGTATTTCTTTTGAACGAATTGGCACAAGATAGTGCCCATTTCATAGAAAGAGAAGGGTGATAATTTTGAACAATATATTACCTATTATTGCTGAGCAACATAGGTAGGTTTCAATTTTGAACAGCACAATTTGGTACTACTTGAGTTGCAATTTTGCTTTGAAAAGCATAAGAAACCTACTATCAGCATTCTATCAACACTTTGTCATATCTGTTACATTAGTCCTATTACCTGTGCTTTTGCTAGACACTAAATTTGATATTAGATATTACACTTTTGTTCTGAACATTGGTATTCTTCTTCCTGTAGGGAGTTGACATGCAGCTCGGTTTGGCTATTGATAGTCCAAAGGCCACTTTAGCAGTAAAACGGCGCTTGGCCTGTGAGATGGTCAAATATTGGCAACAAGTTCAAGAGAGCATTCCAGAGCTTCCTATCTCTGATGGATGGGGGAAAAAGCACCGGCTATTTGTAAAGTGGAAATATGTTGAAGCGAAGGTGTATAATCTATGCTACTACTATCATTCTTTTTAAGTGCAAATTCTTGTCTAAATCAAACAGGCTAAATTTTCTTCAGATGATACATTTCTCTAATGTGTAATCTTTGAAGCATTTCTACTGTATGACATATATTATTTTACATGTTTATCTCAGGCTGCAGCATACTATTTCCACGGTTTGATTCTTGACGAGGGAAATACCGAGAAATCCCATGGAATGGCAGTAGCTGCACTCCAAGCTTCAGAGGAATTTCTGAAAGAAAGCAAAAGGGTTTCGGAAGCCTTCCATGCAACTCCTCCAACATCGAGGCAAGATTTCCCCTCATACTTGACTATTCACCACATATTATTGGTGCTTAATAATCTGCTTGAGGAACATCTGTTGTTGTGAGTTGTAACAATAGTCAGGGAGACTGAATTCCATACCTGTAATTTTGCAGGAGTCCCAATCCATTAGGAACAGCAAAATATCTGTTTGACAAGATCCCAAGACATGCTTCCAGCAAGGTCCGAATCAACCAGGACCTGTATACTCAAGAAAAGTAAGAACCTTCAGAAAAAAAAAGTGCTCACAACAAACATACTGGAATCGTGAACCTCATGAACTGATGTGTAAGTATTTTGGGGAAACTTGCAGGGTCATTGGAGCTCCACCCCCGTTACCAGATTTTGCGCTGGCGCTAACACCTGAAGACTATGATCTTCCTACACTAGATCCACTTTGGAACAAAGAAGACACAGGTCATTAAGTGTATATGCGGTAGAATGGTTGCTTCTGGCAAAAAAAATTGGCTCTGGATAGAAAGGAAGGACCAAGATCTACCATGTCAAAGTTGAACATGGTAACGAATGAAGTGTACAAAATATTTTCAAACAAAATTACATGTCAACAAAATTAAGCAAGGCCTGAAGATAATCTGAAGAGCTTTGTACAGGCGATTCTTCTTCTGACAAGGGAAATGCCATGTCAAAGGGTTCATTCATCATTGTCGATCCTGATTCCTGATGCTTGCATTTTGTCAACGACGGGTTTTCAGCATTCCATATGGAACTGGAACCAGCCTCTGATCGAAAGTGGCAGCCTTCAATTTTTTTTAGTCATAAAACATTTACAATGGAACCTTAAAACATACCCTGGAACTGAGCAGTTTATATCAGACGAATAGGATATTCAAATAATCAGTGGATCAGTGTGGCCAAAAAGTTATCCCTTCCCACCATTCAGTCATAAAATTTTACTTCTGAATTTTCGAATGCAAAAAAAAAAAAACCCTCCATATGATCTCTCTTGATCAACTACGAGAGGTGATTCACAGCTAGATAGTACGACCCAACTAACACAAACGATGCAATTCCACTACGGGCCATTCGTAGGCCAATGCCACGGAACAAGACATTCCTATCAGCTGGGGATATTCCTGTCTTCCTCTCTATCCACGTTCCTGGTGCTTTCCACTTAAGAAACTTCCTCTCCATTGCGATATACTGCCAAAAAGAGAGAACAGAAACAAGGTGTATCACATATAGAAAAAAAAAAAAAAAAAGGAAATTTTAAGTTTGAAGACGAAAAAAGAATATCACAAGCAAAAAGGGATAAACTAGTTAAAGTACAGACATGCCAAACCTTAGGCACCACAGTACATTCTGAACGACTTTTGGCAGTATCAAATGTATGTGAAGCAGCAGCCGCTACCGCTCCTGCGAAGCCTGCAGCAAAACTAGAGGCAAAAGGGGGTACAGGGCCTGCTTCTTCTAGATTCCTGAAATGTGGCAAAAGATTAGGTTAAACTAAAATGTTACTTCATGATGTTACCACGCTGTCCCTATCATTACTTCAAATCAAATTCGCTTGCATCATTCCATACCTAGGTTCAGGGCTCATATTTACTGCCTTCCAGGTGAGCATCGCTGTGTGTAGGAATTGCCAAGTAGAAAAGAACATGCCACCAAATGCACAGTCTCGAGCTATCCCTGATCTGAGCCCTCTCCAAAGAGCACCCCATCCTTCAAGCAATATCACTCTAGAAGGTAGGTGCACATCAGACGGTAATGGGGGTTTCCCAGAGCCAGTAAGCATCCATGGGTGCTGTTTCAGAGCACCCAACATGTCAGGATGCTTGGGAGAAAGATGAGATAAAAGGCTCACTGTGTTGTTCCACACCCTTAGATCAGGAACATAACCTGGCAACAGTTTGGAAAGCAGTGGAAATGATTCTTGAGCAACATTTGCAGGGCCCATAGCTTTTGAAGGAACCACAGAACTAACTTGGTTTCGAAGTTTGAAAAGTTCAAATGGTGTGCAGAAAACAGCCTCTACAGCACCAGCAGCTATGCCAGCCAACATAGCCTCAGAATAATAGACATAGTTGTCCTCCCTTCCATCTTCCAAGACATATACAAGAGTCAAGACAGCGGTCATTTGCCATATATTTCACCATGAGTTAGACGGAGGAAAATTAAATTGGTTAACTGTCGCCAATAATACTAGAAATTATATTCCATCCAAGAACAAACTTATGTTACCATAGGCAGATTAAATCATCAGAAAGTAAATTGAACTATCAGGAAACGAATGCCATTCAAAATGAACTGCTTTTTGTAGTAATGAAGCAAAATAAAAGACAATGTTCGCTTTCTATAAAAGCAGGGTTTTCCTCCATCAAAAAAATAAAATAGAAGACAACGTGACACAACTTTCAGAGGTAAGAATTAGACATGCAATGCAAATACTGATAACAAAGTGGCATAGGGCAAGTAGTCCTAAACAATGTAACTGTGGGAAAACATGTCTTTACCTTTATAGAAGGCTGTTAAAAGTTCATAGGTCCCAAAACGTGCTCCCAACCCAGGAAGTTTACCCATTATGGACCATCCGATGCCACTGTAAAAACCTAGAAGACATACAATGATTTAGAATATGGTAATTTCATATGTGAAGTAACACATAACTAGATCCGAAGCCATTAGACATGAACTAGAAAATGTTATACAAAAATCAGGATTCATATGGCTTTCCTAATACTACATCTTTCCCTCAAGAAAGTTTTTAATGGAACAGGCACCTAAAGAAACATGGAGAATTGTAAGTCTGTAGACTGTAAACTTAAGGACAACTACTAGCGCCGGCGCGTTCCAAATTTTGTAACAATTGCGGATTTGTAATTTCACAAAAAAAAAACACAGCATAACTAAATTTGCAAATTTTTTATTTAGAATTGGTAGGTTTGTCAGGTAGGCTCAACAGTCAACAATCAACGATTAAATCATCAGACAATTCTGGCCTAGCACAGCATGGCAACTAAATACCGTCAGCTCTGCCAACTCCAACAGTTCACACATCTCAGTAGCAATGCAAATAAGGGTGAATCACAAATACTCCAACCGCAATACTTAGTCCCAACTCCCAATATCAAAGATATCTATCAACTGAGCAACCAAAAACCTGCAGGGCCGGAAGCGGCCATGAGCCGGTCCACCACCTGCCGGAGCCCCATCTTCTGCTTCTGCCCCGCCGCTCCCAGCTGCAGAGGCAAGAAAACACCGCGCAGACCCCAAAATCAGACCTTGAGAAAGCAACAGTACAGCAACACAAGGAGGAGAGGGGTGCGAGTGCGCTCGCCTGGAGGAGTGTCTTGACCGTGTCGAGGGGGTACACGGCGATGGCAGAGGCGCTTATCGCCGCCGCACCGGCGACCGCGTGGCCCGCGAACACGCTGTCCCCCAGCGGCTTGCTGCCTCCCACCATCTCGGCGGCCTGCAAGGCTGGAACACACCCTCCCCCAAAAATGGCGAAAAGCGGTGAGCGAGGAATTTGGGGAAGACAGGAACAGAGAAGCCGCGGGGGAATTTGGGGGCCCATTACAGAAACCTGCCTACCTCGATTTTTTTTTAACATTTTTTTAAACTAATTTTAAATCTAATACAATTTTATTTCTTTTTCTCCAAAACTAACACTTTTGGCCGCGCGCTATTGCCATGGCGGCTGGCTCGCGCTAATGCCACGTCATGCATGGTGGTGGGCGGGAGGATGACGTGGCGCGTCATCGTGGTGGTCTCTGCCGCGCCATCCATCTTAAGCGGCGCTCAGGACGCCCGCCAAATACTGGTGGCGCGGTAAGGCCCAGTAAAAGCCGACGAAGCAAGTGTTGCGCTAGCCTACTAAAAATACAAGCCACCTACCACAATTCTAGTTTTTATAGTTTCTAACCACATAATGGCTATGTCACTATACTAAGTTAGTGTGCTCTCAAAGGCTAACTAAAGAGCCACATTAACCAAACTAACAAGCTTTCACAACTAGCTACACTGAAGAGCTTGATAACTAGTTTACGATAATATAAAGAGAGTGAGTAAGATGGTTATACCGCCGAGTCGAGGAGTGAACCAATCAATCATAAGAATGAATATCAATGAAGACCAATCATCTCGGAATCAAATGATGACACAATGATTTTTTACCGAGGTTCACTTGCTTGCCGACAAGCTAGTCCTCGTTGTGGCGATTCACTCACTTGGAGGTTCATGCGCTAATTGGCATCACACGCCAAACGCTCAATAGGGTGCCGCACAACCAACACAAGATGAGGATCACACAAGACACGAGCAATTCACTAGAGTACCTTTTGACTCTCCGCCGGAGAAATGTCAAGAACCCCTCATAATCACCACGATCGAAGCCGGAGACAATCACCAACCTCCGCTCGACGATCCTCGCTGCTCCAAGCCATCTAGATGGTGGCAACCACCAAGAGTAACAAGTGAATCCCACAGCGAAACACAAACACCAAGTGCCTCTAGATGCAAACACTCCAGCAATGCACTTGGATTCACTCCAAAACTTACGAACATGTTAAATCTATGATGGAGATGAGTGGGAGGACTTTGGCTAAGCTCACAAGGTTGCTATGTCAATACAAATAGCTAAAAGAGTGAGCTAGAGTCGGTCATAGGGCTTAAATAGAAGCCCCCACAAAATAGAGTCGTTGTACCCCTTCACTGGACACAACGCGAGATAACCGGACGCTCCGGTCTGATCGACCGGACACAGGACCCCAGCGTCCGATCGCCCGATGCTTGCCACGTGTCATCGGCTTCAAACGCTGATCGCCCGATCTCAACGGTCATCAGTACATTTAAGTAGTGACCGGACGCGCTGCTCAAAGTGACCGGACGCAGGACCCCAGCGTCCGGTCATTTCTAGTAAGGTTCCATTCGTGAAAATTCACGACCGGACTCACCCAGCGTCCAGTCACTCAACGTCTCCCCTGTGCGTTGCATATGTCATCATACGTCATACTAACCGGAGTCAGGCCCTGAGCGTCCGGTCATTTCTCGTGCCAGCGTCCGGTCATGAGACCGAAACCGCGCGCGTACTGCTGCCACTGACCGAACGCGCCGGTCCTACCGAGACCAGCGTCCGGTCACTTACAGTGACCACGTTCACCTGGGTTTAGCCACCGGACACGTCCGTTACACTCTGTGAAACCCTATCTTTTCTGTACAGGGCGTCGGTGGCACCGTCGAACTGTCCGCACTCTACGGGCGGATACTCCGCCGGTGAAGTTTCTAATCCTTTCTCAAATGTGTCAACCACCAAGTATATCACCTTGTGTACATGTGTGTTAGCATATTTTCACAAATATTTTCAAGGGTGTTAGCACTCCACTAGATTCTAAATACATATGTAATGAGTTAGAGCATCTAGTGGCACTTTGATAACCGCATTTCGATACGAGTTTTACCCCTCTTAATAGTACGGCTATCGAACCTAAATATGATCACACTCGCTAAGTGTCTTGATCACCAAGATAAAATGGCTACTACCACTTGTACCTTTGCCTTAAACCTTTTGTTTTTCTCTTTCTTCTTTTCAAGTCCAAACGCTTGATCATCACCATGGCATCACTGTCATCATGTTATGATCATCACTTGCTTCGCCACTTGGAATGTGCTACCTATCTCATGAACACTTTGATACACTAGGTTAGCACTTAGGGTTTTATCAATTCACCAAAACTAAACTAGAGCTTTCAGTATGACCGCAGGAAGAGGTACAATACCAAGGATTACCGCGTGACACACAACACGTACATCCAATTGTGGCAGACCAGGGACCGAATAGCCATTCTATCCGGGTCCCCACATGACCAGCACACCTTCGACGAGTACCTACGGTTGCTTTCATAGGTCTACGAGGGCACATATCAAGCTTCATAGGTCTACGAGGACACATATCAAGCTTCACAGGTCTACAAGGACATATATCAAGCCCCCGTATACTGAGGAGGCGATTGATGAGGACAACGAGGAAGATATGATCGAAGATGTGTACGACGTTGCCACTAGAACGACACACAACTACAAAGAGACCTGCTTCAAAGATACGTGGTAAGATACTCGAATGGTACAATTTGTTATCCATTTGGTATTAAGTATGTGTACTAAAACTGTCCAACCGCGTTTCTGTACCCAGGCGATACAATTGTCAAGGTTGTCCAACGAAGCAGCGTTTCGGCTTCACGAGTCTAGAGGACAGGGGCCAGACGTTCTCGAGGCTTTTATGGAGGTAAACATAAACTTGTCTGTTCCGAAAATATTTCTTTAGTGTATATGCGTTTAGAAAATACACTAACTTTAACGTCTATTCATGCAGAAGGTAAAGCGGAGCTGCAGGAAGCTAACTCAGAAGTTGAGCTGCATGGACACTCCTTGGGTGGAACCCGATTACCAGACGTGGTCGGGTGCCACGTCTTCTGGCTCTTTGAGGACACCAGTCGGCTCTTCTCAGTCGATGACAGGTGCCGCTCCCGCTGTGCATACACCACCACATTATAACGCTGGGAAGGACCCTGCAAACGAGGACGACGATGACGATGACGACGACGACCCCCCGGGCTTCCGCATACAGCACCACTAGTGGGACCCTTGGCAGCAGGACGAGATCGACATGTCTCAGCTAGGTGGTGCCCCGCTTGGTACCTGTAACAGAACCGACCAATTATACGAAATTAAGTAAGAAAATCATCCACCAGAGCAGACGATTTAGCAAACTTAAGCCCGTATAACCCGGTAGTCCGTGAAATCACAAAGGATTTCAAACCAACTTCCATTCTAGCCAAGATTGTAATAAGTTTAGCGGTCACCATCACATATTACATAAAAAGTTGCATCTCAGATACATCAGAGTTTATACATAGTTATTACAAAACAAGTTCGAATAAAAGTAGCGGAAGCCATTTGTTCAAACCACACACACACGCACACGGAGTTCAAATACAGTGCCAGTGAATGATCATCTCCAACAAAAGCATCAGACGAGACGTAAGGAATGACCATGCCCATGGTCCTAAGCATCACCCATCGCAGGATAAAGGCAGTTGATACAGTAGCCGTAATACATCTGCCCATCTGCAACAAGTGAGAATAAAACCCTGAGTATGAGAAGGTACTCCGCTAGACTTACCCGACATAACCAAAAATAAGTGACACCAAGGATTATGAAGGGCTTTATAGTAGGGTAGCTGACTCATTTGCAAAAAAAAGCATTTTTAGCATTTCAAGACCCTTTTCAAAAGCATTATTGTCAAGTTAATTGTTATTAACCTGTCGACTAGATTTGCACCTATACTAGAGCAAACATGTGATTAAGCCAATAATGATAACCAATGATCATTAACAACTTACATACTGTCATATTCATTATAATTGTCCAAGTGTTCCATAAACATTTACTACGATGAAGTAACTCAAGTCAAGTGCTCACTATCCGGGAGCGATGGCGATTCGAATCGATTCCTAACCAGCTGGTGATTTATTCCTTACACAAACCTCACTCACCCGCTAAAGTGAGGTATTGATCACCGAGTCAACTATCCAGGTATCTCGAGTTTGCTAGAAACCACATGTACCCGGGGGCCGACCGACTGCACTTTGGTCTTATCATCTCGCCCCCGTGTCCTACCACACCTGCTCCGGCACAGTGCGCTGCGGGCAATCTACTCGGCCCGAATAATCTCTCAGCTTCGCGGTCGGAAGGTACTTTATCCGGCCAGCTAAATATAAGGCATGCGTTCAACATGACTCGAGGCCCAACAATGGTCGGTCCTTAATCGACCACAGACGGAAAGCACTCTGGTCCAAAACTACGCAAGTCTCCGTCGGTCTCAACTTCATTTAACACTTAGTTATACCATGACTTCATAGTCATCCAAGCGAGATCCGGTAACCACCTATAGCTCGCGGTGATGGAAATCACCCGACTTCTACCGGTCTAAGCCGCTAAGCATTGACTCATTGCGGATACTAGGGTAACAAGAATATAGTATAACAAAGGTAAACAAGGTATAATGCGAAAGCGGTTGCAAACAACTCTGAACGTAATGCATCAATTAAAGTAAAGCATTTAATTAATAATTGCAACCGGGAGAAAATGCTCAGGGCTTGCCTCTCTTGAAGGAGCTCGAGGCGGTGATCGGGGCACTCTGGAAGTTCCTCAACGTCCTCCTCGTCGGCCGGGCACTTCTGCACGCACCTCGAATGCTCCTCGGGCTCCTCGGGTATGACGTTGGGTTCTCGATTTGCGATCTGTATGATGCAATGTGTGTAAGTGCTTATGCAATCGGTGCATCGAATGAGATGAATACAATGGATATGTTTAAATGCAAGGTAGTCAACATCATCCAAGAACATATACTACGAGCACATGTCATCTACTGCATTCTCTTCTACTACTAATATGTTAAGTCAACACATCTTATTGAATGCTTCAAAGATACACCAAAGCTTCACTAATTTCTTAATCACACTTAAAACAACACTTGCTTAAACCCTAATTAATAATAGGTTTGAATAGCAACATCTATTTTTATTGCTTAGAAAATTACCATAGCACAGTACTACCCTAAGTAGTCTACTATCAGATTTTCATGGTATTTGAATGAGTGGATTAGCCTACACAAAAATAACAAGCTATGTCATGATTATGAACATGAAAATACTTTGTACTGTGAAAAGTGTCAAACAATAGAGTTAGCATTTTTCCTATGATCTTCATAGCATACAATCACTGTACAAAAATTATCACATGCATGTTTTATACAAAGTTTGCTCTCTAGCTTAAATAACAAAAATCAGCCATTAAAGGCACTTGAACTACACCTCATAATTTTTCTATAGTACACGTATGACACATATTTTTCCTAGAAAGTACATTACATAAGAAGATTAACAAACTTGAAATCATATTTTTCTGAAGCCTATAGGTTTTTCTACATATTTTTCAAGTTATCAGCAATATCCATGATTAAATAAAGTTCTACAGAAAAGTATCCCAAAAATGACATGCAATAATTTTTCCCAAGTAGATCTTGTGATATGGAACCTAGAAAAATTTATTTCAACAGATTTGGAGCAAATTTGAGTATCCAAACATTTTCCAAACCATTTCTATTTTCAAATAATAAAGAAAAATTGAAAACGAATCCTCCTATTGCTCTTTGGGCGGCCCATGGAATCACCGCCTTTGCCACACCAACTGCTTGCGCCGAGGGGAGGGGAGGCGGCTGGCGGGGCTCCGGCCCATGGCCTCTTTGGCCCGGCTGACTCGAGAGCGAGAAGCCATCTTGCCGTGCCGTGGCGTCGTGTGGCGGGCGGCTTCGGCCAATGAGGGGCGGCGGCCATTGCTTTGCCGGCCGTGCGAAACAAAGCGAAGCGAGTGCATGCATTCGCGAGAAGCTAACGAATCGGGCGGTAGCTAGGCGAGGTGGAGAAGAGGAGGAAGGTGCCTTCCACAGCGGCCGAGAAACACGGCGGCGCCATGGCCGAGCGGTGGCGGCGCTAGAAGGCGCTACTGGGCTCAACGATCGGCACAAGCGCGACCACCACGTCACGGAGAGGCGGCGAGGCTCTTTGGCGCCACATTGATTGGCGACCGAGGTGGAGAGAGCGGTGAATTTGACCGCGGTGCGGTGGCTATGGCGAGGGGAGAGTGAGCGAGCTCGTCGCAGGGAGAGAAGAAAGGCAAGACGGAGAGAGTGAAGGCGCAAAGCGCCTTGACCAGCAATGTAGGCGGGCGCGAACTCTTTGCGACAGCAGCGGTGTCGACGGCGCATGGCCGCCAGGCGGCGGGATTGCTCTGCCATGGTCGGGACGCCTTGTTGGCGCGTCGGTGGGAAGCGCGAGGCAAAAGCGAACGGCTACTGGTGAAATTTAGCTAAAGCCAAAGGGCGCGAAACCTGTGGTTGGGCAGAGAGGCTCATTCTGCTGCAGCCGGGCGGGCCGGCCGTGGGTAAAAGCAGGCAATGACCCATAAAATGAAGGAAGCATTTTTCAATTTATATTTTCAAGAAATTTTTAAATGCCAGCTTTCAAATATCATTTTGAGCAAGAAAATGACATCTTTTAAAAATGTACCAAAAATGAAAATTGATTATAATGTAATTCTCTACAACTTTGCTTTTATGACCAAAGTCCAATTCTTGATAGATTTTGAATTATAAAATTACAGTCAACTTTAACTCAAAACCCTAATTTTGGAGAATTATTTTTAAGGCAAAATTTGGCAATAATTTGAATACAACCTTTGCTCCAAAATTGGACTAAATCATTCTAGATGATTTACAATGATAGCCAAATATGTTTTACTAGCCTAGCAAACATAATCAGGGCAAAATAACTCTAATAAGTGTATGCAACATTCAGGTTTCACAAACATGTTTCGTATGTTTCGAAGCAGTGTTTCAGTTATTATTTTCATGATTGGGCATGTATGATTAGGATGCTTGATGATGCACGATATGCATGATTTGTAGTGCCTAAATGCTAGCATAACAGTGGGGTGTTACAGCCCTCCCCCTTATAAAAATCTCGTCCCGAGATTTAGGTTACGAACCATTTGTTATAAAAATCTTCATAAGCTTTTTGTAGATATTTTCCCGTTTCCCAAGTTGCATCTCCCTCATCATGATGATCTCACTGTATCTTGTATGTTTTCACCACACTATTCTGAGTAGCACATTCTTTAGTCTCTAACACACGGACTGGTTGTTCACGGTACACCAAATCTGATTTGAGTTGGATGCCTCGAGGTTCTATTCTTTCCTCCGGAACACGCAAACATTTCTTGAGATGTGATACATGGAAAACTAGGAAAACGATACTCATTGTCTCAGGTAACTCTAACTTGTAGGCTACCGGACCTCTTTGTTCCAGGATCTTGTATGGTCCTACGAATCTCGCGGCAAGCTTTCTTCGGACTCCGAACCTTTTCTTCTTCATTGGCGTGACCTTCAGATAAACATAGTCACCAACTTTAAACACAAGGGGTCTCCTTCTTCTGTCTGCATAACTTTTCTGTCGTGATTGAGCCGCCTTCATATTCTACTGAATAATACAAACTTTCTTCTCGGCTTCTTCTACAAAGTCAATGCCATAATACCTTCTATCTCTAGGCTCGACCCAATTCAATGGTGTTCTACATTTTCTGCCATATAAAGCTTCGAATGGGGCCATCTTGATGCTTTCTTGATAACTATTATTATAAGAAAACTCAGCTAATGGTAACCATGACTCCCATGATCCCTTAGAAGACAATACACAGGCTCTTAACATATCCTCCAAAACAGCATTCACTCGCTCAGTCTGACCATCTGTCTGAGGATGATAAGCGGTACTACGAATCAAACTAGTTCCTAAGCCTTTGTGTAAATGTTCCCAAAAGTGAGCCGTGAACTGTGAGCCTCTATTAGATACTATGGTCTTTGGTATACCATACAATCTCACAATTTCTACGATATACTTCTCGGCATATTGAGGTGGTCGATATTCTATTTTGACAGACAAGAAATGAGCGGTCTTGGTAAGACGGTCCACAATTACCCAAATCGAATCATGTCCCTTTTGAGTAGTGGGCAAAGCCAAGATAAAATCTATACTTATATCGTCCCACTTCCAACTAGGGATTGACAAGGGTTACAACATACCAGCATGTTTCATATGAATAGCTTTCACTCTACAACATGTGTCACATCTGACAACATATGCTATAATTTCTTTCTTCATTTTGGTCCACCAATAACGAGATCTTAGTTCTTGATACATCTTACTACTTCCGGGATAGATAGATAGCTTAGAAAGGTGAGCTTCATCCATGAGTTTATTCCTAAGCTCTCGATCCTTGGGAACCACAAGACGGTCGTCAAACCACAACACGCCCTGTTCATCCACTTTAAAGTGCTGAGACGACTTTTCTTTTATTTTCTCTTTGATGTGGAATATTCCCTTGTTGGTTTTCTGGCCTTCTATTATCTTACTCTCCAAAGAGCAACTAATCTGAATACTATGTAACACAGCAGGATGCATCAGATTGAACCCATCTTCAAGTAATGGCTGCACATTCAAGTAATGTGACTTTCTGCTCAAAGCATTTGCCACTACATTGGCTTTTCTAGGATGATATTGCACATTCAAGTTGTAATCCTTGATCAATTCCAACCATCTACGCTGTCTCATGTTCATCTCTAGTTGGGTAAAGATGTACTTAAGACTCTTGTGATCTGTGAAAATGTTGCACACATTACCAAGTAGATAATGTCTCCAAATTTTAGGGCATGTACAACTGCAGCAAGTTCAAGATCATGTGTTGGATAGTTGATCTCGTGCTTTCTCAATTGACGTGATGCATAAGCAATGACTCTCCTTTCTTGCATAAGAACACAACCTAATCCAGTTTTCGATGCGTCGCAAAACACATCAAATGGTTTCTCAATGTCTGGTTGTGATAGAACAGGAGCAGTGGTCAACAGTTTCGGCAAAGTGTGGAAAGCTGCTTCACACTCCTCTGTCCACACAAACTTGTGATCCTTCTGTAGGAGACTTGTCATCGGTTTGGCAATCTTCGAAAAGTTTGGTATAAAGCGACGGTAATAACCGGCTAGTCCTAAGAAACTTCTAATCTCAGGAACTATGGTCGGTGCTTTTCAATTCATAACTTCTTGCACCTTACTTGGATCGACTGAAACTCCATTTTCTAACAGAATGTGACCAAGGAAAGGAACTTTCTTCAACCAAAATTCGCATTTGCTAAACTTAGCATACAGTTGATGATCCCTAAGTCTGGTCAAGACAATTCTCAGATGCTCTTCATGATCCTTCTCGTTCTCGGAGTACGCCAGAATGTCATCGATGAACACCACCACAAACTTATCCAATTCTGGCAAGAAAACTGTATTCATAAAAAACATAAAGTATGCAGGAGCATTTGTCAAGCTAAAGGACATGACAAGATACTCATACAACCCGTATCTGGTGGAAAATGCAGTTTTCGGTATATCCTGTGGCCTAATCTTGATCTGATGATAACCGGATCTCAAATCTATTTTTGAGAACACCTTGGCCTTGGCTAACTAGTCAAATAGAACATCAATATGAGGCAAGGGATATTTATTCTTGATGGTTACAGCGTTGAGTGGCCTATAATCTACGCACATTCTCAACGTGCCCTCTTTCTTCTTCTTCACAAACAAGGCGGGACATCCCTATTCAGACTTGCTTGGCCGAATAAATCCCCTTTTTGATAAATCTTCTAATTGCTTTTTCAGCTCAGCTAGTTTATCTGGAGGCATCCGATAGGGTCTCCATGAAATCGGAGCTGTTCCGGGGATTAACTCAATTCCAAACTCAATCTCTCTATCCAGCGGAAGACCAGGTAGCTCATCCAAGAATACATCCAGAAACTCACACACTACCGGAATTTGATGAATAGGAATGACTGCCGTAGCACATGTAACACTTATAAGGTCTGTTCTTCGAGGCAATGGTACTTAGAAAGTACCCTCACCCAGGGGATCCTTAAGGGTAAGTACTCGACTTCCAGTATCTAAGACTGCTCCCTAATCCTTCATCCAATTCATCCCTATAATGACATCCAAAACTAGTCCAGGCATAACTATCAAGTTCACTCGGAACTTCCTGCTACCTATTTCAAGGGTTGCCCCTCGAACCATCCAGTTGGTCAAAACATTAGCCCATGCTAAATTTATACGGTAACCATAACCCAATTCTGTGCATAGTTGTTCATGTTTCTGTGCAAATGCTTGACTCAAAAAAGAATGCGATGATCCAGAATCAAATAGAACAACTACAGGGTTTTTGTTGACAGGAAACTTACCAGTAGTGACGGGCTCTCCCTCAGGAATTTCATCCACAGTCGTACTATGCACCCTAGCATTATAAGTCTGCTTCTTCTTCTTGGGCGGATACGGACAAAACCTCGAGAAGTGGCCGGGTTGATCACAGTTATAGCAGGGTCCCCTCACTGTCCCGGCAGATCCCACAGCTCCTTTGGAACTGCCTTGTACCGCGGTTGCGGCTGCCTTGTTGGGTTGTACTGCCATCTTGTAAGGCTTCTGGGGTCCACAGAAATTCTGACTTCTCTGCTGAGGTGGCCTGAACCTAGCGCCAGGTGCCGATGGGCGGTATGGAGGACGACCTCCCATAAGTGCTCTAGCTTGGGACGGACCACCTTCAAGGGCTCTCTTGTGTGTCTTGGCTACGGTGCTGGCGTTGTTATTCTTCTCCTGCTTCAGACAGTCGCTGATGAAGTCATTGAATCTGATGTGGTTGTTGGTACCAACATGCTTCATCATTTTTGGATTGAGTCCCCTCTTGAAACTGACTATCCTCTTAGCATCTATGTCAACCATGTCGGGAGCATAGCGACACAAGTTGTTGAAGGCATGCAAATATTGCGTCATGGTCTTGGTGCCCTGATTTAACGCCAAGAATTCTCCCAACTTCATCTCGGTCAGCCCGGGTGGAATATAAACTCCACGGAAGGCCTCAGCAAACTCTCTCCACGAAATCTGAGCATTTGGAGGGAAGGTGGTGCGATGGTGCTTCCACCACATTCCCGCTGGTCCTTGCAACTGAAGTGCAGCATACTCCGTTTTCAACACCTCAGTCATCCTCAACACACGGAATTTATCTTCCATCGTGTTGATCCATTCCTCAGCATCGAGTGGCTCTGTTGCTTCCTTGAATACTGGTGGCCTGGTGTCCATAAAATCTTTGAAGCTGCTATATTGGTTCACTCCCATGCCACCACCCTGATTGTTACCGTGTTGAACGTTGTTGGCGATGGTACGCAGAAAATCCTCCATGTTCTTCTGGGATTGTTTCGCGTTGCGCTAACTCCCGAGCAACTATGCGAGGAACATCTCGGGGGTAAACAGGGGAGGAGGTGGCAAATGCGGTTCATGGGGAGGCTCATTGTTGTTGCCGTGGTTTCCACCACCACCACCGGTCCCCGCACCGTTAGCACTGGTCTCAGCGGCCTCATACGTGGTACGGCGAGTGTTTGTCATCTGCATATTTCAGCAACAAGTAATGATTGAGTGAAGCTGTAATAATTGCGAGTGAAGGAAGAATTATGCCGTACTGAATTTACTAGAGAGAATAAATTCATACAATAAAACAGAGGCACAACAATCGCATCCCAATTAAAACAACACCACTTAATCAAATTACTTCAACAGCAGACATCGCGTCCATACAACCAAATTGCCAGCATACATACAATGGACTTTTATGCGTTCAGATATCGCATTCTTAATCAAGTTCCAACCACATGCCAAGTCTCATAAGTTTGAAGCAAAACACATTAGGTTACATGCCAACAAAAGAAAGGTCATCGCGACAGGACCTAGATACTAGTGCAAGGCAACTAGCCTACTCCTCGGGGCCATCGTCGGGATCGGAGACGTCACCATCTCCCCCAGGTGAAACTACAGGCTCGTCCTCGTTGTCGTCGTCGATGTCCATGCCAGCGGCGTCTGGTGGAGCATATGGGCCAACCCCATTGTAGAGCACGTGGAACTCCTCGTGCAGGTTGCCGTTGTATTCCTCTAGCTCATCGACCCTCTCGTGAGAAGGTTCCTCTCGTCCCGGGCTTCATTCCTTTCACGAACCAAGCTGTCCAATCATGCAGTCGCATTGTTGTTGGCTTGAGTCAACGTATGCACTGGCCATTGCATAGCTCTATCACCTCTCTCAATCGCCTAGTCTCATTTGTAAGTTCATATCGCCCAACCGCTCCTACAAGCTAGCTATAGCACGTGCTGTCTCTTCTTACGCTTTCTCCCTTGAGCTTATCCCCGACCACGCAAGCCGGTCAAAGTCCAAAGAGGTACTCTCGAGACCCTCATACGCGCTCGATGGCGGGCGAACATAGCACTCATAGAATGGTTGTCGCTAGCTTTGTCCCTCAATTTGGACCTCTTCACCAAGGCACTTCCCGAGGTGACCCCAAATGGCATCACGAGGATCATCCAGTAGGAAAAGTGCCGACTAGAGCTGCTTGCAAGCTCACCGGGAAATCTGCTCATAATATCCACGATGACACGGAAGGTGCTCCCTCTGCACCTCTCAGAGAGTGCGACCCTCAAACTCCACGTGCCAACCATCCCAATCTGGAGCATCACCGAGAGCGAAACCGCGATCTCTACCACTCTGCAAGTTCATCCTCTCGCTAAGCGGCTCTCATTCCAAGAGTACACCGGCTCTTGACCCTCTGGGTACCCACATCATGGAGCACTCTCCAAAGCAAAGTCGGCATGCCAAACTCGCTCAAGAGGTGTCCAGTGGTGGTGCGGTGCTCCCTCAGGGCCAACAGACGTCGAGGTGCTCTTCCTCCGGTGGACTTCTGGTGATGTCTGCGCTTCGTCTTGGGCCATCAGTAGCAAAAAGTTCTTTTATTACCCCGGGAAACATATTTTAGGTGATACAACTTTTATCAAAATGAGATAATCAATTTATAAGGGAGGAATGCATGACATGAATGAAATGCATAAGTAATATGATGTATGTAAACGTGCCGTGACGTTCTCACAAACTTATGAAATGAATAATTTCTAACGACGAATTCGGTGGCATACAAACGATCTCTCAAATACGTAGCTAATACGTTCTACACGATTGCGTTGTTATGTACTGCGGAAGATTCATTTCAGGTCAATTCCCAATGAATGCATAGAAGCGATAAATTTTATCTACACGCTCTACGAATCCCCGGACACGTGTACAACAGTAGTAACTACCCGAACTATCGTCCTATTGACGTCATCGCCTCAACAGACGGAAGACCCACACATGAGATACCTTTGTAAAACATGCGTAGAACATGTAATTACTCCAGCATCATATAAGCATTCACCCTAGATCGGCGGTGTATCCGATCATGCTCTCACAACTCACACTTACCGAGGCGTAGAGGCAAATGATCCATACATTACCACTCAAACAAGTGGCACTCATACAATAGCACGCTGTATGAACGACGAAAGAGAAATATGATGCAAGAACCGCAAGTCAGTACTTAATTAAGCCACCTAAAGTCCTTAACTAGGCATAAAGGATATGACCACTGGCACACTTTATAGTTTGAAAATCACGTTTTTCAATGCCTTTTTGTTTTAAATACACTTGTGAACAGTAACACGCTAAACCATGCTCTGATACCAGCTGTAACAGAACCGACCAATTATACGAAATTAAGTAAGAAAATCATCCGCCAGAGCAGACGATTTAGCAAACTTAAGCCCGTATAATCCGGTAGTCCGTGAAATCACGAAGGATTTCAAACCAACTTCCATTCCAACCAAGATCATAATAAGTTTAGCGGTCACCATCACATATTACATAAAAAGTTGCATCTCAGATACATCAGAGTTTAAACATAGTTATTACAAAACAAGTTCGAATAAAAGTAGCGGAAGCCATTTGTTCAAACCACACACACACACGCACACAGAGTTCAAATACAGTGCCAGCGAATGATCATCTCCAACAAAAGCATCAGACGAGACGTAAGGAATGACCATGCCCATGGTCCTAAGCATCACCCATCGCAGGATAAAGGCAGTTGATACAGTAGCCGTAATACATCTGCCCATCTGCAACAAGTGAGAATAAAACCTTGAGTACAAGAAGGTACTCAGCTAGACTTACCCGACATAACCAAAAATAAGTGACACCAAGGATTATGAAGGGCTTTATAGTAGGGTAGCTGACTCATTTGCAAAAAGAAGCATTTTTAGCATTTCAAGACCCTTTTCAAAAGCATTATTGTCAAGTTAATTGTTATTAACCTGTCGACTAGATTTGCACCTATACTAGAGCAAACATGTGATTAAGCCAATAATGATAACCAATTATCATTAACAACTTCCATACTGTCATATTCATTATAACTGTCCAAGTGTTCCATAAACATTTACTACGATGAAGTAACTCAAGTCAAGTGCTCACTATCCAGGAGCGATGGCGATTCGAATCGATTCCTAACCAGCTGGTGATTTATTCCTTACACAAACCTCACTCACCCGCTAAAGTGAGGTATTGATCACCGAGTCAACTATCTAGATATCTCGAGTTTGCCAGGAACCACATGTACCCGGGGGCCGATCGACTGCACTTTGGTCTTATCATCTCGCCCCCGTGTCCTACCACACCTGCTCTGGCACAGTGCGCTACGGGCAATCTACTCGGCCCGAATAATCTCCCAGCTTCGCGGTCGGAAGGTACTTTATCCGGCCAGCTAAATGTAAGGCATGCGTTCAACATGACTCGAGGCCCAACAACGGTCGGTCCTTAATCGACACAGATGGAAAGCACTACAGTCCAAAACTCTGCAAGTCTCCGTCCGGTCTCAACTTCATTTAACACTTAGTTATACCATGACTTCATAGTCATCCAAGCAGATCCAGGTAACCACCTATAGCTCGCAGGTGATAAGAAATCACCCGACTTCTACCGGTCTAAACCAGCTAAGCATTGACTCGACTGCGGATACCATGGTAACAAGGATATAGTATAACAAAGGTAAACAAGGTATAATGCAGCAACAGTTGCAAACAACTCCTGAACGTAATGCATCAATTAAAGTAAAGCATTTAATTAATAATTGCAAACCGGGAGAAAATGCTCTAGGGCTTGCCTCTCTCGAAGGAGCTCGGGCGGTGATCGGGGCACTCTGGAAGTTCCTCAACGTCCTTCTCATCGGCTTCGGGCACTTCCTGCGGCTGCACCTCGACCTGCTCCTCGGGCTCCTTAGGTATGATGACTGGGTTCTCAGTTTGCGATCCTGTATGATGCAATGTGTGTAAGTGCTTATGCAATCGGTGCATCGAATGAGATGAATACAATGGATATGTTTAAATGCAAGGTAGTCAACATCATCCAAGAACATATACTACGAGCACATGTCATCTACTGCATTCTCTTCTACTACTAATATGTTAAGTCAACACATCTTATTGAATGCTTCAAAGATACACCAAAGCTTCACTAATTTCTTAATCACACTTAAAGCAACACTTGCTTAAACCCTAATTAATAATAGGTTTGAATAGCAACATCTATTTTTATTGCTTAGAAAATTACCATAGCACAGTACTACCCTAAGTAGTCTACTATCAGATTTTCATAGTATTTGAATGAGTGGATTAGCCTACACAAAAATAACAAGCTATGGCATGATTATGAACATGAAAATACTTTGTACTGTGAAAAGTGTCAAACAACAGAGTTAGCATTTTTCCTATGATCTTCATAGCATACAATCAAAGTACAAAAATTATCACATGCATGTTTTATAAAAAGTTTGCTCTCTAGCTAAAATAACAAAAATCAGCCATTAAAGGCACTTGAACTACACCTCATAATTTTTCTACAGTACATGCATGACACATATTTTTCCTAGAAAGTACATTACATAAGAAGATTAACAAACTTGGAATCATATTTTTCTGAAGCCTATAGGTTTTTCTACATATTTTTTAAGTTATCAGCAATATCCATGATTAAATAAAGTTCTACAGAAAAGTATCCCAAAAATGACATGCAATAATTTTTCCCAAGTAGATCTGGTGATAAGGAACCTAGAAAAATTTATTTCCATAGATTTGGAGCAAATTTGAGTATCCAAACATTTTCCAAACCATTTCTATTTTCAAATAATAAAGAAAAATTGAAAACGAATCCTCCTATTGCTACTGGGCCGGCCCGCGGGAATCAACCGGCCCACTGCCACACTTGGCCTGCGCGGCCCGAGCGAAGGGAAGGGGAGGCGGCCTGGCAGGGGCTCCGGCCCATGGCCTCTTTGGCCCAGCTCGGTCGAGGCGAAGCCATGTCGGCGCCGTGACGTCGCGGCGGAGCGGCTCGGCCAACGGGGCCGGCGGCCATTGCCGGCCGTGCCAGGGCAAGCGAGCGAGTGCATGCGGTTCGTGAGAAGCTGACGAGTGCAGGCAGGTAGCTAGGCAGGGTGGAGAAGAGAAGGAAGGGTGCCATCCACGGCGGCCGAGCACGGCGGCGCCATGACCGACGGTGGCGAGGTGCTAGAAGGCGCTACCTAGGCTCAACAGTCGGCACAAGCGCGAGCACCACGTGCCGGAGAGCGAGGCGGAGCTGCTGGCGCACGATTGCTGGCCGAGGTGGAGGAGAGGCGACGAATTTGACCGGCGGGTGCGGTGGCGCGACGAGGGGGAGAGTGAGCGAGCTCGTCTCGGGCGGAGAAGAAAGGCAGCGCGGGAGAGTGAAGACGAGCGCAGCGGCTTCAGCAGAAGTAGGCGGGCGCGTGGGAGCGGGCGTAGGCCTGCTGCGACGCGCGGCGGCGTCGACGGCGCATGGCCGCCACGCGGCGGGCTTGCTCTGCCATGGTCGGGACGCGTTGCGGCGCGTCAACGGGCAGGCGAGCGCGGAGGAAGCCTTTTTCAATTTATATTTTCAAGAAATTTTTAAATGCCAGCTTTCAAATATCATTTTGAGCAAGAAAATGACATCTTTTAAAAATGTACCAAAAATAAAAATTGATTATAATGTAATTCTCTACAACTTTGCTTTTATGACCAAAGTCCAATTCTTGATAGATTTTGAATTATAAAATTACAGTCAACTTTAACTCAAAACCCTAATTTTAGAGAATTATTTTTAAGGCAAAATTTGGCAATAATTTGAATACAACCTTTGCTCCAAAATTGGACTAAATCATTCTAGATGATTTACAATGATAGCCAAACATGTTTTACTAGCCTAGCAAACATAATCAGGGCAAAATAACTCTAACAAGTGTATGCAACATTCAGGTTTCACAAACATGTTTCGTATGTTTCGAAGCAGTGTTTCAGTTATTATTTTCATGATGGGGCATGTATGATTAGGATGCTTGATGATGCACGATATGCATGATTTGTAGTGCCTAAATGCTGGCATAACACCGGGGTGTTACAGTACCCAAGGAGCCTCACAGGTAGTAACAAATGTAGTGTCTTTAAATACGTAGGCTTCTTGAATTAACGATCATAAAGATTATAAGTAATCATGTATATCATATACTTGTAGGGTACAAGCCGTACCCACCGGCAACGCGATCACACCGACGTTGGCTACACTCCCAATGTGTTGCCTAAAAATTCGAAGAGATAGAGACATCCGAGGGATCCTTACACTCTTATGACTTAGTTGGTTATGTCGAACGAATATTGTCGTCGAAAACTTGCAGACTCATAAACCAATAAAAATGTTATGTGGAAACTTGTCAACTTGCGCACTGACTTTATTTATTTGCTTCATATTCGTTTCAATGCGTCGCGACAGTACTTGTAGTTGTTTACAGCACCGGCAGCAGCTCCCGTTCAATTGCAATTGAGGCTGGTCGGTTTCTGTCTGCGTCCAGGTGCTGTCGCGCCACCATGCATGGCGCGGCACAGGCCCTGCCACGTCACCGGTTAGTGCCCTGGTCGATGCCACGTCATCCTCTCGCCGCAAAAGTGTTAGTTTTAGAAGAAGAAAAAATAAAACAGTTTTAGATTTAAAATTAATTTAAAAAGGGTTAAAAAAATCCCTACCTCGGGCATTGGCGTCCGGCCCACATAGTTCCATGGCCCAGTGAAGATCCTGGCCTTCCCGTCACGCGACTCGCCTCGTGTCCCGCGATCGGACGGCTGGGACGCGCCGGCGCTAGTCGAACTCGTGTCGAAGTTTCCTTCCGACGTTGGTCGCTGCCTCGACTAGACCAGCGTTGCAATTCCAGCCAGCCCTGTCGTTCTCGCCTCTCCCTACCATTGCCGGAAGAGACGAGGGTGGCCGCCGCCTTCTCCCGCTCCCGCTCTTCCTCTCTCCATGGGCCAGGTCGAGAGCCAGGCCACTACTCCGGCGGAGGAGCCTTCTCCACCCGCAGTGGAGCCGTCGCCGCCGTCTGCTGCCCCGCCTCCATCCTCCCTTGAGGCGCTTGCTGCAGGTATGTGTACATGTGAAGCCCCGAAGTGTGATTTCCTCCACTTTACTACTCCGTACGAACTAGTTGAGTTGCAGTTGCGCTGGGTCTTCCCGTTGCTTGGATTTGGATGGAGCATTGGTTGAAGGGTGAACCTCTTGAACTGGTTACATTCGGATTTGAAGATTTTGTCTGTAGCTAGTAACCATAAATAAGACTCAGATGCGAAAGTAGGCCGATGAGATCGCTCCTCTGACATTGATGACGTCGAACTTGTACTGACCTCGATATGTTAGGCTCTTACCGATACGGTAGTCTGTTGCTGAAATTGCAATAGTATTTACTGATAATTTCGCCTCAGTGATGTTCTATGTCAAATAAGCAGGGGCATGGTCCGTACTTATGAAGAGAAAGCGAAGCTTAAGTTAGTCTGGTAGTAGATCAATGTCTGTCCAGAATGACTAGCATGACCAATCGAGCACATAGGTCTTTAAAAAGCTACTGCTTATACTTTGCCCATCACCATTCACCAAGGCTCAAGAGGTTTGACTCACATATGAAGCCAATCGATGCTGCTTTCTAAGTAAACTTAGCAACCGTACCTAACCTAGTTCAGGGGCTAATCTATTGGCTCAAGGGTCCTAGGGTCATAGTTCAGGGGCAAAACAGTAGGTCAGCGCAAAATTTTGCTGCGAACTCAAGTTCTCCATGCAGCTTGTAACATAAGTTTCTTTATTTGGGCGCTTTCTTACTCATGTGTTTAGACTGTTCTAATTTTGCATTTTATAAAATGTGCAGAGGCCATGTCATTTGATGAGAATGACACTGAGGAGGTAAAACCCTTTCCTTTGCTTGTAGATAGATGCTTATACTTCAGTCACCTATTTGCTTTACTACATCTTGGTACTCCGAGTGCCACTGGTCAGTCAAATAACATTTTGCTTGTACAGTCAATCGATGTGAAGGTACAGAAAGCTCTGGACTGTCCATGTGTTGCTGATTTGAAAAATGGTCCTTGTGGAGGTCAATTCGTCGATGCATTTTCTTGCTTTCTCAGGAGCACAGAAGAAGAGAAGGTTGCATTTCTTTCTTCTTCTTTTTTTTTTTACTTTTCTGCAAGAAATTAACTTGATTTCAACTTATATGTGCTTAATGCAAGTTATGTTACATGTTTATGCATATTAATAATTGTGGCATGATGTTATTTACCAAACTTAACTCAGGATCGTAGCATGTGTGACCCTGTATGGCACGGCTCCAGTTCTGAGAAATTCATATTTGGATGTGGAGCTGTGGCCTGTGGGTTACACCTTAGTTGTTTGGTTGAGCTGGTTTCTTTGCATTCTAGGTAAAAAAGAGTCTCGACTTTCTTGATTTTAGTGTAGGAAATCCAGATCCGAGGTGGAGCCTGGAGCTTTTCCATTATGAAATTTGTTGGCCATAAACTGGAAAGGTGTTGCTAGATGACCTGATCGAGCTTAAGAAATTCGAGGTGTTGCTAGATGGCCATAAACTGAAAAGGTGTTGCTAGATCACCTCATCGAGCTTAAGAAAATTCTTTGTCCTACGTGGACTTCCTTATTATTCAATAGATATAAAACTAATGGTATCATTGCCAATTTAACTTAGACAAGACAATAATGCTAATGTAAGCCATTGTAACGTAATTCTATTGGTCAAAAGCACTTGTTGTCTTGTGGATATCTATGTGCTTTTACATCAAATAATTTCATGTGTATGTTTGTTCTTCATATCTGGAAAACTTTTAAAATATTGAAGTGCTAACTTGACTGAGCTTAGGTTTTATTTTTCCTTCAAAATTTCTGGCTGTTTGCATGTTGCCACCTTGTCTCACAAAACTTTGGATCCTTCATAAAATTCAGTATCATGCACAACTTATTGTTGGACCATATACCACCATTAACTTTTTTATCCATGTCTTTTTCTTGTATAGATGAATTAACTAGCACCAAAATTTGCTGTCTGTGCCTTTCCAGGGATCAGATTGCGTGAAACCCTTCATCGCATTGCAGGACTGCATCAAAGCAAATCCAGAGGCATTCTCTAAGGAGATTCTAGAGGAAGAGGAGAATGATGAGGAGGCAGAAAAGTCCAACCTGAAAGTCAGAGCTCCATCATGGTCCAGAGAATCCAAGCCTAAGGTTTGAGATTGCTTGGTATTAATTGATACTGAGTGATATTCATCCAGTCTGCAGACGCACCTTATTCAACTAAAAGTTCGCCAGTAGTAGATTGATTCCAGAGAGCAAGGAGGCATCATAAATTGATTGGCAGAAATACCCATACTTTGTGTGGTAGAAATGCCTCACGGTATTCACTTTTTGAGAATGCACACGTCATTTCAAGTATCAATCGAGAACCAACGAACTTGTAATTCGATTCCTAGATACAGCCATACGGGGCAAGTTTGATCACCACTGTATTATTATAATTAGAGTGTTTGGATTCCTAGATTATTGTGGTGGATTATTCTTGGTTTAAGTGGTAAACACTCAATTACGGAAAAGTAGGTCCAAGGTGGATAATAGGATTATTGTAATCTATTGTATTAATTATAATATAATAATCAATCTCATAATCTAGCCTCTTTAGATCATGAATAGATTATTTTAGCTTATTATTATAATCACAGTGGATCCAAACGGGTTTGTAATATATGCACTAGTAGATTTCTAAACGAAACAATTTCCATGATGGTAGGTCATGTGTTAAGCTTGTATTAGGGGGTGTTTCGACCTAACTGGATTATAGTAATAATCAGATAAAATGATCTGAAAGTGATCTAAACAACTCAAATTATGGAGTGGGTTAATCCAACCATCAAATTATTGTAATAATCATGTAATTCATCTCAAAATTGCTTTTTGGAGATTATAAGTAATTTATACTCCAACTAAGGCCTCGTTTGGTAGGGCTTCGGCTCTAGCTCTAGCCTCTTTGTGGCTCCTCATAATAAACCCTGCTAAACGGGCATTAAAAATGGCTTCTTGCAAGGAGCCAGAGGAGCCCAAGCGGGGAAAAATGGTTTCTCCTGGCTCCTCACAAACCTAATCACCTACAACTAAGAAGAACAAAGTGTAGACATTTTTAGTGTGACATTTGTTTGGTTCGTCCGTCTGCTCATGCCTACGATCTCCGCTTGCTTTGAAGGAAACAAATCGATCACCTGAGGCCACATGTATGGAAGGAAACAATAATCATGCACCACGCGATAGAAAAAGAAACTGTCATCCATGCGATCCCCGTCTGCTTTAAAGAAAACAAATCGATCACCTCAGGCCACATGCATGGAAGGAAACAATAATCATGCATGGAAGGAAACAATCATGCGGTGCCCCTCTCTCGCTCGGTCAGATATCTTTCATCTCAACGTAAACCGGATCATATGGTATTGTTCATAATTTGGAGGGTATTAAATTTAGACTGGATACATAGTATGCCACCTAGCTTTATTCTTGCAACTTCTACCTCTTTATGTGTTAGTCTTTGTCAATGGTATAATTTATTCGCAAAGCTCAAGCAAGACAATTGGCAAAGATCAAGCAAGATGACTCAATGAGGTTGACCCTTAATTTTAGTGTTTTCAGCATGCAGACCTGAAATTAAAAAGTGGCTGCTCCTTGAAAACATCAGTGGTGCCAAATAAAAGATGTGCATGTTATACATGATGAGACTAGTGAACCTTCTGTAATTTTCTAAACGAATATTCCCACAATTAGTATATAGATCAATTCCCCTGTGTTTCTTCGTGCTCCCATTAGCATATAATATGAAAGTATTGTTATGTTCATCACGACTTCCAGTTGACTACTCCCATTAGCATATACTTCCTCTGCCTTAAAATATAAGTCGTTATGGGATGCGTGCAGGTCAAACTTTCTTAACTTTAACTAGGTTTGTAAAAAATACGTGCAACATTTATATCTCCAAATAAGTTTATTATGAAAATATATTCAATGGTCTATGTAATTATACTAATTATGTATTATAAATATTAATATTATTTTATATATAATTGGTCGAAGTTAAAAAAAAGTTAACTTCTCGGGAAGCGAGAATGAATTCTATTTTGGGACAAAGGAAGTATATGAAAGCAATGTTGAAAATATTTTAACAATCAAGTTTGTCTCTGTCTGATTGGTAAGTTCAGATATCATAATGGCATCAAAAATTTTGACTCTTATGGACACCCTCATGAATCAGTGCAAAGCATCCTAATCCTACAACATACACAAATGGTAACCTTAAAGTTATGATACTTTCAAAGGGTGGACAATAAAGACCATTTTAGACGTTCTGCATTAGAGTATATACGTGCAGGCACATAGGCATGGTGGTGCAAGTGAGCAGCCAGTAAGAGTCGAGAGTTAGGGGATGTTTCGATCCTAAGACTAAACTTTAGTCCCTGTCACATTGAATTTTTAGATATCAATTAGGAGGACTAAACATGAGCTAGTTATAAAACTAATTACATAAGTTGTGGCTAATTCGCTTGTCAGCGCCGTGTACAGGATGGTATGGAGATGTGGTGGAACTTATTCATGGATTTGTTGGCGCACGAAAGAAATAGATATCAGAAATCTCTTCCTGCCGGTATAAAAAATGATCTTAACCGCATCACGGAAAGATCTACACAGTAGAGTTTGTGAGCCTGCGACGCCACACTCTCTGTGACCGTAAATTTCACGAACTTAGGTTTTTGATTAAATGTTACTTTAACGTCGGTCATATACTTTTACGGTATTGTTATCTTATCGTGCGATCCGTGTGTTTTTAGTACAAAAATTTAGCTGTCCCGTAGCAACGCACGGGCACGAACCTATTTGCATATATACTCAGAACCTGTGTGTACATGATTATATGGAGATGTAGCGGAACTTATTCATGGATTTATTGGCGCATAAAAGAAATGGATATCGTAGAATTCTTTTTGTCGATATAAAATATTATCTTAGCCGTATCACGAAAAGTCTATACAGTAGAGTTTGTGAGCCTGCGACGTCGCGCTCTCAGTGACCGTGTTAATTTCACGAACTTTGCTTTTTAAATTAAATGTTACTTTGACGTCGGTATTTAATTTAACAGTATTGTTATCTTATCGTACGATCCGTATGTTTTTAGTACAAAAAATTTAGTTGTTCCGTAGCAACGCACGAACACACTACCTAGTATAAATTATTACAAAACTGTCACTGAGCTATTTTTGCCAAATGTTTTCCAATGCGGCTCTAACTCTAGCAAAGAAATTCCTCTCCTAGAGCTGTAGCCTTTTTAGGAGGCAGAGTCTACCAAACGGGGCCTAATAGTAATCCACCTCTATAATCTAGGGATCAACGGTCTAGATTCTTGTAGTCCATACTCCAAATCATTATAATCATATCCATAATTCAGATTAATACTCCCTCATTCTAAATTATAAAATGTTTTGATTTTTCTAGATACATTATTTTTACTATGTATCTAGACAGTGTATATCTAAGAGCATAGAAAAACTACGTATTTAGAAAAGTCAAAATGTCTTATAATTTGGAACGGATGAAGTATAATCCGATTGGGAATCAAACAAACCCTAATGCAGTTGTTGCAGCAATTGTGAACATTGGGTTTCTAGGCCCTGTTCGCTTGAACTTATCAGCCGTACCGTTTCAGCGAAATAATAATTTTTTTTCTCACAATAAATCAGCATCAATATTAGCCGTTTTTCCGCCAGCCAAACAGGCCCTACTAGTTGTTGGTTGTTGCTATATTTATGTGCTTTACCACAATATCAATAGTTTCTTCGTTAAGGAGTCGATATGTGTTACAGATTTATAGGGACTGATTGGAGTGACTGGTTTGTTGCATTAGCATGTATTCAGACTTGTACAACATAATTTGTTTGTGTTTGGATGCCTCGGAGACTTATCTAGGTTTGTACGGTACTCAAAGCAATACAACATTAGCTAGTACACTAGATTTATTCGTATTATATTAGATAATGTAGATTCGTACAAGCCGATGCAGCATATAAAAACAGAATCTCCTCACCTTCCCACCTTTCCTATAACATGAAATATATGCTAGCGCATGGCGGTGACTACATGCGACATAATATAAGCAACTAAACAAAAATCGTACCAAGGATAAATATTGGGTGCAAACCCCTCATTCAAGTGCAGTCATGAAAATATCATTAAAACACACACTTAGAAGCTTTTATTTTTTTTGAGATGAGGCACATCTATAGATGTACATTGTATCGAAAGTTGAGATACAATTTTTTTTCTAAACATTCATATGAAAATAACACATTTCAGGTGTACATGTACCGGAAGACAAAACCATAGAAATGTTATCCTCTAATTCATAAGCACATAAATTTATTATTTTCATATGATTTTTTTCTAGCTATGTAGGACAATTTTGTCTCCGTAGAACAATTAAACCCAAGACATTACATATATTTATGCTAATTTAGATTGCGTTGCATAAAGTCTAATGCAAACAAATAGTCACATTCGTAGACATTGCAAACCGTCAAAGCATTTTCAAGAGACTCTTTATATCCTTCATAATCTACACGAATAGAGATTTTGGTGAAAAATATTCTCCAACATTCTCTTTAATCGGATCTCTAAATATAGACATTCTCTATTTCGTATTTCTCGCTAGTCAACGATGGGGAATGAGGATAGCTCTAGAGCGCGCATAAGATATAGAAAAGTTATTGGATGATACAAAGATATAGAAAATAATTTTTACTCAAATAACTCCTCAAATTATAATTTAGAGAGCAAATTTTAGAAAATAACTCTTCGAATGATAATTTAGAGAGTATAAATTTTTAAAAGACTATTGGAGATGCTGATGTCTTCCTTTTTTTCTTTCAATCAACCAAAAAAAAAAAAAGAGAGAGCAGATGTTCCTTACTGGGCCGCTCGGCCCATATTCCCTGCTCATTCAGTCGTCCTCTTCCTCCGAACCTTTCCGGTGCCGGTGAACTTCTTCCACCTGAACCGCGTACCACGATAAGCCCTAATCCCAGCGCCACCTCCATGGCGACCACCTCTTTCTTCCATCCGCTCGCCGCCCCGATGGCCAGCGGCGGCGTTCGCCTCCGTCTCTGCCCGTTCAGCCTAGACACCCCCGCCCGTACAGCGCCCCGACGACCGGCGTCGCTTCTCGTCGTCCGCGCCAAGCGCGCCGGCAGCCGGGCCCCTGCTGCCGCTGCCTCGCATCAGCCCGCGAATCCCAGCGCGGTCCCGAAGAGGGACGTGGAGGAAGAGGTGGAGGAGGTCGAGGAGGAGATGCCGTGGATCCAGGACAAGGCGCTGGACCTCGTGGAGTTCACCGGCACCGTCACACAGGCCATCCCGGGGCCCCGCGTCGGCTCTAGCCCTGTTCCGTGGCTTCTCGCGGTTCCGCTCGCCTACGTCGGGGTCTCCTTTGTGCTCGCGGTCGTCCGCACCGTGCGCAGGTTCACCTCCCCGCGCACTAAGAAGAAGCGAAGGGTAAGTGTTGGCATCATGAAAAATTTGCTGTGGTTCCATGAGCGGAATCTCATCGCGTATTCGCGTTCTGCGGTATTTGAATACATTGTAATTTTCCGTCGTAACTGTATTAGCCCTGCGAATTCCTAGATATATTTTGGAACATAGGTTTGCAGGGTCTAACTCCACTGGATTTGCTGTTTAGAGGGGTTTGCTTTGTCAGGGTGATGGGAAATGATAAATTACACCCCTTCCTTCAGTAGCTAATTTGTGTTTGCAAACTTATCTATCTGTGTATACTGCATTACTGTATAGCATCTTGGAATCATGCTAAATAAACCATTTTACAGCCTTTCTTAAATTAAACTAAAATAGCCTGCAATTTCAGTTTTACAACATTTTATAAATTTACTCCTCTATAGATCATAAACTAGATACCTTTTTAAACATGTAGAGGTGCTAAAGCAAATTTGAGCTTGCTTTTTTTGTTGATTGCAAGCCTGATGTTTTTCGAAAATGGATTGCCAGCTTGATGTTATCCTAAGTTTGCCATTTTTTTCCTTTGCATGCCGTTTTTTCGCAAACGGATTGCAATCTAGAACTTTTTGGTGCCTAGGTTTTGTTGGCACTTAATAGTGAAGAAGTATTCCTCTGCAGGTGGGTAAGAATATATTCTTGTTGAAGTCTCTAGATGATCTGTTTCAGAAGGGCAGGGAAGCAATAGATTATCCTGCTCTTCAGGACCTAATGCAAAAGGTGTGTTGCCTGCCTATTCATCCATTAATTTTATATTTTTATTTTTGATTTGAGAAACTGATTTAGGGAAATGATATTGAACTAATGGTAGGTTTGCTTATTTACTCTATTGTTGGTTCTGCTCAAATCAAAATTTTACTAGCTATCAGTAGAGTTAGTGAGTTGATGATATTGTTAACTGGTGCCGAAACCTATTAAAAATTGTGCTGCATAGGCCAGAACAATAATGTTCCTTGCAAACTGGTATTTCATTACACTGACATGTCTATATGTATTGCTAGGGACAAATAATTTAATGATTGTCTTGCTACTGGAAATTCTTTCCATTGCAAATAACAGATTCATAAATACTTTATGTGTGCTCAGACAGGATTTGACATGGATGATGTAGTAAGGAAGTACATCCGTTACACACTGAATGAAAAACAGTTCAATCCTGATGTGGTCGTGGATCTCATACATCTTAGGAAGGCATCAATGCTGGAAGATGCGGAAGTTGCTGAAATTTTAAATGAGATTTCAAGACGAATTGTCCGGGAAAAAGGTATAAGTATAACTAGTGCTGCTTATTCAAATACTAGAGTGAGCACAAGATGTTTTCAGGATCTCAGGCTCTGGCTGCTTACTTTTGCAAATCAACTATTTCTTTTTCTTGCTCCCCTTCAGCTGAAGTTTGTGGGCCTTTATGTTGAACCTTCTTGGTGAAACTTAGTAATGCCAACCATTTTTCATCTTCCATTCCATTTAATCAACAAAATTTTAGATTGGACCCTCATTTTGTTTTTAGACTATGTGCTTAGCTGTTCTCCATATTATTATCAACTAACATTCTTTATTATTCATTGATGGAAAATTGATAACATTGTTATGTTCTGTCATTATCGGATGCAATGTTCTGATTACAAGTCCTGCAAAGTGTATCCAAAGAATCAATCGAAAGTGCATGGTTGTTGGGGGTGACCATAAGACACCTCTGATGCATGTTATTTCTACAACTTTGTAATTATTTCCTATCCTCTGCCAACCGGTCCCCTTCAAACCCACTCTCTGTTATGGGATGTACCATACACTAATTGTGATGTGAGACGAGTGGTGGCCTCTAAATTGTAGTTTTATTTTTTTCCTATTTTACTGGCCTATTGTACTGGATCTGTAATGTCACACTTACCCCAAATATTTTTGTATTTAAAATATTGCAGGGCCAGTAGTTATGGACTTATCTGGTTTTACAGAACAAGGTTTTAAGCGGAAGCTTGCTGTACAAGCACTGTTTGGAAAAATCCTATACTTATCAGAAGTAAGCTGTTGATCATTTTATCACTGATTTTGTGATTCCAGATCTGTTGACCTTAAGCCCAGATCTAGATCCTGTACTTTGAAATGAACTGCTTGGGCTGTAACCAAAACCGGAAAAGGTTTGATGTTTCACTTCTTTCTGGAGGTCATTCATGAGTGCTTGGTTTGATGAACCATCTTATTCTGATTGGGTTAGGTCGTCTTATTCTATGGTTTGTTACTGATTAACCTGCATAAAAGTTACCATGATGAATCAGATCTTAACAGAAAATGTTTGTGAATCTCTATCCAGCTTCCAGAGTTCTGTTCACGGGACAGCTCACTTGTAGTCAAAGAAATCTTTGGAGTTACAGAGTATGTCTATATTTTACTATATATGGGGAATCCTTGTTTTTTTGTACCTCAACAGTTCTTTTGTCCTGTCCATTTTATTGTGAAGATTTTTGCCCCTTGTTGGTAATTATCATTGTTTTCTGTTTTCTTGTGAGCAGTGAGGATGCAGACAGCCTGCGGATTCACACCCTCTCAGCAACAGGTGATATCGAATCTATACAAAAGATGGTCGACGATCTAGACATAGAACAATAGGGGCGGTTCCAGTAAAGGGACATGGGTGTACACATGTACACCCAATAATTTTCACTCCTGCCCTTCAGATGCCTCAAAAAGAGTGGGATTTTAGGCAACGGTCAGTCACGTTCCACGTGCGGTAGCGGAGACGCGGATCGGCCTCTGCATGGAGTATGGATTATCTGTTGCAAAATTTGTGATTTGTTAATTGTTTTTTATCATAACATATTATTTTTTTGTCGCTATCTGACTATAAAAATAATTGTTAATTGTATCTGTGCCAACACAAATCAAATTTTGTAGGCTTGTGATTTTGTCTAAAAGGTTTTTTATTCTCAGATCCGAAAATTACAGATTATATGTACAGAAATTACGATGAACTAAACCTGCAATTTTAACAAAATATATGCAATAGCCGTCATCTAGCAAGTCCCATATTTTTTGCAAAAAACTTCGAAGGTAGGAGGCTTGTCAAATAGCTAAATAGCTTTAGGTTAAGGTTTCGGTGCTTAGCTTCGCACAGCATAAGGGATGGAAGAGAAGGGGTCGAAGTACCTGGTTGGTGCTGGTCGCCGGCGAAGGGACCAACGAAAGCCTCGGCACCTTAGCTTAGGGTTGCGGTGGCCCACCAGTGGTCTGAGAGCGAGAGGGAAGCGAGGGAGACAGGCAGAACGAGGAGGAAAGAGGGATGCAACGGTCAGAATGGGAATACAGGTTAATAGGTTATGCATCGACGAAAAAAAAAACTGCACGAGCTTCTTGTGGGACGCGTTTTTCATCGTTTCTTTGAAAATTTCTCTTTTTTTATTTTTCTTTCTCTCCCTTTTATTTTTTTTTTATTTTTGTTGATTTCGTATCTATTCTCTTAGGCCTTGTTTGGATGCATGTGTATTCACTCCAATCCACATATGTTGGAGTGAAATGGAATGGAACTTAGTTTAATTCCACTCCAATCCACTTCAACACATATGAATTGAGATGAATACATAGCATCCAAACAATGCCTTAATTGGACATTATCAATGGCGAGTACAACATTTGTTTCAAATAACAAAAATAACAATGATATTTATGAGTATATAGTACATTGTAAATAAGTAAATGGAAATTTTTATATTTTAATAAGGTTGAATATTTTTCTATTGAAGCTAGAAGCCATTTTCACAAGAACATATACCAATTTCACAAACCAATAAGCTATGACCACATTTTTTCTAAAATAAAAACAATTTTCTCTTTGTGACAATCTCTCTAGCGAACATTAAATATTTTTGTGCTAAACATGGGACAATAGCTCCCGTGAACGAAGAACATTGCTATTCCTCAGTAAAAAAATGGTATGGACTCGTTAAGAATTTATTTTCCATGCTCCAGCAAGAACTAATAAAGAACAATATCTCGTGAAAAAAATAAGTCTTCCTAGCACTCTCTTTTCATTCTACAATTTACTTTCTAAAGATTTTTATGTTGTAACAGGGTTAAAGACTAGGTTGCAAAATACTTTTGTATGTTAGAATAGTCACACTTCATCAACTTTAAACAGATTCGGCTAAGCGAGTGTTTGTCATCCTCAAGTAGCAAAGAAAGTAGAGACACATAGTGGCCTTAAGTCCATAGAAAAACTCCAATCGAAAAACAAAGGTACACAAGTACAAGTTAAAAGTACAGACATCGTTATGAGGCAAGAGCAAAAGAAGGCTTGATATGACAGTATAGAAATAGATATAGTCTAACCATAAAAACAATCATGCATTTAGAAAAGTATATTATACAAAAACAATAATGCATAATTAATAAGCTAAGAATGTTGCCACTCTTACATGACACTAGTTGTCCTTTATGGAACAAATGTTTTTTTCTACAGGTAGAACATTTTTTTACTTGCCCCTTTGTAGTAGAATATTTTTTGGGGGGTTAGAAACAACTAAATATTCTAGAGTAGAAAAAACAATGTTTTCTTAAGATGAAAGAAATATTCTCATAGTAGAAAAAATGAAATTTCAAGATAAATGGTGAGTACGCATAAGACATAATTATCGTACTTTAGACAATAGAATAACCTATATCTAGACTTTTTTCATGAGAAATATCTAGTAAATAGATAAAGATTCTATATGGAATACTCTAGATCTAGATATTTTGTATAATGAGAAATATCCAGGAAATAAATAAACATGAGAGGCATTCTAAAATGTAGAAAAGTGTAGAAGTTTGCCACCATAAAGCCATACATACATACATACATACATACACACACACACACACACACACACACACACACACACACACACACATATACATATATATATATATATATATATATATATATATATATATAGAGAGAGAGAGAGAGAGAGAGAGAGAGAGAGAGAGAGAGAGAGATTTGAGTGTTGATTCCATATGTACCAAATCACCAAGTGAGTTATCAAAAGTTATGAAAGTATCCATCACATATTTAGTGTGAAAATACTTCGTAGCTATTTTAGAGTTTATAAGTGTGAATGAGTCTTATTTAGTAGATGTTAACAGTTTGTTTATAATGAGTTAGACATGATTATGAATAAAATAAAATGGAACAATATTTTTGCACACCCAATTTCATAATACTGCGTTTGCCACTGTAGAATAAGGTCCCTCATCATCGTCTTGAGTTATGGTGATGGAACAATGCTAAACATCTTCATTGATAGTGTTGCAATTTTAGCTTCATGTGAGTTCTCCAACCTTTTCATTTAGTTTTTCAATTGTTGAAGTAGAAGTTGAACCTATGAGCACATGATACTTCGGCTGGAGCATGTAGGTTTTGTAAATTGCCTCTCGATTTAGGCGGTAACGTCTGGCAGTGTCAGACCTACCCATGACTTGAGTAGATGAGAATATTATTATAGTAGAAAAGCACACGGCAATAGTGAGTTTATAGAACGCGGGAATAATATTTATATCTACTTTGTTTTCTCATGATTCATTTTTTTCAACAAGGGGATTCCCCATTTCCATTATGAAGATAACGGAGATACAAGTGTTTAGACTATTTGCAGACAGGACCAAAAAACACCAGAGCAAAGCTTAACCAACCTTACCAAACTTCCTACCACCTTTTGACCATGCTAAGAGATAACAGAAGCAAACCCCAGCAAAAGTATTACCCATATGCAGTCTATCCCATAACATTTCCAGACTTGATGACAGAGCACTAGCCATTATTACAGAACTTCCACAAAAAGAGCTGGACTCCCACTGGGAGCAGCAGTTAACAGTAGCAAAGATCAGCTCTATCCCATTAGTGTTGCTGCTCGTCATCTTCCTCATTCTAGAGCATCAATTTGGTTGTTGTTCTTGCCCCGATAGCGATCTTCTTGCCCGAAAGCCTTCTTGTCTTCAGCGATCGTTAAGCATGTTCATGCCTTCTTGTCTTCACCTTCACCTTGATAACTCATCCTCAGGTGCCTTCTGTCTTCACCTTCACACAACATAACGATACAAACGATAGAAGCAGGTGTTTGATGGCTTTGCCTTCAAAACACACTTGATTACGAGTTTTCCAAATAGCCCAGTAAATGGCTGCTATTCCTAGCACATGAAACTTCTCACCCGCAGGAAGCCACTTCTTAGCCCGCAGCCAACAATGATCAAAGTTTGTAAGAATGTTGTTAGCTCCAAGGCAATGAGCAGTAATTGCCCATACTGCCTTTGCAATACTACACTAGAACAATAAGTGTGAGATAGTTTCATCGCATGTGCAGAAGTAGCATGTGGGTTCACCTGGCCATTTCCTCTTAATCATATTATCTTTGGTTAAGATTGTGTTATTCAAGATTAGCCAAAGAAAGACTTTGATCTTAGCTGGTATTTTACTCTTCCAAATTTTCTTATGATAAGTACCACACATTATCTAAAAGAGCATCATATATGAAAGTGCAATCAAGCCTTAATTGTGGGTTTTTGTAACAATGACCTCGCAATTAGAGAACTAATGAGATTTATCGAGATGATAAGCAGGGAATTTATATTCGAGGATGCTACATGAAACTGAGGAGCCCTCAACTACAAATATAGATGGCTTCAAACTCAAAGGAGATTTAAATTCTTTTATATATTGAATTTGAGTATAGGAAAAGCCGTACTATAATGGGGGGCACAATGCTTAAGCTAATCTGTGCTACCAAGTGCTCAAACAACCACATGCATCCTCAAATTCACAGCCAAGACAGTCTACACTTCACTTTTACCCTTACTGTCTTGCGTGGTGCGAGCTCTAACTCGCCCAACCCCTTGGGTGCGAGCTCCGACTCGCCCGACCCCTTGGGTGCGAGCTTCGACTCGCCCGATCCCTTGGGACCCCTTGGGCGTGGGCTCCAGATCGCCCGACCCTTTGGTCGCGAGCTCCGGTTCGCCTGATCATTTGGTTGCGGGCTCCGTCTCGCCCGACCCTAAGGTCGCGGGCTCCGTCTCGCCCAACCCTAAGGTCGCGGGCTCCGGATTCGCCTGACCCTTTGGTCGCGGGCTCCGTCTCGTCCGACCCCAAGGTCGCGGGCTCCGTATCGATCGACCCTAAGGTCGCGGGCTCTCGGCTCGCCTAACCCTTTGGTCGTGGGCTCCGTCTCGTCCAACCATTTGGTCGCAGGCTCCGTCTCGCCCGACCCTTTGGTCGCGGGCTCTGGCTCGCCTGACTCTTTGGTGGTGGTCTCGTCTCGCCCGACCTCAAGGTTGTGGACCTCGTCTCGCCCGACCTCTTGGGTGCAATGTCCGTTGGAGGCTGAGGGTATATATATACTTTTTTTTCTCCTCAACGGCTATCTATGATTTAAGTGACTGTTAGGGCCTGGGGGGTATATATACCTTTCCCTTTCTTTCCCAACGGTAATGAACCAACCAGCTCCCTTCTTCCTCACTTCAGCACACTCAAAACTGAGCAGGAGCTCTCTCTGTCTCACTTCATTGTTGACCTTAAGCCCCCAAGTAAATCTATTGATTTCTCCATCAATCCTTGAGGGATAAGGGTCCAAAACTTGATAAGAGAGTATCTCCATTGATTCCAAACTCTAAAGAGCACTTGGTTCACGTTTTGGCCGGCGGTTGTGTTTGTTACTCTTGGAGCTTAGATCCTAGCCGGCTAGAGCATCGCCCGATGAGCTTGCCAACTTGTGTGGTAGCTCCGGGAGGTTTGTAACCACCTCTTGCAGCAAGTAAAATCATCCCTCATCTCAAGAGTTCACTCTTTTAACTTGAGAACAAGGTTGGGGTGCAACTCCCTAAGCCTTAGTGGTATACCTCAACAACGTGGACTTAGACAAGCCTTGGTGGCGAGCTGAACTACAGGATAAATCCTTGTGTCATCCTGTGCTTATGTTGCTACACTTGTGTTCTTGTTGTTGTTGAGGTGATTTCTAGGATTGAGGCTGATTTACTTGTGTGTAGTGTTCCCACCACTTTTAGCTGTCGATCTGTGATCTACCATCCTGCAGGAAGCTAAGAAATTTACCCAATCTAAATTTTGTTGGGTAGATTTTGAACTGTGAACTAATCTCCCCTGCAGGTGCGGCAGTGCCGCGCTCAAAGAGCGACAGTGCTGTTGGTGAATTTGACTTTGGTTTGAGTTGAATTGTTATAGGCCTATTCACCCCCCTCTAGGCGTACCAGAGATCCTACAATATACAGACTTAACACTAAAATGTCCCTTAGGCCCAAATTTCCATGATAAAATGTTAGTCCCCTCCCCCAAGTCAACCCTTACCACATCATCAAGAATTTTCAACCAGTCATCTCTCCAGCCATCAACCAGCCACCTAGAGAAGGTTACCAACTGAGGGCTGGTTTTGAAATCATGCACAGATATATTCTGTTATTCACACAACTTGAATAGATTAGGATATAATAAGCTCAGTGGTTTATCATACAGCCAACAATCATTCCAAAAACTTGTTCTTTTCCATCTTTGATTACTAGTTTCCTCCCCTATAGATAAATGTCTCTTACTTTCAAGAGATCAGACCATATGGGGGAGTCGTTTTGCCTATGTTTTACCGTGCAAACCGAGCTTCCTCTGATATATTTGAAAGCTATAATATCCTGCCACAAACCGTGCTCATTTTCCAGTTTCCACCACCACTTACAAAGTAGGCTTACATTCATTCTTCTAATATCTTTAATCCCATGGCCCCTTTTTCCTTGCTCTTACAAATCTTTACCCACTTGACCAGGTGATATTTCTTTTTTGTCCCACCACCTGCCAAAAGAAAGTCCTTCTAATCTTATCAAGCTTGTTGACAATTGCTTTAGGCATCAGATAAATAGACATTTGATATATTGGTACATTATTAAGACTTGAGCAAATTAATGTAGCTCTCCCAGCAATAGACATGGTACCTGTCGGGTCCCCTAATTCTGGGGGTCCACTGTGCATATGTATCAATCCCTGGATCAGTAGCTGATATGCACAACTCAACAAGAATGATATCTAAAACCCATACTTTTATTGTTAATGGGGAAAACGGGTTACATGGTTCGGGTTTACATAGCTTGGGCCACTGGTCTTGTATTCTATATCAGAGTTCTATGACAGCGGTCCTAGATCAACGTGGCTCCATTTCCTACAGGTAACTTGGAGTGCGGACATAACCCTAGGCTTATTCCTATAGCGTAATCCTATATTGCAACGTCGTATTCCTAGCGTAACTCTCTCGTGTGGCTCCGTCTTCGAGTATACTCCTGGTGTCCTATCCTGGCATAGTCCCAGTAGTTCCATTCAGGCATAGCCTCTTGTGGCTTAACTCCTAAAAATGTAGATGGAGGGGGGTTGAGTACATAAAGTACTCAGTAAGCCCTGATTTGGGTGGAGGTGGAGTGAAAGGGAAGGCTATATGGTGGAGGTGGTTATGGTGGTTAGGTTAGTTGGAGTGGATAGGTAAAGTAGTAAGGTGGAGTAGTTATAAGTTTAGGTTGGACCTGACAGAGTATTACCATTCTCACTAGTTCCTGTTGTTCATTATAATTACCAAATTAGTAAAATACATCTTACCATATTATGAAGTCTAACCATAGTATCCCGTCCTAGCATTTGCCCATTCTAAGGGCATGGCTATTCGAATAGATTTAGTTAACTATGCAGAGGTGTATAAATTTCCCCACACGATAGACATAGTCCGACACCATCGTCATGGCTTAGATAGGTCTAACGAGATCTCGTACCCGCTCGGAAGCTAACCTAGACTTCTATATAGTCTCTACTATGGCTTCTCGGGGGTTGGAAACACAAAACCAGAAAGATACCAAATCCCCCCCAAACATGATGATATCAAATCATCACAAAAGAAAACATGGCTCGAAGACGACCAAGAAAAACAGTGGCTCGAACACGGCCTAAACCTAAAGCTTAACGTGGAAGATCACATAGCATCCACGCCAACCGGATACGAAAGAAATCCATCCCCCGTATCGGCTCCTGATATTCCGCTGCCTACACCGGCCTCTTAGTAGAAACTATACTTCTATCTAACGAGGTGTGAGATCAAGCCTACCCATATAGATATGTGACTGTACGTAAAGACTCACTAAGCGAGAGGGACTACGAACCGGTCCTTATTTGACCGAGGCGAGCATCTTCCACAGAAATCCTCTCTAGGCATTTCTGCTAAGGTAATTTATTCCACATAAATTACCCCTACCCGCCCCATGTCAGGGTTTGGTCAAGTTTTACCAGTTTTAAATTCCATAGTTATTATCCTCAGGTTTATCAAGGTAACCATTACCTTATCATTAATCACATTATCATAATTAGGTTCTTTATTAATTCATAAGGGGGTTTTCAAGTAATATAGGTTGTGTTTTATTATTTGGTGGAGATGGATAAGGGTGGGTTTATGGTAGAGGCTAGCAATATATGGTGGTAGTGGAAGGGAGGTGGTTAAGGGATGGTGGATAAAGTGGAGGGAAGGGGTAGGTGGGTGTTAGGACTTGCCTCCATTCGCTGACGATCAGATCCTTCTCTGATTCCTATGTCTTATGTTCCTGTCTTCTGGACTTCATCGGGTTCTCTCACATCTTCTATCCTACGCGGTGTAGCGTCGACAAACAAGAGAACACAAACAAGGAAAATAACAAGCAAGGCATGCAAACAAGCATAGGCAATCAGTTGATCCTAGTTGGGTTGGTCCTATTAGGCGATGGGTTGGTTTACTTGGGTCATCACTATTACGTCAATATGAAGTAAGGCTTGGATAGAGGTACTCTATCTAGAAGTTAGGGTTCTACGAGTTAGGTCAGGATGAGTGGTTGGTCTGATGGAAAACCAGACCACATTATTAGGGTTCACTATTATGTGAACCTGAAGGAGGAAACCTGACCAAGTCATCATAAATGACCTGGTTGGTCCCTACAGGTCCACCGGGGTTAGCCACACATGCGCATAGGCATGTGCGTGTGACTAGGATTAGGTTGGTGGGCTAGGCTATGGCTAGGGTTAGTGGCATATACACATATGCATGTGTGTATGCCCATGTTTAGGTGGGGTTAGGGTTAGCCATACATAGGCGTATACCCGGATATCGGGCATATCCACGTTTGTGTAGATGTCTACTTATTTTAGGTGATTGGGTACGGATATATATCGGGTATGTGTCATGGTACATACACATACGTGAATATACGGGGATTAATACTACTACGACGAAGGGCTATATTTATAATTCCTATCTAATCTAATTATAAACAGGAAAGCAATCAATCTAGAATTTAAATGGGCACCAATAATCAGGATTTAGGGTATGATTATGTAGGGTTTTATCCTAGAAGATTTATGGTGAAAGAATTACATAATTTAGAATTAAAATGAATGAGTTATAAATTATCTAAGTTTATTGACTAAACGCGAATGGAAATGAGCATGGTAATTATTCCTTCAATTTTAGCTAATGAATATGAGTGGAAAACTATCTAGGCATGATCTAGGATGAATCTAGTTTATTTAGAAATTTTCTGGGAATTTTTCTATAATTAATAAGCTTACTGTTCACTATTCTGTGTACGCTCCCGTGTACCCTTAGCAATTTACCACATCACCGTGGCTGATCCGTGGGTCCCTTGTGGCAACGTGGCTGGCGGCCATAGGGCCGAGCGACGTGGCTTAGGCCGGGTGCGAGCGCTTCTGCTCGTCCTCATCCCCATTCTGTGGTCAGCGAGCGGAGCAGAGAGCAGAGAGCAAGAAGGAGAAAGGGGAAAAGGGGGAGAGAGGGAAGAAGGGAGGGAGAGGTGAGGAAGGGAGCAGGCGGGGCGGCGGTTTACGGTTTACGGCGAGCTGTGCTGCGGGGCTGCGGAGGCATGGGGCGAGGTGAATATGGAAGGCGCGGCGGTGGGGAGATGCAGGGCGGCGGTGTGGGCGGTGAAGGCGAGCAAGCAGGGCGAGGTGGGGAGGAGGGAGCGCTGCAACGGTGAAGCGGGCTCGGCGGTGGTGTGGGTGGACTGCGGCGGCGGCGGCGAGGGCGGGCTTGAGGCACGAGCAGAGCGGCGGCTCCGGCGGGGCTTCGTCGTGGGACATTGGCGCGGCGGCGGCAGAGGCGCGATGGCCTCGCTGTAGACCGCGCCCGTCCACGGCGCGAGCCCCGATGGCAGAGCAGAGAGCAGAGGAGAGGGGGAGGAAGAGAAGGAGAATGAAGAGAAAGAAAGATGGAGGAGGCTGACCGGAGGGGAGGGGAAGAGCAGAGCAAGCATGGCGACTGCGGCGACCTCCACGCATCGAGCTTGGCAAAGTGCCTCTCGACGGCGGCCTTGGGAGGCCCTTTTATAGCCGCGGCGAGGCGGTTCGGCGGGGAAAATATCTCCGGCAACGGAGATATTCTCCGACAATGGCGGCAGGGCGCAGCTCGGCGACAGCTGTGACCTCCACCCGTCGGCGTACGACGTCAACGATGGGGGGTGGCTGGTCGGCGGCCGTGGAGACATGTGCACAACGAGTCAGCGAGGACGGGGAGGCAGGGCGACAGCTGGGAACGACGGTGCGGCATAGCGAAATCAGCGGCGGCGGCGACTTCCTCGCAGCTAGGGATGAAAGTGGTCGGGGACGGTCGGGAAAACACCTTAACCATTCCTGCTCCTGATTTTTTTTTTCCAAAAACGGTAACGGGAACGGGAAAGTCGGACGGAAAAACGAATTTGATATTACAGGTATCGGGAACGAAATATTTCGATCGGGAACATGTAGATTACGATCGGAAATCGATAACACAAAACGAAAACATCGATATACGTAACAACTTAAAACAGTTAGTTCGACGGAACAATTGCAACCATGCATAATCTATATTCAAACAAATGAACAATACACAGATAAGATCATAAGATATTAAGGTACATAGCACACAACAGTACATCACAGGCAAGGTTGGCAACCACACACATAGGCACAACGCAGAACGCACAACCAAACACAAACAATGAGACAATCTACCGGTCTCGGACTTTCATTTCCAGACTTGAGACTTCACAGTTCAGTGAAGGAAAATCAATGACCGGCAGCCACCAGGCAAGGCAACAGCCAAGCCAACTGCCCAGAGACGATATGCCCAGCTGCCAGCTTAGATCAGAGACGTAGTCCAAGGGCCAATAGCAAGAGACCACAACTCACAAGTATAAGTCCAAATTAAAAAAAAACCATGCCCAGATGCAACAGCCCAACAGTCAACTGATGAACATATCATAAGCAGCAGACAACACTACATGTCAAAGAAGCCCAGATCATCTGCATGTGGCCCATCTACTTCGTCATCACTGTCCGCGACATCGTCGTCCCATCAGTCTTACAATAACAAACAATATAGCAAAATAACTTAAAGATAACTCAATTGACAATACCTCAACCTTTAGCTTTGAAGCAAGGGCCTCAATAATTTCAAGATCACCAACAATTGAACCAATCTTCTTATCTGAAAATCAAAGTAAGCCAAGACTCATATATCAACAAGCATGATTATGATAAAATATTGTACAACAACTAAAACCAAGATGCTTTTCTAACCTCTTCTTCCTGTAGCAACCCAATCTTTCACGCGGGGGCCGGCGGCGGGGGCGGAGGAGGACGGCTAGCGGGGCGGAGGCCGGAGGGCGCGCGACGGGGTGAGGCGGAGGCGGGGCACCGGGGGTCTGGCCGGTTGGGAACGTGGCTGCAGGAGCCTGGAGGCCGAGCCGAGGCGGCGCCTACGCTTGGAGGCGGACCCTGGATGCGGCGTGCCGATGCCTGGAGCCTGGATGCGGCGTGATTCGCGTGAACGAGTTGGGGACGGACGGATGGTTAGGGTTTGGCGATGCCGCTGGTTTTGTTCGACCGCGTGGGGACGGACGGGGAGTGCCTACTGGGCTGGGCCAGTGGCGCGGCCGCGCGGGAGTTTCCTAGGCTACATGTTGATGTGGGCTGAATATGAGGTATAGGTGTACAAAATATGAGAATACCGCCGGTTATATTCCCGGCGAATACGGGAACCGTGAATACGGTCGGGAAAACCCCTTCCCTGATTCCGTTCCTGTTCTCGCCGTAAATTCCCGTATTTTTCCCGTTTCCTGTTTTTCCTACAAAAACAGTATGCGATCGATTAATGTGGTATACGATGTCGGTCGGGACGGGAATTTCCCGTCCCGTTTTCATGCCTACTCACAATGCATCCGCTGACCACTGGAGGAGATGGAGCTGATGGGCGAGGCCCCACTCATCGGTGAGAGGAGGGGAAGGAAGAGGGGAAGGGCTGCTGGGTTGGGTGCGCGATTTGGGCCGGTCGTGGCTCATCGCGGGAAGGAGGAGAGGAGGAGGAGAGAAGAGAAGGTGGGCTGGGCTGGCCTGCTGTGCCTGCTGGGCTGTGACCGCTCTGGGTCGGGTGCCTAATTGAGCTGGCCCATCGCGGGGAGAGGGAAAGGGAAGAGGGGAGAAGAGGAGGGATGGGAGGCGGGCTGGGCTGCGTTGGGTGGGCCCGGGGAAAGGGAGTTCACAGAATATGTTTTCCTATCTTCTAATTTCCCAGAAAATGTATATGTATCTATTTGCTTTTGTAAATAATAAATATGTAAAGTAACAATGCATATGTTTGTAAGTCAAGAAAAGATATGTGATGCATTATTCATGGTGTATTTCTAATTATCGAGAAATTATGAATTCCTAGTTAGCAAAATATATTTGTATTCGAGAGGTAGCTCTAAATATCTATGGAAATGTAACTATGCCATATTTCCTACCATGTATTATTATACTGGTCTAATTATTTAGTGCTTCTAAAGAAAAGGATTTTAATGATTCAAAAATGGAATTGGAAATTAGGGTGAGTGATTTTGGTGCCGCAAATAAATTCCAGGAGCAACCATACACACAAGCAATCAAGCAAGCATTCAAACATACATTCAAGCAAACAAAATGCAAGCAATGGAATTGAAATGCGAAGCGATCTTCTATTCCCATGGGTTCTTCCTAGCGCTACATCTAAATCCTACGCGACACACAAAATGCATATGGTGGGTTTTGATGCAGGGTTTTGGAAATATATATTTTCAAAATGGTTTTGTGGGAAAATAACTAGTTTGGGTTTTAATTTGTTGTAAAGTTTTTAAAAAATCAAATTTTTAGTGAATTTTAATATGATACTTGGAAAGGCACACGGTGTTACAGTACCACCCTTCCGTACATCAAGCTTTTTAGAACTTTTCTCAATCAAGGGTAACCAGTCAATGATATCCAGTCTACTTGGACTTATAGGCACACCCAAATACTTAATAGGAAAAGAACCACCTGACAGTTGAAAATTTCAGCATATGATTTGGCCCAGTTATTTTCATCATTAATGGTGAGAATTTCACTCTTGTGAAAATTAATCTTAAGACCAGATATAACAGCATTTTCAAGTTTCTAGCATCCCCAATACTGTGTTTGAGACAAATGATAGTATCATCAGCATATTGGAGTATGGCAACCCCTTTATCAACAATATGATCAATAAGGCCAGAAAATAGATTATTACTTTGAGCTTTATTCACCATTCTGGTTAACCCATCAGCAGCAAAATTGAATAAGATTGGGGATAATGGATCACCTTGTCGAACTCCTTTATAACTTTTAATATATGTGTCAATGGAATTATTCAATTTGACACTGACTGTTCCCACTGATACCACCTGTTGTATCCAGCTGCACCACTTAGGACAGAAACCCCTAGCAGCAAGACACTCGAAAAGACAGTTCCATTTAACCTTGTCGTTCTCATGATTCATTTAACGATGTACTTCTACAAAATGCGTTTGTGTGAAATTCTCTACTAATTAAAGGATAAAGGATGAAGATTCAGCATTTGTGCTCGTGGCATTCCAAGGTAAATATAGCCACCGTGTTGTCGTTTGCTCATGTTATGTTTAAAACGATTCTTGCTTCACTATGCTCATAGGGCCTGTTCGAGCTCCGGTTTCATATTGATGTCTTTCCAAAACCCACTCTCAATTCTTAGTTTTTGACAAGAGTGAAAAAAAAATCCCTGACAACTCCCTATCTCAACTCCCAATCTTTCTACACTTGGAAAAATCAACCCAATCGTGTAGAAATATATACGTGCGTATTGATTGGCCAATTTGTATAAGCCAATCTAGAGTTGGAAGGATGTGAGAAACAATAAAGAGTAGGACATGGTTCTTAATGAAATGTACAAGAGAGAAAAAATACAAGAGAGAAATAAAATATAAAAATAGGTACCGTGATTTGGAAATAGTCTAGAATTTCTGATTGTGTCTTCTATATTTTAGGAGTGTGTTTTTGAAAACTTTTGGAGGAACAAACAAAAATGCTTTTAACTTTTTTTAGTCACTTCAAAAACTTATTGATATACCAATTGTTTTTTTGAACTATTGGTGATGCTCCAAGTTGCCCGCGAGCTGCGAGGCTGTGAACCAAATAAGCCCTTGGTGCATCTCCAGAACCAGAAGTCCTGTTCTACCTCCTATAATTAAGCTGTTATTTGAGATGCTCTGAACTTGAGTGCAATTCGTAGTCTAAATTTTCTCCTCAAACTCTAAAACTAGACAAATTGGTTCCTTTGATTCTTAAAATTGTTTAAACTATCTTTTTTATTTTAGTTACACTTTTCAAGGTTGTTTTGTCATTTTTAAAATTAAAAAAAGATGGCTGATAAGTTTTTTAAACCACAAAAAATCTCTATGCTTAAAATTCTGGAAAAAAAATCTAGAAATAGATTGGGACACAATAGATCCAAATCAAATATCTATAGCTCATGAAAATATAACTAAAATCTTGAAGAAATTAGTTTCAGAATCTAAAAAAAAAGAAAATATCCAAAAAAAAAGAAAATTTTGAAAAACATTCTAATCCATGTCTAACTATGTTTTAAAATATTGCCACAGTAAAAAATATGAGATGCGACAACAATGAATGCATTCAACATTAATGTATTTGGATTCATGTTGGTTCTATCTCATATTTTTGCTATGTGGGGTGTTTTCAAAACGTGTTTGGATATTATTAGAATGTTTTATTAATTTTTCTGAATTTCTTGGATATTTTCCTAGAGCTAACTCTAATTTCTAGAAGCTTTAGATATGACTTCAGGATTACTATATACTTAATTTAGGTTCTCGTGTCCCAATCTATCTATAGGATTTTTCTTGAACATTTATAAGTTTAGAGATATCTTTTGTTGTCTAAAAACCTTATTAAATGTATACTAGGATTTTTTAATTAAAAATGACAAAATCATCTTGGAAGGTCACTTCTAACCGGAGCATGGAGTTAACTTGAACGGTTTTGAAAGTCGAAGGATCTATGAGAACTGCTCCCGTGCGCCACTTTTAGAAAATAGTACAAATCTTAATTATTAATTTTCATCTAGATCCCGTATGGGCCAGGCCCTAGCCTTACTCCCACCCGATGCGGTTTGGATCTCATATCATGCCATGCCTGCCTCTGAGGCTCCTCTCGTCTCTCGAGCGTAGCGGCGGCAGCTATTCACGACGGCGGCGGCCCCGCGGCACTGCCACCAAGTCGGCCAATGCAGAATGACGATACGTCATCTTCGCCCCTATCTCAATCTGTGCTCCCAATTCCATCGTGCCCCCTCACTCTCTCTCCGCAGTCACACAGACGAGCGATGACGACGGATGAGCACCAAACACGACAGTCAGCGTGCAAGCCGGTCCGCTGCCCTAGTGCCCTGCCCTCCATTGAGAGTGAGGGCATTCAGTCCGCCGCACACCACACACCTTCGCAGCCGCATCTCTTCTTCTTTTTTTCCCCACTATATGTAGTGGATCTGTGGGCTGCGATTATGTAGGAGGTGGGAACAAATGGCGTGTGAGGGCTTGGTGGACTGGAGGGGGAAACCCATCAACACAAAGGTTCATGGTGGAGTCCGAGCTGCATGGTATCTTTATTGTAAGCCCTTGTTTAGTTCGCGAAAAGTTTTCCCAAAAAGTGCTACAGTACCCGTCACATCGAATCTTGCGGTACGTGCATGGAGCATTAAATGTAGACGAAAATAAAAACTAATTGCACAGTTTGGTTGGAAATTACGAGACGAACGTTTTGAGCCTAATTAATCCATGATTGAACACTAATTACCAAATAAAAACGAAATTGCTACAGTAGCCAAATTTCGCACTTTTCGCGAACTAAACGCGCGCTAAGTTTATTTATTTGACTGCATGCGCCTCCGGCGTTACTTGTCAAATTAAATGGAGTCGATCAACACAGTATAGCTAGTTTGATTGTTTTTCTTCGTGTGTGTGTGTGATCGATTATGCTCATCGTTGTGAATTTCTTGGTGCACGTGCCAAACCTTCAGAATATGACAACGTATCTGCGTCAAGTAATGCATATGGGAGTATCTGATGCTTCAACCACATTAACCAACTTCATTGGTGCCATGTGCGGATTTGCTTTGTTGGGAGGTTTCCTCTCGGACTCCTACATCACTTGCGCCAGAACTATGCTACTCTCTGTGCCACTAGTGATTTTGGCATTTTCCAGCATCTTTTATTTTTACTACTATATATGTTTAACAGTATTGGTGGAAACAATATGTATATTATATTTAAGGTGTAAAGTCTATTATTAGATTATTAGATTAGGATCATCCTATAATAATTTAACAGTATTGGTGCATGCATTTCTGAACCAAGGGCTACGGGATTGCAGACACTTCCTTGGCTCCACCCGGCACCCTGCAACAACTCATCCGAAGCAGCAGCGGACGCAACAAGCAGAAGCAGCTGCAGGCAGGTCTGTCGGCCCGAGATCTTCCGCCCGGATGAACCGACCGTTCACCGGTGTTCTCACACACACTATGACTGGAAATAGAAAAGGGAGGAAGAACAGAGCGCACACACACAACACAAGCACCAGCGTTGGGGAGCTCTGCAGAGGAGATGGTAAAACTGAACTCACTCACTTCACTGAGTTGTAGTGGGAAGCTATATATACAACTCTACCCATCTAATCCTATTACACAAATATGCTAGGCTGCTACAGTGACTATATGTGACAGCAGGACTGACTTTGACGTCTGTCCCTATTGTGGCTACAGTGCGCGGTAGGGGAGACTTTTGACGCTTGCCCCTGCCACAGCTACATTGCAGCAACAAGGGTCCTTTCGACGCCTAGCCTGCTGCACGTACACAGTGAGGAGCAGCATATTACTTTACAAGGTCGATGGCTGGAGGTCCGCGCTGCTGTACATAGCCCTGTACACCATCGCGCTCGGAGAAGGCGTCATGCGCACCTGCATACCGTCCCTGGGCTCCGATCAGTTCGACGGCGACAACCCCTCGGAGGCTCGGCAGCAGTCGAGCTTCTTCAACTGGTTCACCTTCTGCCTGTCCATCGGGTCCGTCGCCGGCCTGATCCTCGTCGTGTGGCTCGAGGACACCAGAGGATGGGGCATTGGATTTGGCCTGAGCGCCCTCTTGATTCTCGTCGGGTTGCTGGTTTCTGCCGCTGGCCTCCCTTTGTACCGCAACCGTGTGCCTCAAAGGCAGCGCCCTAACCAGAGTCCTGCAGGTTGCTTGTATTGGACATGCTATCTCTCGTTTGATTCATGGCCGTAGCTGATTTGCAAATGTATATATATCAGACTCATCATCGATACTGTCTACTGCCTCCCAGGTTTTTGTTGTGGCGTTTAAAAACAGGAAGCTTGAGCTTCCTGAGAAGATGGAGGAAACACAGCAAAATAACAGCCTAAAGTAAGTGCTGCAGATATTCCTTTGATGCTATATTGAAATGAAAGCCTGCATATATACTGCAGAGTTTAATTTTTCTGTGGTCCACATGGTCTACATACGCATGCATGCGCATCTAAAGTTTTATTACATGCATGGTGTACCAGATTTCTGGACAAAGCCTGTGTGAAGACCAACACCGGAGGAGAAGGAGATGGACCTTGGTCGGTCTGCAGCGCGGCAAAAGTAGAGGAGACCAAGATCGTTCTACGCATGCTGCCTCTCGTCTTCAGCTCAACGGTGGCCCACGTATCGAGCTCTCTGCTAATCGCGTTCACCGTCCAGCAGGGCGCGACGACGAACACGAAGCTGGGGAAGGTGCACGTCTACCCCGCGATGCTCTTCATCGTCCCCTCCATCTTCCAGACGCTGATGCTGGTGGCCTACGACCGGCTCCTCATGCCGCTGCTGCGGCGGCGCACGGGCTACACGGGGGGCATCACGCAGCTGCAGCGCGTCGCCATGGGCTTCCTGGCCGCGTCCGTCGCCCCGGCCGTCGCGGCGGTCGTCGAGAGGAAGAGGAAGGGCACGGTGGCGGCCGGCGGCCACATCTCCCTCTTCTGGCTGGCGCCACAGTTCTTCCTGATCGGCGTGGAGGACACCACCGCCTTCGTGGGGCTGCTCGAGTTCTTCACCGCCGAGGCGCCCGACGGCATGAAGTCCATCGGCGTGGCGTTCTTCTGGTGCCATGCCGGGTGCCATGCCGAGATGGCCTCGCTGCTGGGCACGCTGCTGGTGAGGCTGGTGAACAGGGTCACCCACAGCAGCAGTGCACCTGGGTGGCTGGAGGGGAAGGACCTCAACAGCAGCCACCTTGATCTCTTCTACTGGGTTGTCACGGCTGTGTCATTTCTTGGCTGGCTCAATTACCTCTACTGGGCCAAGAGGTACAAGTACCGACAGGATCGACGGATTTCCACCAAGTCCCCCGATGAGGACGGCTATATGCCTTGAAGCATGGGTGGGTGCTACAGCGCTGAGGACGGCTATATGCCTTGAAGCATGGGTGGGTGCTACAGCGCTGATCGCATGCAACTGTCAACTGTGAATAGTACTCCTCTCCATCAAAATGATCTGTCTGTCTGTATCATGAGTTGCAAGACTACTCCTATATTAGAAGACCATGAATATGTTGTGTGTGCCGTGTTTGTTCGCCAAGGTGCTGAAAAAAGGCCTCATATTAGACATAGTATTTCTCTTCTTCTTTTTTATTAAAAACGCATCGGGCGGGGACAATAACACCCGCTTGGGCATCAGCTATGTAATACTCATGCAATTGACGCATACATGTTGGCAAATCTCTAATCTCCGCTTTGGTTTCGATCAAAGGTTTGCCTTTTTTATACTACTAGTGTTTTATAGTTCGAGGAGAAACTTTTTTTTTGAAACAGAGCTTTCATTACTCTTCGGTCACAGCCAAATCGCTGGACACAAACTCCTCGGTTCGAGGAGAAACTTAAGGCCCCGTTCGATGGTCTGAACTTGGTTGAAACTGGCTGAAAAAATCGTTGATTGAATTGTTGAGAGAAAAAACACCATTAAATTTAAAAAAAAAAAACTCCTCTGTTCGAGGAGAACATGGACTGTAACGAAAGCTGCAAAAGTGATTTTCCCCCCTTTCGGCAGGGTTGTTTGGACTTGGACCTGATTTCATGTGGGCCTGTAGCTCTTTCTGGGCCCAGGAAAGCAAGTGGCTCGATGATCAGCAGTCAGCACCGTGGATCGCCCAAACGGCCAGACGTGACTCTCCCCCCACGTGTCCCTTGCCCCTGTCCACCTGTCCCCTCCGGAGCTGCGTCTCGCGCTGCAAAGAGCTCCCCAGCTAACATTTCCGGCACCGGAAAGCAGAGTGACACTCAACACTCGACACTGCAGAAATCAGATTCGGAGCTTCCGGAAAAAAAGGCAGGCAGTAGCGTCGACCATGCTGCCAGGTCGCCACCCGGCGCGCCGTGCCGACACCGCCGGGACGGGGCCGCTCCTGCCGGACGCCACCCGCGCGGCGGTGGCGGAGTTCGTCGCCACGGCCATGTTCGTGTTCGCCGCTGAAGGCTCCGTCTACGGCCTCTGTACGCGAACCTGAACACGCATGCAAACAAACAACTTTTAGGATTTACGTGCACGCACGCACGCATTCGGTGCTGTTCTGAACTGCGACGCTTGACGATTTTCCGTTCGTCTGATTTGCAGGGAAGCTGTACAAGGACGACACGGCGACGCCGGGCGGCCTGCTCGCGGTGGCCATCGCGCACGCGCTGGCGCTGGTGGCCGCGGTGGCGGTCGCGAGCAACGCGTCGGGTGGGCACGTCAACCCAGCGGTCACGTTCGGCCTGCTCGTGGGCCGACGCATCTCCTTCGGGCGTGCCGCCGTCTACTGGCTCGCGCAGCTGCTCGGCGCCGTGGTCGCGTCGTTGCTGCTCACGCTCGTCTCCGGAGGCACGGTAATTCGCTTTGGCCATGTGATGTGCCCATGTCAAATACTACTGTTTTACGTTTGATTAAATATCCTTCAAATTTGGTAAAATATGTCATAAAATATTTTAAGCGGTTGCTTGGCTTACCGATAGTGCCAAACGCCGAAACACCAGAACAGCACGTCAATATTGAGGTCACACTATCCGTTGTCTTTTTCGTCTTGCGTGTTTGCCGCGTACTTGTACGCGTCATGCCCGCCACGTCTCACTCTTTGCATGCATGTGTGGCATGCCTTTGTCCTGCAGCGCCCCGTGGGCATCGGGCTCGTCCGCGGCATCCACGAGCGGCACGCGCTCCTGCTCGAGGCCGTCATGACGTTCGGGCTCATGTACGCCGTGTACGCCACCGCGGTGGACCACCGGAGCCGGGGCGGCGCGACGACGGTCGCGATCGCGCCCCTCGCCATCGGCTTCGCCCTGGGCGCGAACATCCTCGCCGGCGGCCCGTTCGACGGCGCGGCGATGAACCCGGCGAGGGCGTTCGGGCCCGCGCTCGTCGGCTGGAGCTGGCGCCACCACTGGGTCTACTGGATCGGGCCACTGATCGGCGCCGGGCTGGCTGGCGCGTTGTACGAGTCTGTCATGGTTGAGCAGGAGCCTGAGGCGCCGGCAGCGGCAGCTCCTCGGATGCCTGTTGCCTCTGAGGAGGACTACTGATGTGATGAGATGTACTGTACTCCTATCGTTTGTATATTCACTGTATCTGTATCTGTATGTGTACGTACGCGAGCAGCAAAAAAAAAAAAGTTTTACATGGAATTGAGCCAAGCACAGCTCCAGAGTCCAGATAGGACTTTCGCAGAGCACAGATCCAGACCTGTAGTTTTGATGATCCTTGCCTGAACATGACACTATGGATTTTAATTTTTTGTCAGATATTTTTTTTTTCGTTTGTAATACAATAAATAAAGCGTATAGCATATGTTTAGTTCATATAAAAGACAAAGTCGACACTACAATAGAAAAATATACCAGTGATCTAAGTGTTGTTTAGATCACATAGAGTTGTTTGGCTCTCGTAAATGGTTTTCATTCCAAGCCATATGTGTCCTTATGTATTCCAAGTAGATCATATCCAAATCAAATAAAACAATTGGGAGGATATTATCAGTATTTTTTTCTGCAACAACACAAAAGCTTTGGATCCCATTCAAAACTAAAATATGAATGTGCTTTATAATTGGAAGGCTATGGTTAATATTTTTCATCTAAAAGAATGCAACATCACAAAATATTATAACTTATTTCAAATATGCATTGAATTGGTGTGAATGCTAATCTAGTGAGGACCCATTTGCTTAGCTTTTATTGGTATGCATTTAAAGTTTTACTCCGGATCATTGTTGGACATATGTTTAGGAAGTTTGTATTACTGCCATCAAGAGGAATGATAACTCACACTAGTCAAAAGAGCAGTTTTGCATGATTTATAGGCAAATCATTTATGCATTCTAAATTTATTGTTACACTAGTCAAAATGATAGTTTCACATGATTTTTAGGCAAATTATTTTGGTGTTCTAAATTTGTTGTTGACTATATAATTAAGATAATGCTACCAACCACACCATAAATAAAAGCAATACAAACGTATACCAATTTGAACTAATTGATTGTTGGCCATATCTTTAGGAATTTTCCATAGTTGGGTCACAATAAATGATACAAAGTCATGCCAACTTTGTGTTGATTACAATTCAATAGTTAATATAATTAGCTATCTAATTTATCAATAATTATACCATTTCTATCAAATAAAAATGCGTTCAACTTGCTCTATGCATGGAAATAGGTATTGCATATTGTGTACCGTAGGGTCCACCACAACGTGAAGGTCCAGACTATTGGAAATGAATGTTGCTAATATAGTGAAGAACAATTTTGTATTTGTTTAAGTGATGTATTTAGATCCATGGTTCATTTGATTGTTGTCCATACATTTGGGAGTCCATATTATTATGCCAAAGAGAAAAGGAATGATAGCTTACATCAGAAAAGAGAGTAGTTTCACATGAAAAAAATTTATAACAAAGCATCAATAATGCAATATGTGAACAAGGATATCATTGTTTACAAAGAAGTGTAGTAGGGATCCTATTTTCATTCAAGTTTTATAATGTATTTTGGTTTCCCCGAGTGTTATTATGCCTGGCAATGTGTGGCTTGACAAATATTCTAAGTCATTGCTCAATCTAAACTAAATTGACATAATGTTTTGATGCAAATTATATTGAGTGAAAGTAAGGCATTGTGTGCATAGTGCCTAGATGCATAAGCACAACTAGATAACAATAAACTCATCTAGAACTTTGAAGAGTCACATAAGAATGTATCAAGTATGATATCCTAATGATTAAGCTCCAACGATACACACTAAACCATCACCAGTAAGCATTAATAAAAGGAAAATGGAAACAACTACTACAATCCTTCACGGCACGCGGAGAGGTGTTAAAAACAGCACAATCATCAATGACTATGAACTTGTTGATTAGTCTTGTTCATGTTATTCATTTGGAGGAGTATCTTTGGGAAAAGTAGTTGAAGTCGTGGTGGTGGATGTTGTGCTCCTTCAGCCACGACTGTGCCGCATCGAAGAGAGAGGAAATATGTTCTTGGTCACCAGAGTTTGGACTAGCCCACGCTTCGGCATCTAACTTGTATGTTGCAAGGCCGAACGGGGCAAGTGCCATATGATTGAAGGCTTGCACACTATCTAAAGCAACAATATCTACAAGAATGTGTGACAATGTCATGCTTTGTCCAAAAAATGTTTACTAAAACAAAAATATTATACATTTCATCTTCCACATAACATGGCAAAACAAGATTTTATTGCTATATGATATATTATTGTTGGAATGGAAATGTATAGACAATATATATGTTGCTTTACAGAAAAGGTAATGGAAACAAAACATGTGTTGGAGGAACTTTAGGTCTTAATAGATTGGCAATAAAGAAGGAAAATACGTGTGACTATAAACATAAAAACACACAATCAACCACTGATTTTTTATAAAAAAATCCATAGAAAGAAAGAAAATAAATATTCCTTATTACTACCATTTATAAGTGTTGCATACCTTTGCATGTTGAAAGGGTATGGTAGGTCAAAAAGCAAGTATTTAGATCTTTTTGATTCTTCACAGGGACACGACTTGTTGGATACCTAGAGGACAATAGAAGAAAGTAAAATCATGGTCATTATTTAAGGGAATTCCATATATGTATAAATATTTATATTTCAAGATGGAAAGTAAGTGATTATGAAAAGTTACCAAAAAACCGACATCCAACTTGATGGTGAGAGCTCTGCACTGCTCAAAGATGATAGGGAAGGACAACCATAGCATAGATCATACACCTAAACACAAGATAAGAAATGCAAATAAGAAGATCATAAAAATAGGGAATTTCATGGACCACTAGAAAAATTCACATTTAAGTTTAACTCCACCTGATACTTTAGAGTTTTGCATGTGGCTTTGCTAAAGAGACAACGGGCATGTTCGCTTGTGATTGTTGTAGCAACCGCTATGACTGCTATTGTAGCATTCACTTAGCAGTAACTGTTGCCCCACCCTTTACAACCCAAGCAGCCGTAGTTATGGGCCGGCCCATCTGTACGAAACACCCCCATCAACCTCGTGACTTTTCCTCTTAAAAAAGATGTATCTAGTGATCGTAGGATCAAGATCAAACGGGCTCATCCTTGCGTTGTTCTCTATATATACGGCCCTCCCCTTCTATCGTCTCTACCTTAACCCTAACCACTCTTCCGCCGCCTCCACTCTACCCACATGTTATCTACCCAAAATTCCCCAATACAGGAAGGATTGTCTGCTACACCTATGGCTATCTAAGAGATAGATGATGGTGTCACTCATCGCCGTATCCCACGATGACCATCGTCTTCTTCACTTGCTATGGTGAGTCTTCCACCTCTAGAATCAACAACCTTTTTATGAAAAGCACCACTTGGTGCGGCCTTCACAGGAGGTCAAGTGCGGCCGTGTGGGACGGGGGATCGAACCCCCACCGGCCAACTCCTCCCTTGGAGCCTTCACCACTGGTCCAAGCCTATCTAGATCCAACCTCTTGTTTTCCCACAATCCTTTAATTTCTCTGTGCTCCACCAGATCAAAGCTAGAAACACAATATCCCTTTTGTTGTGCCCCCATCTTAAATCAAACTCTTTGTTATGCAGCGCCTTTGCTTCCTCTGCACTCCCTTGGACCCAAGATAGCTATATTGTTATCGATGGTGTTGAACCTTGATCTAAATTTTAGTCCCCTCTAGCCTCAATTGTCTATACACTTACGTCGATCCAAGCTGGTGATGTCATTTCCATTGATGCCTACCTTGATCTAGAATTTCATTTTCCCCAATCACTCTTTGTTGTCTTTACACCACCAAATCCAAGGTACCAACATCATTGCTAGAGATATGTAGACTTATTCTTTCTTATTTGGGAAAACAAATCTTGCGGTAGATAAATATAAACATCTTAAATTCAGTAAAATCATGTATGCTAATAAATTTCTCTTCCCATTTGATATATGCAGGGGGAGTTGTGCATGTAGAAAAGTTTGAAACATGTGGATGACATAGAAGTTGCTAGATATAAAGCTATTGGATCTACATACGCTGCAAGAGGGTATCTTTCAAGTATTTAGAACCTGATTCAACTTATGAAAGGATGCCAGACAAGGTATCTTAAGTGGTGTTCATATCATAAAGTGTGTAAATTTTGGAAAACATGAATGTTAGAAGTAAGGGGAGTTCAAGCATACCTTATCTACGAAAGGTATCCTTTCGTAAGGGGAGTCAGGTTCAAAATACTTGAAGAACAACTCCCCCTTGCTTTCAACTCCACTAGTGGACATGTTTGATGGTGCTTGATATCCATGAGTGTCCATCCAGTTTAATGCACCATATTGGTTATCCTGATTGAATCTTCCATCATATAACATGCTGCAACCATTATGCCATAAATGATCATGTAAGCAACATTGGTACTTTAATCTTTCCTTTTTATTTTTTCAATTATGTAAAAAAGTTTTATGCAGATACTAGTACATGTATACTCGTGCGTACCTTTGTGAAGTAGGAACATTTGTCATGTTGGTGTACAATTGAATTGCCGAAAGGTATGGCACGAAGTATTGGACCACTGTCTCACCCGGAGCGATGCACACTGAAGTACCAACACCACAGGCACTCCACTCATAGAACCTATTCCAAAGATCACCAAGGTAGAAAGCTTTGACTCCATCTGCAATCTTTTCATAATAGCCATTTGACTGCAATTACAAATAAGAGTTCAATTTATTTAGCTATCATGTCTTTAGATAAAAAAAGATGCATCATATCCCGAGTAAATTGTGTCCCTCATAAAAAAGGAAAATAATTGGATTTCATAGCTCTAGTGAATCGTTGTACATGAGACTATGTGAACACAAAGGTAAGCAAATGTCCTTGTTAATGGAGTTTTTTCCCTGTGATAATTTGAGAATGTGTGTGTTGTGGGGGTGGGGTCGAGGGTGAATCAATTCTAGTCAATCCCTATTTTGGAAGTTTCTATTAATTATGTAAGCAAGAAACATATTTTTTATTTGTTGGGTGGGTGGTTCTTTTTTTTGGGGGGGGGGAGGGTAGGTGGGAAGTGGTGGTTTGAAATATTGAATTATTGTACTGCATAGTCAATCTAGAAGAGATTCTAATCATTACTTAATGCCAGTTTTGTTCCCTGTTGAACAAAAGAGGTTGTGAGGTATAAGGTCCTTTGTGTTGGGATCTACCTATAGTATGATCTAAGTGTTAGTTTTGGCTTGAGGATTTTTGTGCGAGAAGGGAAAAATATATTTTAGCTAGAAAAAGAAAACAAAAACACTAAATCTGGAAGAAAATTCTTAGGATTTACACAAACTAGGGCTCTAATCATAACCGTTAATTCAAATTATTGTGCAACTAACCATTTATAAACGGTCCACAACATGATATCCTTATAATGACATAACGGATAGTAACCGCCCCGCAAATATACTTCGCGCCTAAAACATTTTGAACCTAAGCTTTAGACACAAATCACAGGCGACACTAGCAAGCCCACGAGGTAACATAAACAAAAACCAACATATAGCATATATAAATAAGAGACATAGTCTTGCCATGGCGAATAGTTTTCGCCCTTACAAGTCCATAGGCACAAAACCCTAATTCTACCCACATAGTCCTTGCACGCCATACCAAGATCAAACGAAAGATGCAGTATATCCGGACCAAATCAAAGAAAGTAGAGAGAAAGGGGAATCCAAAATCCAGCAAAACCACAATCTCACAAGATGTGAAGATGATAGATTCATCGAAGCAAAATTTTACAAGCTAGTTCAAGATGTGTTTACCAGTGGAAGATAGGATGCCATAGGGACCGTGTGCGCCTTGACCACCGGCGTAACACTGCCAAGAAAACACCTCAGATTGGAGTGGGTCCCCGCAGCCCCGTCAACAGTAGCATGAGTGCTCGCACTGGAGCTCGCCATCTATCTCTATTCGTGCCCGAAATTGCCCCAGCTACAGTGCCTCTGGTCCAGCTTTTGCATCTGCAGACTTCAGAGTTCAGAGGGGAGTGGAGGGGCTAAAGCTACGCCGAACGGAGATGTGGTTTTTTCAGGGGCGAAGGAGCATTTTTGCGAATGTCATCATTGTTTTCCAAGCGAATTGTGCTATCTCTTAATTACCTGCCGACTCCAAGGATGTGCTAGCTCTTAATTACCTGCCAACTTTATGCCCTTTACCCATTGGTTTCCTTGCCTTTGGCCATGGCAGTTGGCGTCTTGGAGATATTGCTGAAGTGGCTTTTTTTGTGCATTATTTCTTCCAAATTTAGTTTTTGCATTTTATCATTTTCTGAAACGAGGAGGCGTGACCACTGTCTTTGTCGACATACGTGCTCGGAACGTGCAGTAGCACCAAACGCTCCACTAGAATTAAGGCTATATAAGCCATGATCTTCTCTTCTCTTTTTTTGTTTATACGAAAAAAAAAATGTGACATGGTAAGGACCATGACACTGGATCAGGACGTGCTTTGTTGTTCGCGTGACTTGCCATGCGTGTGTCTTGTGTTCGTGATACGTGAATAGAACCGAAAGTAAAATGCGTCAAGCTTCAAGGAGAGAATGCTTATACGGCTACGCCGCCTGATCGCCGCGCTTGGCTTGCTTTTCCTTTTGTTGCCTTTCTTTTTTCTTTTCTTTTTGAGAGCCATGGGGTTTTCTCTGTTGTTTTCTAGAACTGTTTGAGCACATACCAACCCCGTTAGCTTTCTGATGTATCTACGTGGCTCATCCCTCACTAAGTATACAAAGTCATTATTTTATTATTACTATTAGTTACTCCCTGGGTCCTATTTAATAATATATCTAGAGATTTTAAAATATATTAATAGACAATATAAAATATATGCATGTACCCTTACTGTATTTACTGATCAAACACTATCATCAGCGTGATAAATAGAAATGATCTGATAAATGGCAAGCAATCTACTGTTTATGCAACTATTTAGTACAAACAATTCTTCTATCCCTAAAATACCTTGTATTTTGATGCATTTTTAAAATGCTTGTATATACTATAATACAAGAGCGAGTAGCACAAATGGTATTCTGAACTATTATGTAGTATATTATATAGTAGAAACGCATCTGCTATCTTCTATTGATTCAAGTAACTTGAGGATAGAAAGATGCGTCAATAGAAGTAGCGAAGGAACTAGGAAGCTTCCTACTCATACACGATGTGTGAACAAGTGGAACTGTAGATGTTGCTATCCGCACCGCGCATCCGCAGGCGCAGGCGGCTGATGTGCAAGAAACGGAAACATGCAGCGGTGAGAGCAGAGATAGAAAAAAGAGAGAGCAGAGATAGAAATACTTTTTTTAAATTAAAATAAAAAAAAGACCAGAGCTAGAAATATCTACAATGGGCTAAGTACTAACGGGTAAATAATCTATCACTAGCTCTGTGTCTTACCAGGAGCAAACACAAATCGAAGAATCCCATCATATAAGTATTATCGTCATTTAATTTGACCAAAATTCAGAAAAAATGACTTCATAACACATGTTTGTGTCAATTTATATTAAACTCCATAGTTGCAATGCAAAAATACATATAAGTATGGCCACCACACGAATGAATGCACGAGAAACCATGGGCAGAATGGATCAGGTACCTACGATTCTTCTCATTTTACTATGTACATATCCTATCTCCTCCATGGCTCCATAGCAGCTCAAAATGCAGGTATTTCTAGCTATGGTCATGGAGGAGATAACATGTTAGCATTTCAACTCAAAACTCAAACATAGTATTCTGGGAGGAATATAATTTTCAAAACTGTAAAAATTATGATACCAACACAGATAAACTAGGTCATACTTACTTTTTAACATCTATTTGAAAATATTTTTGAAGCCATTCGTTTTGGACAAAAAGATAAAAAAAACTATAGAGATACCACCTTATCTAATGGCGGTAACCAACTTTCATCCACCAACTCAACTGGATGTATATGTACTTCTTACCGCAATACCAGTATACCACTGTACCATTTGGCGGCAATTTAACCGAGTCAATCTCGGCAGCAAAATTATATATTTGCAAAATCTATATCTATATATATACACCTAAAAAGACTTTAAAGTAATCATCTACCCGGTAATACTAAATTCCACCTATCCGTATAGCACCTGGTCTGCCACGCACGTCAAACTTGTGGGCAAAAGGACACGTCAAACTTGTAGGCATAAAGGATTACCGGGTGGGAGTACGTGTCGGAAACGAGCTGGGCATCGACGGGATTACAGGGTGGATGGAGCGAGGCGACGCAGACTGCTAATCTTGCAACCGTGATCCTTGCACGTTCAGGTTCAGCATGTTTCCTTTTTTCTCTTAAGGTCTACTCCTACTGAGCCGACAGCCAAGCGCGGTTACTAATCTAGAGATCACGTCGTGTGATACATGATGTCATGCACTTAACGTAGTTTGCTTCCATCCAGACTCTCAGGAAGAGAGAATCTGGTCCCATCACGGTAACTTTTTATTATTTTGTAAAAATGATGCAATCTGTCATTCTTGCCTTGTTCGGCTGATCAGATTTTGGATGATTTAATAGTATTTTGTGAGAGAGAATAAACTGAAACGAACTGAGAACTGAGCAGCCGAACGGGCTTGTGCTTCCGACGTACGGGCATATATCTAGTTATATATTATTTTTCAAGAAAAACAAATATGGAAAATATAGATATAGAAATAAAAAATCACCTCGGTGGAGAGCGGGGAGGATATGAAGGCGTAGAGGTCGGGCCCGAGGAGTGCCAGCTCAGCCCACAGCCCACAGCCCACGTCCCACGGCGCACGGTCCAGAAGCGGAACACCCGCGTCTGCAGCTGCTCGGTCGAGAGGCCTGAGGCCAGGAGCCCGCCCATCCGAAGCGGCCTCGCGCTCGGGGGCTTCGAAGATGGACCGAACCTTCTCAAACCAGGCACGAACTCTGTCGGTCTGGGCCGAGATCGGCTGGCCCGCTAGCCCCGACTCGCGCGACCGCGGGCCTGCGGCGCTGCGCCCGCTGCCAGCTGCCCTGCTCCATCCAATCACGGATCCATATCCACCGTCAAGCTCTTTGCTCGATTCCGCGTACTGCAAGGAAACTTCTCGAATGGTCGAACACTGGTTTGGAGGCGTTTGCTCGCAATCCATGGCGACTTCTACGGCTGCTGCCACTGCTCTGCTCCGCCCCAGCAGGCCGGCAGTTCCAGCCAAGGTAAAACTGTACATCATCAAGCTTAGTAGAACAGGAACCCTCGTGTACTTCCCCACGAGGTTAACTGTCGCTTGTGGTTGGCGCAGCGGTGTCTCCATGCAGTTGCTGGGCGGACGACGACGAGAAGGAGGAGGGGAGCTGCAGGGGTCATGCGAGCTTGCTTCAACCCTCTTGGGGACGAGCGCATCCTCCGAGAAGCCATCAAGGTAAATTTTCTACACCTCTGTCCAGTCCTTTTCTTAACCCAGGATTGGGGATTGCTCCAACTTGTTCATTGTATACGTAGTTTCTTGTGTGGATATGTGAAATTGGCCATTCAATCCGACTGTGCGCTTGCAAAGTTTATCCTGGAAAGGGGGACGGGGAGTTTATGCAACAGTCGAAAAATTCAGTGTTGTTTCAGTGTAGATTTACTCTTGATTAAGCTTTTCAGTGGCCATGCTTTAGGCGAAACTAACGAAATTGAAACCTAGACTTGATATTTAGGCGTACTGTTTCATACTTCACTGTCATTTGGTTCTCCCAATCTCATCAACTTTGGGAATCAGAATGCTTTGCGGAAATGGAAATTGCAGAGGTGGTTTCAGGAAGAGTAGCTATTCATCAAACAATACTAATACGTTCTTCAGTCTAGAATTTTCTTTTCGTGCTCGTCGGAGCAAGAACAGATGATGATGTTCTAAATGCACTGTCTGTAGGAGCCAGTAGCACTCATGGGTGGTGTGTTTGCTGGCCACTTGAGGCTTGACCTGAACGAGGATCCTCTCAAGGAATGGATAACTCGTACAGTGGAGGCTTCTAGAATAGCTGAGGAAAACAGCTCTGAAGAATCAAGTGAGGCAGATCAAAATGATGCACCTCAGCAAATTGAGATTGAGTGAGGTGCATTGTCTACCTTTTGTCCACTTGACACTTTCCCTTTGTAACTTATCCTGAATATCTGTGATACCTGAGTCATCATGTGCTTGCTCAAATTTTGTTTGGGCTTATATTGTTCTTAGTCAAATATTGGATCAATTGGTAATATCAAACATTGGGTCCTGGTTTTGTTCTACCACTCCTGTTTCATAATATGAAGCCCCAGTCCCCTAGACATGGTTAAGCTTGGCCATTAGTAGAAAAATACAGTGTACTACCAGTAAATGGAAAGTTATATGTGTGAATGAAATGCAAGTCTAATGGCATTATTTTTTTTACAGCTAACTCCACAGAATGCACCGATTCATTTCTCAAATTTTGCAAACTTTGACTCTTGTGATGTGTTGGGGCATTATATTGTTAAATGGAGGCAGTCGTTAGCCAACAATAAAATGAATTTCACTGATACATGTATTAGGAGGTAGTTGGATAATCAAACATTATTTCGTGTTTCTACACTGACTGGTGTAAGTGGTAAGGACCTGAAGTCAATTCTTGCCTGCAGTGCTGCTTTATTAAAAAAAAACAGAGAAAGGATATTTCTGTCCTTGTTCTGTTGCTGATATTAGAACAGTGTATTGTTCACCTCGGCCTTGTTTAGATAGCTGTTAGGAATCAGTATCTGGCACTGTAGTATTTTCGTTTGTATTTGACAATTATTGTTCAATCATGGCCTAACTAGGCTCAAAAGATTCGTCTCATAATTTACAATCAAACTGTGTAATTAGTTATTTTTTTATCTACATTTAATACTCCATGCATGTGTCTAAAAATTTGATGTGATGGAGAGAGAGTGAAAAAACTTGGAATCTAAACAAGTCCCTCGTGTATCCATTGGCTTCAAGTGAAGTTTTAAGTTACATCCGTCGAATACTTGAAATGGAAGATACTAAGAACAACCTTCAAGTGACATGTAGAAAGGATCTTGCAGGGCTTTTTGGTGAATAGGATTTAAGTGGACATCACATCCGAATTTGGAGTTTCGAGTACTTATGGCTTACTGAAAGTGCAGTGTATTAATTTATGAATTTGGAATGTTTTGGACACCGTTTATAGAGGATTTAACTGAATATTCAAATGGAGCAGTCTGCTATACTAACTACACTTCAAAATAATAGAAAAAAGAAATCAGCTTTGTGTGTTCCATATAAACAACTTCTATGGAGCCCCGCTGCCTGGACGCAGCTTTGGTTGCATACTACAAGAAAATAAGAGATACATACTTTCCTCTGGAGATCTCAAACTGAAATAAAGTTTAAACAACAACAATAACAACAACAATATAGCCTTTCAGTCCCAAATAAGTTGGGGTAGGTTAGAGTTGAAACCCACCGAGAGCCCTAAGTCACGGTTCAGGCACTTCAATAGCTGCTTTCCAATTACTCCTATTTAAACATAGATATCTAGTTATATCCTAAGCTTTCAAATCTCTTTTATTGCCTCCTCTATGTCAATTTTGGTCTTCCTCCATCTCTCCTCATATTATTAGCTTGGCTTAGGACTTCACAATGCACTGGTGCCTCTGGAGGTCTCCTTTAGACATGTCCAAACCACCTCAACCGATATTGGACAAGCTTTTCTTCAATTGGTGTTACCTCTAGGCTATCACGTATATCATCGTTCCGAACTCGTTCCATTCTCGTGTGACCGCAAATCCATTGCAATATACGCATTTTCTGCAACACTCAGTTGTTGAACATGTTGAATCTTTGTAGGCCAACATTCTGCTCCATATAACATAACCGATTTAATCGTCGTTCTATAGAACTTGCCTTTTAGCTTTTGTGGTAACCTCTTGTCACAGAGAATGCCAGAAGCTTGTCGCCACTTGATCCACCTTGCTTTGATTTTATGGCTAACGTTCACATCTTCCTCCTCTTGTACAACTTCGCCAAAGTCGCATCTCATGTATTCGGTTTTAATTCTACTCAATCTAAAACCTTTAGACTCAAGGGTCTGCCGCCATAACTCTAGTTTCCTATTTACTCCCGCCTGGCTTTCGTCCACTAACACTACATTATCAGCGAACAACATACACCAAGGGATATCCCCGTGTATGTTTCTGGTAACCTTATCCATTACTAAGGCAAAGAGATACGGGCTTAAGGCTGACTCTTGATGCAGTCCAATTTTAATCAGGAAGTAATCTGGATCTTAGCATTTCCATTACATGATTTAGATAGAATTTGTCAACAATATAGCCGAAATCTTTGAGTAAACAAAGGTGCCTTGGACAGATTTTTGTGGGGAGAAAAATGTGATATGTTCTTGGTGGCAAAAAGAACCAGAATTCTTTGGAAAACTAAAGGTTACAAGAAAAGTATCATTTCTTTCACTAATGTATTGCATATTCCTGAGGTATACTCGGTTATAATTTTTCTTTTGAATGCTAGTAACTGTTTAACTTGTTATGTCCTACTCTCTTGGTTTTTTCTAGTATGATGCTACGTGTTTAAGCAACCTCTGTGCTTCAAGACAGTGGCCCTATGATGTCTAGTGTCCCGACAAATTACCTGGTTAAGGCGCAGGTAAAAAATATGTTTCATATTTGCATGGAAACAATATTAGGAGTTTAATGTAGATATGTCATGCACAAGAACCGAAAGATTGGAGCTCTTTTTATATTTAATATGGTAAAACTATTCAGGATTGTAAACATGAAATGATTGATGTGGTAGATGACATTTCCTAGCAAAAACATAGAAGCCAATGCAATAAACTATTTCAGGTCTTCACTCTGCATGAGAAATATTCTAAAGCTTCTGTTTTCACATCGACCATCAAGCATGAGTATTTTTTTCTTTCTCTAGAGTCACATAGAGATTAGAAATCGGAAGAAGTAAGGAAATGGTATTTACCTTACCCATGTATTTGCGTCTCCGTGGCGTACACCCATGAAATCTGCATTGAAGCCATCAGCCATAAATTTAGTGGTAAGTTTAGGTACAACATCTCTGGAAAAAAAACAATTTTGGAATAAAAATAGTCAATTTGTGAACTATGATGAGGCATCTGAACTTGGTTGAATATTCTAAATCCATACAGAAGCAATTAATTAACTATTTCCAGATCTTAACATCTACCTTCTTCATTTATACAGAATGTTTAATCTCTTGTTAAAATAAATATATAATTGTTTCATAATCCACAAGATCGTGCTACCTTCCTGCTAGAAGCTTGAGCTACAAAAGGTACTCTATCTGTAGACAAATATATCAATGAGAAAACTATTCTATAAAGGAACTCAAACATGTAGATAAATGTTGATTTATAGTCTCGACACAGGGTGAAGCCAGAACATAGCAACATGTACCATTTAAGTATCAAATCAAATTTGAGTTTCATCGAATTAAGACATGAATGTATCAAATAAAATGTTTAAGACCATGTGTGCTCTTAGGAGGCTTGCAGCCTGCTTGGCGGGTGGGACTGTGCCACCCTCAGCCCACGACAACTGCAGCCGAAGTGTAGAAAGCAATCGCCTCGCGCTCACCGCCGCCTCGGGAGGGAAGGGGAGAGAGGGAGAGTAAGGGGAGGGAGGGCAGAGGAGGAGGAGGAGGAGGAGGAGGATGGGCGCTGCCGCCGCGGAGGCAGTGGGCAGCGTCGTCGTTGGCCCACGGTCCTCCACCATGGCACCAACGGCCATGGCCTCCGAAAGGTTGTTGCCTGCACAGATCGGACGGGAGGACAGATGGATCAGGCCATGGAGGCACCGGATCCGCCAGATCCGCCAATTTGGGCGTCCGCTAGCAAGGAAGACAGATCCGACAAGCCTACATCGACGTCCGTCCCCGGTGCCGGCGAGGGAAGGGGAGGGGGAGGAAGGGAGAGAGCGAACCTTAACCTGCGCAGCGGCCGGGCAGTAGAGGGCAGTGGCCAGGCCTCACGCGGAAGTGCCGGCGGCGGCGGCGGCCTGCCGCCTGGCTCTGCTGCAAGACTGGCTGCCATCGCCCTGGCCGCATCGGGAGAGAGAGGTAGCGAGTGGAGAGGAGAGAGGGGGGAGGGCACGGCGTGGGGGTGTGGGGGGAGGAGGGGGCGGCTGCAGCTGCTCCGGCCGGGGCGTGCGCTCCGTGCACCGTCGCCATGGTGGCATGGATCGAGAGAGGGAGGAGAGAGAGAGAGAGAGCGGAGAGGAGGAGGGCGTCAGGGAGAGCCGGCGAGGGTTTCGTAGCGGGGTCGAGGTACTGTAGCGAGCGGCGGAGACAATACGGACCATCGATTGCTAAATCGGACGGCCAGGGGAATTTGGGGCGACGTGGCCACCCTGAGCGGTGGCCAAACCTTCCTGCTTTGATATATAGAAATGATGTAAAACTCTGATGCGTCAACATTCTTGACTCAAGATATGTATCACTATCATCCTCGAATTGGAGTAAAGCTCACTATTTCACAAATTTAGATTAAGGGAGGATAATCTATTAAGCAGTCCTCTTTTGGCCCCGTTCAGCTTACCTTATAATCCGCACTATTCAACTTGTTTTTTCAGTCGGAACAATGTTTTTTTCACAATAATTCAACAAGAACAGCAGCCAATTCAGCCAAGTTCGAGTCGAACGGGGTTACTTGTGCGAGAAAGGTATCACTTCGTATGAGGCTGGCGGATCTCGTCTTGCCTCCTGCTTTCTTGTTTCTGGGATACTCTTTGCATCCCCTTTTCTTGCAGTGATAAATATTATCCATCTCATTCTCTTCCTCACATGCCTTTGTGTATGCATCTGGAAAGTTAGCTCGCCACATTTCCCTCAATAACATGCTGTTTGATTTCTCTTGTCACTGATTCATTTGGAAATACATCAATGGTTTTGACACATTTGTAGGAATGTTTGGTACTACATACAGTACATGCACGATTCCCAAGATACATGTTTGACCAGACTTTGGTTGTGGTATAAAGTTTAAGGTACCTTCCAAGACAAATTTCCGTTCATCATTTTCATGTGTCCAGTGTACTTAATTCAGGCTAAACCCTGTGTAGCTGTGTGCTACCTGTTATTTGGTTGTCATGTTTCTTATCTTAGTAGTTAGACTCTGAACCGGTCCTCTCCAGCGATGTCCTGTAGAGAGTTCGTGTTGTTGTAAGACCTGGACATTTATTCCCCTCCTTAATGGAAAATACACGCTCTCCTGCGTATTCACGAGAAAAGGTGTCCAGTCTATTAAATTCTCAATAAGATATTAATATTCATTTTTTGTGATTTGATTGATTACATGTGACAGTCTTTTGTGGTTGGAGAGGGTAGGCGTTTACACCGTATGTTATTGACCAAGACTGATCAGGTACAGTACAGTACAGTGGAGTCTGTTCTGTTCTGTGTATGCCGGGAGATTATTTGCCATGCCTGATGCCTTGTGATTGTGAGGTGGTATATGAAGGTTGGGCAGATTTTCTCTTGATGCATAGTGCCCCACATGCAACTCACTGATAAAAAAAAGCTTGTTTAATTAGTCGGTGGATTTTACCTTTTTTTCCATTGGAAGGTCTGCGTATTAATTAATCACAGTTTTGAGTCTGAACTTTGACGAACTCTGAACCGAGTATTTTTCTCTACCTGCATGAGTCATCAATCGTTGCAATTAAGGTTTGTTCTTTCCTTCCTCTCAAGTCACAACTTTGGACGCCAGATCAGGCTGTTTTTTTTCCGTGATTGTGCCGTGGCACGTTTTTTATTAAGTACAAGTAGAGTTTGTTACAACCTACGCATGCCACGGTAATCCACTGATTACCGAGACCAGCGACCACCGAGACCAGCGACCGAAACAAGACACGTGGTTGTGATTTACATAGTAGTTGCTGGTCCGAAAAACAGACTGATCCTCCTCACAGTAGTAGTATGTTTTCTCTCACACAACAAATCGGGCCAGCCAAGTTTGACCATAACGGGCCAAATCAGCTGAGCATAAGGCCTAAATATCCTGGGCGTTGAACCCGACCAAATCTAGGTTCATGGCCAACGGATCGAATTCGTCACCAAACAGCACTTGCAGTGCCTCCTGTTTGTTGGCTGACAAAGGGGCCGCAATGGTCGCCCGAAACTTTTCAACGACCTCGGCGTCCTCAGCGTTGTAGTCGACGGCAATACCAAGCTTTTGCTTAAGAATATTCTGCGCCTGTAGCGTGGAGTTGGCCGCGCGGGGTTTCCTAGCGAGGCGTTCGCTGCACCTCATCGTGAACACTGACTTCGACGTCTTGGGCCTCTTGAGCTTGGGGCCAGATGATGGGGGTCTGTAGAGGGATGCAAACCCGTGACTCGATCTCTTCTTCAATCGACCTCGACTGTGATGGTCAGGGAGGGGTGCAAAGCGCGTTCCGCGCGCTGGCGTCCTCGTTGTCGGATGTTGGCTAGACGTTGCCAGGAGGGTTATCGACCATGTCAGTGGTCGTCACAGCCACATGGCCTGGCTCTGAAGCGGAGCGATGGTCGAGGGGCGGATCTTGGATCGCCGCTTCAAACAGCATTGGATCCAATGTCGTGTCCACTGCCGTTGGCAGTTGGTAGTTGCCTCGATCGACTCCACAGCACCAGGTTCACGTCGTCCTCAAGTCCAACTCTCGCACGGCGAGCTAGAGTAATCGTCCGGCTGATTCTCGCGTGCCAAGGGACCCCCAAGCCAAGCACAGACCCTGGCCGCGCCTTCAGACAAGGGGCCCTCAGACGCATGGAACTTCGATGAAAGGTACGCCCGGAAGTCTGCCGGCGAGACGGACGGCTGACTCCCACCAAGCGCGATGAGGATAAGGGAGAGGTCCGCTTCAGGCGCGGCGAGGTCCACACCCCTCGGGATGACGAAGATGTCAACGTTGGGACAGCTATCAGTGTCACCCAGAGGTGGTGATAGCGGCAGTGTGTTGTTGTGGTGCTGCAGCGCCGATGGTGGCGTGGTCAATTGCTTCACGGGGCGAGGTGACGAAGGTGGCGACATCTGGCTTGGCATGGCGCGACATCCCGACGACATGCTGGTTTGCCTTGGTCGGCGTGTCGACGCATCCTAGGGGCATCCGGGCAGGGCCGTGCCCTAAGGACGAGGGCTTGCGCGGCAGCGAACGTTGTCGCTCGCATGCCCAGGACCGATGGCTGGTACCTTGGCAATGGAGACAGCGGGACGGGTAGCGACACTGAGCGGCGACGTGGTCGCGCACCAGGCAGTTGAAGCATCGGCCCACTAACTCCGGCGGTATGGGACGTCGATGTTTGGTGGCCAATCTCCCCTGTCGACGCCCGTGAAGACGACTCTCGACGATCTAGAACCCGTCGGCATCGACGCTAGCCCCTTTTCGGGACACATGAGCGGCCCGTGGATGCTGACGAGACACGTCAGGCACCGGCGCCGCGTGCCGAGGCGCTGGTGCACATGTGCCCTAGCCATCAACTGTGGGCCAAGTTGCCGTTGTGCGGTGTAGGGTTGAGATGACGGACTAGAGGGGGGGTGAATAGTCCTTTCTAAATTTAATCACGTCGGCTAACCGAAACAAATACGGAATTAAAACAATCGGTCTAGCCAAGACTACACCCCTCTATCGAAGTTCACAAGCACCTTATAAAGATCCTAATTAGGCAACAAAGGTGTCGGGCTAGCTAGATCTCACCTAACCAATTCTAGAAGCCAGGTCACACAAACCTATGCCACTAGTACTTCAAGCAACGATGGAGCTCCTACACATGCTAGTAAGCAAAAGCACAAAGCCACCTAAGCTCACTAACAATGCTCAATAACAAGGCTCCACAAGCCAAATTATAGAGCGTAAATTTTTTAGCTACACAAACTAAGCAATGTGACTAATAAGGTTACTCAAACCGAATTAGTCACGTAAGGGAGCGACTTCTATGCTACACAAGCAAGAAGGTAACTAGCAAGCTACACAAGCTAACTAATTACAAGAGCAACTACACAAGCACAATGTAAATGAAGTAAATACAAGCTTGTGTAACGAGGATACAAATCAACGGGAATACAAGGATGACACGATGATTTTTATTCCGAGGTTCACGTGCTTGCCAACACGCTAGTCTTAGTTGAGACAAGCTCCAAGGTTGCCATCGGTCCTCTTGCTAGTGGTGACCCGCAAGTCACACTCTCCCATGTGGAGTGCTTACCACAAGCTCTAGCACTTGACCCAGCCGGACCACTTGTCGCCCTTCGCGTTTCGCTCTACTAGAGTTGCTCTTCACGGCTCCCACGGGGTGAGCACAATCCCCCTCACAATCATTTCTTGGAGCACCGCACAATCTTCTTTGCATGCTTCAACGGAGACCACCACCAAGCCGTCTAGGAGGTGGCAACCTCTAAGAGTAACAAGCATCATCAGCTTGCAACTCGATCACCTAGTGCCACTCGATTAACCTCACGATGCAATCGCACTAGAATCGCTCACTCACTCGATCGGATGAACACTATCAAGCTCAAGTGAGTTGGAGGGCTCCCAAGCACACTTACACAAGCCACCAAGGCTCGAGGGTGCTCCATACTTAGTCCAAGGCCGACCAACACTTCTATTTATAGCCCCAAGGACTAAAATAGCCGTTACCCCTTCACTGGGCAGATTTCGGGACGACCGAACGCGCAGGTCGTGTGCATCGGACGCGTCCGGTCGCTGCTTGACCACCATGTGTCCCATTTAAATGAAGTAGCCATTGCCACCCAACGGCCCTCTCTGACACGCTCTGACGCGACGCATCGGACGCACTGCAGTGAAGTGATCGGATGCAGGAGGGGCAGCGTCCGGTCGAGTCCAAAGAGCTCCCAGAGCCGCTCAACTGCGACTGGACATGTCTGGTGTGGCCGACCGGACGCGCCCATGCGTCCGGTCCTCTCTAGACCAACACCTGCGCCCCACGTCACCACGACCTGACGCTAAACAGTGATTGCTCAGCGTCCGGTCACGCGTCCGGTCACTGCTACGAGTCAGAGTCTGGTCACCTTGGCAACTCTACCCGCACCTGGCCAGAATACCGGACGTGTCCGGTATCGATATCGGACGCGTCCGGTCACATCGGGAACACTGCCGCCTGAGTCAGATACCAGACGCGTTCGGTATTCATGTCGGACGCGTCCGGTCACCCCATGACCAGCGCATTCAACTCATTTTCTTCACCAACTTCTCCTTTGCAAATGTGCCAACACCACCAAGTGTACAACACCTTGTGCATATGTGTTACCTTTTCACAAACATTTTCAAGGAGTTAACCACTCAACTTGCCGCGCCACTCGATCCTAGCAACGATACAAAGTTTGATCACTCGAGTGGCACTGGATGACCAATATGCAAACAAGTTTGCCCTTCTTGATAGTACGGCCATCTATCCTAAACTCGGTCAAGCACTTCTCTACACAACCTATGACCGGTGAAATAAAATGCCCTAGGTTATACCTTTGCCTTACGCATTCTATTCCAACTCCTCCATTGTTGATGCAGCACATGCATCAACTAATCACTAAATGATATGATCCACTTCATATCATCACGTGACCGTATTAGTTCATCGATCTTGACCTCACTTGCTTTTCACCGTTGCCTCGGTCCATCGGCGCCAAGTCATCACTCAACTTGCCCTTCACACTTGCAACTGGTCCGTCGAGCCAAGTCATGTCTTGATATTCTCCACCTTGATCACATGACTCAATGTCATGTCTCATGTGCAATGAGCTCTTTCATCACATGTGAGCCTTGCAACATATCTAAGCCATCTTCAACGTCATGGCATATGTTGCTCACACACATATACTTGTGGACTAATCACATGTGTATCTCACATAAACACATATTAGTCCACCTAAGTTGTCACTCAATTACCAAAACCAAATAAGGACCTTTCACGCGGGCACACGCGCGGCCGACCTCGGTGGTGCTCCGCGGCTGCCAGGCGCGGTAGACACACGCCGATGGCGCCGCCTCGTCTTGGCGGCCGTCCGATGAGCACCTTCGACAGCAGCTACGCACTGCGCCACACTGCAGTGGGCGTGGCGACATCCTCTCAGTGGTTGCGGCTCACGTAGAACCGTGTCGAGGTAGGCGGTCGGTGGCTCTTCAGCATCAGAGTCGTCGAGGTCAGCGTCTGCCCAGTGACAAGCCTTGGAGCGCCCCGCTGAGCTACCTCTAGGCAAGAAGGGAGCAGGGTGGGGAGAGAAGGAGGTTGACGGCCCGAAGATGGGCTGCTTGTGTTGGTCCGGCGTGGGTCAACGAGGGAGGCGTGGAGGCAGTCGGCGGCGGACGCGGGGCAGCCGTCTGACCCGACGACGGCGTGGAGACCGCATGCATCTTGGGGGCGCCCATCTTGACTCTCGTGTTCGCGAGAGGGAGGTGCCCGCGGCGGCGGGATCCAGCATCTGCGGGGCTAGCGATGGGGAGAGGGTTCACGCAGCCATCGTTGGCGCCGCTTCGTGGTCATCATCTTCATCCTCGTCCTCACCTTCCAAGACGTCCTCGACGACGACCAGCGACTCGTCCACCATCAGATGCGTCTCCGTCTTGGGCGCGGCGCTGTGGCCGAGGTGCGCCGAGGCAGATCCAGGCAGGTGGTGGGGAGGGGCTGAGGAGGGCGCCTGTGCCGGTGGTGGTGGCGGGGCAGGTGAGGCGCCGCCTGCGCCGGGGGCGGGTGCCGCGGGATCTCCTGCTCGAGGCACGTGCGTGGGAGGGGTGATGGGGGAGCGGATCTCGGAGGGGAGAGGGCCGGGGAGATGGAGGGGGCTTGCGCCGAGGCGGGGGTGGCGGCCGGCGCCGGCGGCAGCGGCGTGGAAGGTGCCGGGCTTTCTCGCTCGCAGCTCGGGCACTAATGAGGAGGGGGAGGGGAGGAGGGAGCAGATCCGGGTAGGGGGGGTGGACGGCGCCGGTGCTAGGGCGGCGGCGGTGAGTCCGCCAGAGGGGCTAGGGCTGGGTCATCCCTTCCCCACGGAGAGTTTGGGTGGTCAAAACTCAAAAGGGGGACCAGATCAGGCTGTTACGCGGTGCTTTCCAACTAACCCAATTATGAACACGGATGCAGCAGGAACGGCCATCAGAATATCCTTTGCCTGTAAGTCTCGAGCTCCAACTTGAGAGGCGAGCTGTTATGGTAATGGCACAAGGGGGTGTTTAGTTCCCCAAATTCTAAACTTTGGCACTATGTAAAAAGAAGATTCCCCGTCACATCAAACTTGCGGTACATGCATGGAGTACGAAATGTTGACGAAATCAAAAACTAATTGCACAGTTTAGTTGTACTTTGCGAGATGAACGTTTTGAGCCTAATTAGTCAACGATTGAATAATTATTACCAAATAAAAACAAAAGCCACTGTAGCTACAGTGTAGCTACAGTGTTTTTGTCGACGTCGAATCGGTGCAACTAAACGAGACCTAAGTATGGTTGGCACTCCAGAACCAGAAGCTGTGCTATCGTTGATTTGATCTCAAGGCAGTGACGTGAACTCGAGTGATATATCAATGCAACCACTAACTACTTTGATGATGACTGGAACATATTTCCGCTAGACTTTGTATGCCTCTCATTGTTGATGACTGGAACAGTCATATTTCTACTAGAATTTTTTTATGCTTCTCACTGGAAAGGGATTGCCCTTTAATGCTGACGATGAAGAAATGGCATGAATTCATATTCAGAACATTCCCAGAAATAACATGGGAAAAAGTCGTGTATGGTTTATCAATTAATAATTTGGAATATGATATACAACCGGTTTACTTGTTGGTTTCAGTCAGGGTTTATCAGCCAGTCAACGGTGTTTTTCTCTCACAACAAACCAGACCAGCCGGCTTATCAACCCAGAAACCAACCAGCGAATAGGCTCACAGTAGATAGTTGGGTACTGAAGCGACGCAAACTAACATTAGCATAGTGGGCTTGTTCGCTGGTCTGGATGGGTTCAGCCGGCCGGCTGGTACCCCTCACGTGTTACTGTTCATCAAACCAGCTGAACAGTATTTTTCTCTCACAATAAATCAACCGAAACAGTGTTTTTCAGCCAAGTTTCAGACCAGTGAATGGGGCCAGTGTGCTCAAATATAGATTTTATTTGTTTCAAAATGAGGAGGAAAACATGGACAGGGTACCCTTGAAGCGAGGCAACTTAAATTTATTGCACGTCACATTATTTGAGAACTAGATGGATTCTCAGCGCTGCCGTAGTATTTAGAGGTGAAATTTCGTGTGAAGGATGCAAAGACTAATGAGTTAGATTATTCTTTATAAGTCTTCCAGAAATGCAAAGTAAAAAAGTCTGCCTTAACTTGAAAATTTATACTACAGACTGCATAATCCAAAAGACATTGGCCCCTTCGGCTTGCTGAAACTTGGTTGAATTGGTTGAAAAACACTATTTTGGCAGAATTATTATGAGAGAAAAACATCGTTCGGCTGAAAAAACAAGCTAAATAGTATGAATTATAAGGTAAGTCGAACGGGGCCATTGGCAGGTAGATTTATTTTGCTTAGTTCTAGGGCCAATTTGACATTTAGCATAACATACCGATAAAAAAAATCAAGTATATTCTTCGAGTTCCAGGCATGCATTTAAGATGATTTAGTATATTTGTTGAATATAATACCATAAACAGTAGGAATTTTGTCTCATATATTTTGACATTGTCATTGAAGACTCTAATTCTACTACGTATTGTTGCTTCTTCTTTATTATATAATTGAGTAGGTACTCTATTGATATTGGGTATTTGCAAGATGAATATGTAATGTGAAATTTAGATATAGGTAGTCTTCAACATACTATAGCTCATGCATCTTCTAAAAAAAACTTATAAAGAAGAAAGTTACATAAGAAACAATAAATCTAATACAAAAAAATAATATATACAGCTTATTCGCTGGTTGGTTTCTGGGCTGATAAGCCCGGCTGGTGCTGGTTTGTTGTGAGAGGGAAATACTGTACCATAGGCTGATAAGCCCTGACTGAAACCACCAAGCGAACAGGCTGATAGTCTCACTTCATAATCTGCCTAATATACATAAGGAAAATGGCATAACACTTCCAATTTGCTGCAATCGCCCTTGCAGATTGGGTACTACTGCACAATGCATAGGATTGTATTGACAGAATCACAGTTCAAGTTTTTCTGCATATACGGAACCACATAGAGGGACAGTGAAAGGTCCTAATGGCTAGAGGAGGGTGAATAGCCTATTAAAAAATTCTACAACAAGACTTAGTAAATATGTTAGACAATTAAACAGCGAAGCGAGTGTTGCGCTAGCCTACTAAAAGAGCAAGCCACTTACCACAATTCTAGTTGCTATTGTCTCTATTTACTCAAAGGCTAAGTCACTATTCTAAATTAGTGAGCTCTCAAAGACTAACTAAAGAGCCTCACTAATCAATTAGACCGACACTTGCTTGCCCTCAAAACTAGCTACACTAAAGAACCAAGCTACACTAAGAAATATAAACACACGGGAAGGATGGAGTGTTATACCACTGTGTAGAGTTATGAGCCAATCACCAATGGAGTCAATCAATCACAAAGAAAGAATGACAATGAAGACCAATCACCTCAGAATCAAATGATGACACAATGATTTTTTACCGAGGTTCACTTGCTTGCCGGCAAGCTAGTCCTCGTTGTGGCGATTCACTCACTTGGAGGTTCACGCGCTAGTTGGCATCACACGCCAAACCCTCAATAGGGTGCCGCACAACCAACATAAGATGAAGATCACACAAGCCACGAGCAATCCACTAGAGTTGCCTTTCGTGATCTTCCACGGAGAAGGCACAAGAACCCCTCACAATCACAATGATCGGAGCCAGAGACAATCATCTTCCTTCGCTCGACGATCCACCAATCATCGGGCCATCTAGGTGTCGGCAAACACCAAGAACAAGATCTTCACCAGCCCAAATCGTCCAACTAGTGCCACAAGATGCTAGAACACTAAGCAATGCACTAGAGGCTCTCTAATCTCACTCAAGATGATGAAATCAAGTGTGCAAGTGAGTGAAGTGGTGTGCTCAGCTCTCAAAGAGTGTATGCAGCTGTTAGAAGTGCCAAGAGAGTGGTCAAGGCCAAGCACTAGCTATATTTATAAGCCCACAAGCAAATAGAGCCGTTACCCTTTGGAGCATCTTTCTGCGAGGTCACCGGACACGGCGGTCACTAGCCATTAGGGCACCGGACAGGCGGCGGTGGCACCGTCCCTAGGGTGACGGTGACCACCCGCCAACCCGCCGAGAAATCCAAGCTGTGGGGGTATTAACCCCTATACCCTTACGGCTAGGTTTGGGCTGACCCGGACCAGGAGGTTTGGTCCACCAGAAGATGACGCGCGGTCCAGCCGATCTGCTCGAAGTCCCGCGCAAGAAATCAAGGCACACTTGGAGATCAAGCAAGATCCTAATCGGTTAGAATAGGAATCCTTATCTGGCCACCTATGACAATTGTAACTGGTTAGGATTAGTTTCTAGATCTGTAACCCTGCCCCCCAGACTATATAAGGCGGGCAGAGGACCCCTCTCAAAAACAATCTCAATGACATACAATAATACAATCAGACGCAGGACGTAGGCATTACGCCCTCACGGCGGCCGAACCTGGATAAAAACCTCATGTCTGACTTGCGTCATCATCTCGTTCGTAGCTTGCGCACCTGTCTGCTGATAATCTACTACCCTTGGGCATACCCCTAGGTAGATTGCCGACCATATTTTGTCGACAGTGGCGCGCTAGGTAGGGGGTGTGCGTACTGCTCCCCAGACGAACAAGATGGTCATCATCCCCGGCTCCATGGCTACACCGAACGGCCTCACGTTCACCATCAACCAGATCACCTGGACCACTGGCTCCGACAACTTCATCGCCATGACCACGGAGGAGGCGCAGATCCAATCTGCGTCGACCACTGCTTCACCAGCATCGGCTACGGCTCCGACCATGTTGGATGTGGCTCCGACCACACCAGCGTCGTCTTCAGCCATGCCGACGACCCGTCGTTTGCTTCCTCGCTACAAAGGGAGGCAGATCGACAACACCGACCTACTCGACTCCATCGATCGGGTCGGCACCAAGCTTGCTGAAACCGTAGCTCTGGTAGATTCGATTCAAAATCAACCTACCGAGCAGGTAGCCACTACCCACAACAGATCTACCCGGCCAGCTTGGACCAGTCGTCCTGCAAGACTCGGTACGGATCTCGTGGTCACGTCTACTCCTGAAGGGCGCTCTGTTCGTCGTCGACCAGCCCCCGCAACGGGTCTCCGGCTCTCCGAGTGCGAAGCCTTGATGGAGAATTACCAGGCCCAGCCCTACGGCCTGCAAAACACTGCTTCCAACTATGCGTACAATATACATCGACCTCTGCCAAAGCCACGCAACTTCGTCAACATGGTTCGGATTGAGGAGTATTAAGAAGGATCGGTCCACACAGTTCAAGCAGGAGGCTCAAGCTCCCCGTCCAGCACCGCATCTAATGGCTCCATCCACACTGAGCTTCAGCTTCGCGACGATGAAGAAGCTGATTACGATCTGGATATCCCAAACCGCCCCCGGGGTTTTCACGATTCCCATCCTTCCCACCAAGGCGAGGAGACTTAATCAATGTCGTCAGCAATGACGAACCCCCGGCAGTTGGCGAAACAGAACAAGAAAGCTAGCATGCGAAGCACGCAATATTGACCGGTTTAATCGCAGACAAGCCGAAGCCGAGGTAGAAGTGGAGGCACGACACATAAGGCTCCAGCCACGCGATCTCAACAATGCCTTTGATAGGGTAGGGGAAAAGTAGGTCTTCAGGACTCCAAGCGCCAACGTAGCTGTTGCTATGGCGACAATGCAATGACTGCCCATACCCTGAAAATCCAAGCAATTCGTGATGATATGCAAGCCTACCTGACGGCTGCTATGGCCCAGACCGCAGAGATTGCGAACCAAGCTCGGGCTCCGACCGCCTCAGTCGAATCAAGCCACAGTCATCAGTATTCAAGTTGCCCACAGCCACCCAACCAACGTGGCTCGCGCAACAACGTCCCACCAGACAACCGTCAAGGCGGAAACGGTGGTCATGATTGTGGTCGGGACGACAACCGCCGCTACAACCGGGACGATAATCGACGAGAAAACCGCGACAATCGCCGTGATAACCACAGTCGCAGGGTCAACCAGGGGGGCAATCGGGATCGCCGTGATGGCAATAACGATCTCCGCCATTACCAAAGAGCCAACGATCGTGCATCCTACGAAAGCTATCACCGTATGGAATATGATACTACCCACGGCCCTCTGGGTTTGAAGCAGTTTACTCCTCACCTTCGCCAAGTCGTGTGGCCAAAAAACTTCAAGCTCGAAAAACTCTAGAAGTACGACGGCAAGGAGAACCCCGAGTTATGGGTCATGCTCTACGAAACCGCGTGTAGATCGGCCATGGCTGACGAGCACGTCATGTCTAATTACTTCCCAGTTGTCGTTGGCCATGCGGGCCACCAATGGCTGGTCAGCTTGCCGGCAAACTACTTTGATTCTTGGCAAGAGCTCAAGCAAGCATTCATCGACAACTTCATTGCTACTTGCGAACAACCCGGCAACAAATATGATCTGCAGCGGATTCGAGATCGCAAAGATGAGCCACTGCGCGAGTACGTTCGACGCTTCTCGAAGATGCGCATCAAGGTCCCATCAATCTCTGACAACGAGGCAATCAAAGCTTTCATCACTGGTCTCCGCTTCCACGATGCCCTAAGGGACAAGCTCCTCCGCAAAAGACCTGAATCGGTCACAACGCTCCTAGCTACTGTTAAAAAATATGCGGACGCCGATGATGCTAAAAAGATAATCATCAAAGAAGCAGCAAGGGTTCCACGCTCCGACCACCCCCCACACCGCGACGACTACCGCGGCAACAATGGTTGGAACGACAATTTTGATCGCCGCAACCAGCGCAACGATTCTTGCGACCACCACGACCAGCGTATCAGCGGCGTAATCGCCGTGACGATTACAGGGGCAAGCATGCTCGGGAAGATGACAGCGAGGTCAACATCGTTAAAAAAGGTGGCGGACGTTGCAACTACGAAGAAGACTATGCCAAAGCATTGAAAGGACCCTGCCAGCTCCATCCCAAGTCAAACCAAACCATGGAGAATTGCCGTGTTCTCAAATCCATCTACATGCGCCAACAGGCTCTGGATAAATCCGACAAGCCTAACGACGCAGGGGAGCAGCGTAACAAGGACGACGATGATGAAGACGCAGATCCCCATCACAAGTACGTCAAGCCAACTGACCGCGTCCACACCATCATGGGGGGCAAAGTGTCCATCGAGACCAAACGAGAGCGCAAGCTGCTCGCCCACGCTTGCTTGAACGTGGCCAATGCCGACAACCTCATCGCCGATCCGCGGCTCCCTCCTTGGTCTCATCGCGAGATCTCCTTCAGCATAAAGGACCAATGGGCTGCAATACTTGAGCCAAGGTGTTTTCCTCTGGTTCTCGATCCTTGTATCAACAAGGTTCAGTTCGATAGAGTGCTGATTGACGGCGGCAGTTCCATCGATATACTGTTCAAGAATAGTTTGCTAGCCTTGAAGATAACCTAGGCTGATCTCAAGCCATACGAGGCACAGTTCTAGGGTGTTCTCCCCGGACAGAGCTCCATACCTCTCGGGCAGATCACGCTACCTATGCAATTTGGTACCCCAGACCACTTTCGCACCGACTACGTCAACTTCGTGGTCGCTGACTTCGAAGGCACCTACCATGCTATCCTTGGCCGACCAGCGCTCACCAAGTTCATGGCCATACCTCACTACAGGTATTTGGTGCTCAAGATGCCTACTGAGAAGGGGGTTCTAACTCTCAGGGGCAACGTATACGCAGCTTACACTTGCGAGGATGATAGCTTCAAAATAGCAGAGGCTCACGACCTCTCTATTCGCATGGCCGAGACCATGCTCGACGCCAAGCAGACCCCAGCCGACCACCTAGAGATCCTAGAGCTCGAGGCCCCACGCAAGAACATCAAGTCCAAAGAGCACAAAGAGATCCAACTAGTCGATGGTGATCCTAGCAAAACAGCCCTAATCGGGGCCAACCTGGATCCTAAATAGGAAGACGCGCTCGTCAGGTTCTTGAGGAGCAACGTGAGTGTGTTCGCATGGAAACCCGCTGACATGCCCGGTGTACCTCGGAACTTGATCGAGCACTCCTTAAATGTCGAAGGCAAGGCCAAACCCATCAAGCAGAAGCTACGACGGTTCGCTCGTGACAAAAAGGAGGCTATTAGGGTAGAAGTTACATGGCTTTTAGCAGCCGGATTTATCAAAGAAGTGTATCATCCAGAGTGGTTAGCCAACCCGGTTCTTGTACGCAAAAACAATAAGGAATGGAGAATGTGCGTTGATTACACTGATCTCAACAAACACTGCCCTAAAGACCCCTTCGGCTTACCTCGCATAGACGAGGTTGTAGATTCAACTGCCGGTTGCGAGCTGCTTTCCTTTCTCGATTGCTACTCTGGTTATCACCAGATCGCTCTTAAAAAGGACAACCAGATCAAGACATCCTTCATCACGTCCTTCGGCACCTACAGCTACACGACCATGTCGTTCGAGCTCAAGAACGCTGGGGCTACCTACCAACGCGCCATACAGGCCTGCCTCAAAGACGAGATAAAAGATGACCTCGTCGAGGCTTATGTTGACAATGTAGTTGTTAAAACCAAGGAAGCATACACCCTTGTTGACAACCTAGAACGTACCTTTGCAGCCCTTAACACATTCCAATGGAAATTAAACCCAAAGAAGTGCATCTTTGGTGTTCCATCTGGTATATTGCTCGACAACGTTGTCAGTCACAACAGCATACGCCCTAACCCAGAGAAAGTAAAAGCTGTCTTGGACATGAAGCCGCCCAAAAAGGTGAAGGATGTTTAGAAGCTTACCGGATGCATGGCTACCCTTAGTCGTTTCATATCTAGATTAGGCAAAAAAGGACTACCGTTTTTCCAGCTGCTCAAAGCATCCGTGAAGTTTGAGTGGTCGGAGGAAGCAGACGCTGCTTTTACACAGCTAAAACAATTCCTTACATCACCTCCGGTCCTCACTGCCCCCAGAGAAGACGAAACCCTCCTGCTTTACATTGCGACAACTAATCGAGTGGTCTCCACTACCGTGGTGGTCGAGCGCGATGAGCCCAACCACGTCTACAAGATACAGCGACCAATCTATTTCATCAGTGAGGTGCTCAGCGAATCCAAGACCAGGTACCCACAGATTCAGAAATTGATCTATGCCATACTAATTACATCCTGAAAGTTGAAACACTACTTCGACGGATATCATGTGGTGGTCGTGACCGAGTACCCTCTGGGAGACATCATTCGCAACAAGGATGCAAATGGGTGCATCATCAAATGGGCAATGGAGCTATGCCCTTTCTCCTTGGAATTTGCAAGCCATACTACAATCATGTCTCAGGCACTTGTCGATTTCATCGTAGAGTGGATAGACTTAAGCACACCTGCCTCTCAGGGGTCCACCGAGTATTGGAAGATGTACTTCGACGGCTCTCTCAACATCGACGGCGCAGGAGCAGGAGTCCTTTTCGTATCACCATCCAAGGAGCAGCTCCGATACGTCCTCAGGATTTATTTCCCGGCGTCTAATAACACCGCCGAGTACGAAGCATGCCTACACGTTCTGCGCATTGTGGTCGAGCTCGGTGTCAAGCGTCTCTATGTCTACGGAGACTCGGCTCTGGTCATCAACCAGCTCAACAAGGACTGGGATACGACCAGCAAAAAGATGGACACATACTGCAAAGCAATCAGAAAGCTGGAAGGCAAGTTTTATGGCATCGAGTACACACATGTGGTCCAGAACAAAAATCAAGCAGCAGATGCGCTGTCAAAGTTAGGATCATCCTGAGCCAAAGTCCCACATGGCGTATTTGTTCAAGACCTGCTCACGCCCTCCATCAAAGAAGAAGATCCTGCGGTTGACAAGCCTCTAGACCAGCCATTGGTGGCTACGGTTCTGGCGTCAAACACCACCAAGAAGCCCGACTGGAGAGCACCTTTCATCAAGTACCTGACAGAAGGTAGCGGTTACACTGATCGGACAGAAAACGAATGCCTAATGCGCCGCAGTAAGCAGTATCTGCTCGTCGATGGTAAATTGTGGCACAAGAATGCGAAGGAGGAAATCTTGATGAAGTGTATAACCCAGGAGGATGGCGAACATCTCCTAGACAAAATCCACTCTGGCTCCTGCGGCAACCACGCGGCTTTGAGAACGCTGGTCGACAAGGCTTTCCGAGCAGGGTTCTATTGGCCGTCAGCCGTAGCTGATGCAGAGAAGCTAGTCCGCCATTGTGAAGGTTGTCAGTTTTTCACCAAGAGAATCCACGTACCAGCACACGAGATTCAGACTATACCAGCCTCTTGGCCCTTCGCATGCTGGGGACTGGATATGATCGGGCCTTTCAAACCAGCCCCTAGAAAATTTACGTGTGTCTTTGTGCTGATCGACAAATTCTCCAAGTGGATAGAGTACATGCCCCTGGTCAAGGCATCTTCAGAAAAGGTTGTCACGTTCCTCGACCAGGTCATCCACCGCTTCGGCATACCCAATAAAATCATCACTGATCTGGATACTCAGTTCACCGGGAACGTTTTTTGGGACTTCTATGATAAAAGGAGCATAGTAGTGAAATACATCTCGGTGGCACACCCTAGAGCTAATGGATAGGTCGAGCGGGCAAATGGTATGATCCTGGACGCACTTAAGAAGAGGATGTACAGAGAGAATGACAAGGCTCCTGGACGATGGCTCAAAGAGTTACCAGCCGTGGTCTGGGGTCTCAGAACCCAGCCCAGTCGTAATACCGGCGTATCACCATACTTTATGGTTTATGGCGCTGAGGCAGTGCTCCCAGCAGATATAGCCTTCAGATCAGCACGGGTAGAGAACTTCGACGAAGACAAGGCCAAGGAAGTGGGGGAGCTCAAAGTGAATAGTGCTGAAGAGAAGCAGCTCGATTCTTGCATACGTACAGCCAAATACCTTGCTGTTTTACGCAGGTACTACAACAAGAACGTCAAGGAGCGGTTCTTCTTGGTCGGGCACCTAGTCCTGAAGTGGAAGACGAATCAGGCTGGTGTCCACAAACTCGCAACCCCATGGGAAGGACCCTTCATGATCAAGGAGGTCACACGCCCTACGTCTTACAGGTTAGCTCGCCTAGACGGCACAGACGTACCCAATTCCTGGCACATCGACAAGCTTAGGCGTTTCTATGCTTAGCTACTAAGATATGTACCCTTCTTGTACTTTTGATGTATTTTAATAAAGCTATTATGATTTCTCCGACCACTCTAATGTATCACTTCAAAGTCTATTGTTATTCTAACGTTATCAGTTAAAACCGACCACCATTCCTTCTCGGGTTCTCAGAGCAGGCCCTGTCTCCGATTCCTCCCAACACGTGCATGGGATTCGCTCTCTACGCTACGGGTGATCGGCAGGCGCTCTCTGGTTTGACTTGTGTGTTTCTATGTGTGCACAAGCTACACACCTCACACTCCGACTGCAAGACAAACCAGGGCCGTACAAACCTTTCAGGATGACGTGTCGACTAAACTGGTACAACTAAACAGAACGCCAACACGTTCTTACTTAGTTATATCTACATGATATCCGAGCTTAAACATGTTTTTTACAAAACAAACAAGCTTATGTTGAGATACAGTTACGTTATTACAAGCTTGCCTGAAAAGGTCCAAGTTTACAATAACCCAACTACATCTTCTTCTACAGCTATAGCCTACATTATTGGCTGGTCGGGGCACGCGGCGCCTGCTGCTCGCTGGGCCTGACATTGTGCTCGGGTCTCTGGGACTCTGGCATTGATCGAGCTAAAGAAGATGGCCCCGCCGATGCCTGGCTGGTCGAGACCGCAGGCTTTGCCGGTTGGCTTGAAGATGACGACGTTCCTTGTACGGGTGGTGTCGCACCTCCACACAGGTTAATATCACCAATTATTTTTGCCGACAAGTCCAGATGGGTCATCCGAAGCTCCTCGGCCTTGTCTGGATCTACCTCCTTGGGGTATCCAACCTCCAGGCGCTTGAGATCGATCAGGGGGTAGTGAGCATGCACCATGCTTAGTACATGTGCTCCTGTGTACTCTCCCGCCTCCTTCACGAACTCCTAGAACCATCCCCATGCCCTTTGGCATCTCTCTATCAATCCCAGCTGTGGCGTCCTTGGCACATCTTCTGCTAGCGCCGGATCGATGAGGTTAAGGACCGGCAAAATGCCCTTTGCCACCTCCTGGCACCGGTTTTTCCAGGTGTCATGGTCCTTGGTGATCTCTTGGCATTGCGCCTTCCAGCCGTCACGATCTTTCATCATAGCCTCCAGATGTTTCTTTGCATTGATTTTTATAACTGCAAACCGCACATGCCGTTAAGACGTTAGACCACGCCAAACTACGGTGGCAACAAAAACAAGCAAAGGCGGTTGGATAACTTACCTTTCAGCTCCTCTGTCATCTTGGTCATATGGTCCCAGAGCTACGACTGGTCTTGCACCAGTTTTCTGTTGTTCTCGTTTAGGCGATCACACTCTCCGACCACACGACTGTTCTCCTCTTGGAGACGGATCACTTCAGCTTCTAAGCCTGCACTACAGCTGTTACTACCAACAACGCAATAGCACTTGTCAGTAGTCGGTATGATCAAATGGCTACTTACTTGTTCTTTCCCGCTCTTTCTTACCGAGTTGAATGACCAGGTTCTGGTTCTGGGAATCTTGCACCGTCTTTGCATGATCGGCGGCTTCAAGTCACTGGCGCAAGCGGTCCACCTCCACCGTCAGCTCCTTGTTGTTTGCAATGATCCCATCGATCTGGTCGAAGCATTTCTTGCGGTACCTTGCGGATTTCATTAAGTCCTGTATGCAGATAGCTAAGTAAGACAACTACGACTAGATTGCACGACCAGGGGGTGAAGCGAAGCTTACCTGTACTTCCGTAACAAGCCGCTTTGCCGCCCGTTCAACTTTCTTGGTTTCTTCTACCTCTGGGATTTCTTCATGGATAACCCATTGGTCGTTCCGCCAACGCGACACATAAACATGTTGTCACTTGTCTTGCGGATGGCCCAGGACCTCCTTGAAAGGTCCTAATATGGCTAGAGGGGGGTGAATAGCCTATTTAAAAACTACAAATCAACTAGAGCAATTTGATTAGTAAGACAAATAGCGAAATGCAAACTTGCTCTAGCTCTACAAGGGTTGCAAGCCACCTATCCAACAATTCTAGTTGCAAAGATCTATTGGCACACAATCTACTTGACCACTACTCACTAAGAGCTCTCACAAATGCGACACTAAAGAGCTCCACTAGATATGTTTAAAGCACAAGGCAAGCTCTCAATTCTAATTACACTAAAGAGCTTGCTATATCTAGTTTGCGGAAATGTAAATGAGTAAGTGAGACGATTATACCGCCGGGTCGTGGAGTGAACCAATTACACGATGAATATATAGCCAATCACCGGGAGAATGCAAATGACAAGAGACAACCGATTTTTCTCCCGAGGTTCACGTGCTTGCCAACACGCTAGTCCCCGTTGTGTTGACCAACACTTGGTGGTTCGACGGCTAAGAGGTGTTTCACAAACCTCGTCCACACGATAGGACACCGCAAGAACCGACCCACAAGTGAGGTAACTCAATGACATGAGCAATTTACTAGAGTTACCTTTCGGCGCTCCGCCGGGGAAGGTACAACTCCCCTCACAATTACCGAAGGTGGCTACGAACAATCACCAACTCATGCCGATCCTTCACCGCTGCTCCAACCGTCTAGGTGGTGGCAACCACCAAGAGAAACAAGCAAAATCCGCAGCGCAACACGAATACCAAGTGCCACTAGATGCAATCACTCAAGCAATGCACTTGGATTCTCTCCCAATCTCACAATGATGATGGATCAATGATGGAGATGAGTGGGAGGACTTTGGCTAAGCTCACAAGGTTGCTATGTCAATGAAAATGTGCAAGAACTTGTCCTTGAGCCGGCCATGGGGCTATAAATAGAGCCCCCATCAAATAGAGCCGTTGTACCCCTTCACTGGGCAAAACACGCTCTGACCGGACGCTCCGGTCAAACCGACCGGACGCTGGCCCTCAGCGTCCGGTCGCCCGATGGACGCCACGCGTCACCAGCTTCAAACGCTGTTCGTCAGATTTCAACGGCTACGAAGCTGACCGGACGCTCTGATCAAAACTGACCGAACGCTGAAGCCCCAGCGTTCGGTCGTTTCTAGTAAGCTCCCCGAGGCATGATTTTTCGGTGCTCAACCTTACCCACTGTGCCGTCTGACAGCTCGACCGGACGTAGCCTTTCAGCGTCCGGTCGCTGAGTGACCCAGCGTCCGGTCAGTAGACCGACGCCAGCATTATTTCGACCAACTCCATTTCAACTCTAACTTCTTCACCCTTGCTCAAATGTGCCAACCACCAAGAATTTTGCATCCGGCGCAATAGAAAAAAGACATTTCATTTTTCCAAAAGCGCCGAATCCCGCCGAGCTTGCGAACACCTTGTGCACATGTGTTAGCATATTTTCACAAATATTTTCAAGGGTGTTAGCACTCCACTAGATCCTAAATGCATATGCAATGAGTTAGAGCATCTAGTGGCACTTTGATAACCGCATTTCGATACGAGTTACACTCCTCTTAATAGTACGGCTATCTATCCTAAATGTGATCACACTCACTAAGTGTCTTGATCACTAAAACAAAATGGCTCCTACATTTTATACCTTTACTTGAGTCTTTTGTTTTTCTCTTTCTTCTTTTCCAAGTTCAAGCATTTGATCATCACCATGCTATCACCATTGTCATGATCTTCGTCATTGCTTCATCACTTGTAGTAGTGTTACCTATCTCATAATCATCTTGATAAACTAGGTTAGCACTTAGGGTTTCATCAATTAACCAAAACCAAACTAGAGCTTTCACTCCTCCACCTCGTCCTCTTCGGGCTCTTCTTCGAGTCCTGGTGTTGGCCCGGCGTTAGCAGCATCTGTGATCATCATAGCCTTCCCACGAGCTGCAGCGTCGGTAAATGTGGTCTGTGCTCTCACCTCCGGCCGCTGCTCCATGGTTTGCTCTGTAACCTTCGACGCTGAGGTGTTGCCCTCAGCAGGTTTAGCGCTCGGAGCACTCGTGCCTGGCTCGGCTGGTCCCTCGACCACCCGCTCGAGGACTGTTGTCTGACTGCTCGCTTGCTGAGGCCCTAACGGATCTTCTACTATGGCTTCCTCGATGGTCGGCTGCTGGGTAGTCTGCTCTGTACTTATTGGTGGCGCCATGCCACTCCTGGCTAGCTGGTCCGGACTTTCTGTGGACGTCGAGCTAGTACATCCGAGATAAGTTCAGAAAGCAATCATATTAAATGCAAATTGCTAACTTATATCAAGGTTACAAATACTTACATGTTAGAAGCACGGAATGATGTGGAGAAGGTGCATCTCTTTGGTTGTACTTGTTCCACGTGCTGTGCGGATGACCCCTGGTCTCCCTCTACATCTAGCACTATCGCTGGGCACGGTTGAGTTGTCGCTCCCGTTGCCGGTCGCGTTCTTTGCCCAGGTACTCTCGAGGTCGACACGACTGCATCCTTCACCACCGTCGGCGATGTGGGTCTCATAGGCGCGGAGGACCCATCTTGCTCCATTGACTCCGGTTGCTTCCTCCTTTTTCGAGGGACAAGTTGAAAGGTGTCTGCGTCTTCTCCCTCCTCCGCGTCATCGTCCGGTCAAGCAAAAATCGCCTGCCGACGCTTGCTGACCGGGTTCTCTTCTGGGTCCTCCTCGGGCTCATTAATACTTAGCGCTCCCCCAGTGAGCAGGGTGGTTACTAACCTCTTCTTTGACTGTTTGGGGGCAGCCGGCCGCTTACTAGCAGCTTTGGCCCCTGCCTCCTCTCTAGCTCCGAGCACCGCCCAGTCGACGTCCTCGATCTCGACGCTGGTCTGGGTGGTGGGATCAGCTCCTTGTGGCCACTCTACTCCAGGGGGTGGCGACACAAACACTGTCGCTCTATCCCAACCATTAACCTGGGTAACAAAAGCACGTGAACACAGTAAGTTTTCACTTACCCTATCACAATATAAGACTACGGGTACGCGACAAGACGAGTTACCTTTGGGGGAGGTCGAGCAAGCTTGAAAGCATGCTCGATGTCGCTCAATCTGGCATAATTTGGATCGGCTAAGTTAAATAGCTCGCCAATTCTAGCTTTGACTTCGATTTTGTCAAGCGCCCTTTGCCTCATCCTCGTCGGGTCTGCGCTCCCTAGATACTCATAGCCAGGATGTACCCTCTTCTGGCAGGGCTGGACCCATCGGCTGATGAAACTCCCAACTACGCTCGGACCATCCAGTTTTTTCCACGGGATCATTCCAAATATTTCTAGGATCTGTCCTAGGTGCTCGGGCTTCTCCAACCAGCTCGTTTTCTTCTCCAAAATGTAGCCCGCGTCGCACAGCGTGATCGTGTTTGGCTCTTCACGGATGTAGAACCATTTTTGTACCAGTCGTCGAGCGACGTGTTCTATGGCAGTGCGGGTACTGGGCTTTCATGCCGTCATGGAGGTTGAGGTATACATCTCCGGCTATCTTCGAACCACCGCTTCCTTTCTTCCGCAGACAGAAAAGATGGTGGAAAAAATCAAAATGGGGCTGGAAGCCGCCATACGCTTTGCATAGGTGAATAAAAGTGGCGACAAGGAGGATCGAGTTGGGATGCAGATTGCAAATCCCAATCTCGTAGTAAAGACAGAGCCCCTGAAGAAACGGATGCATCGGAACTCCAAATCCCCATTTAAAGAAATTCTCGAACACCACGATCTCACCTGGTTGTGGATCGGGGTACCTCTCGCCCTCTGGCGCACGCCATCCTGCGAGCTCCTTATTGTGGAGTACCCCCATGGTGATGAGGTCTTCAATGGTCTGCTCGTTGTTTTTCGACTTCCACCATTCCTTCGCCATGACCCCTGTTTTCTTCTGCGCATCACTTTTCGCCATTTCCTTTCGTTTTCCGCCTCTGACTCCGGCCTTGCTGGTGAACGGGGAGTGTGCTGATCTTCAAAAGAAGCTGGGGAGTAGCAGGGGTGGCAGTTGAAGCGGCGGCGGATTGATTGGTGGCGATTTCGGATCTGTTAGGGTTGGTTGGCAAGAGGAAGACGAAAGTTGCGGTTGCGAATGGCAATGGGGTTCGGTAAATAGTAACTGACCTATCATATGTTGTATTTAACCCAAGAGTTACGCCGTTTTGTTTGCCCAGGATTCTTGGGGGACGTGCGCACGCGCTGTAGACAGCTGTTTTTCACATTTGCAGTATTACTCAGCCCCAAGATCTACGCCAATAAATACGCCTCTTCGTTGCCAGTGTGGGATGGCCCACGCTGACGCACCTACTTACAGGTGCCACGCAAATGTTTGCTTGACAAGACAAAAAGGCAGTATGACGTGCTATACCCGTCTACTTCTTTGACCAGACGTGTCAGACCGGACTTGACAGAACAAATAGATAAATAAATACCTAAAATAATAGTAATAGTGGCATATGGTTTTTTGCCACATTCCTTGTGCTCGGGAACTGTCCTGGCCACCATTGTGCTCGGGGACTGTCCTGACCACCATTGTGCTCGGGGACTGTCCTGACCACCATTGTGCTCGGGGGCTGTTCCGACCACTCTCGTGCTCGGGACTGTCTCGACCGCCCTTGTGCTCGGAGACTGTTCTGACTACGGTTATTCTCGGGGATTCGTCGTTTTCCCCATGCTGCACTCGAGGACTGCCCCGACCACTCTCCGACCATTACTTGGGGACTGCTCTCCTCGGCTACATGTGATTTGTACTCACATACAGTTGAGAGGCATTTATTTTTTCTCACTTAGACCTTGCTACAGGGCTGCTTCCTCGCCTTCCAGCAAGCTCGGGGACTACATCGGTATGATGCACCTGTCGGTGCAGTTCGTATTGCCTGTACGACGATTGGATTATCAACTTAACTGGAAATTCTTTTTAGACCCTGGCACCACGTCCCTACGTCACCTACTACCAGGCTCGGGGACTAGGTGGGCACACTTCACCTTGCGGTGAATGTGCTTATTTTATCGACCCCTACGCTCTGACAGTTGGCCATAACTACTCCTGTATAAGGGTCACTTACATTTCTTTTCAGAAATACAAGTGGGCATACTTGATCAGGAAAGAAATCTTTTTCTTTTTTTTCTTTTGAGCACCATGCATTCTTCGGACAACCGGAATCTTCGGCTATAATCATGGTCTACTGCTCTCTGTGGTTGGTCGAATACTTGTGCATTTGCTTGGTCAATGTTTTAACCAGTTGGAGATGACATGAAGACAGACCGCATTAGCCGAAGAAGATCAAACGGCGTGTCGCAACATAATACATGGTGCTCGGGGACTAGCTGTGGGGGTATTAACCCCTATACCCTTACGCCTAGGTTTGGGCTGGCTCGGACCAGGGGGTTCGGTCCACCAGAAGACGACGCGCGGTCCAGCCGATCTGCTCGAAGTCCCGCGCAAGGAATCAAGGCAGACTTGGAGATCAAGTAAAATCCTGGTCGGTTAGAATATAAATCCTTATCTGGCCACCTATGACAATTGTAATTGGTTAGAATTAGTTTCCAGATCTGTAACCCTGCCCCCCAGACTATATAAGGCGGGCAGGGGACCCCTCTCAAAAACAATCTCATTGACATACAGCAATACAATCAGACGCAGGACGTAGGTATTACGCCCTCACGGTGGCCGAACCTAGATAAAAACCTCATGTTTGTCTTGCGTCATCATCTCGTTCGTAGCTTGCGCACCTGTCTGCCGATAATCTACTACCTTGAGCATACCACTAGGTAGACTGCCGACCATATTTCGTCGACACAAGCCTCTGGAAAATTATGGCGGTGCCCGCGGCGGTGGCCAATTGTCCTTCCCCTGCTCTCGACTGAAAAACGACGGTGGCACCGGACAGGGTGCGGTGGCCCTAGCGGTGCACCATCGCGTCAGTGGCGGTGCACACCGCCACTTCCGGTGCCAGCCCCTACACCAGCTCACTTCGGCCACGTCTAGGTGGGCACCGTCCTAGGGGTGGTGGTGCCACCGGACAGGGTGGCGGTGCACCGGACAGGACATGGCAGTGCCCCCGTGGCAGCACCCCGAGCCCGGCAACGCCTCCTTTTCTTCACCTTTTTCACCACCTTTGCAAATGTGCTAACACTCCAAGTATTTCACCATCACGTGCAAGTGTGTTAGCATTTTCACAATCATTTTTCAAAGGTTAATCACTTTCTCACTGGTTGTACACTAGGCCTAAAATGCAATGCAAGTATTTCAACACCTAGTGACACTAGATGATCGAGTTGTCCGATAAGAGCTCCCCTCTTAATAGTATGACCATCTATCCTAAATGTGATCATACTCGCTAAATGTCTCGATCACTAAATCAAAAAGCTCCTATCAAGTTTCTCCGAGCTTTTTGTTTTTCTCTTTCTTCTTTTCAAGTCCAAGCACTTGATCATCATGGTCACCACACCATCATCATAATCTTCATCATTGCTCTATCATTTGAAATAGTGCTACCTATCTCATGATCACTTTAATAAACTAAGTTAGCACTTAGGATTTCATCAATTCACCCAAATTAAACTAGAGCTTTCAGATGGTACATGCAAGAAAGATATAGGATACCTCAATAAAGGCATAAAGCTTACCGCGGTGGATATACTGAATTCCTGATAAAGAAGAAGAAGGCCATCACTGACCAACTTCGTAGCCTTATGAGATATGATTAAGAACGGTCCTGATCAATATATTGGGAACAGAGGACCATGCGAACAGCTGCCCTTGCGCGTGTGCGATGATGAGGTGAGCACTCGAAATGACGGTGAAGAGACTAAGGGAGACGATCATGTCAGACATTAGCAGCCTTTGTTGACGACCTGTGTGATTCTCTTTGGCTCTTGGTGATAAATAGGCCATCACCGGTTACTGGATGTGATCAGGCAACGGGTTCCCACAGAGAGTAGTGCATGCTTAATGGCCGCTGCTGCCGTTCCATGGGAGAGGAGATGAATTGCTTGCTTCTGGACTCCTCGGTTGAATTGAAATGCTTGCTGTTGCGAGGAACTAAGGAGTCTAGTAACTGACAAAGAAAATGCATGGTTAATTACTTCCACTTTGGCTTGGAGGTCCACGGGAGATGGAGAGGCCAGACGATAAACGAAGGGGCAGATATTGCCAACTAAAATCAGATGGTTTAGATCATTTGATGACGTGGAACGCTATGGTATGAGATAGGGAACGATAACGTGGAGGGCTATGGAATGAGAAAAATAGATTAGTAGGGTTTTACTTTATAAGAGTTTAAGATACGAGTATCAGGAACATATGTATCGGTAACAGCCTTTCGCCGTACTAGTATAATGAGATAGATTTTTTGTCATGTCGTCGACTCATCGTAAGCGTCGTACTAGTATAATGAGATTTCAATTAGATTTTTTGCCGTGTCGTCGTAACAGTTGAGAGCCGCAACACATGATATTACATCACTGTTATGTGTTGATTTACATTCAGTTGGTCCTAGAACAGACACCTGGCTAATTAGCATGAACTAAATAGTCGCTTCTTTTGCTAGTAAAATATGGTGCGATTTAGCCCGTCACCTGAATCGTCATTTCTCTCTTTGGAAGTGTTTGATGTTAATGGCAAACACGGTAGTAATTTCGTTGTATCTTGCATGCCAATTATTGACCAAACATTAACTAATCAGCTCAAAAGATCATCTACATCGCCAAGAATTTAATTTACAAGTGAAAACCAGGGCAGTATAATTAGTATTTTGATTTTATCTATATTTAATACTCCAGTCACATGCTTATCTAGCTACTTCGATCCAACCTAGTCCTGAGACTTGGAAATCTTCTTTTTACCTAGTGTCAAAGTTGGGAGTTTTAGCACTAAACGAGGGCCTAGTAAAATATGGTGACACGATTATAGGGGCCCTGCTTTCTCTCTCTTTGGAAGTCCATTTCGGTACACCTACGTTCCTGGCATGTGGGGAAGAATTGTACAATCTTGCATGCCAGCTAGTGACTTGATGAAGGGTGTACCGTCAGCTCAAATGACCTCATCTACATCGCCAAGAATTTAATTTACAAGTGAAAAGCAGCAGGGCAGTCCGCGGAGGCACGGTATGAGGCTCCCTGCCATCTTGTGTTTTACCCCTCCAGTCACCGGCTTATCTAGCTACTTCGATCCAACCTAGTCCTGAGACTTGGAAACCGTGCTTTCCTCGCCGTTCCCTCCATGGCTGCTGACGCTTTCACGCACCACCTGTACGTTCGCCACCACGCATTGGACGTTCGCTGAAATTCGGTAGCTCATGCAGATGTTTCCATCCCATCCTGAGGAGACTTTCTCCTATATAAACAGAGATCAAACACTGTTGGTTAACGTGAGTTCATCTGCAGTGCACTAACAATCTAGCAACATAAAGATCGAGGTGGTGGTGGCAGCAAGCAAGCATGAAGAGCTCGCGCGCCGTAGTGCTGGTGCTCCTGCTGGCGATCGCCATGGCGAGCTGCAGGCTCTCGCTCGCCGGCCACGACCACGAGAGCAGCACCAGCATCGCGGCCATCCTCGGCCGCGACCTGCGGGGGTTCATCGCCAGGGCCGGCAACCTCTTCAGATCGGACGGCGGCGCCAGCTGGCGCGCCGCGAACGTCACCGCCGCCGATAATGGCGAGGCGAAGAACCTGAGGGCCGTGGCGGCGTCCAGGAGGCGGCGGCCCGCCGCCAGGAAGTCCGCCGGCTCCGGTGGCAGCGGCGGCGCGGGCTGCGTCAGCGCCGCGGCGTGCCGGAAGAGGCGGGTGATCTGCGGCAAGCGGTGCTACGACGGCGCCTCCGCCTCCTCGCGCGCCGTCAGCCTCAACCACGTCCCGTCACGGTGCGTCGTCAAGTGCAGGAAGTGCGTGCCCACCTGCTAGATCCGATCCTCTCTTCGTTCTGCGATGGCCGATGGGTCTCCTCTTGCTCAGCCTCAGCAGCATGCAGCTCCGATCCACATTTTCTGTCGTAGGTTCAGTGGAATAAATAAAAGATGCAAAACCTGTTCCATGCGGTAGTAGTAGGTACAGGTATAGGGACTAGTGAACACTGCTACTAAGTGAATAGTGACTTGGACACTGTACTCCGCCCCTGCGTTTTTGGAATTTGGATGCGGCTTTTTTTTCTTCTTCCATGAACGTCGCTACGCTTGCTTACTTCCAGGGTACGGTTACACAGTCAGCAACTTAATTTGTGCACAATGTACAGTACTTCGTAGTAGTAGCCATGCTTGCAGTTGTAGGTTATGGGTCACCGGGCGCGTATGCATGGCTCCTTTCTGACGACTGACGGCCTGCCTGACGACGGGAGGGCTGAACGCTGAACGAACTGCTAGACACGTGCACGGACAGTGTCAGATGGGCACGATCATTACCGATCAGCAAGCAGATGCTACCTCGATCGTGCTCATTCACTGGATCCACACTCTCTCTCACTCACCTAACGCTTGACCTGCAACGGAAAGAGACCTCGCTATTACTGTGTGTGGTTTGCAGTTGAGAGTCCGGGGCTGTTGGCAGCCATCCATAATAATTTTTTTCTCAACTTTCCATTTGAGTGTTTGCTGCGCGTGATTTCAGACAGGCAAAACCTATGCTCAAATTGAGCCGTACATATTTGTTCATCTCATCAAGATATACAACACGGGGAAGAAAAAATCTTGTCTGTTCATGACGGTGCTCCTGCTGGAGATTCCCAATTTATGACTAGTGTTTGTACGTCATGAGTCATGCATGATCTTGCTGGCGATCAAACTTTAGCGTGCGCTGACACGCCGCATTTTGTGTATTCTGAGATTTGGTCAAATGAAAAAACAACTTTGAACGGGAGCCCTAAATGACTGTCAAATTGAAAAGTTTTGAATACCAAGTTTGTTCAACTTTCAAGTTTATTTTTTTAACTAAACAATATTTTTTTTTGAATAAAATCCGGAAATTCCGTTTTTAAATATCCGGATATATCCGATACTTATCGGATTATCCGATTTTTTAGATATTACATCCGAACGGATATCTTGCCTTCACGCATTGATTCAGTGACCCATGCTGGCGCATTGACATTGTCACGTCCGTCCGTCGGTTACCGCTGGCTGTGCGAATTTATCCACTCACAGAAGTGGAGCGGAGCACGTCGGCGTCGGTAAACCAAAAGAAAAAAAAAAGTGGGCTGCTTCATTAATGCGATTTTGTAGACAACATTGTAGATGGACTCACAAGTCCTATATACCGCGCCTAACAATTCTTATTTTGTTTGCTCCGCCTCCGCGGAGTAGTGTTCTATGCACTGTAGTACTTAGCAGTAGCACGTACTATACGTCTAGTCTCAGATTACGTGGCGCGAGCTAGCTACACGTACTAGGGTCGGTCCAGGCCTCCAGGGATCCAAGCAGAGACAGGTGCCGCGCGCAAGCCGGCAGGAAGAAAAATCCCCGTGCGCTAGCTGCGACCGTGCACGGGCGTCCCTTGGGAACCGGATGCATGGCCACCGTACCGCGACGCATCGCGCCAATCGCCATCGCGCGGTTGCGCATCGCCATTCTGGCATTCTGCATCGAAAACCCGGGGAAAGGGAAGGGTCGCACGGGGATTTAAGGGATAGATATACGTTGCTTATAACCTATACTTTTTTAACTAACATAATAATTTTTTCCTCTGGCCCAACTCTGCCAATCAAGTCACGCAGACGGGCGAGCCTTTTGCGCTGACAGCCGCTTTTGACAACTGGGAGCGAAGAGGGCAATAGATGCCCGCAGCCGATGCGGACCGATGGACGTAACGCGCGCGCGCGAGCGGTTGGAGCTAGCCGCTAGCGAGAGGCAGCAGGGCGCTCCCCGGAAGCCCGGGCCGGCGGGGCTCATTACTTGCCCGGCGCCGCGAATTGACGCGCAACCACACGGCACGGCACGCCTCTCTCTCTCTCTCTCTCAGCGAACAACAACGCCACCTGCGTGAGCGCGACCACCATGCTGGTGCGGCGCTGCGGGCAGCGGCCTCGCGTGGTGCTAATGCACGGGGTTTTTGGTTTTGTTTTCGTTCTCTCGCACGCACGCGCGTGCCTCGGCTAACGACGACGTCATTGATTATTTCCGGCGGGCGTCTGGTGCTCTGTATCTGTATTGACTGTAATATTGTACTATGAGTGTATGTGCAGCTAGCAGGAGGACCGGGCAGCGCGCGGGTCAAACCCTGGGTGTCTCGTCTCGTGTTGTTGGGAGGATGGCAGGTGCGGAGATCTCAGCTAGGGCCCAGTTTAGTTGCCCCTTCCATTTTTGCAAAAATTTTTCAAGATTTTCAGCATCACATCGAATCTTTAGCGCGACCACATGCTGAAGCATTAAATATAAATAAAAAATGGTGCTAATGCACGGGGTTTTTGGTTTTGTTTTCGTTCTCTCGCACGCACGCGAATCTTTTCGGCTAACGACGACGTCATTGATGATTCCGGCGGGCGCCTGGTGCTCTTCTAAATAACACCACGAAACTATGAGCGTATTTTGCCAGCAAACCGGGCAGCGCGCATCAAACCCAGTGTCTCGTCCCGTAGTTGGGAGGATGGTGGTGGTGGCTCTGGAGTCTGAGCTCTGATCTCGTCGGTCTCCTCCGTTCCGTTGGTCTCATCTAGCTAGGCTGGCCACCGCAACGGTCAACCATGTCCGTCCGTGCTAGAGTTTGAAGGGAGTTTTGTTTCGGAGGTGGCAATGAGTCGAGTAGCCAGCCAGCCAACCAGCGGTCATCACGCCTTCCTTGCCTTCGTGGCTGCGTGCCAAGACTGCCAGCCCGAAAACTTGGCTAGAGGAACTGCCACGAGGGGAACAGAACAGGTCGGCGAAGAGGTCGGCCAAGGACGCATGGGGAACTGGAGGTTGGGACGCCATTTGCTCCTGTCAACAATGCGTGATAGTCAGATCACCGCTGCTGCTGGTGCCAGATACTAGTATGATTGCACGAGTGTCGATCGCTCCGAGTCGGAGCTTGATAGTCGGCAGAATTCGACAGATATCGCAGTGTCGCACCGTTTCTTCTTTCCTGTACGTGTCCTTTCGCCAAGCATCAATTCCAACGTCGAGTACTCGAGTACCACCACCATACTAGTACTAAGCTACTAGCACTATGCATTAGCACCACTAATCGCCCTTTTGGATCAACATCAGAACTTGATTGACTTGCTTTGAAACGAAACATCACACAAACATAGTAGTATGATGTTAGGTTAAATTAATGCCCATACGGCCTTTCATGAGCTGCTCATGCCCATAAATATTATGCTCAGGTGAAATATTCGCAGAAACGGAAATATACTAGTCACTCCAAGGGCACGCCATCGCTGGCTGTCGTCGTCTGCACCATCCGTCCCGGCCAGTGAATGATCCGCTCCGCTGGAAACGAAAAAAAGGAGACGGGGCCGGCGGGGCGCGATTGAATGCCCGCGCAGGAGCCGAGAATTATGGGGATAAAAAGGAGCGAGTCGGAAGGAGGTGGTATGGCGATGAAAGTACAGTGCCAACGTCTACCAGTACCGCCATAAATGCACCTGCTGGCTGTGGACCTCTCATCCGTCTCCGACCTCTGCTCCTCTCCCTCTCGCCGTGGATCACCCTTAGTGAACAGTGTTTTTCTCAAAAAAAAACCAGCACCAACCTATCTAAACCAACACCAGCACCAACCAGCGACCACCCGATCATGTCATGTGGCGTGCGGCCATACGTGCGGACGGCGTCGCGCCCCGTAACCGAAACGTGTCGCCGTCGTGGCCTGCTTGCCTCGGCCCCAGCTGCTTGACTCCCATCGGCCATCGCCGGACGCCGTTCGCTTGGCTCCTCCAATCCGTCGATTGTCCTGTTCTTCAACACTACTTCGACATTATTTTTCAGTAAATAAATAGTTTTTTCTTTCACAACAAATCAGTATAAGTATGAGCATAAGCCAAATATCGCGAATGGGGAGTCGTTTTTCGCCGTTACCATGCGCGCGCAGTGTGCTGCACGGGTTTGTGCATTTGACCACGTACGTACATGCGAATACGATACGAGTCGTGAACTGGCAGTACATATGAATAGGATAGGGTTGTCCGTATCTGCTTGTTTTCATACTCACTATATTTCAAATTTAGGTTTTTCAGCAGTACTTTTCAGCAAACGAATATTGTTTTCTTCTCACAATAAATCAGCATAAGCCAAATTTCAGCGAAACGAACAAGAAGCAGTAGAGAAGATAAACCATAGAAGAGGAAGAAAAATAATCATGGAGAGCACGAGAGGTGGCAGCCAGCGGTGTGAGGCCGTGGCTCGTAGTATAGTAAAAATCATGTAATGGTTGAAAAACCATAACGACTTATAATTTAAAATTGAGGGAATATATTTTCGTTTATGAGCCAATAATACATAGGCGTACGGAGTCTTATCAGGTGTAGCCTAGGTTGCCCCTGGTTCTCCTATAGGTTTTCTCAGGACATATTCCCTCCGTCCCTTTTTATCTGTCGTTTGCGCTTCCCAAAAAACAACTTTAATTAAATATATATTAAAAAATATTAATATTTATAGTACATAATTAGTATCATTGAAAAGATATTTGAATCTAGTTTTTTAATAAATTTATTTGGAGATACAAATATTACACGTATTTTCTATAAATCGAGTCAAATTTGTGGCACGAAAACCGGAAACGACACACAATAAGGGACAGAGGGAGTACTTATACCCAGCAAGTCTCAAAGGGGATTCAAAATTAACTATAAACTTTATCCTAACTCACATTAGAGTTTTAGATCTCAAAAACTGAGCCAAAGTGCTTTAAGATTTTTAGAGCTCTAAAGTTTAGAGGATGGGATCTAATTAAATGAGCGCTTAGTAAAGCATGGACCTCTAATTGTTGCATTGTTATCTTTCCTTTATGATAGATGGGTCGTCACTTGTCACTGACATGCCTTTAACTTAGAATGAGTGACATATTTGATGAAGTTTAACATCTAAAAGTTAGATATCCTACAAAGACATATTTTATGGAGAACTCAATAAAACTAGCTCAAAATTATGGATGTCGATACCTTTTCATAATTTTGGTCAAAATTTAAATAAGCTTAGAATAAGATTTACTTTGAGCAGAGGCAGAGTCCACTCTACGTATAATTGACGAACGTCTAGCACTTTTTTAATGTAATGACACGGTTCACGTTGTAATATACTGCAACTACTATTTTCTTCTTAATACAAATGTACGTGGTTCTTCCGTGTATATATACAGTATAATCATATTATACAAAAGAAAAAGAGTGGGTAATGCAATGCCTCCAGCGTGATCAATGATTTGAAAATAGTTTTTTTTAAACATAATTTTTTTCCATGACATGCTATTTGGTGTGATAACCATTACTATGTTTGATCTATTATTATACCGATATATAGTACTACTCGAAAAATACGAAATGCTACATCCTGGAAATGAGAAATTAATAATTATTGGCATTAGGATGGGATGGGAGCCCAACAATGCGAGGAACCAAGACATGCAATTTGGTTGCAGTTTGTTACCGAGGCCGAGGGCTGCTCACCTCACCTCCATTGCTCGCTGCTCTCTGATTGCTCCATCCATCCATTAACTCCCCCTCTTTATTGTGCATGCATGCTTTTCTCCTTTATAACTCCTGCCGCGCTAGCTGCCTCTCCACCGCATCGACCCGCCGGTCTCTCTCGACGCGGCCCCAGTGCACGGCCCCGCCACGCTAGCTAGCCTCCAGCTCCCAGCTCCAGCCCCAGCACCGCTGCGCGCCTGCAGGCCATGAGACGGGCCGGAGGAGACAACCTTCAGGGCGACGGCACGACGCCTCGGTCCGCGGCGGCCGGGCAGGCCATGGTGGAGCTGCAGGCCAACGGGTCGGCGGCGGACGCGGGGGGCGCCATGGTGGTGGGGCTCAGCCCGCTGAGCGAGACCCTGTGGCGGGACAGCAAGGCGCTCCGGCCGGGTGCCGGCCCCGCCGCGCTCATCGGCGACGTGTCGGCCAGGCTCACGTGGAAGGACCTCTGCGTCACCGTGGCGCTCGGCCCCGGCAAGACGCAGACCGTGCTGGACGAGCTCACCGGGTACGCGGAGCCCGGCTCGCTCACCGCGCTCATGGGCCCCTCGGGTTCCGGCAAGTCCACCCTGCTCGACGCCCTCGCCGGCCGCCTCGCCGCCAACGCCTTCCTCTCCGGCGACGTGCTCCTCAACGGCCGCAAGGCCAAGCTCTCTTTCGGCGCCGCGGTACGTAACTATCCATTATTACGCATCCACGTGACCTTGCTGCTTCCTCAGTCCTCACTTACGCTCCTAGATCATGCAGCACGTACTCTCAACTGGGAAAAATAGAATCTCTGTTCTATTTCTGAACACCAAACAGTCCATACTGCTACTTGCAGCCAGATCATCCATATATAGGAGCTAGCTAGCAGTTCCGTTAAGGGTTTCATAGGTAGGATCTGTTGAAGTTCGAAACTATCATCCATATATAACTGTCATCTCGGAGCATGCAAATCGTATTTGAAGGTGTCCGGATCTGGTAATCTGCTTGGTGTCAGTAAAAAAAAAAATCGTTGCTAATTGAAGTGTATTTTATGTTGCCCCTGTTGGCTTCGCTGAAATTTGTGTGATGCTGACGCTGATTTTGTTCGCTGAAAAGTGGCGCTGAAACAGCAGTAAAGAAGAGAGCCATTTTCCAAATGAAATATATATGCGGCTGTGCTATCACTATACTCACTTAATGGCATAACTATTACTCTCATTCTGTTTTTTTTAAGACCTACCACTACACTCTGTTCGCTTTCATATCCGTCGTGCTTATTAGTTACGATACAGTGGTCCTGTTCGCTTGGGTTTGTAATCCGTATTTTTCAGCTGAAACAGTATTTTTCTCTTCCAATAAATCAGTTGGAACAGTGTTTCGGCTTTCGGTGTTTTTCTCTCGTAACGAAACAGCATCAGCCGACTGATGTATAGTGCTAGCAGAGGTGCGAGCGGCTTAGGGGGTGTTTGGTTATTTAGTCGCTTCTAAAATTCATGTCACATCGAATGTTTAGATGCTAATAAGAAGCATTAAATATAGATTAATTACAAAACCAATTGAATAGATAGAGGCTGATTTGCTAGATGAATTTTTTGAAGCCTAATTAATTCGTTATTAGCATATGTACTGTAGCACAGTGTTGCCAAATCTTGAGTTAATTAGGCTTAAAAAATTCGTTCTCACAAATTAGTCACAAGTTATTCAATTAGTTTCATAATTAATCTATATTTAATACTTCGTGCATACGTCGAGCATTCGATGACAGGAATAATGGAAGACCAGCCGGCACGGTGTTATTAGCGTACACGTCCAATCCAATCGATTCTGGTCGTTTTTTCGCATCCGGCGTGTAATGCATAGAGCTCGTACGGGCTATGCATAGAGCTCCGGCGTGTAATGCAGTGCAGTTTGGTGAGCGGATTTAAGTCGCCCTAGATCGGTTGGTCGATGGCGCTGTCGCCTCCCCTTCCAACTCATTCAAACATACTCCGTAGGTCGTACTACGTACTGCTAGTAGTATCGTTTTGATCTCATCAATAGATCCAGAGGCGAAAAAAATGGCGATCGATATCGTCCTGTGCTCTGCTGTCAATACAATACACGTCTCTGAGGGCCAGAACGGCTGAAGCCACCTACGGAGTACACGGCATAAATTCTGACAGCTGGGTTTTTCTCTCTGATCCTGCTGCGAATTTATGGTGATACGAACCGGCCGGCTGTGTGGCGTCGTTTGGGCCTGTCTCACCAGCAGTTGCACGCAACGCGATCCTGCAGAGGCCCAAACGCATCGGTTTTCTGGATAATTTAGCTCTGATTTTTAGGAGTAGATTAGAAAGTGGACCAACTTTTTTTTTATGGGAGAGTTTGTACTACTGGTAGTAGTAGAGCTGCCGGAGGAGAGACTGACCCAGAGGCGTTGGTGCCGTGTATCCGCGCGCGTGCTTCTGCTTGCAGGCGTACGTGACGCAGGACGACAACCTGATCGGGACGCTGACGGTGCGCGAGACGATCGGCTACTCGGCGCTGCTGCGGCTGCCGGACAAGATGCTGCGGGAGGACAAGCGCGCGCTGGTGGAGAGCACCATCGTCGAGATGGGGCTCCAGGACTGCGCCGACACCGTCATCGGAAACTGGCACCTCCGCGGGGTCAGCGGCGGCGAGAAGCGCCGCGTCAGCATCGCGCTCGAGCTCCTCATGCGCCCGCGCCTCCTCTTCCTCGACGAGCCCACCAGCGGCCTCGACAGGTGAGCAGCACGTGGTGGTGCACGGCAAAGCGTGAGCCTTCAGTGTTCAGTGTCAGTTGGTGGTGGTTACCGCGGAGGATAATTAACTTAGCTGCTGCGTGGCTGTATGTGTGCAGCTCCTCGGCGTTCTTCGTGACGCAGACGCTGCGGGGCCTGGCCAGGGACGGCAGGACAGTGATTGCTTCCATCCACCAGCCCAGCAGCGAGGTGTTCGAGCTCTTCGACATGCTCTTCCTGCTGTCCGGGGGCAAAACCGTGTACTTCGGCCAAGCATCGCAAGCATGTGAGGTAATAATAATTTTGGATTCTTGCCGGTGTTACCGCACGATGCTGAATGCATGCTTCCGCAACACTGTGGTTGTTTTTTTAAAGGAACACATCGCTGGAATTACACAGTAGATTGTTGCGACTGACTCCTTGCGTCTCTCGGTTGCAGTTCTTTGCTCAAGGCGGTTTCCCTTGCCCGCCTCTGCGGAATCCATCGGACCATTTCCTGAGGTGTGTCAACTCGGACTTCGACAAGGTGAAGGCCACCCTGAAAGGATCAATGAAAGCAAGGGTAAGAAGAAGCAGGTCCATGGGCAAATCAGAGCCAACAAAACTTGAAAAAAAAACTTGTTCTCTGATGTAAATAAATACTAATATGACCTTTGGTGTTCATGAAAAGGCTGAGAGGTCCGACGATCCCCTTGATAGGATGACTACATCAGAAGCCATCAGGAAATTGGTTGCATCCTACAGCAGGTCCCAATACTACTACGCTGCAAGGGAGAAAGTTAATGATATTTCGCGAATGGTACGTTTTCTGAGTCATCAAATGCGACATTATGCATTGATATGTTGTATCTGTTTCCTGTGTCCACATAATAAATACCGCATCTGGGGCTAGGAAATAACCATAACCATCTTGTTCCTTACAGAAAGGAACTGTGCTGGATTCAGGTGGCAGCCAGGCCAGCTTCCTGATGCAGGCTTGCACCCTGACCAAGCGCTCGTTCATCAACATGTCACGGGACTTTGGGTATTACTGGCTCAGGCTCCTGATCTATCTCCTGGTGACTGTTTGCATCGGCACAATCTACCTGGATGTTGGCACTAAATACACATCCATCCTGGTAAGTAGGAAGAAAAGAAATTGGTCAGGAAGTTCTGGGCTGGACTGATATGAATGCACAATAATGTAGTCACATGACCATTGTCATGAAGCATATGGTTGATTTTAATGCATTCACTCTACCTTGCCTCTGCAGGCCAGAGCTTCCTGTTCTGCATTCGTCTTTGGGTTCGTTACATTCATGTCCATTGGAGGATTCCCTTCTTTTGTTGAAGAAATGAAGGTGAAATTAAGATTGTGTTATTTCATTTGCAAATTAGAAACGCTATGAATTTTGCTCACCTTTCCTTTGCTTCATTTATACAGGTCTTCCAACGGGAACGGCTGAATGGGCACTATGGTGTCGCGGCATTTGTCATCAGTAACACCATCTCAGCAACGCCATTCCTGATTCTAATATGCTTCTTGTCGGGAACTATATGCTACTTTATGGTGCGCCTGCATCCTGGTTTCGAACACTATATCTTCTTCGTCTTGAACCTGTACGCCAGTGTTACAGTGGTTGAAAGCTTAATGATGGCAATTGCCAGTGTCATTCCCAATTTTCTCATGGGTATCATCATAGGGGCTGGAATTCAGGTATGGCATTTTCACCCATCTCCCATGTCAGTTTATCTGCCCTTATAACCTATTATTGCTTGGGGATATGTGTTCAAAATATGTGGTTAAGTACGGGATTATGAATCAACTTGTAAAATATCTTTTGAGCTCAGATGTTAAGACTGTGATATTTAAGTTGAATTCATGAACTAAAGAACACCCATACTTGATATGGTTTTCTGGGACCAGAATACATCAAAGGACTTCAACGTTTATTGATCCAATAAGGCATCCAGCTTGTCCTGACCAATACTATCTGGAGCTTTACTACACATTGGCCAACATTCTAGTACAAGCTCAGCAATTTTAGCATAGCATGAGGCATTGGTGAACTTGTAGCTATCACTCAGCAAAAAAAATATTTGATTTGCTTAGCTATTGGTGCAGAATATACATTATTGGTGATTCAGTGTTTTAGTTATGTTGAGTAGTTTCATGCCACCGTAAATAGACATCATTATACTCCCCTTGAAAATATTATGAGTTTGGAATTTATCATGATGAAATCTTCTCAACAATTTTCCTGGACAGGGAATATTTATGCTGGTCTCTGGCTACTTCAGACTTCCATACGACATCCCAAAGCCTTTTTGGAGATACCCCATGCAGTACATCAGCTTCCATTACTGGGCACTGCAGGTAAATTCGGTTCCACACCACACAGTAGAGCAACCCACATACACTAGACTCCAACCTGAACTTTTTGACACCAAACTCCATACATCCAACAGGGCCAGTGCCAGAACGACATGAAGGGCCTCGTATTCGACAACCAGTACCCAGATCAACCCAAGATCCCCGGGGACTTCATCCTGAAGTACATCTTCCAGATCAACGTGGACCGGAACAAGTGGATCGACTTGTCAGTCATTTTCAGCATGATCTTCATCTACCGCATCCTCTTCTTCCTCATGATCAAGATCAACGAGGATGCGCTGCCGTGGATCCGCGGCCACATCGCGAGGAAGAGAATGCAGAAGAAAGGCCCTAGTCCCACTTTCGGCAAGACGCCTTCGCTGAGAGGCTACGTTGTCGATCCAGAGCTCGGTTCCAATGAGGGCTAGAGGTGGATGATCTGGTTCTTTTGGGTAGCAGAAATAGGGTGTTTCTCCCCCCGGCTCTTGGTGTTATATTGTATATTTAAGATCGGGGAAAATTAAACTGGTATCATACGTTTTGGAACCGAAACTAATTTGAGTACAGGTATACATACAGCATGTAATGTGACTATGTGAGCAAAGTGGCATCGGAGAGATGCCGAGTGACACATGACTGATTGTTCAGAATTTATTGCCTTCGACAGACGAAGAAATGGTTGGACCACTAAAGCTGGTACGGCTCACATGATCGCGTATTATTATCAGATTGATTTTGATTGCTTGCTGGTTACATAAATTAGTACTACATATTGACAGAACTGTAAATGCTCCATATATAAATATAAACTAACAATAAATCAGCATAAGCTGCAGCATCAGCTAAATTTCAGCGAAACGAATAAGGTCAAGATCCATGCCGTACTGCTTATGATTACTTCAGCAGCAGTACTTTTCAGCGAAAGAACAGTGATTTTTAGCGAAAGAACGGTGTTGTCCTCTCACAACAAATCAGTATAAGCAGCAACATCAGACCAGTGTTTTCAGCGAAAGAATGGACAGTACAGATATGGGATACCATGTGGTATGTGGGCAGAGGACACAGTCGAGCGCATGGGCTCTACAGTCTATAGAGATCTTCCAAGAAAGATTCCGAGCATCAACATTGGATCCATTTTTTGGGAACCTGTTTTCTGTTTTAGATTTTCTGCTTTTCAAAAAAAAAAGGATCACACTGTTGTCAGCTCAAAACTAAATTGAGCATCAGAATAATCGAAATTTCACCTAAATTGTAAATTAATCTCACCTCCCTGAAGGAACGATTTAGTGTGTCAGTTTGTTGGTAGCAGATCCTAAACAATAATTAAAGTAATTTTCAGGGGAGAGACTAATTTTGATATCCTCCCATAACCTTGTTTTAAAGATTACCAATCACAAAAGGAAATACTGGCTACATTAATATTTTACAGCATGCAAATGTTTTCAGATTTTGGAGCCATTTACATATATAGTGCTACCCAGAAAAAAACTATCTATCAAGTTTGGACATCCAATTGTCCAAATCTATTTTGTAAACAGACAAACATTCATATATTGTTAGTATTCTGGCAGGCTCAAGCTAAACAGGCATATTATACCCTAGTGCTTCCTTATGCTTATACTCTTCAGAATGCTGGAGGATAGCACAGGGAGTTGAAGCCAACAGCAGCAAACAAAGGGGGCTTTGAAACAGGAAGAACTCACAAAGACAGAATCCCATATATAGCATAAAACGATTCAAACTTGTATGCCTTACATATAAGCTGTCCTGATAGTAATGGCAGTCACAATTCTAATATGCTTCTGTAGTGCTGTCAGTAAAGATCCAGTGTCATAACAAAGTTGATCCATGTCAGCTTGTACAACATGTCATATCAGCATTTCACATAAAGCAGCATATCACACTAACTGTGAAGCCAATATATAGTAGCCCAAGTCCCTAAGGTAGACAATAGACAAGAAGGAAAATATGCAGCAGCTAAGCTAATAGTCTTGCTACTCTTACCTAATATTCTTTGTTGATACATAAATCTAATTATGCCTGGTAAATTATTTAACTGGATCCAGGGTCGAGGACTGGAAGCCTGCAGTAGAAGCTAATGGACTTGTCTGCCAATCTAGTTCCTGGGATGAAATACTGGAATACTACTGTTAAACAAGCACCACCAGGGGCAATACCTATACAAACAGTAAGAACAATGTTAAGTCAAAAAGTCTGTTGAACAAAAAATATCTTTGAGACTATAGCTGTAAACAAACCATAGAAGGTACAGTCTGGCTTGGCCAAATGACAGTGTAGACTCTTAACAAGGTGCTTCATATTCACTTGCTGTGAGAACAAAGAAAGAAAAAGAAATCAGTGAACTAAATGGCACCAAAAGAAGAGTGGAAGAGTAAAATAAGTGGCGCTTGGGAACAATACCACTGAAAGTGCTTCGCCTTTCTCAACTGCCATATCCATACGAGTCGAAGAAGTCAGATTTTGGTTGCCAACAGGTGCATTTGCTGAATATAGAGCAATATGTAGTCAGCTGAATTAAACAAGAGGCCAGGATAGGAAATTAATGCTGATTTAAACTACCTAGTGCCATATCTTACCACGATCACCAATAACCCGGAGCTTCCGAAATTCAGAGCCAACAGTAACAAGAGAAGTAGAAACTTGTAGATGGAGATCACCATATTGGGTGACAGCCACTGTTAGCAGATCACCAACATTTTTCAAACGATCCACTAAGCTTTGCAGTTGTGGCAGATCAGGAACCTGGACTAGAGTCTGCACAAAGGATGCCAACCATGTATCAGCAGTTCCCCACTCATTAGTGCTACTGTCAACTAAGCAAAAAGGTCACTCTAAGTGATAATGCAGCGCTATGGGCCTTTGGCTAAATAACATTAAAAAGATACAGACCCCTTAAGATTGCAAGCACATTTCCCAAAGGAAGGTATAGTTTGATAGTTTAAACTATCTATCAACCATGTACTACTATTAGAGAGTGCAAGTCAATTTCAGCAGAAAAAAAGCATTTAAACTGCAGCTGTAGTTTATAAAGTATTCAAAATACGCAATTGGTATTTCAATATTGGTAATTCTGTTACAATTTTTTTTAAAAAAATGTTACTATAGCTATGGATTGCTCTTGTCCAGTATTGCATCCAAGGGCATTTTTACAATTTTCTTAACATAAATGTCTGGATCAAACACCATTCTGTAAGAATTAAAATATCTTTACTAGTAACAAATATGCAGTTCACCATTTCACCAGGACAAATTTGTTCAGAGTTGAATCCAAACATCATTCACTTCATGAACCAGCCTTTCAACTAGAATGTGAATATGACAGAATCATAGTATTAGTTTACCCATCCAACAACAAATAATCCAAAAACACTTCCATTAGGTTCAATCGCTGTAAATTTGAATCCGAATTGATCTGGTGAACCTGAACCACAGGTCCATTTTTTTTGTGCGACAAATGATTAGGAACCATAAGATGATACATGAAGGCTACAAACCTGAGGGAGATCCTTGGCAGCGTCAAGGGCGGCCTGCAACCGCTCAATGTCGGAGCGTGAGAGAGGGCGCGAGATGGGCACATCCTGCACGACGGCCGCGCGGGCGCCCTTGGTTTCGAAAGTGAGGAATGGCGTGGCGGTTCGTGACCCTGCGGGCAGCTTGTTGACGAGCTTCACCTGTATAGCGGGGGCACCAGGGGCGTCCCCGGCGGCCGGCGGCTGCGCGTGGACGGCGAGCACGCTGCGGAGCGCGCGGTGAAGCAGCGCGACTTCGACGGAGAAGGCGATTTGGTTCCCGTTTCGCGAGGACACGTTGTACTCACGGAAGAGGAGGTCCTTGGCGAACTGCGCGACGCACTGCGGGCCGCCGCCGTCGGGCCCAGCGGCCGTGGCGCCGAGCAGGTTGTGGAGGAGCATGGCGTGCGTGGGCGTGAAGAAAACATGGCAGACGCGCCCCACCTTGTCCATGGCCGGTAGGAATCCTGTACGGCAAAAAATCGTGGGGACGCACGAGGCGTGTTCGATGAATTGCGGGAGAGAAAAGGAGGGGAAGAGCGAGAGGAGAGCAGTGCTTGTGCGATATCACGCTTACGCTTGTCGAGGAGGGAGATGCCATCGTCGGTGAAGAAGGCCTTGAACTTCATGGCTTGCACTCCGCGACGGCGGCGGCTTCTGCGGTTCTGCCTTTGCCTTCTTCGTCTTCCAGTTGCGCTCCGCGGGTTTCGAAAGGCTTGGCGCCCGAAGAGGCGAAGAGGCTTGGTTAACAATACTTTTTTGATGGGTTTTCTTTAATGATGGGCTGTAATGTTAAGCCCACGGCGAAAAAAAAAAACTTTAGCAGGAGCTTGAAAAGAAGAGTCTAGTCGTTACAGAAAAAGTGATAAAATTTGCAGTGAAAATTAACAGGAGGTTGAAAAGATAACAGTTTACTCCCTCTTTCCTGGGCCATAAATATTTGTATTTTTATGAATTTAATTAATAAAAATAAAAATGTCTGACTTTAAACTAATTAATTTATTTATGGATAAAGGGAGTAAAACAAGAGGTAAGAAAAATCTCAATACAAATTAGCAAGAGCTTGGAAACAAGAGAGTTCGGTTATTAAAAATGTAAGAAAAGAGCTAGGTTCTTAAAAAAGTTAGAAAAGAGCTCGGTCAAAAAAGTGTTTGAAAAAATATGAGGTAAGAAATGAGTTTGATCTTAAAAAAGAGCTTCAGAAAAATATGAGTTCAGTTGTTTGAAAATGAGGTAAAATGCAATGCAAAAATAAAATTTGGAAAAAAAATATGAGAGTCCAGTCATTTGAAAATAAGGTAAAATGCAATGTAAAAATAAATTTTATACAAAATTGCTTTCATTGAGAGTTGAACTCAAGACCTCCCGCTTACTAAACGGGTGCTCTAACCAACTGAGCTATGAAAGCAACTTAGTAAGGATTGACAGGTTATCTCTCACTTACTGAAGTAGTGTTTGTGGGAGCTCAAACCAGCTGAGCTATGAAAGCAACTTGCTAAAAATTGACAAGTTACCTCTCACTTACTAAACTGGTGCTAAGCAGCTTAGTTTATATGAACTTGGGAAATCAGGATACAAGTATATTGATAATTTGATAGTGACAGAGACAAATCCAATTACAAAACAAAAAATTTCGCACCCATAAAGAAAAGTAGAACATAAGCAGGTGAACGAAACCATCAGCCGAACGCTACGGATTAACAGGTGAACGAAAGAGTATACATTGCCAATGTCACTCCTGATTACATCTGAACAATGTATATCATCAAACTAAGCAAAGAATTCAAATGCTTAAACACTAGTCTGAACACAGCAACCTATCTTGCCATTACAACTTGAGAACCAGGAACTACCATGACCAACTAGAGCATGGCACCTAAAACCTCCAGTTGCATCCTTAAGCGATGGACGAAGTCGCCGAGGCACCGCGAACATCGGACTGGCCGATGATAGCACTGCTGCTGCCGCTGAGGCGGTGAGCACCGCGCACGCGCTGGACCTGAACATTGCTACTAGAACCACGGTGGCTGGGCTCCTGGGAGGACGACGGTTTCTGCTTGCTCTGCCATGACTGCTCCACCTCGTCACCGTTGTACGACTGCGAGGCCGTCCTGGTACGGTCTGTGGAGTCGACGGAATTGGGCTCCCACGAGCACGTCCAGGCGTTGCCGGCAAAGCTGTTGCTCCCCGCTGACTCCTGCGGCTCGGTCTCCCCGCGGATGTCACGCACGGAGACGTACTTGTGCATGCTCGGCTCCATGAGGTCGTCCTTCACGCCGACCTCCGACTCCACCACGAGGGTGGTGCCCGCACCCTTGCCGCCGTACCCCCCGTTGACGGATTCCTTGTCGTTGACCGACCTCTCCAGCTCGAAGCTCTTATTCTCGGACGACGAGGAGTTGAGGTCGGCGACCGCTTCAAGGATCGAGCAGGCCTTCGACACGCACGCCGGGAGCGCGAAGGTCGGCGCTTCAGTGGCAGTGGCAGCGCTGGTGCTCTGCTGGTGGTAGTTTTGGATGTCCTCCAGTAGCAGGGATGCGTAGGTGTTGCCGTTGTGCTCGAAGTCGCGTGAGGACCGCCTCGACGACCGGCTCCCCGGCCTCGGATTGGTGACGTTCTCGGCCACAATGCTCACCGAGTGGGTCGCGTTCATCCTTGCGGGCGCTGATTTGGTGTCCGAAGCCACAGCCTCCTCCACAATCTCCTTCTCCTTCGCAGTTTGGCAGCAGGGGATCTGATCCTTTGCCCGCTCCGCGGTCTTCTGTGGCAATGCAATTGCAACGGCACCATCAGCGGATTTCTGCAAGTCATTTGGAAGATTCAGCAAATTTGGTGGGGAAACTGAGGGCTGCAATGGAGGAAAATTCTTAACTTTCGTGGATCCATACCTTTAGAGGCTTGCCATTGTGATGGTGGTTGTTGCCGAGCGCATTCTCGTCGAGGTCCACCATGGGGTTGCGACGGAATGGCGACTGCTCGGCCTTCCTCGAGGAGCTGCGGCTCAGCGATGGCCCTTGCGTCGACTGCGCCCCGGCATTCTCGTTCCCCGAGGCCGCTGCCCTCGCGGGCGAGTTCGACCTTGGCGATGGGTACCTCTTGCCAGACGACGCAGCCTTCACGGGCGACGGCGGGCGCCCCTTCTCCCTGGCCGGGACCGACACCATCTTGCCCGGCTGCTGCCTCGCGCCTCGCTCGCCGGTCCCGGAGCTCCCCGCGGCGGGGACGACGTCCGCCCGCCGCCCCGGCGACCGGCTAATCCTCCGGCTCCGGCTCCCGCTCCCGCCGCCAGTGCGGCCATCGTGGCTCGACGAGCGCTTCCGCTCCGGCGTCCTCCGGCGCGGGGAGGGCCTGGCCACCACGGCCCCCTCCCTGCCCCAATCGCACTCGTCGACATCGCCGCCGCCGCCCCTCCTCTCGTGGTCGAAGTCGTAGCTCCGCTTGGATCCGGCGTACCTCCGGTGCTCGCCCGACGGCGCCTTCCCCGACGCGGACGAGCTCCGGCTGAGGCGGCCGCACTGGATCAGGATCGCGTCCACCTCCTCCTTGGTGCAGCTCGACGTCCGCACCGGCGCCCGGCCCACGGCGACGGGCCTCGGCTCCTCCTCCGGCGCCGCCCTCTTCGCCTCCGCCTCCTCACGCCCGCCCTTCGAGGCGGCCGCGACCTCGGCGGCCGCAGCCGCCGCCGCGGCCTTGACAACGAACACCGTCCTCTTGTCGGCTGTCGGCTCCTCCGGCCTGGCTACAGCCTTCTTGGGCGGCGCCGGCGCCTTTGCCTGAGGCGCCTTCTTCGCATCGGCGACAAACACTGTGTCCATGCCGGATTTCCGGCCGCCGCTCTTCTTGGTGTCACTGGACGGCTCCCCGTCTCGGCGCTTCGCTTGCTGCTTCTTGCTGAAACAGAGCCCCATGGGATTCAAACGGGGCGAATGGGAACTTGGAATGCGGTGGGGAGGGAGAGGTAGGTGACCGGTGGTGGTGGTGTTTGAGGGGTAGAGCTTTGGGAGGCGTGGATTGGAGTTTTGCGTTTCGTGGTGCACACAGGATGACATGAGATGCAGCATGGTGCGGCGGCGAGGAGCGAGAGGGAATTCAAATTTTCTGCCGTTTTCGTCGGGGTCTGCGCCCACAGCGGCCGCCGCACGATGCGCACGCAGCACAGGAGAAAGCCGTTGAGCTCAGCAGCCGGCGGCCCCGGACGGGGAGTGAGCACAGTGAGGACGTGTACTCTGCTGTCTAGAGTACTAGTGCCACCTGTACGCTTTTTTGAGTTCTGTCTGATGCTAATGTCTTTTTTTTTTTTTTTAATGTAAAACCTTGTTGTGTTGTGCCTTATTCATGTCCAAAATTCTTTCTAGTAGTAGACTTTACTCGATATCCGGTGGTGAATTAACAAATATACTCATGCCCAATTTTCATTATCATGCCCAATTTTCACCTTAAAACCGTTATATAGTGTCGCACATCTGTCTATTTTGCTCTAACTCTATCTTTATGGATATCTCTAACATGAGCAGGGCCCTGGTGCCAGAGAAGTGTAATGCCCTTTCAACATGGGAGTCAGTATAAAACAGTAAACAAACCCTACAAGCTGTTAACATTTATGTCTCCAAATAAATTTATTCCCCAACTTTAAAATATTATAGCAAAGCATAACATTTATGTCTCCAAATAAATTTATTAGTTCACATGTTTCAAAATATACTTCGCCCTCCATCCCAAATTATCAACACAGACTCAGAGGCGTTTGACTTTTTTGGATATTGAGGCCAATCCGTCACCTTCATTCGTCGACTTTGCACTTTTCTTATTTCCGCAAAAAAAATTTGTGCAAAATATCACTTCTTTTGCAAATATTATGCATTTTGCAAATAAATTTATTATACTTCCTCCATCCCAAATTATAAAAGTTCTTTTTTCAAGAATGACTTAAATTTGACACTTCTTTTATGTTTGCACAATTTTTTGAATAAGACAAGTGGTCAAATTTTTTTGAATAAGACAAGTGGTCAAATTTAGGGTAAAAAAAATCAAACATCTTGTAATTTGGGATGGAGGAAGTCCAAAAGTCACATGTACTTATGCCCGTCCTATTTGAAATTTTGACAAGGTTTCCTTAATTCCTTCTATGTTTTTGGGTGTGACTGTGTGAGGATCTTTCTGCTGATGCAAAATTGCAAAGAGAGCAGAGTCCTTTCAGCAAAACTAATCAGCCACAGTATGGAATGGGTAGTATTACCTAAGAAGAAATCAGACAGTTGATGAACCTTGAAGTAGGTATTCCTCAAAGAAGAGATCAACATGGGTGCAATTATTTCAATAGTTCGAATTAATCAATTCTTTAGCAGAGTTATAATAAGCAGCCTGCAGAGTTGAATAAATAACCTGAGTACCAGAGCTTGTCGAAGGTTGAATCATGTGACTCAAGATGAAACAACTGACAACTTCGGCTGGGAATAAATAGCAGGGTTGATAGTAGATTTATCTTAATATGCATGATTGAATAAAGGTGTTTATGACTGATGCAGATGCAAAGTTCTTTGCTCCAGAAATTGCTGTACTTAAATGGATTTAACTAGAAATTCAAGAGGAATACAACACCACATACACAAGATAGCTGTGGTCCTACCGCATTAGTTGGATCTGAAATTCTGGAATGCTAAAGGGGTCTAGATTATTTACCTTCTCGACGTTCCTACGAGGTTAGTGAAAAGATGGTACAAAATGCACAACTGAGCCTATGATATACTGAAACTTGGGTGTAGAACTTCAGTCTTGCAGAAACAAAATTTTGGCGACCAAATTTGTTGATTCTAAGCTATAACCATAACAGTTTAAGACCTCCACTAAGCTGAGAGCACAGTTAAGTTTATCGGAGGGAACACAGATTACTCAATTGAGGAAGGGAAAAGGCCCTGAAAAGCTGCTCAGGTTCGCAACAGGTAACCAAATTTGTTGATTCTGCAGATGTGGCTAGTCAGCAGAATTTTTACATGTAAGCAAGCAAGTGTTCATAAGAGAGAGCACTCCAATATATACTGCTAGTCTGCTAGAGGCAAATGCTTAAATGAATATAAGAGAAAAGACTAAAAGTTACTGATGGAGTAACTTATAAGGCTTCCAGTTACCATATTTTGCATAAGTGTTTGACTTGAAATAAACTCCTAGAGAAATAGTATCTTCCAGTTGTAGAAATTCCTTGGGGAAATGTAGCAAGAGATTTACTTTGAGTAAACTATCTTACTGGCAAGAAAGGTAACGATTATGGAAATGTTTAAAGTAGGAGCAGAATAAGATGCTGAAAGGTTAACGTACCTGATGGTCACTATTCCTAGATGTTGATGTTCCTGCAAAAAATATAATTGTTGGTGCATGCAGTTTATTAGCTCAAATTAACTGATAATTTGTTTCACTGTTTATTGAAATAAGTGACTTGAGTTAAAAACTCTATGCACTTAGCATCTTTAAAGATAGCCAAGTTGCACTTTTATGCTGCAGCATAGTGGTAGGTAATAAACTGTGTCTTATATAAAGAAAAGCTTTGTGAAGTATCAATAGCACCAACAGAGGATGTTCTTAGGCCTTTGTAGCTCTAAATTGGTACATAATTTCTGTCTCTCACTGATATCACCATCTTCATTTTGACAGCCCTCAATGATAGAAAAGTATAAATGTCCATATCAGCCATAGAATTCCTCCAGCAGAATATGAATGGATTAGTCATGTTCTTGGGATTTTCAACTGTTGCAGTACCATTTGCCGATTATGCATGAATGATGGCTCTGGAAGCAGCAGAAGCTGATCAGAACTGATTCCCACCTGGTGATGTCTTGAAATCTGAACACCAGTGCCCATCAGCGAGCTGTCTCCAGACATTTTGCCCAATATGAAGACACAAACATAGGTTGAATTGAACAAATATTCTTCAACACCCATCTGAGTCACTCATAGCATACTGAACAAGTGGTAACTAAATTGAAGGAAACATTAAGTGGCAGTCTAAAACATCAGTTGTTGATTGTTCCAAGTTCTAACTTGTCAATTGTGCTTTGAATAAACAGTGCACAAGGATACTTGGCAGATAGGTGCATTGACTTGGGGAAAATAACATGTAAACGACATTTTCAGTCCATTAGTGGAAACAGCAAGCATCATGGACAGCTGTTTCTTCAAGTTATTACCCATTGAGAAAATATCTCAATTTGCTCCTTCTGCTGATACTATTTATTCAAGGTAAGTTAGGACTTTAAAGTTTTTCATTAATAGTGTGATAGAAAAGCCTGGCAGAAACACGTGCGAGCGTATGCATATAACCATGTATTTTGCATATACGAGTAGATCAGTACTCGGTCAGAAGATGACTGCCAGTGCATTTTCTGTAAAATGAATGTTTTGGCACATAAGCAAAGAAAAATAATGGAAATGGTCATTTTGTTAAGAAAACTCATATTATGAGATTTAGAAATTGCATGCAGCACACAAAAAAATACACTAGAACATTTAATCATTAGATCATCACTTGAACAGAAGCATTGGTGCTAAACTTGTAGTAACGAAATCATCTATAGAACAGACCATTGATAATTCAAATCTAAATACACGCATTCCCTGAAAAAGAATATCATATGACAAGGTTGGAGCTTTTGTCAAAACCAAAGGGAGAGGTCTTTTTAGGCTGTGCAACCCCACATCAAGGACTAAGAATAGAATAATTGAAAGCTGAAAGCTCAAAACGAAGGGGAAATATCCACCGGCGCAATACAAGCAGTCTCTAAGAGATGTTATCAGGAACATTGCTGCAGACATAAAGCTAGGTGTGATTCACAAATTGCATCATATAATCAGAGCATCATCGGGTTAAACTCAAAGAATCAGAAAATCCAGTTAGTCATGACCCTTACGTAGTTAGTCAAGTTTATATAGGTAAAATTCACTGCAAATGAGTTTCAGGCGTGCCAGTTTTAAGAAAGCTTGGGCTGGCATCTTTGCCCTTGCCTTCTGTTGTTGTATACTCCCTCCATCCCAAAAAGAGTGTCGCTATGGAGTTTGTGCCGGCCAAACTTTCTTAGCTTTGACTAGGTCTGTAGAAAATATTAGCAACATTTGTATCTCCAAATAAGTTCATTATCAAAATATATTCAGTGATTCATCTAATGATACTAGATCATACACCATAAGTATTAATATTTTCTTATATATATTTGGTCAAAGTTGAAACCATTTGACTTCTTGGGAGTGAGAATGACACTCTTTGTGGGACGGAGGGAGTATCTTGAAAGAATACTCATGACCAATGCTATAGAAGTAACGAAGGAAATCAAGAAACATCTGAAGAGTAGATTTACAAAGTGATGCAACTAATTTTCATAACAGAACTGTTATGCTCATAATTTTTGGCAATCTTTATTCAATTTGCATGACTATCAGCAGATATATTGGCTTCTTATTTAATTATTTTACTTGGAAAAATCAGCCAATCAGACCTCCTGTTTGAGCCAGGATCAAGCTAGTTCTTATCATCCAAGTATCAAATTTAACTACTTTCCATCATATATCACAGTATCGCTCACCCCTAGAGATAACAATTTGTCTTGAACAATCAATAGAACATAATGCTGAACAGATTCGTCAGTTTATTCAATTTGCATGACTATCCGCAGATATATTGGCTTCTTATTTTACTTGGAAAAATCAGGCCTCCTGTTTGAGCCAGGATCAAGCTAGTTCTTATCATCCAAGTATCAAACAAATCTAACTATTTTCCATCATATATCACAGTATCGCTCACTCGTAGAGGTAACATTTTGTCTTGAACAATTATCAATAGAACATAATGCTGAACAGATTCGTCAGTTTAATTACTTTGGATCATAGGTATCAACAAACATTCGAACAATTCCTCACATATGAAAATTTCAATGTTAAAGGGAGGAGAGGGGAGAAGCGCACCGCAAATAAGCAAACAAACAGCAACTTACTAGCAAAGTTGTAATCTCCTCGCACCCTCGACAACGTCCTCCTTTCGCACAGACACGATAGTATACAGACGCCACAGCCGCCGCTGAGAGCGCGTTATTCCCTAATCCAGAGCTCTATACGTCCCCGACGATCTCGAACTCTTGCTCGCGGAGGTGGGCGATGATCCGGATCGGCTTTTCCTGGCCGTCAAGCTTGAGCTCGAACTCCACCTTGAAGGGGAGATTGGCCGTGACGCGCTTGCCCTTCCAAACGCCGATGTACTGCTTGACGACGCCCTCCATGCCGCGCAGCTCCAGGCCGGGCGCCTTGGCAACGTGGTGGACGCGGACGGGCGCCGTGACGCGCACGCGCTTCCCCACCTTGGGCGCAGCCGCGGCCTCCTCGGCAGCTACGTCATGGGACGAGGACACGTCGCTGCCGACGGCCACCCGGCGCGCGATGTGGAGGCGCGCGCACCACCGCGGCGGCGTGGGGACGAGACGGCAGCGGGCGGGCGTGGAGGCGGGAGGGAGGAAGCGGGTGCTGGGGTGGAGGGGATCTGGCGAGGTGGAGCTGGAGGGGGAAGCGACGGCAGTGGCGGTGGCCGCCATGATCGCCATCGGCGACGGGAAGGTTGGTGGGCGGGTGGGGAATTGCATCGAGCAGGCGGTGCGCACGTGAGGATTAGAGATGCGGGAGATGTACCAGGAACCAGGATGGCAACGGGGCCGGGGCGGGTTGCTCGGGCTTTAGACACGGTGGGTGCGGGCGGCGGGCGGGATTCTTCAGGTCCAAACGGCCGGACCGGAGGCGTCCGCGGAACGGCGCTTCATCCGGAGCAGAGCGCAACAATTTTATACGAGCAGTCCATTAGCGAGCGCGGCCCAGCCATCATCCACGCGCGATTAGGCTGTGGAGGCAGGTAAGCAGTTACGTCTTTGTTTCATTTCTTATTATATTTCTTTTTTCTTCTTCTTTTCGTTTTTTTCCTGTATTTTTTCTTTCTCTTTTTTATTTTATTATCTCTTTATACTTGTTTATTTCTTGTTTCTTTATAATTATGTTTTATTTGACTCATGTTTTTTTATTTTTTATCTTTCTTTATTATTTTTTTTTTCTTTTTTTTCTTTTGTTTTGTTTTCTTTCTTTTTTCTTGTTCTTTTTCTTCATTTTTTCTTATTCCTTTTATTTTCATGCTTCAATTTATTTTTTATTTTATTCTTATTTATATTTTATGTAAATTATTATTATTATTATTATTATTATTATTTATTTTTATCTTTCTTTTATTTCTTTTTTGCTTTTACTATAATTAATTATTTTATTTGTTTTATTTTTTGTTCTTATGTTTTATTCTTTCTTTTCCCTTTTTCCTTTTGTCTTTATGTTTTCTATAGAGTTTTAAATTTTTTCCATTTTATCCTAATTAATTATTTTTCCATGTTTACATTTTATTTTTTTATTTCACGAGATGTTCTATTATATATTTTGTAATGTTCAGTATATAATTATGCTCGATACGTGTGATGTTTTATGATGTATTTTATGATGTCCCTGTGGTATATACATGTTATGCTCTATGATATGTTTTGCGATGTTTATATATTATACATGTGATGTTTTATGTTGTATTTTTGTGGTGTTTACATGTTATACATGTGATGTTCTATGATGTATTTTTTCGTGATATTGACGTGGTATACATGTGGTGTTTCATGATGTATTTTGTGATGTTCATATAGTATACATATGATGTACTATGATGTATTTTGTGATATTTACGTGGTATACATATGATGTTCCATAATATATTTGTTATGTTCACGTAGTATACATATGATGTTCACGTACTATGATGTTCTATGATGTATTTTGTGACATTCACGTAGTATACATATGACGTTCTATGATTTTTTTATGTTCACGAGATATACATGTGATGTTCTAGGATGGTGTAAGGTCGAGATGGCGACTAGAGAGAGGGTGAATAGTTATTACTAAAATCTAATCACATCGGCTAACCGAAATAAGTATGGAATTAAAACAATCGGTCTAGCTAAGATTACACCCATCTATCTATGTTCTCTAGCACCTTACAAAGATCCTAATTAAGTAACTATGATGCCGGGCTAGCTATAGTTCACCCAATCAATTATAGAAGCAAGATCACACAAACCTATACCACTAGTACTTTAAGCAATAGAGAGTTTCTACACATGCTAGTAAGCAAAAGCACAAAACCACCTAAGCTCACTAGCAATGCTCAATAACAAGACAACTAATGTCAAATTAGAGAGCGTAATTACTTAGCCACACAAACTAAGCAATGTGACTAACAAGGTTACACAAACCAAATTAGTCACGTAAGGGAGCTATTTCTATGCTACACAAGCAAAAAGGTAATTAGTGAGCTACACAAGCTAACTAATTACAAGAGCAACTATACAAGCACAATGTATATAAAAGTAATTATAAGCTTGTGTAACGATGATGCAAACCAACGGGAAGAACAAAGTTGACATGGTGATTTTTCTCCCGAGGTTCACGTGTTTATCAACATGCTAGTCCCCTGTTGTGTCGATCGCTCACTTGGTGGTTCGGTGGCTAATTGGCATCACCCGCCAAGCGCGCACGTCGGGCACCACAAGAACCTACCCTAAAAGTGAGGGTAGCTCAATAACACGCTCTACTAGAGTTGCTCTTCGTAGCTCCCACGGGGCGAGCACAATGCCCCTCACAAAGCTCTTCTCCGGAGCACCGTACAAGCTTCTTGCGGGCTTCGACGAAGACCACCACCAAGCCGTCTAGGAGGTGGCAATCTCCAAGAGTAACAAGCAACATCGGCTTGCAACTCGATCACCTAGTGCCACTTGATGCAACCTCACGATGCAATCACACTAGAATCACTCACTCATACAATCGGATGATCACTATCGAGCATATGTGAGTAAGAGGGCTCCCAAGCACTCTTAAGCATGGACACAAAATCCCCAAGGTGCTCAGCCCTAGCCATGGCCGAGACCACCTTCTATTTATAACCCTATGAGCTAAACTAGCTATTACCCCTTCACTGGGCAAATTTCGGGACGACCGGACGCTCCAGTCAGATCGACCGGACGCACCCTACCAGCGTCTGGTCGCTCTATGCCGCCCACATGTCGCTCTGCGTTCAACTGGAGCCGTCTGTCTCAACGGTTAAGTTGCGACCGGACGCTGCACAGTGAATGACCGAACGCTACTGCGCCTGAGTCCGGTCATTTCCAGAGAGCTCCCCGAGCCTCTGTTTTGAGACCGAACGCGTCCGATCCACCATGACCGGATGCAGACCAGCGTCCGATCAGTTCTATGCCCGTGCGCCTAACTCCAGCGCCGCCTACATCACCATACGTCAGCACTGACCGGACGCAGACCCTGAGCATCCGATCACTCTTCGTGTCAACGTCCGGTCACGAGACCGAGACCGCACGCTCATAGCTGCCACTGACTGGACGCGCTGGTCCTACCAAAGGTAGTGTTCGATCAGTTCTACGAACCCCTGTTAGCTATGTATAGGGCGCCGGTGGCACCGTCGGACTGTCCGCACTCTACAGGCGGACACTCCACCGGTGAAGTTTCAAATCCTTCTCGCCTCTGTTTCATCGCCGAGTTGATCCACATCAACTCCAACCTCATCTCCTTTGTAAATGTGCCAATACCACCAAGTGTACACCACTATGTGTATGTGTGTTAGCATTTTCACAATCATTTTCTAAAGGATTAACCACTCAACTTGCCACGCCACTCGATCCTAGCGACGATGCAAAGTTAGATCACATGAGTGGCACTAGATGGCCGATATGCAAACAAGTTTGCCTCTCTTGATAGTACGGCCATCTATCCTAAACCCGGTCATAAACTTCTCTACACACCTATGACCGGTGAAATGAAATGCCCTAGGTTATACCTTAGCCTTGCGCATTCCATTCCATCTTCTCTAATGTTGATGCAACACATGCACCAACACGATCAACAATAATATGAACCACTTCATATCATCACGTGATCATATTGGTTCATCGATCTTGACTTCACTTGCTTTTCACCGTTGCCTTCGTCCATCGGCGCCAAGTCTTGCTCAAGCTTCATCGCCACGCGGTCCATCGCTCCAAAGCCTTCGACTTGCCCTTCACGCTTGCAACCGGTCTATCAAGCCAAGTCTTGTCTTGATCTTCTCCACCTTGATCACATGACTCAATGTCATGTCTCATATGCAATAAGCTCCTTCATCATCACATGTGTGAGCTTTGCAACATCTCCGCGCCATTTTCACCTTCATGGCATATGTTGCTCACACACATGTACCTGTGGACTAATCATCTGTGTATCTCACATAAACACAATTAGTCCACCTAGGGTTGTCACTCAATTACCAAAATCACACAAGAACCTTTCAGATGGTCTGATATAGTTATAATTGTAAACATATTTCATAACTGAGACAAATCGTGTACATTGTGTAGTGGTGAGGAATGATTGTTTTATTTTTTTGTCTCTTGTTCAACCTCTCCTACACACTATTTTTGTTTCTATTTTCTAGTTTATTTATCCTCTCTATGAGCTCACATGATATACTGGTGAGCTGAGAGCAAACACTCAGGTTCCAAGGTGGGCCAACTCATGGGCTGGGTTGTGATACACTCAGAGCTAAGAGCCACGCATAGCTCAGGGATGGGCCAGCTCGCGTGGTGGGCTGCAAATGGAGAAGTGGTGGGCTGAGCGCAACTATGCAGATCGAAGTGAGCGAACGACCGTGATTTTTTTTCCTAGTGCGATGCTTCCGTCCGAACGGACGGACCATAGCACTCCCCGGGCCCCAGCAGCTGGGGGTTTCACCTGTAGGGCCACGAGGTTTACTGGTTCTAGATCTTGATGCTACCTGATGGTGCTGGACAAGGTTGCTAGTTGAAAGGTGTTGTTTGGGTGCTTGTGCAAGTGCTTGATGCTGGCTTCAAGGGGCTTGTTCAGAGTCTTGTAGTTTCGGATGGAGTGAATGCAATGTATTTTAGTTACCAAGATTGACAATGTAATTGATTATTTGAGAATGTAATATTGATAATGTATTATTGAGAATTTGGCGAAGTAATGAATGTTGGGCCCACATTGCATTGGAAAGAATTGGAGTGTAATCTTGATAATTCAAAAGAATTTGACAGCAGTAAAGAAAAATGTTTACTGACTAAACCCATGTAAATGATCTCGAAAAAGCATCATTAAAATGTTTACTGACTAATTGCAATCTCAATATTTGAGAGATGACCAGCAGGGCAACGGTCAAGATAATCTAGAAAGTGACCAAAATATTCTAGGTAACCCCATCTAGAGCGATAAATGTTTTCTTTATATAATAATTCTAATCGTCCAATAATCTCTTACACAAGAACGACCATTGAACTTGACAAGAGCATATCTATGTCTGATATAAGCTTTCAGATGGTGATAAGAAATATCTTTTCTATCAAACCTACCATCAAAACTATGCCATGTCCTATGATATCCAGTTAGACAAACGAGTAGGTCTTTTAGGTCATATCTAGTGAATCTAGCAAACTTTGAGACATACGGAATTCCATAAGATGTGTTGGCCATTGACCGAACAGGAGAGATGCGAGCAAGGGAAAGAGTGAGCCAAAAGAGTGAGAGGCGAGCCCCCCTCTTCCACCTTTCCCCTCTCCCCTTTTATAGGGAAGGTGGGATGAGAGATTTTCATTATATTTTCCCTAGTGGGGCTTATATATTTTACAAAAGAGCCTCTAGAGGTACAAATGGGCCCTAAGCATTATCCTATAGGCCTCCAAACTATGTAATTGGGGTCCCTAATATCTAATACACCCCAATGGTAGCCCCTTAGCTAGTTGGCTTTGACCGAAAGTACAAGACCCAATAGCTGAATACAACTAAGGGTGCCCCAATTACAACTCAATCCCAACACGTAGCTTTCGAATATACAAAGATAGTCTATGGATGATTTTATCTTTAGCTATGTGTTGATCTTTGCTTGAGCCTCCATGACCTTGTCTTCGACGGCAAAGTGAGTTTCATGCGCATCAGACTTACGGTAATCAGTGGCTCACGGAGAGGAATGGATTATGATGAGATATTGGCGGCAAAGGGCGCGTGGCCAACATGAAGACCATGAAACCCAATCTGGACATCACCAATCCCCCTGAAGTAAGCCTCCTATGTCCATGGTGCGGCAGATGGATGTGAGAGAAGTGCCCTGTGGCATCATCTCATGCACCGACAAAGCCCTCATCCTCCTCTATGCAGGTGTTGACGGTAGTTAACAACCATTATAAATCATTAATATAACACGCATAAGGGCATAAATATAATCACCAACAAAGGTTTAGGGGTTTAAACTAACAAATTCCATGAGTTTTGGTGAATTTATATTTTCGGTATGATTTATCCAGAAAACCGTCAAGGCAGACCTAAATGTCAGACTTAATTGCGTTTATCTACAGCGAAAACAACCCCATAAGGTTCCAAAAGACTCGAGAGGACACCACACCGAAGCGGAGGGCGAGACATCGGCCCCACCTATAGGCCGACCGGCCCCTGGGGCCCACCTGTCAGCCCCCCATTGTTATGCTGGTTCTCCACCGCCTCCTAGATTGTATCTATGTCGTTTATTCAAGTCAGTTTGATCCGAGTGCTCAGGATTGACGCTTCGACCTATATATACAAGCCCCTGCCAGCCCCTTGTAACACCTCTGGTGTTTTGACCTAATACTAAAATTTGACATGTCATCATATGCATTGCAAAGCATTCATAAAGAAGAAAATTTGGAATGCATTCACTAAATAAGATTTGTTTCATAAGTTGTTATTTCATGTGATGTGTTTCAAAAACTCTACATACAGATCATGACCACAAGGGTTAAATTTCATGTGATCATGTGAGGTCATATGTCCTTTGACTCAAATAATCCTAATGGGCCATGTTACTGGTCAAAAATCAAAATCTAAGTGAAAGGAAGACAAATCAAATTTGAATTCATATTCAAATTACATAAGTCATTTTTGCCCCTTTTTACTAATTCAAAATCCATTTGGAATTTGGAGTTTTGACAAAAAGCAAAGTTGGAGCTTATTTTATAAGGATCAACTTTGGTATTCAAAGTTTTTCAAGTTTACATATAAAATTTGGAGTAATTTTGAAATGATTCAAATGCTCTAATGCACCCCAAATTCAAATTTCAAAATGGAGGCAGAATTTGAAAATGTTTCTAGAAGCAAAGTTGTAGAGTTTGAAAAATTGAACAACTTTCATTTTGGAGATTTTCAACTTCTTTAGAAAATTTGTGAGTAATTGAAAAATAGTCTCAAAGTGGCGATTCTATAATTTATTCAAAAAAATCAAGCAAGAACAGTCATCACCTCCCCTGCCGCCACCGAAAGCTGCCGCCGCCGATCGGTTTTTCACGCTTGCTAGCGGTGACACGCCGATGTCACCGTGGCGAACCCGCTTGCGTCTTGTTGGCGCGCCGGACGCCTTCTTCCGGGCTATAAATAGCTACTGATCGCCGCCGTCGTTCCCATTCTTCCCTCTGCTGCTGCTTCCGTGCACAGCTCCGCTTCGCTTCGCCGTAGGCATCGTCGAGCCGCGTCAGTCGTTCCCAGCTACGTCAACGTGATCGCCTCGGTCTTGCGCTCCTCCTCGATTTGCTCTCATCGCTGGTGTTGGCCGGAATGGCGGAATCGCGCGCAACCCGTCTTCCCGAGACCGGCCGGAGCTCGCCACGACCGCCCTCCCCGTGGCCGGTTGCTCCTGGACCATCTCCGTCTTCACCGAGTCCACCATCGTGATCATAGTGAGCTCTGAACGTGTTTTTCACTTCGCTTTATTCTCTCATTGCATCGTAAATGTTGGTTCCTCGCGCCGCTGCGCCCGAGCCGCCATGGCCGGGCGTGGAGCTCGCTCCGTGAGTCTTCCAATAGATTACGAGGATTGGGTTAGATTCGCGACGTGGTGTAGAGAGCATGGTGGTACTGATCCGTCTCACCGGAGAAGCAAGCACAGCGCGTTGCTTTGGCCGGAGCCGGCAATGAGCGCCGTCGTGTTCTATCTCCTCTAATATTTCACGACAATGAGCCTAGGTTGTCGGTATGCGAGTGAGGAAGAAGAACAAAGTGAAAATTTTTATTTTTACGAATTTGTGAATAGTACTGAATCTTTGGAAATTTGTAGAAAAATAATCATAGCTCCAAAAATTCTGAAAATTTTTGTGTAGCTTCTATACATGTTCTAGTATGATTTAAAAATTTGAAATTTGAAATTTGGTTAAATTTTTAATGTTCAAAAATTTAGTCAATTAATTAATAAATATAATTTCCATGATTTTTGTAGGCCACTGTATAACTCTAGAAATTATGAAATTTATTTTGGTACACTAATTTATCATGAGGATGCTTGTGTAAATTTTTGAGATCATTTGGAGCAAGTTCATTTTGAGCTTAATTCTAAATTAATTCAAAAATAAATAAAGGTAAACCCTAAGTGTAGGTTTAGGGTTTGATCTTGATTTGGGTTGTGTAGTGTGACTAGTAGGGTCCCAAGATCCATTTGGTCAAGTCACATGTATGGTTCTTAATGGTAGGATTGCAAGTTGGTTTTGTTGGCTTGCAACTGTACCGTGAAATAAAATCATTTGCGGGTGTTTTTACATTTCATGTACCATGAAAGCATCATATTTACATTATCATCATGTTAAAGCATATGTTATCATTTTAGATTGTAGAACCCAAGGCTAAAGCGATTCTAGTTGAGCAAGTTCGGAAGAATCCCCGGTTGTCATGGGATTTGATAATTGTGGTACTAATCCGGAACAGGAAATCATCATCGAAGGCAAATACTGGTTTATGCATTACACCATTACCTTGTTTACTTTGAAAAGTTTATCACTTATGTTACTTATCGCATTAAGTTGTTTATTCAAATGTTACCTACTTGATGCATTGCCTACCTTGTTAATTGTTTACCATCCTTGAAGATGATTTCATTTACAATGGCGTAGAATTGCTTAGTATGCTTTATGGTAGGCTTTTCAAAGTAAAAGTTTCGATGTAATCAAATATGGCATACTGGCCAAAGAAAGAAAGAAGGAAGGTAGAATGAACTAGAGACTAGTTGGGTGGCTTATCTTGAATGTTGGGTAATGTTGCCGACTATGTCGCTTAAAGGCCACTCATTGTGGATCTTACGAGCGAGACACTTTGTAGTACTAGTCACATACTCCGGTAAGCCTACTTGGCTAATCCGATACTAAAGGCGAATGCCCACGCCTTTGGGAGTGGTGAGATGGCGGGAGTAGCGTGTACCCTCGTGGCTTGAATGTGGCCGGATTTGAGGTGTGCTGTGCTCTCGGGTGGCGTGGAGACGGCTTAGTACGGGAGAATCCGGTAGCGAGGTTGCAAGATTAAGTTCTACATATGTCGTGTGATAAGGAATCCCCAGCTGGGACTTGAATCAATTGAATTGCCGGTGCTCATGGACATGGAGACTCGATTCATTCTGAAGCAATGTAGGGGTGGTGAATTACTAAAACATGAGAAAAAGAATGGAATGAGAAGGATTGGAACATGGGATATGAACACTTAGTAGGAGATATTGAACTAAAATACTTAGTGGTAAAACTTGAAACTAGGATCAAGAATAGTAAGCTTTTAGCAAAGAATTTTTGAATCTTTCTACATCCTTACCTTGACCCAACACCTGCATCCCTAAGACCTTCGCCCTTTTTGGTCGGGTCAGTCTTGTTGAGTACTTTTGTACTCAGGGTTTGTTAACCCTTGTTGCAGGTGAGTCGCATGCGCAGGCTTGTTTTGGTCCCTGCTGCATGTCAGTGTATGAAGTCGATGACGATGAGGAATGATGAATGGCCTTTGGACAAGGCACTAGTTTGTGTGAAATAAATAATGTTAATGTAATATTATCTCGCTACTATGGTTGTATAACACTTATGGTATTGTAAGTTTGAAAACAACTGGTTTGTAATTATGTTATCTTAAGACTTCCGCTATCATTTACTCTGGTATATATTTGAATAAACTGTTGTAATATGCAATGACTGTGATTGGGATCCTGTTTGAAAAGAGAATCGTGGTTGATTCGGGTTTTCCGAGGACACCCGACAGACCTGTTGAGTTGTTGGGAACTCATGTACGCTATTCGAGGTCTGTTAAGACGACGATAGGTGCATGTGGGCCCGATTCCTTAGGAGGTTCTGCCACAGCTGGTATCAGAGCAGGTCCTATCTAAGATCATTGTAGGTTACTTTGGGAAGCCTTCAAATTGATTTGGATCAAAGAAAGTAAAACTTGATATTTTAAAGGTTCAAATTTCTTTCTTCTTTCCTCTAATCTAGCCTCAATCCTATCTGATTTGAAAGTTTGTGGCGGATAATATGATTAGGTTTGTCCTATGTATTAAAAATCTAGTACTTTTGATTGTATAAATCTTTTGTACTCGGATTCGTAAGATCGATTCATGCATCATGCTTGAACACCTTGCATAATGATTCCCCTTAAAAGTGGTTGGGTAAGTAATGTCAATCCCATTCTTGCTAACCTCCATTATCCTCAAGCTATCCTTATAGTCCTATCCTAAATTCTACAAAATGTGTGGCAAAGACCAAGATAATCGCACGCAAGTCCACTGGACCTCACGGAGTCCCTCATCACCAGTTGGCACGCAGAACCGTGAGCTTGGTGAAGGAAGTTCAGGATCCTAGGAGATGAAGGATCTTCAAGCAATTCCGCCAACATGGAGAACATTACCAAGGAGCTCAACACTCTTCGTCGAGCTCATGCCAAAGATCAAGAGAAGTTTGGCGGAAATGGAAAGGGACGTCACCAAGAATACCGAGTTGAGGAATGAAACTGGACAAGAGAGGATGCGGCCAATGAACGCGCGTCCATGAGTTGGAGTTCTACGTAGAAGACCTAGAGATGGACAATGCCATTCTTCATGAGAATGTCCACCTACTGTATGCTCAACTTCATCCACCTCATGGGGATGGTGAAGTTCTGAGATGAAGAAATGATTGTAGCTCCAGGAGAAGTCGAGAATGAAGAAGAGGAGGATTACGAGGAGTTAGTGTACTTCTCGGATGAAAGTGAGGTTTTCGTCCGATATGGGCGCTGGATCCGGATGACCGAGAGCTCGGAGTAGTAGTAATAGTTCCTTTACTGCTTTCTTAGTAAACCAGGGTTGTCTTGTGGGATACAAGACATGTAATTCAAATAAGTAACCCTTTGTTGCATGAAACCTTTTAAATGCTTTTAATAAAGAATAATGTAAGTAAACGTGTTCTCTAACAGATGCATCGTCCTATCACCCGAATCGGTGCTAGTGGCTCACATGGCGATGATGAGTGCCCAAATCCTCCACCAATGCCTTCGACTATGGCAGATGCCATAGCCGCACTCGTCAATGCAGCGGCGGAGAATGCTAGGTCATTAAGGGAGTTGGCGCGGAACAGCGAGCACCATACCCTAATCATGGTCGTCATAATGGAAATGACGAGTCAACCTATGTGGATTTCTCGACACACGTCCACTGTGTTCTCTAAAGCGCACGAACCTTTAGAAGGCGACGATTGGCTTAGGACAATAGAGCAAAAGTTCGAGTGATCCTTTGCATCGAGGTTCAAAAACCAGGTTTTGATGCACAGCAACTCCGAGGAGTCTTTGGTGCACCGTGGGTAAATTTGGTAGCGATCACCCGTTGGTCACCAAATCAAGCTGGAGGGAATTCAAGGATGCCTTGAGGCACATTATATTCCTGACGGTGTGATGACCATGAAGTTGGAAGAGTTCTTGTCTCTTAAGCAAGAGAGCACCCGGTGATGCACTATGTCGGGCGTTTCAATCACCTGTCGCAGTATGCTATAGAGTATGTGAATACTGACAGGAAAAAGAAGAATCATTTCATGAGAGGTCTAAACACTAAACTTCAGACCATGATGGCAACTTGTGGCAACACAACTTATCATGAGACTGTCAACATTGCTATCGCTTCAGAGGAGAATTATCACCGCCACAAGGAGGCGAAGAAAAAGAGGTCCTTTGCTTCCGGATCATCAAGTGGAAAGCGTCAAAAGGTGATCTACCATCCTCAGAATCATGGCCGTGCACCATTCCGCCCACAACAGAGTCAAAGCAGTTCATATGAAGACTGCAGGTCCATTACATTCCTTGCCAGTTCCATCTTGGAAATAGGAAGATATCTGTATGGACTTCATAGTAGGGTTGCCTAGGACATCTGCAGGCTACAATTCAATATGGGTTATTGTTGATCGCCTAACCAAGATAGCTCATTTCTTACCAGTCAGAGATAAATATCGAAAGCGGAGCAAAGATGCAAAGCTTTATCTGAATAGAATCTTGATCTACATGGGGCACCCAAGACCATTGTCTCTCGACGGAGGGTCATTGTTTATATCCAAGTTTTGGAAAAGTCTACATGAGTCTTTGGGAACTAAACTTATCCGTAGTTCTACTTATCATCCATAAACCGATGGGATGACGGAAAAGGTAAATCAAATTCTTGAAGATATGTTAAGAGCATGTGTTCTCTCTTATGGTGCTATATGGGATGAATGCCTTCCCTTAGCTAAATTCTCATATAACAATAGCTATCAAGAGAGCATTAAAATGGCACCATTTGAAGCATTGTATGGTCGTAGATGCGGACACCTTTACATTGGTCGATGTGGGAGAACGTTGGTTCTTTGGACGGATGTGGTCAAGGAAGCGTAAGAGAAGGTTAAACTCATACAAGCTAATATGAAGGTAGCTCAATCCCGGCTGGAAAAGCTATCTTTGATAAGAGGAGGCGACCTCTAGAATTCATAGTGGGAGATCATGTCTACCTCAAGGTATCGCCAATGAAAGGAGTTCATCGTTTTGGGATTCGGGAAAGTTGGTGCCCCGTTATGTCGGTCCGTTTCAAATCCAACAAAGATGTGGACCCGATCGCCTATCGTGTTAAGCTACCGGATCACATGTCGGTCGGTGCATGATATCTTCCATGTATCCCATTGAAGAAGTGTCTTCAAGTACGACCAAGTGATTGACTTTGGTGATGTAGAACTAGCTTTTGATTTGACTTATGCCGAAAGTACCCCATTAGAGTCTTAGATCGGAAGGATCGAGTCACTCAAGGCTGTACAATCAAGTTCTACAAAGTACAATGGAACCAAAGACTGCTTTGAAGAAGAAGCTACTTGGGAGTGCGAGAATTACTTAGAAGAAAACTTTCCGACTTCATTGCTTCTCTCTAGTTGCAATACCTCGTCTATACTATAACTTGTTTATTTTGTCAAAAGAATGGAAAACCCCTCACTAGTCTTTTGAATAAAGTTATGATGTGTTAGCTTGACACATTTCCTTTTCCATTACTTAGCCTTAAGTTTTAAATCTGGGACGAGATTTTTTAAGGGAAGGGTTGTAACACCTCTGGTGTTTTGACCTAATACTAAAATTTGACATGTCATCATATGCATTGCAAAGCATTCATAAAGAAGAAAATTTGGAATGCATTCACTAAATAAGATTTGTTTCATAAGTTGTTATTTCATGTGATGTGTTTCAAAAAACTCTACATCTGAGATCATGACCACAAGGGTTAAATTTCATGTGATCATGTGAGGTCATATGTCCTTTGACTCAAATAATCCTAATGGGCTATGTTACTGGTCAAAAATCAAAATCTAAGTGAAAGGAAGACAAATCAAATTTGAATTCATATTCAAATTACATAAGTCATTTTTGCCCCTTTTTACTAATTCAAAATCCATTTGGAATTTGGAGTTTTGACAAAAAACAAAGTTGGAGCTTATTTTATAAGGATCAACTTTGGTATTCAAAGTTTTTCAAGTTTACATATAAAATTTGGAGTAATTTTGAAATGATTCAAATGCTCTAATGTACCCCAAATTCAAATTTCAAAATGGAGGCAGAATTTGAAAATGTTTCTAGAAGCAAAGTTGTAGAGTTTGAAAAATTGAACAACTTTCATTTTTGGAGATTTTCAACTTCTTTAGAAAATTTGTGAGTAATTCGAAAAATAGTCTCAGTGGCAGTTCTGTAATTTATTCAAAAAAATCAACCGAACAGGTCATCACCTCCTCGCCGCCACCATTTGCAGCTAACGCCGATCGGTTTTTCACCGCTTGCTAGCGCGGTGACACGCCGATGTCACCGTGGCGAACCCGCCTGCGTCTTGTTGGCGACGCTGGGGACGCCTTCTTAGGGGCTATAAATAGCTAGCTGATCGCCGCCGTCGCGTTCCCATTCTTCCCTCCGCTTCGCTTCCGCCACCACACGTAGCTCCTTGACTCGCCAGAGGCATCGTCGAGCCGCGTCGTCGTCGTTCCCAGCTATGTCAACGTGATCGCCTCGGTCTTGCGCTCCTCCTCGATTTGCTCTCATCGCTGGTGTTGGCGGAATCGCCTGGACGCAACCCGTCGTCTTCCCGAGACCGGTGAACTCGCCATGATCGCCTCCCCATGGCCGGTTGCTCCGGACCATCTCCGTCTTCACCGAGTCCACCATCGTGATCATAGTGAGCTCTGAACGTGTTTTTCACTTCGCTTTATTCTCTACTACATCGTCGCCGCGTAGTTACGCGTCGTCGATGCCGTGCTCGAGCCGCCATGGCCATGGCGGCGGAGCTCGCCTCCGTGAGTCTTTTTTGTCGATTCGAGGATTGGGTTAGATTTGCGACGTGGTGTAGAGCATGGTGGTACAGTCCGTCTCACCGGAGAAGCACCGCCGACGCGTTTTCTTTGGCGGAGCTGGCAGCAAGCGCGTCGTGCCGTGTGTCTGTCTGTAAGTCACATTTGACAATGGGCCCAAGTTGTCGATGTGAGTGAGGAAGAAAGAACGTTGAAATTTTTATTTTTGAATTTGTGAATAGTCTTGAATCTTTGGAAATTTGTAGAAAAATAATCATAGCTCCAAAAATTCTGAAAATTTTGTGTAGCTTCTGTACATGTTCTAGTATGATTTAAAAATTTGAAATTTGAAATTTGGATAAATTTTTAATGTTCAAAAATTTAGTCAATTAATTAATAAATGCAATTTCCATGATTTTTGTAGGCCACTGTATAACTCCAAAAATTATGAAATTTATTTTGGTACACTAATTTATCATGAGGATGCTTGTGTAAATTTTTGAGATCACTTGGAGCAAGTTCATTTTGAGCTTAATTCTAAATTAATTCAAAAATAAATAAAGGTAAACCCTAAGTGTAGGTTTAGGGTTTGATCTTGATTTGGGTCGTGTAGTGTGACTAGTAGGGTCCCAAGATCCATTTGGTCAAGTCACATGTATGGTTCTTAATGGTAGGATTGCAAGTTGGTTTTGTTGACTTGCAACCTGCATAGTGAAATAAAATCATTTTGGTGTTTTTACATTTCATGTACCGTGAAAGCATCATGTTTACATTATCATCATGTTAAAGCATATGTTATCATTTCGTGTAGAACCCGAGAACGAAGCGATTCTAGTTGAGCAAGTTCGGAAGAATCCCCGGTTGTCGCGGGATTTGATAATTGTGGTACTAATCAGGAACCAGGAAATCGTCATCGAAGGCAAGCCCGGTTTATGCATTACACCATTACCTTGTTTACTTTGAAAAGTTTATCACTTATGTTACTTATCGCATTAAGTTGTTTATTCAAATGTTACCTACTTGATGCATTGCCTACCTTGTTAATTGTTTACCATCCTTGAAGATGATTTCATTTACAATGGCGTAGAATTGCTTAGTATGCTTTATGGTAGGCTTTTCAAAGTAAAAGTTTCGATGTAATCAAATATGGCATACTGGCCAAAGAAAGAAAGAAGGAAGGTAGAATGAACTAGAGACTAGTTGGGTGGCTTATCTTGAATGTTGGGTAATGTTGCCGACTATGTCGCTTAAAGGCCACTTATTGTGGATCTTCCGAGCGAGACACTTTGTAGTACTAGTCACATACTCGGTAAGCCTACTTGGCTAATCCGATACTAAGACGAATGCCTACATGACTTGGGAGTGGTGAGATGGCGGGGAATAGCGTGTACCCTCGTGGCTTGAATGTGGCCGGATTTGAGGGTGTCTTTGTGCTCTCGGGTGGCGTGGAGAGGCGGCTTAAACAGGAGAATCCGGTGAGCGAGGTTGCAAGATTAAGTTCTACATATGTCGTGTGATAAGGAATCCCAGTGGGACTTGAATCAATTGAATTGCGGTGCTCATGATGACATGGAGACTCGATTCATTCTGAAGCAATGTAGGACTGGTGAATTACTAAAACATAAGAAAAAGAATGGAATGAGAAGGATTGGAACATGGGATATGAACACTTAGTAGGAGATATTGAACTAAAATACTTAGTGGTAAAACTTGAAACTAGGATCAAGAATAGTAAGCTTTTAGCAAAGAATTTTGAATCTTTCTACATCCTTACCTTGACCCAACACTGCATCCCTAAGACCTTCGCCCTTTTTGGTCGGGTCGGTCTTGTTGAGTACTTTTGTACTCGGGGTTTATTAACCCTTGTTGCAGGTGAGTCGAGTCGCATGCATGAGCTTGTTTTGGTCCCCTTTGCATGTCGGTGTATGAAGTCGATGGCGATGAGGAATGATGAATGGCCTTTGGACAAGGCACTAGTTTGTGTGAAATAAATAATGTTAATGTAATATATCTTGCTACTATGGTTGTATAACACTTATGGTATTGTAAGTTTGAAAACAAGCTGGTTTGTAATTATGTTATCTTAAGACTTCCGCTATCATTTACTCTGGTATATATTTGAATAAAGCTGTTGTAATCTGCAATGACCTGTGATTGGGATCTGTTTGAAAAGAGAATCGTGGATGATTCGGGGTTTCGAGGACACCCGGAGAGACTGTTGAGTTGTTGGGAACTCGTGTACGCTATTCGAGGTCTGTTAAGACGACGATAGGTGCATGTGGGCCCGATTCCTTAGGAGGTTCTGCCACACCCCTTAGGCATAAGTCATTTGAGAAGACAGAAACCCTAATCATCCTCAGAGCTCCATCATATTCTAGGGCATAGCTAGTTAGGCTAGGCCAAGAGGGAGGCAAGCAAGCTTCGCTTGGATTCTCGATCGTGTCAAGACATGGTTTGGTATAATCTTTGTACCCCCTTTCTTTTGTATCTCTCATTACTTTTATATGTTTGCTACAATTGTTATGACATTCATCTTCATATTTATCATATTCCTAGTTATAATGTTCATTATATACTTTGATTATATGCTTAGTATAGTTAGATTATCATCATGTTCATGCATAAGTTTGTATATCGCTTGCTCCAAAGTACATGGGGTGAGTGGTCGACATTGTGTAAGCGTGGTGTTTATACGTTGTTTACCTACGGATACACCATATATTCTGAGTCATGTGGTAGATCGCGGATGTGACACTCCCGTTAAGTCCTTTGTAGTCCACTCCCTGAATATAGGTATACAAGTAGGATCTAGTTATGAAAGAAGACAAGCTCTGTTCTTAATCTTCCTTAGTAATATCCCTTATGTGTAGATATGAAGTTGATCTTGGCCATGATTACTAGGTGTAATTGCACTAATCAATGTATGCTTTGACTTATAATTAAGAATAACTTAGGAATTATTCCTCTAATATTCTACTTAACCATGCTAATGCTATAGAAAGGAGCACTCTAAGTGATCAATGATTAGTTATTATGCACTATTCATATATATATTTACCTCTTGACTTACCCCTGTTATGAGTAAAATATTGGTTATGGTTTACTTCTCCATCAATAGCATAAGTTATCAATATATGTCCTTGCCAGACCTTCCCTGTGGTAAAAATATAAATAATGATACCTGAAATACTCCCGGGTGAAGTGCTATAATGGTATATTATATGTGTGCTTACAGATTCCTTTCATTTATATATATTCTTTCTAGTCACATGAAATATTAAAGTACTTCTTAGTATCATTCTAGAAGTGGCACTAGGTAGTACCAACAAGCATTTTTGGCACCAACACTAGGGATGACAACTTAGTAAAAGATGCTAAGGAATGTCAACAACATAGAGTGACTACTTAAAATAAGTGAAACGTTAATAAATACCAACAACAAGCCTCCCTAGTATCCACATGGGCTACCTGGTCTACGGCGCCTCCACCAACTCCATCTCCTGGATCCCCAGCCTTCCCGATTCACTCAACTACATGCACCGAGTTACCGTCCTCAGCCGCCGTGGGGAGGGTTCCTACATTTTGGCAGAACTCGTTCATCATGGTTTGGATGATGTCGTGCTCTACCTGTGGTGGTCAACCAGCAACCAACAGGGGCCGGTGGGTCAGGACTCAGGATTGTGGCTCGCTTTTCTCATCTATTTACCGTCACCTACACTCGGCTAAACTTTTTCATTTTTAGTGGAAACGGGCTAGTTGGGGATTCAATCACTGAGTTCAAAACGACGTTCTCCACACATACTGGGCACTACGAATTCACTATAGTTTCTTTTGGGTTATCTGGTGCACCAGACACATTTGAGGGAGCCATGAACTCCACTTTGGCCACACTTCTCAGGAAATGCATTGTGGTGTTCTTTGATGATATTTTGGTCTACAACAATTCCTATGAGGTACCCATCTTCGTGCAGTTCTAGCTTTACTGACCAAAGATCAATGGATTGTTAAGCTTAAAAAGTGTGGGTTTGCTCAGCAGGAGATACAATACTTGGGCCACATTCTAAGTTCCAAGGGAGTCCATACTGACCTAGAAAAAATTGCGGTTGTCCTCCATTGGCCTCAACCGACAAATGTAAAGGAATTGCGTGGTTTTTTGGGGCTCGCTGGGTTTTATCGCAAGTTCATCGTCACTTTGCAGTCCTAGCTCGGCCCCTGACCAATTTACTCAAGAAGTGCACTCTCTTTGTCTGGACCAAGGAGCACCAGGTGGTTTTCAGGCGCTACAACAGCCCCTGAGCCCTCGGGCGGTTCGGGTAGAACCGTCTGGGGGTGTTTGTTTTTAGCGGGCGTGTGTGCATGTTTTTAGTCTGAGACGGATTTTTGTTTAACCAAGGTGTCATTGCGCAGCCGAGGTGTTTTAGGCGCGGGGATTGGATTGAGACAGAACTTACTGATCCCGGTGTCGATGCGCATCGTGGATCGGGTGAGAAAGTTAGTTCGGGACAAACCCTGGCGTCGGTGCGCGCCGCGGATGGAGACAGCTTTAGTTCGGACGCGACAGAGCTCACTGATCTTTGGCGTCGATGCGCGCCGTGGGATCGAGCGAGACAGAGTCGCGAGCGGACCCAGGCGTCGGTGCGCGCCATGGATCAAGAGAGTTAATTTAGTTAGCATGATGCGAGTTCGGGGTCGCGGTCCCAGGAGTCTAGAGCGTAGTTGGAAGTGAAGCCGTATAACGCGAGTTCGGAGTCGCGGTCCCATGAGTCTAGAGCATAGTCGGAAGTGAAGCCGTATGACGTGAGTTTGGAGTCGCGGTCCCATGAGTCTAGAGCGCAGTCGGAAGTGAAGCCGTATGACGTGAGTTCGGAGTCACGGTCCCATGAGTCTGGAGCATAGTCGGAAGTGAAGCCGTATGACGCAAGTTCAGAGTCGCGGTCCCATGAGTCGGCAGCATGGTAGGTGATCTCCCTTGACTTCGTTGAAGGATTACCACAGTCACATGGCTACAATTGCATCTTTGTCGTTGTCGATCTATTTTCCAAATATAGCCATTTTATTGCTACGAAGCATCCCTTCACCGCTCTATCAGTGGCTAAGCTATTCATGCTGCACGTCTATCGGCTCCATGGTCTACCAACAGCAATTGTTTCTGATAGTGACCAGATTTTTACTAGTAAGCTCTGGCGTGAGCTATTTCGCCTTGCAGGGGTCGAGCTGCGAATGAGTTTGGCATACCACCCCCAATCTGATGGACAAACAGAGCGTGTGAACCAATGCATGGAAACTTTCCTTCGGTGCTTCACCAATGCATTACCTTCCAAGTGGTTCGACTGGCTACATTTGGCAAAATTTTGGTACAACACTACATGGCACTCTGCCTTGCAGCAATCTCCATTTTTTAGAAGTTCAGGGGGGAGAGCATCCCCACCTTTTCATTTCATAAAAGGAGCATACATGAGCAGTTTGTTACATGTCATTTATGGAGAAATTAGCATGGGGTGAGGAGGAGAACAACAAAGCCCAAGCATGGGCAACATGTCTATCTGATGGGGGCAACTACATGCCCAAAGCTCGGCATCTTCACGACACCCCATGAAGAGGCGAGTGTAGCAAGGAGGCAGGGAATGGAACACAACATCATGCCTGTGCTTCCAAAGGCGCCAACAACAAAGTAGAAGAAAGGCATTGAAGTGGGCAGCAGGGATGGTGGATGGTGGTTGAACGCGCCAAAGAGCAGCAGCATCTTCTTCATCAATTTGCACACCAATCCAGTGCCAAAAACCAACTGCAAAGGCGCAACCAGCAATAAGATGAGTTGTGCTTTCAACCTGAGCACCACATAACTCACATAGGTCTGAGTCAATGTAGTTCTTCTTGAGTAAATTCTCCCGTGTTTGGATTCTGTCTTGGACGAGTAGCCAACCAAAAAACTTAACTTTGGGAGGGGCACGGTTCTCCCAAATGAACTTATAATAGTCACAGCTACCACCTACTACAATGATAGACTTGTATATCATGGACGAACTGAGACGATGTGCTTTGTCCTCCCATGGGCAGCGGCGAACATCCTGAGCATTGGTGAGATTAATTTATGCAAGCACAACGGTCAGTTGGGTGAGCTCTTCGATGACAACAGAAGAAAAGCCGGGCACAAAAGCCAATCTTAGATCGAGAGACAAGCACATGATGAACCGAGGCTTGAGATGACGGGTGTGGGTGTAGAAGCAGGCATGGCATCTACTGAGCGGTCCGGTAGCTTGACCGATAATCGTGCGAGAATGTTGTAGAACGCCCATCACCCGCCCCTACCGTGGTGAGCGGCCGATAGTCAGGTAGAAGCTGACGTAGTGAAGCCCAATGTGTTCTGGCACTAGTGGACTTCGGTGCTTCAAGAGGACCTCAAATTCAGTTTCAAGCCGGTGAGACCATGCCGAGTCTCTATCGAGTGTGCGCCTGTGGGAGCGTTTCATGAGCAAGCGGTATTCTGGAGAGAAAGATCTCGAACACCCAAGCCACCATTCTCCTTTGGCAAGCAAGCTTTAGTCTAGCTGACCAAGCGCTGAGCACCAGAAATAGATTCTTCACCTACCCAAAGAAAGGCTCGTCGACGAGCATCAAGAGCATCCACAACACCTTGAGGAAGTTGCAATGCTCCCATTGCATACACCGGAAGACTGTCTAGAATAGAATTGACTAGGACAAAGCGCCACTTTGTGGTTGAGGAGGTTAGACCACCATCCAGATAAGTACTGTCAGCCCTCACAATAATTGGCGCAAAGGCAGAGAGATTTAGCTTCTCATTGGAGAGTGGGAGACCAAGGTACGTCTGGGGGAAATCACCCTGTGCACAGCCAAGGACGCCCACAAATTGGGTAGCAACATCTTGAGGGACATGCATCGGCACTAACATGCTTTTCTTGTAGTTGATGTTGAGACCTGTAGCTTTGGAGAAGCTTGTTAGGAGTTCTTGAGATGCTCCACAACTTGTACATCTGCCGCCGGCCACAATGAGCGCGTGTCATCGGCATATTGGAGAATTGTGCATGGCCGATCGATGCAAGTGGGTGGCACAAAAGTGTGTCGATGGAGAGTATCTGTTGTAGTAGGTCGGCCACAAGGATGAACAAATACGGTGATAACGGATCGCCTTGTCACAGCCCCTTGCGACAGGAGATCCAACGCCTAGGCACACCGTTGAGTAGAATAGAATTTGATTTGGATGTTTCTCAAGATTCTTTATCTAGTCACACCATTGTGCGGGGAACCCTCTCACTTTTAGAATGGTGAGCAAGCTCTCCCAAACACATTTTGTCAAAGGCCTTAGCAAAGTCCGACTTGGTACAATGGTCGATGCTTTGCGTTTATGGCAGCATTAGACAAGCTCTGTAGCATACACAAAGTTTTCTGAGATAGAGCGCCCCTTGATAAATCCTGTTTGATCAACATCCGCTAGTTTTGAGATTTGAAGTTGCGATCGAGAGGTGAGAATCTTGCCTACAATTTTGATTGGACAACCACAGCAGGGAAATGGGACGAAGGCACCGGTGTGTTGCATTCGAGGTCTTGGGTAGCGATTACCACATAAGTGTGATTTGTGCGTTCTAAGTCAGCAACACCATCGTAGAAGGCATCAAGGAATTCCATCACGAAGGCATCACTAAATTCCAGGTCGAGCGATAGAACCACAGGCCAAAGCCATCGGGACCGGGGGCACCGATGGGGTTCATGGCTCGATTGCAGAGACGTGCCTCTAAGACAGTGAATGGAGTAATCAGAGGCAATGAATCCACTCGAGGAAGGTCTCTGTAGATTCCATGAACATTGAAGTCCCAAGATGTTGCTGCAGGACTTCCAAGCAATGAGGTGAAATGGTTGCTCAATATTTGCTCTTTGTCTACATGACAAGTGAGGCGTACCCCCTGCACTTCTAGAGCTTTAATATGGTTCTTGCGTAGCCGCTACGAGGCATGTGCATGGTGGAATCTTGTGTTTTCATCACCTTCTTTCACAACTCTGAATTTTCCCCTCTGCTTCCAATATGCAGCCCGAGCCTTGAGAAGCTGGAGAAGCTTTTCTCGACACAGAGACCTAAGAGTAGCTTCACCTAAACATAGACGACGACGCTCTTCGAGCAGATCAAGCAGACGAATGATAAATTTGCAGTTGTTAATAAGGAGGGGTGTGTGTTTGTGTTTTGACCATTTCTTGGCGGCCTTGGCGAGTGTCCTTCAACCTAGCTACAAGCACATGCCGGACCACTGCATTGTTAAGTATGACATGCCAAACCGGTTCAATAGCGGGGGAGGAAAGAGGGTCATGCACCCAAGCATTCTCAAAGCGAAGCGATGAGTTTTGGGAATATAGGTGTCAATTGTGATGAGGGTGGAGTGTGATCGGAGGTGGCGTGAGGGAGTGAAGTGAGAGTGGTGTTTGGCTGTGAGTCTAGGTGCGAGTTAAAAAAGACTCGATCAAGGCGAGCAAGAGTGGGGATTTCCCGCTTGTTCGACCAGGTGAACAGTCTGTCAAGAAGAGGCAGCTCCACAAGAGGAAGGTCGTGGATGGCCAAGTTGAAGATTTCTGCAAGGTGAGCATTGAAGTTATCATTGTTTTTCTCATCGGGAGTACGGATGAGGTTGAAGTCACCAGCGATGATCCAGGGGCCAGTAACAATACCTGCAATCTCTCTGAGTTCGTCAAGGAATTCAGGAGTTTGTTGGTGATCAGAGGGAGCATATACATTTGTAAGAGTGAAACTAAGATCAGAGAGTGCGGCGGTGAGGGTGGTGGTGACTGAGAAGGAACGAATGTCAGCTAAAAGAAGAGTGAGCTGGGAGTCGTCCCAGGTGGTGGTAACGCCACCACGAGAGCCATCAGCAGCTAGGAAACAATGTCCATGGAGGTTGGCAGGAAGGAAGGATCTGAATTTTGGTGGCGAGATGGCGCTGAGTTTAGTTTCCTGGATGCAAGCAACAGTGGGGTGGCAAGTGACAAGAGTATCTCATACAGCGATACATTTTTCATCCTCGCCAAGGTCGCGCACATTCCAGGACACAATGGTTAACTTGCGATTTGAGCTCATTTGGAACTCTTCAACACCTGATTCAGGGATTCGGCGGCAGAGGCAAACAGCCCAGCAGTACCCGCCATAGCCCGCAAGTCCGTTGCATTCAGAGTCCTCTTGCGGAGGAGTCCACGGTGTTTCACCTGAACTTGGAGGTCTTTTGAGCAGCCTACAAGTTCATTCTTTAGCGCTTTTAGGCGTGATGCTTTAGTGGACATGTCCATAAAGTTGGCAGCTTCCTTCTTCCACAGACGCACACTGTGGCGTTCCTTAGGTAGCTAGGCTCCCTTCTTGTGTTTGGCAGCTTTGTCTACGGCCCGTTTGACACAAGCACGGATTTTCCGTGCTGAGAGCTCATGGGCAGAATCGTCGTCGAGCGAATCCAGCAACAGCTGAGGCTTGGGAGAGTCGGCTGGCAGGGTGACAGAAGGTGCGGTGGCTGGGGCGGAAACAGAGGCCGAGGAAGTGCGAATGATGATAGGAAGATCGGGGAGCGGCGACAACAGCAAATGCTGTGGCTGGTGGATGAGCATATGCAGTAGTGCGGCAACTTCGGCGAGCGATGCAACAGCATGAAACAAGGTGGGTGCAATGGTATGTCGTGGTGGTGCTGGAGTCGAAAGCGGTTGCAGTGAGGCTATAGATGGTGCGGGGAGAAGGCACAGAGGGCGCGCGTGCGGAGAAGCTGGGTGGAGAGGAGGTGGGAGTAAAAGCGGCGCTGGGCGAAAGAAAGGCATGCTGGAACTTGCTACCGTATCCATGGGCTTTGCCAACGGCCAAGCACGCAGAACATCGACAGAACAAATGGTGCCAGCGGATACATCGCGTACCCACAGGCCACACGGCACGCTGTTGACGTCCTTGACTAGAACGACAACCCGGAGCTCAAGAAATCCTTGGCTGGTAGAGCGGTTCTGGCTACCTGGGTTGGTTGCTTCGCAAGGGCCGCTACCTTTGTAGCTATGCATATGCACTGGATGCATGGGCGGGGCTGGTGGAGTTGGAGTGGTGCGGCTGCTGTAGGGTGCAGGTGGGATGGTGGCACGGCGAGCGGGGTGGCCCCGTGAAGTGAAGGAGCTGTTGGTTGGCTTGGCACAGTGGCGCTCCCGATGCCCCGAGAGCCCACACCGACGGCAGCGAATAGGTTCGCGGTAGGCACATATCTGATGGTCAGTGGCGAAACAACGGAAGCAAGCATCGGAGGATATGCGAATGCCAGCAAGGCGAGCTGGTGGTTTTGGTGGCGGGGTGGAACCAAGCAACGGTGTGTCGCGATATGAATGCGGGGGTGTGGGATGAGGTGCAAAAGCAGAGACAATTTGATCTAACTGCACCTGAGGCAGAGGGAGGAGAGGCGGCAAGGAGCTATTGGAGACCCACTTGGCTTTTAATGTAGCAGCTCTGGAGCTGGATGGCAGCGCCGAAAGCTGATCGCTCCGTTTGACTTGTGCTATGACCTTGCCATTACTGTCTGGCCCCACTTGCAGACTTTCTTTGGGAACAGGCTCCTTCTCCAACTCTGGCCGACAATGGACGGTGGCTTCGGCCGTAGCCTGAGAGGCATGGAGGAGGAACAAAGTTGTGCCAAGCTTCTATGCACCACGCGCAAGAATAATGTTCGCGACGTTCCTGCTGGTGACTTTCGTGGAGAAGACACCCAGAGAGAACATAGCGACGGAGAAACGCTCAGGCAGGGTGGTGAAACAGTAGTTCAGCATGTTGACAGCGATAGTAGAGCTCAGACGCGAGGGAGAGAGAGATGGACAGGTGATCCACAAGATTCTAGGAGCATCATGGGTGAGGAGGGGGTGGTGACAAGAGAGAAACATTCCGAGAGGATTTTATTCTGGAAGAGAAGACCTGGTTTGGCAGCTAGTACTGACCTGCGAGGTGCCGGGGTTGTGCTTCTGCTGCTTGCTTCTCCCAAACAGTTGGGCATTGATGCTTCTACTGCTTGCACTGTCGACTCCTTGGCTGATTGGATGCAACAGAAGTCTGCTATGCAAACACTGATCCAACAACACCTTGCTCGGGCTAAGAACCGCATGAAGTTGCAGGCTGATAAACAACGGACAGAGCGCTCCTTCAGTGTGGGTGATTGGGTCTATGCCAAATTACAGTCGTATGTCCAAACTTCAGTAGCTCCTCGGGCAAATCAGAAATTGGCGTATCGTTTCTTTGGTCCTTACCAGCAGATTGTGGAACGGATTGGGTCTATGGCTTACAAGTTGCTCTTTCCTAAAGCATCCACCGTCCATCCGGTGTTCCATGTCTCACAGTTGAAAGGTGTTGTCCTAGTTGCTCTTCCTGCTTCACCATTACCAGTTTCCTTCACTGGCCTGCAGGTTCCTGAGCGCATTCTTCAGAAGCGCGTTGCCACTACTGGTTCTGGTGTTGGTCTTCAAGCTCTGATTCAATGGTCTGGGCTGCCAGCCGCGCTGGCAACTTGGGAAGATGTTGAAGCTCTCCGGCAACACTTTCCGCGCGCACCAGGCAAGCTGGTTCCTATCAGGGAGGGTGTCAGCAGTGCTACTTCTACGACATCTGATCAAGGAGGCAAGAGGAGCGACGCCAGCAGGAGACCTGATCGTGGCGTCGGCCATACTGGAGCCGTCAACCTGGGTCCTAGGTGTGGCACGCGTGTGAAGAAGCCCAGCATCCGAACCCAAGGCCCAGAGTGGGCGTGACCGGCCCAAGCAAGAGAGAAGGCGTGGGAGAGAAGCATAAGTAGCAGTGAGAGAGAGAAGGGGAGGATTAACAAACAACAGAATACCTGTAATATTGTTAAGCACTCCTCTGTTCTATACAATTCGTCTGAACTATCCCTTGCTGTGCTACTCATATCTGTATTCTGTTCTCCGATTGTGTTGCTTACACAAGGGCGGCGGACATGAAGGCCATGAAGCCCAATCTGGACATCGTGAATCCCCCGAAGTAAGCCACCTGTCCATGGTGCGGCAGATGGATGTGAGAGAAGTGCCCCGCGGCATCATCTCCTGCACCGACAAAGCCCTCGTCCTCCTCTACGCCGGCCTTCCGAGGATCCACAAGGGCTACCTGGTCTACGATGCCTCCAGCAACTCCATCTCCTGGATCCCCAGCCTTCTCAATTCACTCAACTGCATGGTTCGAGTGCTGACATCCTCAACCTCGAGAAGGGTTCCTATGTTCTCGCAGAGCTGGTTCATCGTGGTTTGGAGGACGATGTCGCGCTCTACCTGTGGCGGTCAACCAGCAACCCGGACAGGGGCCGGTGGATCAGGAGTGCGGCTCGTCTTCCTCCTCGGTTGTTCACGGCCACCTACTCTTTCCACGTCGACATGGTGTTCTCGTATGGAAGCTCTTCCGTCTGCTGGGTCGATCGCCTCCAAGGCGTCCTGATCTGCGACCTGCTGAAGTCACCAGAGCCCAAGTTCACATTTGTCCCATTACCCTTGACTACTCCATTGATGTCCCCAGTGAACCCAGGGAAGCAGGCCAGCGTGTAGGCCGGCCGCATCCAAAGGAGTTCCGCACCATGGGCTGCGTTGGTGGAGCTATCAAGTTTGTCTCCGTGGTTGGTTACTATGGAAATCATAGCCACCATGACATGCTGCTGAAAACTTGGACTCTCTCGTGCAACCACAAGGAGTGGAGGTTGTGCAAGCCACTAGGTGTGCCAGATCTCTGGGCAAGTAAGAGCTTTCGTGAGAGGAATCTGCCGCAGCTTAGACCATCGTTCCCTATCAGATCATCAATTTCACTATGGATGACATCGAGTATGAGAAACGTGTCATCGACAGTTTTGGGGAGGTCCGCGAGGGCAGAATGTTGCTCAAAGCCCAATACATGGTTTCTCTCAACACAGTGAGAAACGAGGTTATCTCTTCCCGGAAACTAACTCTAGAAAATCCGAGACCACAATTTCTTGATCTGATTGCTAGTGATTTGAGTTCTTATTGTCTACAGGGCTCAAAAGACGACTATAAGGTACTACTTGCCGTAATTGCATCCAGTTCATTTTTACTATGCAAAGATATTTTACTTACATATCTATTAATTTGTTTCTGCTAGGAAAGCAATGTAGGAGCAAGCAAGGCAGGAACAAGCAGGAAGAGGAAGTATTGAATGACTTAGCACTAGGCTCAGGGATTAATTAAACATGTTAACTTGTATTTTGAATATGAATATGTTTGGGCTGTATGTTCTGCTTATGCATGCACAAACCCTCAGTTCGATCTAACTAATGCATGGTCTGTTGTTTTATTAACTCCCTTAAAACTCAAACTTTGTGAGCATTCATCTAGCTTCTCTTCACTATTTCCAGCTTTTATCTTTCTTCAAACAGCATGCCACGTCCAAATCCTATATCTTACTTCAAACAGCATGTCACCTCCCAATGCTTCATCGTTGACTGCTTACTTCAAACAGCATGTCACCTCCCAATCCTTCATCGCTGACCGCTGACGAGCTTATCCACCATGTGTGTCACCAAGTCTGTATCCTGGCGCCTCTTGCTGCCTTTTCCGGCCACTTGATACCTGTCGTCAAGCCATCTGTCGGTACAGAAAGTGATCAACTAGTGAATATTTATAGTTTTGCTGTGCGTTGTGATCGGAGGTGGCCTAGCACTCGATGACACATGATTTATACTGGTTCAGGCAACGTGCCCTACGTCCAGTTTGGGTCGGTCGGTGACTTTATCCCTGAGCCCAGGTGCTCGAAGTCTGTAGTGGGGTTACAAACGAGAAGGAGAAAGATGGGGGTACCAGAAGCCCGGTCGGCTCAGGTCGGAAGGGCCGAGAGCGACGGGAACTCCGCTATGAGCTAAGTGTTCAAGCGTGTGCTCGAGGTCCGAACCTGGCGGTTCTGTGGTGGTGAGCTATTGGACTAATGAATCTAAAGAAACTGAGCTTGAATGAATCGGTCCGTCCTCCTGTTAGAGGGAGTGCATCCCCTTTTATAGATGAAGGGGATGGCATTACAGGTGAGAGGGAGAGGGTACGGATGCTCTTAAGCCTTGTTGCCCACGCCGATGAGGATGGGATAATGGTAGGCGCCCACAACACTGTTGATGTCACTGTAGAATGTCAGGTGCACGTGGGAGGTTATGTTGTCTTCTTTAGGAAGGGTCGATGTCGGTACCTGCAAAATACTACTTGTCCGGAGGCACGTGAGGAGCCTTACCACGTTTACCGGGCTCGGTGACTCCCGACGCCTACAACACTATTGACGCCCAGCGGCATGTGCGGGGCTTTTCTCCGTACGGGAGTCCAACGGCGCCTACAATACTGTAGGGATAAATGTCGGTGCCTACAATACTGTTTGTGTCAGGGTGGTCGTGGAGTACTATTCCTGCAGGTGTACAGGGTATGGTCATTGTTCCGTGGTTTGACTCGCGTGCTGCCTTCCCCGTTCGTCCCTGGTTCCTTCCGAGCGGGCGTCCCCGGTCGAATGGCCCCAGTCAGCTTTGGTTGCGCCAGTCGGAGAAGAGCGGCGAGCAGGGTTCTTACGTACCCCGGTCGGAGAGACGCGGGGTCGGAGTCGGAAGTAGGGCTCGGGGCAGGCCTTCCGATCGGAGAGGCCGTCCGAAGGTAGTTGGAGCCCGAAGCGAGCGCTCCGGTCGGATAGATGGGCCGAAGTAGTTGATGAGCGGGCGTTGCTCTTCTTGGGCCAGACCTTCCGGTTGGTTGCTGGACCGCCCCTTTGCCCTGTTGTTTTTAGACTCTCGGGTCGAGCCTTGGCGTGGAAGCCGATCCCCGAGGGACCCCGGGTTAATGAACCCGACACCATCCTAACGCCATAGCCTCCCATCTAGCTAAACCCATTATCTGGACTCCATCAACACAAACCACAAATAGTAACCTTGGCCCAAACCCTAAGACCCCATTTGGTGAAGCTCCAGTCCCAGTTACTTGTGAACTATAGAAAATGGTCAATTTTTTTTCTCTCTCTTATGAAAATGAACTAGGAGCTTGTGAGATCATTATTTTTTGTTTCACCGGCTCTAGCTCCTCCATGCACTGAAAGCGGGCCTAAACTCGCTGGATACTTTGCCATAGCTCGAGAAGAAGAGCCAAACTTATGAAAAACAATAGGAATGGTTTGACAAAAAAAAATACTAAATTTGGTAGGGACCGGGGATAGAAAATGCTAGTTGAACTATTTCTCAACCTTAATACAAAGATGCGTAAACCTTTTGCGTATTCAAGAAAAAAAATGCTAGTTGAGATTTAGCTTTCCTAATTTATTTTTTCTTCGACCATGATGTCCCATGGAGTCCTTTAGTGACTGAAGAAGGGTCAATTAACCAAGCGCCGCGTGTTCATGTTGGAATGAACTACTCGAGCATAAAAAATGGTTACTACTATGCACTTACATTATTTGAACTCTTAAAGCTACTTCTTCTAATCATAAATACAATTTCATCGTTCTAATAAATCAAAACTTTAAACTTTGACTATCAGTACTATTAGATTTATTGTATTAATTCTTTTGATTTGAGATTATCTTTTGTAGATATTGCTAGTTAATTAAAGTTTAAAATTCATGACTTAGGACAGAAGTACATATATAGAGTTATATTTGTGAATTAAAGAAAATTCTAACGTTATTCAAATCATTATGGGATATTCATGATCAAGAAGACCAAGATATATACCCTCTATATTTAAGAATTCTGAAGTAGTAACAAAACTCGGATGCACGCACAACTTGATGCCTGACAATTCAATTCAATGCAATGCATGGTTGAAAACCCTAAATTGTGTATGAAAGGTAAGAGTACAGGAAAATAAATCATATATAGTAGAACAATACAACATACATAAACTGATCAACATAATTTTCCCAACACTAGGAGGTAGGAACCCATAGCTAAATTAGTGACGAAGCCATCTCACATGAAACAGTGGGGACATAATGTTGCAACAAACTGAAAAACACATTGAAGAGTATAGGAAACATCTAAAACACTCGTGAGTCTGTCTATTGAGGATGCTGTTGCAGATCATGGGTGAGAAATTGACTGGTTGCCCTAGTAGCTGACCAAAATATTGCAGCCTAGAGCATGGTTTCCTGGTGAATTTCAGAAGAAGCATTTGATGAAGAAAGGCATGGCCGGATGGTTCTTATAAATAATGCTGAGATGCGAAATGAATCTGTGTGATACCGCAAGTTGTCTAAAAAACCTGAAACCTGCGTGCATCCCTATCCTACTAGCTAGTGCAATTTCTGCAAGTAATCAACGTGCAAGAAGAAGAATGAGATCAGCAAAGGTACTTGGATGTGCTGTTTAGTCCATGAAGGTAGGCGAATGAGGAGACTGTGAGTGAAGAGGGGAAGAAGAAGAAGCAGGTGTTACCGGGACGTGATCGCATGACATATCCGTCCCGGTTGCCGCCGCAGTTGTCGCTGTGTTTATGCCGGGCTGATCACCGGCGAAGCGCCCGTGATGGAGAAAGAGGCCGCGAGTGCTATCAATGTCGTAGTCCCAGAAGGAGCTTCCTGGGCCCCACGCGTTGAACCATGCCTCGTCGGCTGGACCCCACTCGCTGCCAGCAGGAGCCTCCGGCGAGTGAATCATTTGACCCGAGTGTGGCCAAGTCGGCTCACCAGAGCTGCCTTCTAGTTCTAGCTGAGACGATGTCGCAACTGGAGGCTGTGGCTGCTTGTCCGACGATCCTTCAGCGTCCGGCGGCGTTTGTTGCGTGTTTTCCTCGCCCGGAGTCTGTGGAGGCGAGGACGACGACGTGGCGCTGGTGCGGCCGCTTCCCCCGGCGTGGCCCTTCCCGAAGAACCGGTCCGGGAAGTTGAGCCGCGCGTTCTCGCCGCGGAGCTTGAAGGCCTCGCGGTCGTACGCCATGGCGGCGTCCTCGGCGGAGTCGAACGTGCCGAGCCAGAGTCGCGTGCGGTTCCGCGGCAGCCTGATCTCGGCCACCCACTTCCCCCAGTGCCGCTGCCGCACGCCGCGGTACAGCTTCTGAGGCGGCGGCGCCCGCAGCAGGTGCTGGTACAGCGAAGGCAGCACGCCCGCGGCCTGCCCGCCGCGCGGGCTCAGGTTCAGCGCCTCGCTCCAGTACCGCAGCAGATGCTGCTGCTGCGGGCCCTCCGGCAGCAACAACTGCGCCTGGTACTGAGTCGGCGCGCCGAACGATATCATCTGCTGCTGCTGGCGCTGCAAAGGCTCTTGATGAGCCTGCTGCTGTTGTGGCGACGCCGGCTGTGATGACACTTTGGCGGAGTGCTGCTGCCACGGCGGGAGCTCCAGCCGCGGGGTGCTGCCCACCGGCGCGGAGGAGGGCTCGTACGCGAACGGGAACAGATGCCGCGCCGAGGGCGGCGACAGCGGCGCCGGCGAGGTGGCGCCTGCAGCGCTGGCGCGAGGGGAAGGCGGCGCCGACGAAGACGTCATCGACGACAGCGACGAGGCGGACCGCTGGAAGCGGTCTGGCGCCCGTCCGATCTTCTTGAGCGGGCGCAGCAGTGCCGCTGACGCGTCCTCCATGACCGGCGCCAGCTGCCGCCGCGGCTGTATGGGCGTGACGCCTTTGCCCTTCCACCTCCTGCCCCCACGACCGCCCCCCGCGCCACCGCCACCGCCACCTCCACTGCTCTCGCTCGACGCGTCCATGCCCCGACCGGCAACCGATGCCAAGATGCACGCAACCGAAATCCCCAGCAGTGCAGTGTGCAGCAGCGCGCGCCCCCGGCCGCCCGCGGCGCTACAGCAACAATATATAGACGACAAGAGCCTCGTAAAAAAACCAATCCTTAGACCAACTTGCAGCAAGGGAGCACGGACGGGCGAACGAACTGCCGGTGAAACGATTCGCTCCGCTCGCGGGCGACCGGCGGCGCAGGGAGAGCTAGGCAGCTAGCGTGTGCGCGTGGTGTGGGGCGTTTGGTTCTGGAGGTTCCGGAGACGAGTGCGACCGAAACGTTTCGCTTATAAAGGTCGTGTACCTCGTGGGGTTCACGAAGCAAGAAAGCTACGCGTGATTTCTCACTCAGCTCGCCTCGACCTAAACTGTGACTATGCTGCGAGCCAGGAAAAATTATCTCCCTGGTCGGTCGGTGCCCGGGCCCCGCCTCGCATCGCATTGACTCGTGGAGAGCCCTCGGATGCCAACACGTCGTGGAGGCACGGATCTTCGCATGGTTTATAAGTTGTATTTTTTCAGTTAATAAATAGTATTTTTTTTTCACAATAAATCAGTCAAGTACTCTAATCATGACTTATCAGCCAAACACAACGCCACGGTCGGGACCGCGACACGTGGGCTTTTCTGTTGCTGTCACCACGGTGTGGACGGCACTGATCGCTCGCTAGATTTTGACCCCTCCGTTGCTTTCCTTGCACTCCAATCTGCCCCCTATGATGTTATTCCCCCCACACATGGCAGTGACTTGTTTTTAAATTGAAGTTTTTGGGAGTTTCGAACCAATCCCATCACGCCCACAATTATTGCCTTGATGCGTCTAGGTTACAATAGTAGACCGTTTAGCAATGTTGTCGGTACTACCAATTCAAGGTAGGTACGAGGGCACATGCTCAACCAGTATGGAGCCCGTTCGGCTGGGCTGGCGGGTTGGCCAGCCCCCTCACACGGTACTGTTTATATAACCAGGTATTTAGCATAAATTTTTAATAAGACGGATGGTTAAACTTGAAGTTAAAAAAGTCAAACGAATTATAATTTAGAACGGATTTAATAGGAATTTTCTCTCCGCTCTTCATCAACTGTCCTCCACGTAGGACAAATAATGACGATCGAGGACTAGCAGACTGTATCTCATTGGACATTGGAGAGAAGCGCGCTTATTATGCAGTAGGTAAGAGAACCTATGGAAGTGATTAGCTTTCTTAATTGTTTTTTGGAGAAAGATTAGTTTTCTTAATCGCACGCCAGATGGGGCTCCAATGGGATTTTGTCCATGCGTGCTTCCCCCTTGGCTAGTTCGTACGAACTGCCAGAAGGAGAATGAATAAACTAGATCATCTCCTTGCTAAACCTGTATTCTAGCTTATCCCCTCCGAATTGGTTAAGCTAGTGGTAGGCTTTGCTGAATAAACTAACATGGTAACCTAAAGCTATGCTTGTTGTTAGGGCAGTGTCCTACTTAATTTAGGTCCCTCCCCACGTGATTTGTCCTGGGGATCGCCATGAATTGCTCGATCGAGGTAGCATGCATGCTGTTCTCGGTTCTGCGTGCTGTTTGCGGTCCGGAACTAAACTGTGAGCATCCCTGCACACTGTACCGTAGCCAACAATTAAGCGTGAGACAATGGTCGCCAAAATATAGTATTAATAACCAACAATTGGTCGCTACAAATTTTCAACGGAGTATTGGTCGCTATTTTTACTTGTAGCGACCGATAATCGGTTGGTGTATATATTTTGCATATGCCTCAATAATCGATCGCTAAAAATGCATATTAAGTCCAATAATTAGTCGCTATAGCCTGGTTTCCTGCGCTCGGCACAGCCCACTCGTGTGCAGTGAAATTTGTGTGGCACACCTGTTATAGTGTCATCCAAAACCCTATCTCTAGCACCACCCACCCCAGCGCAGCCGCCATCCCTCTCAATCTCACGGACTCAACTCGACACCAGCGCGCCGCTCACGAACTCAGCTCGCGGGTGCCATCCCTGCCGCGCCCGTCATGCTCGCCGTAGTAGTCACCGTCCCCGCCATCGCGGCCGCCTCCCCGCCGTTACCGCCGCCGTCCCCGTTGCTGTGGCCATCGTCCGGTCCGCCGTGCTCGCCCAAGCCTCCGCAGCGTTCGTGCCCACCCCGTCGTCGCAGCCGCCGCCCTCTCTCCCGAGCGTACACGAGCAGGTACTCGTTCTTCCCTTCCATCCCCGTCCTGCTCCCTTCCCTTCCATCCCTGAGTATGTACGGCTGCCCTGCTCTCCATCTCCAGTCTCAACTCTCAAATCAAATCCCCAATGGCCCAATTCGATCCATCCTGCTGGCTGCTGGAGTGGTGACTGGTGAATCCATGAGTGCTAAATCGAATCCAGTTCTCTAGTTTTGAGCTTTGCTTGATTGCTTCCCAATTTCCGATTACTAAATGCTAAATGGAGTAGATCCAGGCGGCCAGCATCACTAGGATGGTATAGCTGAAGAAATTATGTGATTGTTATCCCAATTTTTTCTAGTTCGTATGTTTTTCTAATTTTACATATAAAAAAACCTTGGTGAATTTTTAGGTGAAATGGTTAAACAGGAACCAAGCTTTCATCAAGTATATTATGACTTATATGGAACTTGTGTACTTATTGGTATATACCAGCCAAGTCTAGATCGAGCTACACCAGATTGATTGCTTCTAGCTGCTTGCATTGCTGCAGATAGAAGTATCGTAGTATTGAACTGTGCTGGACATGACCCTTCTAATATATGCACCGGTCTGACCTCACCATATTGTAATTGCAGCTGCTCCACGTGTAGTTGGACGCCTTGGGAAGGCATTTGAACGTGCTCAGCGGCTCTACTAGTTTGTATCGGTAGGTTTCTGTTTCCCTAGCTGTTGCTCTCTCTTTTCCATGTGGAAGTATGCGACTATTTCAGTGCTTATGATATGTTTTTTATTTCATATTGAAATCTGGTTGATGTCTTGCGTGAAGGTTGAACATGGATAAAATATGGATTGATGATAATGCTAGGTAAAAACCAATAACTTTACAAATATTGATGTCATGCACATAGGAAAAAATGTGAGTGAAATGTTAATTAACACATTCCTGGGCACCACTGAAAAGTCCAAGGACAATTTGAATTCTCGTCTGGACCTTCAAGCTCTAGGTATTAGAAGTGATCTTCACCCTGTTGAAGTTGATGACCAATTTTATTTACCACCTGCACCATACACAATGAGTCCCGATGAGAAGAAATTCAACAACAACAACAAAGCCTTTAAGTCCCAAACAAGTTGGGGTAGGCCCCGATGAGAAGAAATTATTTTGTGAAATACTAAAAGGGGTCAAGTTTCTTGATGGTTATGCATCTAATATACGACACAACATCCATGTTAATGAGAAAAAGATATTTGGGCTAAAGAGTCATGAGTGACACATTATTCTTCAACACTTGTTGCCCCTTGCTGTGAGAAAAATATTGCCTGAAATGGTCAGTACAGGAGTGATTCGTATAAGTATTTTTTTCAAGAAACTTTGCTCACCAGTCATTCGAAGAAGTGATATGGACAGTCTAGAGGCTATTTGTGCATAATCTAATAATTTCTCACTTAGGTTCGCACGGAAATTGCCAAAGCGAATCATGCTAAGTTGGCCATACATCATACATCAGGCACCAAGAGCTTTGCTCGTTCTAGACATGAATTGGTATAGTTATCTTTTTTCACTATCTTACATAGGTATTTTATGCAGATTATTTATACTAAAAGCTAAAACACTTGTAGGGTCATGAGCTAGGACACCCCCCTCGACGAGATGAAGTATATATCAAAACTCATACAAAAAAGTGGTGTTCCAACACAGAATGCAGAACCAATCATTCTAAGTTTTCATGCATTTTTGCTGAATTGTGGTAGTTAATTACACCTCAAACATTAACACCTCAAAATTAAAATTAGATAACTGTTAGTATACTAAGCTTTTCTTTGCATAGTTGATTACACCTCAAACATGTGAACCTGTCACTGCTGGTAGAATTGCAATGGTAGGATCAGGAGTAGGATCAGTCACACGGTTCCCTGATGCTTTAGTGATTTAGGCTATTATTGCAAGCGTCACTCAAGTCAGAGTAGATGGGCTGTCTTGTCTAGCTTTTTCTGTCCTTGCTTCGAATTGCTTGGCTGCTGCTTTAGTTGCTGTACTTCCTTGGTCTGGGTTTGTCAGTTATAGGTTGCATGATCATGTCGACTGCGATTGTGCACGATTTGCGCACGGAATTACTTGTTGCGCGTTGAATTTTGTACTTGTTCTTGCAGTCTTGCTCGACAGCTAACTGGGTACAAAATCACGAATAGGGAGTACATAGTATAAGGTACATAACTTGTTTCATTTCAGCATGTGTGCGCCATCAGTGAACTTTTCTCTTGCAACCACATCGCAAAGTTCGTGAGTGAGTGCACATTTAAATCTTCAGTTGTTCCCTTGTCGATGAATATGCCGATTGACAGTTGATCTTACCTTTTCATGACAATGTAAGAGTATGAAATAATGTCATTATCTAAAGATTTCTATCCTATGAATATAATATGCCTTAGTAACATCAGTCTCATTGTCTATATATTTCAGTTGCTATTGTACGTCCTTACCTTCTTGATGTTTCAGGTTGAGGGAGGCCTTGGAGGTGTACATGATGCTGTCACCAGGAAGCCAACAGATGACATTTTGCTTTTGATGGAGATGAGGCATTTTGTAGTGAATCTAGTTAGATTGTGCAAGCAAACATATGACTTGTGCCTGCTATTTGACCTATCTAGGTTGTATGTGTGTTTTTCCTTTTGTAATGATTACCTGTCATGGATCAAGATGATAGAACTTGATGTATTGCTAAATGTTGGCTTAAATGAAGACTTGAGAGATACCTTTATCAGATAATGTGCTTGATGAGTGTTGTGGGCAGCTATGGTTTACGTATGTATGTGATTGATGAATAATGTGACATGTTATGGATGTTTATTAAGTTTGAAATCTGGTTAATATGAAATTAATAATATTATACATATGTATGTGATTGATGGATAATGCCCATGTCGTTGCTTTCTCATCATGATCATCGCATTTGTTATATATGTGCTTCCAGCAGGCCATAGAGGCAGTTTCAATCGATTCTGCCGTCGTATTTTCATTGGTACCCGGTGTATGGGGATGCAAGCATGTTGTGTTAACGCAAACGCCAGGCCCAACGCGACACCGTGGCGTACTGCCCCAGAGTCCATGTAGGCACCGGTGATCCCTGTCATCCAAGATAGTAGTCCCGCAGACTCGCATAGGCTCTGGCAGAGGCGTCTATTGCCTCATCTGACAAAAAGCTGGGGCAGCACATGAAGTGTGCGTTGGGAGAACGAGGAGTACAGGATGGATCACTTTTCTCAGCCTGTGCGCCCTTTTTTATTTCGCGAAAAGTTTTCCCGAAAAGTGTTATAATATCGATCACATCGAATCTTGCGATACGTGTATGGAGCATTAAATGTAGACGAAAAAATACTAATTGTATAATTTGGTTGAAAATTGTGAGACGAACGTTTTGAGCCTAATTAGTCCATAATTGAACAATAATTGCTAAATAAAAATGAAAGTGCTACACCTGACATCGACATCTTTTTGTACTGCCGGGTAAAAGAGAAGAGTATGCCTGGATTGAGAGAATGAAGGCCTTGTTCCATCGATATCTATGTAGCCTACGACATAGCAGGTGCCGGTGACGAGAAAGAAAAGAGAAGAGTATGCCTGGATTTGGGGCTAATATTCAGTACTGCCTCCGTTGGCCGCCATGCCCTAATGGCTTCTTCAGTGAGCTCTCTGCAGGACGCTAGCTATCCTCTGATCAAGCTAGCTGTAGGTTAGTGGCTGAGCATGAATATGCTCTGATTGCATATATCCCTGATCATGTCCTAGTCATGTCAGCACAACTCGGCCGCCGTACCATGCATGCCACCAGCATCGATCGGTGGACATCGTGGATCCACAGTAACCTTGTCACTGGTGTGCCAGATTCTTCCTGAAAATATGACAAAAAGGAAGAGATGGATCGAAGCGGCGGAGGGCGGAGGCAGGGATTGGAGCTCTCTTTTTGGGCGCATATTAGGCTCTGGGGCACGCGTGCTCGAGGACGTACGAACCCCTGCCGGGTGCCGGCTACTGCGCGCGCACCTAGCTGAGCTCGCGTGGCATCGATCGCTTTCGGCACCAACGGCACAGGCCCAACAAAAAGATCTTTCACTTGCCCCTCCTCTCCCTGCGGAATTGCAGGAAAAAGAAAAGTCCACGAACGCGTTGAGTACGTACGGTACGTCAAACAAAAATCTGCTACTACTGCGCTATCTGCCCGCGGAGGAGGGCGGGCCCCGCCATCAAACCGGCCGGCGGCTCGCGGCCACGCACCACCGCCGTACGTGACGGTGCTCCCGCGACCAGGCCGCAACCGCCCACCCACTCCGGGCCGGTATGCAGCATCATGCATGCACTCGTTTGTGTGGTCGAAGCGGCCGCGACGGCACCCTCGTTCCCGTTGCGTGTCGCGCGCGAGGGGGGCCCCGCCGCCCGCCCCCGGCCGTCGTCGATCAGCCGGCCGGCCGGTGGCTTTGACCCCAAGCGGCCGGGACACGGTTTATTTGGTGCGTTCCGCGGCGGCACCCAGCTGGCTGGCTAGGGCGCTGACCTTGTTGCTACTGGTCTGTGCGTGCAAATTGGGAGAGGCGCGCGGAGACTTTTGTTCTGACCGATGCACACGCACGTTTGCCAACCCGCACGACTGCCGCAGCTGCACAAGTTTATTGGTTTCAACCGGCCAATATTATTTTTCTCTCACAACAAATCAGCATCAGTCGAGGCCTTGTTTAGATACCCTCAAAATTCCAAGTTTTTTACTCTCTCTCCATCACATCAATTTTTAGCCGTTTGCATGGAGCATTAAATGTAGGTAAAAAAATAACTAATTGCACAGTTTAGTTGGAAATTACGAGATGAATCTTTTGAGCTTAGTTGGTCCATGATTAGATAATATTTACCAAATAAAACGAAAAGTGTTACTATTCATCAGGTTATTCATCGGGTTGAAATTTTTTGCAATCTAAACATGGCCCGAGCTAACTCAGAAACCAAACAGACCGAAAGGCGGTATCGATGGGGAATCGGGTGCGGCAGCGCCCAAGCACGCGTCGAAACGTGGCGCCACTTGCGCCGGACGTCGTAGCCACCGTCCTACTTTGAGCTTGCGTCGTTGCGTGTGGATTACCCAGTTCGGACAAAGAGATGTTTGACTAGTCCTTAGCGCCCGAGAACTACTAGTTTAAGGACTAGTAGCAGGTCCGTTTACTGCCACTTACAGGCCGTGGATCAGACTGCCATTTACGCAAGCACGTGTAGTGGGCTTGTGAGTTGTGACTGTATAACGATTTATATTGATCTGTCAAAATCTAACTCTTCGTTTTATCGTAAACGATCATGAATTATTTACTGCTGGTTAATTTGATGTAAGAAAAAAATATTATTTCAATTTATAATCTACGATCGTATACGAACAAACAAACATATTGAAAGTGTGCAGATAGACATGCATGCATACATAGCTATCGTCATATTTGTGAGGAAAGTATGTACGTACGGCACGCCACCAATCGCAGGTTCCAATCTATCTATGTGTGCAGTTGTGGCACGTACTGGCACGTACACGTACACAGTTGAAGTGTTCAAACGTCTTGCTCCGTGTGCCATTGGTGCTTGCCTAATGTCCCTCAAGTAGTAAATAAAATGTTAAAAATGATTAACACTTGGAAACATAGCTAGAGAGCATCACGCGCGGTACTGGTTAGATCTGCGTCCAATAAAATGTTAATATAATGATGCTTATTTGATGATAACTGCGTAGCGTATGTGTGTACGTACCAGCTAATAACCATACACTACGGTACTAGCATATAACAAAGTTACCCAGAACTAATATGGTCCATGGTCTAGGCCTCGTATATGTATATGTATATGTATATGTATACTCACAGCGAACAGAATCAGCTGGAGCTGGTAGAATCTAGGTAGTAGCTAGGGTTCTAGACCCCATATACTATTTGAATTCGGAATCAACAAGAAATAAAACGATATACTCACGGTTGAATAGTCGGACTCTCAGTGGATTAGCACAAGTGAGTTTGAAATTCTATATTGGTCTTTGTCAAGTAAGCTGTTAACAATCACAGTAATTAGCTTCTTGCGTACGTGTCTTTGCCAGTCGCCATCGTTACTGCTTATTAGAGGGGTGGCGAGATGATGTTTGCAGCAAGTTTTAAGTATGCGATTAGTGCCTGCATGTGCAGACAGTAAAACGACAATCTTGATAATCACAGGATTTTTAATTGAAGATCAACTGGTTTGCGTAATGGTTTGGCCCTTGTATGTCGTCGTTTTCTTGTTCTTGATTGACAACAACCTTGACGTATAGTTGCCGCAGCAAGGCATCAGGATCATATCATCGTATATTCATATTAGGTAACTAACAAGTTCGAACAAACGACCTTTTGCGTCTAGTCTTTGACTTTTCATTTAACTTTTTTTTTAAATCACTTTTCATTTAACTTTTACCAATGCAAATTGGTGAGAACATCTGCCGTTGCATAAAAGGGGAAAATTAGAGATATCTCAGTAAAGTGTATTCCTCTATTCCAAATTATAAGTCATTTTAATTTTCTTGGAGAATCAAAGCATCTCAAATTTGACCAAAATTACATAGAGAATTATAAAGATTTATGACATAAAAAATATATACTATAAAAATATAATTAATGAAAAGTATAGAGACTATATAATATGTGAAGGAGATGACATGGTAAACAAACATCAGCTTAGGTGATCGAAGGTAACAGAATATATGCGATGGAACTTAAGTATATGGCCAACAAAAGAAGTCACCACGTTCGTCGAGATGGTAAAAGAACTAATTACAAGGTTAATGAAAAAAGAACCTACACCCTTGGACCTTATGATAATACAATAGCTTAGATTAAACCAAAGTGTCTATGCGTAATACATTTGTGAGATTAATCAGAAAAAGAAAATAATATACGCTATTAGATTTTATAGTGATATAATAGCTTAGAATAAATCGAAGTGTCCATGTCTAATTTAATTAAAGATTAATTGAACAATAGAAAAGAACCTCCTTTGTTGGACTCTACGATGATCTAGCGGTTTAGATAAAACCAAATAGACCATGCCTAATATCATTATGAGAAGAGCTATGAGATTAACGAGAAAATATAAAAGAACCTATACCATTTGATTTTTCATGATCTAACGGCTTAGATTAAATCAAAGTGCTAGGTCCATGAGTGATACGGCAAGATTAATTGGGGAAAAAGGAAAAGATCTTACTCCATTGGATTTTTTCAATGACCTAACAATTTAGATTAACCAAAGATTATATGCTTAAGATAATTAATACATTGTAAATTTGAAATAATAAGTAAATTGAAAAATAACAATTTAGTTTTCATATGAGCTAAAAAGAAAAATACCTACATACAGGTTCCATATAAAACACAATGGCTAAAGGCAGTTTTAATAAAAACTGAAAATAAGTTGATAGTTTGTTACCAAATGAATGTAAAGAAAAAAAATACCTAAACAAGTAGTCCATATATATAGACTATCATTAGTAAATAGCTAAATTAAAAATTAAAATTTACAAAAAAAAAATCCATACGTTGGAACACGCACCTAAATAAAAAATTCATGTATTGCTAAGGTCAAAAAGATTATGTCTTCCACTCTCAAGGGCTAAGAACTACAGCATCGATCATATAAATCCATATTATATAGCTGTCTAGATGGAACAAATATAGAAAGAGATATCAGTATTATAGAATTCAACCACCATTCTAACTGGATTTTGCCATACAGTAGTATAAAACAAGGAAACGACATGAATGAATGCCAATGGAGGGATTGAACATATGCACAACAACTATCCAACATGGACGTCAATGTTTTCGCATGCCCATGCAATTAAAAATCACTCACGCGCGGTTATCTTTTCGCCGAGTAATTCCGGCCTTCTCGTGGATGGTGGTTGGTTCACCGGCCATGCTTTGTTTCCAAACTCTTCTACCTTTGAGAAAAACAATCATCGAGTAATTAATTTAGATCCACACACCACTTCAAATGTAGAAGTGGCTCCCTCTACTACACAAACTTTACTGGAGGCGAACGTTTTCGGTTTCCCGCGGCGGGCAAAGCCGTCCGCCGCGGCCTAAAGGCCACGGTAAATCGTGGTTTAACCGCGGCGGGCGGTGTAACGTGCCCGCTGCGGTAAATATACTTTTACCATGGCGGGCACGTTACACCTCCCGCCGCGGTAAATTATTTTACCGCGGCGGACAACTTTTGTGGCCCGACGCGGTTATGTTCATTAGCCGTGGTGGGCTTTATTATTTGCCCGCCTCGGTAAATTATTTCCTGAATTAAAAAAATACAGCAGGCATATAAATTACAGCAGGCATATAAATTCAAATTCAAATCAAATCCAGATTTCACAGATTAAACTTAAAAAGTATGCAGGCATTACACATGAGATAATATACATATATATATATATAAATTCACTTAGTCGTTCTTATCATCGTTAATTCATTACATTTACATATTAAAGTTGTTATACATGCGCTAAGATGTAATCCTGCGGACACATCATCGTGGGTCATTTCCTCAGCCTCTCGTACTCCGGTGAAATCGCTAGCGGGCTGTTCTCATTGAAGAACGTGCCCCCTTCAAGCACGCATTTGTCTAAGATAAACTTACATATGTCCGCATTTGTCTGCTTGAAGCTGTGTTGGATGCTCTGCACGTCTCTCGACCAGTTCAATCCATTCTTGAGCACCCTCCAACTGCTGCTGTACTACTTGCACACCCTCAGAAACTCACAGGCGTAGAAACCACATGTTTGTGATCCTACCGGTTGTTTGGCACACTGCATGATCGATACACAAGCATTACAACACAGGCATTAGAACGCATATGAACGGAAAGCACAATTAAACCTTTCAAATACTTACCGAAAAGCTGCGTCTGATTTTGATGCGGTTCTTATGCTTAGCCTTAAAATTCTCTGTTCTTCGATCATAGCATTCAGGATCCTTCATGTACTCCTTATAAGCGCTATACGAAATGTACTAGTATTAGGCATGGCATTAGAACGCATATGAGAAGACAGTTCAGTCACTTACACTTTGAGGTAATCTTCAAAGGTCTTGTACCCTTTTAAGTTTGGCACTGTGAACGAATCAAATACGCAGGCCCTGCCATCCTGAGGGTAGATGATAAATGCAACCCAGCGACCCTCGAGGCCTTGGCTGCGCCATTGAAACAAAATACAGGTTACGACGAGAAATAATAATTCTAGCTAGCTACCCACTTATCTCTACAGGCATGTCTTCAACTTACCCAAAGTGGTAGGCAGCTAGGATACACCCATGTCCCCTGATCTTCTTCATTGCTCCTAGTATGTACCTTGAAATGTTCAACTTCTCATTGTCCATCAGTTTCTTCCTGTGTGCCTCTCTCTGTCGCTTGGTCAAGTCTTTCATGGTTGGATGATTGTCATCTAGGTGGTAACCAATGATGATTCTTTGAGCAATATGCATTGGAGATAGATAGATAACATCAAGTTTTAGTTCCTTGGATATATAGGCCATCAACCTGCAAGGACAAGCCATCGTGGCATATATATGTAGTCTTGACCGATTCAAAGGCAGGTGATATGTGAAACTCGCAATTCATCACTTACATAGAGAACAAGGTGACTTGGGCGATGTCAAGGTCTTATTCCCGTAGTAGTCTGTACATGTCGTGGAAGTCCACGGGGAGTTCTACATCGTTGCCGGGCAAGTGGAAGTACTCCGCCACAACCTTGACTAGAAAACCATGCAGGCCAGCTTTTGCCGCTTCCATGTACCAGAGATGAAACCTCCTTGTCTCCCACCTTTCCTCGTCGATGAGTTGGGCCTTGGTTATCATGAACTTCCCATGCTCGTAATGGCCGGGGCAGTCATCCGATTCAGGAAATAGATGGAAAGGTGATCTCGGCCTGGGATAGAAATGTTAGTACCATATTATGGCAAAGAAAAGTTATTAGCAAATTATGCTCGCCGCTACCATACCTTTTGAACTCAAGTGAGTATGTGAGCTGCCCTTGGTCGCCTTTAGTCTTCGCCATGCGTGATGGGGGGAGAGTGGCTTGTGCTCGCAAATGGGCGTGGTGTCTTTGCCCTCGGTTCCTCCATGCCTCCCGGTCCTTTGCTCGTGCCCTTAGATAGACTGCCGAGAGGTGGAGGTGGACTTGTTGTTGGAGGAGGAGAACAAGGGTGAGTGCTTGTGCCTCCCGGTCCTTTGCTCGTGCCCTTAGACGAACTGCTGGGAGGTGGAGGTGGACTTGTTGTTGGAGGAGGAGAACGAGGGTGAGTGCTTGTGACTCCCGGTCCTTTGCTCATGCCCTTAGATGGACTGCCGAGAGGTGAAGGTGGACTTGTTGTTGGAGGAGGAGAACGAGGGTGAGGGCTTGTGCCTCGGGGTGAGTTCCTTCCCTTGTCATCCCCGCCATTGCCTTCATCATCGTCGTCGCCGTGATCCAGATCATCGGGGGGACAAGATCCGGCAATGGATGGTTGTGATGCTGGTGTCGCCGTCAGCGTAGAAGTCGACGTCGAGAGAATGATCTCTATGTCGTCCTTGTTCCATAGGACTTCGGAACCCAAGGTAGCTCCAAGGATCGTTACCCCTTCTGCAGTTGGATATTCCATTTCAAATTCTTCGTATTCGGTCGCATACCATGTAAGTATCACGGCAGCATAGTTGGCAGGGATCTGGTCTTGGTTGAAATCTTTGATATCTTCTTTGGGGTGCATGTAACCTCACCCATGGTCAACTTTTTCGCCCTACCGAACGGGATCGTGAGGTGGACGCGCATGGGTTCCCCGATGTCATCGACGAGGTGCCTTGGGCGATCCTCGATCATCGGTAGTGGTTGTCCTTGTGTCTGCCCTTGTGGAACTTGAGGCACGGCCACGCCAGCCTGGTGAAGCATATATGACCTCATCGACACCATATCTGGGTCATTGCTCGTGAAGGCTTCTTTTATGGACCGGCTGATCATTTTGGCCACGCCTTGATCATAGCCCTTCTGAAAGATGCCCTCCTTGTACCTCTGCCTTGACCAGTATGTGGCAGCGTCGGATTGCCATGACTCCACTAAGTTCCAGCTCATCTTCGACGACATGCCACGGACGCGGCCACGGTGCTCGGGGGTTCCCAGCACCAGGGTCAGCAAGTCCTAGCCCCTGCGAACCTCGAAGCTGTCCTTGGATTTAGCGCCCTCGATGAGAGCCCTCTCCACCTCCTCAAACTTGGGCTCATTAAACTTGCTCACGCCCTCCTTGAGCTTCTTCGGCTTGCGGGCATAGATGAAGTCCTTAGCCCTCAAGTCTATACCGTCGTACGGATCGGGAAGCCCGGCGGCAGCTCTAGCCCTTTCCTCCTCCCCACCATGGGGCCTCTTACCAGCAAACCCAGTCATGCCCAAGTGGTGGGGGTGTAGGTTCTTCTTCGCGAGTGCGCTAAACTTGGTGCTCTTTGCCTTTGCTTCTTCTATTGTTCTTTGTTTGCAGAACTCTTCCCAGTGATGTTCCTTCACCATAGTGTATTTGACACAGGGTGACTTGCCTAGCTTCAGGTAGTATCTGGTCAGCATGGACTTGAAGTTTCTAAAGGCTCTTCCTGCCACGTGCATGACCCACTCCCTGCACTTGTTCAGATCGGCGTCCTTGGGATAATGGAAGCTCCTCATCACCTCACCCCAGATATGTGTCTTGTAGTCGACCGGGACATTGTTCCACTCCTCCCAAGTGATCTCCACCTTGTCCTTGACTATACATGCCACACAGTTCTTTGAACTTGGCAAGGACCGTGGGTGGCGACAACGGGTTTCCCTCTGGTCCCACCTCATGGATCACATGGACTTCGTCGTGGGTTTCCCTCCGGTGCCTCCCGTGTTCCCCCCTTCTCAGCTTTGTCCTCTGACCCCTAGACTTGCCTGAAGTGGTTGGAGATGGAGCGGGGGGTTCTTTGTCCCTGACTTGTTCCTCCTCGAAATTCAATTCTCGAGGCACCATCGGCATCTGTTTAGGGTTTGGAGACCGCGCACTTTCAACTTCGTCGTCCCTCGGTTGGTAGGTCGGATCATCTTCGTCCTCTGTACGGCGTTTCTTTGTTGGGCTCGGGGTCATGGACACTTGGCTCTCGAGGCTAGTTGATGATGATGCACTAGGGGTAGGGTCGCGCCATTCGCTTATCGGTTCCTCCGCCATTAGAAAGCTACAATGAATACATATTTCAATTGTATAGACACAATTATAGAGTAGTAAAGTAGAGTAGTACTAGAGTAGTAAAGTAGTAGTAGTTGGCTCAGATTTGCCCCATTGTCATCACATCGCTTTTAAACTGGTTGCTTGTATCTGGTATACAAGCCATCCTAGTTTAGCGGAGGCATCGATCATCATCGCCCACGCCTCTCGCATAAAAGGGTTCACATCATTGCATATGCCTTTGCCTCGACTTAGAAGTGTGAAAAGAATCATCATTGCAAATACCAAACAAAAGCCATCAAGATAGTTTCAAAATTCATTTAAAGGGCTAAGTCCTTCGGCCATCAAGATAGAGTAGAAGACTAGAGGAGGTGAGAGTAGAGTAGAGTAGAGTAAGAGGAGTAGAGTAAGAGCTGTGTAGGCATCACAGGTAGCTGCAAGTTGAAAAAATCATAGTAGAGTGTAGGCAGTAGTACAATAATGTAGGCAGTAGTTGTAGAGCACATAGAGCAATAGAGTAGTATAGGCAGTGTATAGTAGTAGGCATAGTAGAGGAGTAGGCAGTAGAGGAGGAGGGAGTAGTAGTAGGCAGTAGTAGTAGTATACTAGTAGTAGTATACTACTAGAAAGTAGTAGGCCACTTGCGCGACATTGGTTGCTAGTACCCACGGGTCATCTTTGTAGCCGAAACTTTTGAGGTCCACGGTGGTTAGCCCATAACTGTCCACTGCAACCGCATTCGGTTTGACCCACTGGCAACGGAAGGCGGTTATCGTGAGGTTTTGGACGTAGTCAAGTTCCCATATTTCTTCGACTTGCCCATAGTATTGCCTCCTCGGCCCGTGGACTCTTCTTCGCCTCGTATCGAACACCACCACGTTCTGCGCCGAGCTCTTCTTGTCCTTGTCTTTCATGTGGAACACAGTAGCCCCCGGACGTCATACCCTTGCCACGTGGTGATTTGGTTTGGATGGGCCTAACACAAGCCTCTTAACGGTCTCCGTATCTTCATCGGGGCATCCTTCAAGGGGTATGTGTTGCTCTTTGAGCCACTCTATGAAATTGCTCTTGTGATGGTTACGGACCCATGCCTCCGTCTTGTTGCCCGTCATTAGCGGCGCGGATCTCTTCAGTGCTTTTCAATGTATTTCTCCATGCTCACTAAGCGATGAAGGATGTTGTAATGAGCTTCTTGCACCGTTCGGTTTGCCACATCGGTGGTGCGTTTTTTCACACTGTGCACCCCATCCATCGAGGTTTTGCCTTCGTGGTGATGGATGAGCAGCCCAATCACCCTCCCATCTCTTATGTACCTCATACACCAGTTCACGGCCTCCTCCGTTGTGTATGTCTCGATCATAGAGCCCTCTGGGTAAGCACGGTTATGGACGTATCTGTTGAGGGTGGACATGAACCGCTCATACGTCCACATCTGGTGTAGGTACACGAGGCCCAGTTGATGGATCTGATCAACCATATGCATCATTAGGTGTGGCATAATATCAAAGTAAGATGGTGGAAAGCACATCTCGAGCTAGCAAAGGGTCTTCGCGATGAACTCCTTCAGGACAGTCAGCTCAGCCTTATCAATGACCTTTTGGGTGATGCGGTTAAAGAAGTATGGCATCCATGTGATGACCATCTTCACGTACTCTGGACGGATAGCCCTAATTGCAATTGGTAGGAACACCATCAGCATGACGTGGCAGTCGTGTGAGTTGTAGCCGGTCATTATGAGGTCTTTCATGGAGACTAGGCTCTTGATGTTGGAAGAGAAACCAGTCGGCACCTTGATACCCCTAAGCAACTTAAGAAAAGCCATCCTCTCGTCTTGCATTAGGTTGCAGGCCGCACCCGGGATATCGACTTTACCGTTCTGAGGCGGTCCCGGGTGAAGGTCCGGCCTGATGCCCAGATTGATAAGATCCGTCCGTGACTTGATACCATCCTTTGTCTTGCTCTTGATGTCCAGCGGAGACACCGATCGTGCTTTCAAGACATTTTCTCCAGTGCATGCGATCGATGGCATGGGGTGTATTCGGTGTTTTCCAATACGGCAGTACTTGAAGAAAATTGACTTCTTCTTGAAAGGAATGGCGGGGACTTCCTCCACTTTGGTCCGCTTTTCGCTTCCTTGTCTACTTGGGCCCCTCTTCATGGTTTCTTCTTTCCAAACTCCACACGATCCATGTCCTTGACCATCTCATACACCTTTGTCCCCCAACTAGTCTGCGTCGGTTGATCACGCTGCGGCTCGTCCTGATTGTCAAAGTATTTGTTCATAATACTTCTTCTATACCTATGATTTTTGGCGAGGAACCGTCTGTGCCTCATTTACACCATCTTATTGGATCCCTTAAGGTAAGTGTAGCAGGTCCCGTCGATGCAAATTATGCAGCCGGTCTTCCCTTTGATCTGCCCCGACAGTGAGAAGAGACCGGGGTAATCGGTGATGGTGACAAAGATGATTGTTTTTTGTGTGAACTTCTCCTTGCGGGATGCATCCACCATCTAGACCCCAACATCAAATAGTATCTTCATTTCCTCCATGAACGGCTCCAGGAACACATCTATATCGTTGTCGGGTTGCTTTGGTCCGGAGATAAGCATGGTCAGCATAAGGTACCTACGCTTCTGACATAGATGGGGAGGTAGGTTGTACATGGTGAGCATGATGGGGCAAGTGCTGTGCGAGCTGCTAAGCTCACCGAACGGGTTCGTCCCGTCGGTACTCAGCGCGAACCTAACATGCCTGGGCTCCTTGCCAAACTCCGGGTAGGCCTCATCGAAATCCTTCCACTGCTTGCCATCGGATGGGTGCCATAGCTTGCCATCGTCTTTCAGGCGGTCAGCTGATGCATGCAAGGACATGAGCTTGGCATCGTCCGGGTTCCCGAATATTGCACGTAGGCGATTGGTCATGGGCAGGTACCACACCGACAGTGCTGGACTTTTTCTGTGCGTGTAACCCTCTTCTTCATCGTCCTGTTGAGCCGAGATCTATTTGGCCGCACTACTCTTCTTTGCCCCCTTCTTGTTCTTCTTCCGACCACCCCGCAAGCCTCCCTCATCTTCTGCATCCACGCGACAACCATCATTTTTCTTGTACCGACTAAAGCCGCAGTGCGGACAACTCGTCAAATTCTCATACAAATTGCCCCGATACAGGATGCAGTGGTTAGGGCATGCATCAAACTTTCTAAGCTTCATCGCCACTGGCCGGATCAGCTTCTTGGCCCGATAAGTATTGGCGGGCACCTTGTTAGCCGTTGGGTACGTGGTGGCAAGGTAGCTTAACAACTCATTGAAGCTAGTGTCAGACCAACCATGACGAGCCTTCAACATCAACAAATGGAGGTTAAAACGGAGCGTCGTGCACTCCTTCGGACAATCGCCGCCGTCCTTATAGAGAGGATCAAACTTCAACTCTCTGAAATTCTCCAACCACTTTGGGCAACCCAACACAACGTCGTCTTCATCAAAGTGTTTGACTAGATCTTCAACAAGTTGCACATCCTCGGGTTGGCTCACAGTATCCTGACCATCCCCACCGTCGCCGGCTTCGTCGGCCATGTCTTGCATTAGATCATCCACCGTGATGTAATCACGACAACTGTTGTCACTGTCGGCTAGCGCAGCTGCTGCTGAAGATGATGAGGAGCCGGATGCTCCTAAAGGATCTTTATTCACCGATGGTGCTGTCGTCGTCGGCGTCGAAGAGCTCACTCCAGATGCACCGCCACCCGCACCAACTCTTTTGCCGTGAAATGTCCAGACTGTGTAGCCCTCGACGAAACCATACATGATCAAATGAGTTTGCACCTCACTGTCTCGGTGGGCTTTCAGGTTCTTGCAACGAGAACATGGACATATGGTTGTCATCCGCTTCAGTCTCTCACGGTGAGCTTTACCAGCAGCAATAAACTTCCTTAATTCAAAGAGGTACCGCGGATCATTCACTCTATCGATCCGGTACATCCATTCTGACCTATCCATCATACCTGCGAACATTATCCGTCACAATCAACATTAAATAAAGAAAAATTAGGAGAAATTGATGATTTTTACGTCCAAAATCATGAAAAAGAGAGGAAATGACGATGTAAAAAATGAAGCATGCATCTATGATGAATCTAAAGTTAAAGAAATACATAACATCATTTTTTCCATTAAAATTGATCTAGGTCTAGATCTAGATCTAGAGAGAACTCTAGGTAATGGAAATAGAGAGAGAGGATGGAAGAAGAGAGGGAGAGCCTTTATGAACCTCTTATGATGTCCTCCTCCCTCAAATCCAAGCCCTTCAACTCAAATCAAAATTTTTCTCAAATTTTAGGGCAAAGCCTTCCCCCATGAGTTTGAGAGAGGAAGACCCGTGGAGAAGACGAAGGGGTGGTGCTGTGTATTTGTACAGGCTTTACCGTGGCGGGCAAGATAAAGCGCCCACCTCGGTAAATCAACTCTTTACCGCGACGGGCAGTTTAAAGAGCCCGCCACGGTAAATCATATTAACCGCGGCGGGCGATTCATACCGCCGTGGTAAATAACGATTTACTGCGACGGACAAGTAAGGTGGCCCGCCGCGGTAAACCATTTTCCCGCAGCGGGCGCCTCGGTGGCCGGCCTCGCTGGTCGGCCACCGGTTAACCGTGGCGGGCAAAAGAGGTGCCCGCCACGGAGCCTATTTTGGCCACGCTGCGCAAAATGATTCTTGTAGTAGTGTCCAACAGACAAGAACAGCAGCTTTATGATGAATCAGGCAATATCTTAGGGCAAAAAAGTTATCTACGAGTCCAAAATAGATATATATGGTGATCTAAAAATTATTTGCATGAGCCATGTTACTAGCTCAGAATGATTACTCGTCAGTCCTCACAGAGAGAAATGGAACCGTCCTGGTCCAAACTGGCACTAGCAGGAAATATCTAATGCAGATGCAGATGCAGCAGCAGTCCAAAACAGCCGTCACGAGTACAAATCTTAAGACCTAAAGGCGCCGTCGTCATACATATAACCACACACACTAGCGAAACGGAGGCAGGAAGACTGATTAACTACTTAGTAGAGAATAATACTTTGCGAGCAAGACTCTTTGTTATCATCTCTGATTGCATCGAATACTAAACCGTGCAGGAAATATCTTCTCCAAGCTCCAGGCCAAAGAAATAGAGACACAGCCACTCAGGGTTTGGTGGTCGTCAGTCGTCACTGCCTGCAGAATATATTCGGCAGCTAATCAGCGGCTCCGATGAAACTTCAGGCAGATAAAACAGGAACCGGTCTCTCTTATTTGTCCTGGGCTTTTAGCTGATGATTAAGAGCAGATGATCTATTCGTTTTTTTTAAAAAAAAAGAGAGCAGATGTGATCTACGCTAGATATCGATTCCTTTCGTCCTCGAGCCGGAAGGCGGAAGCAGAAAAGATGTAGGATATAAGATCAGCATTATCATATCTCATGGACCTTGACTTTGCTTCGACGGCACATGTACGATTGCTCAACACTAATTGTGCAATCATACAAAATGGTAAGGAAATGCGACATCTCACGATGAGGTTTCTCTTTACCTACCGAGGAGAAGATTGACAAGTATATACTCCGTTGGTAGTTCCCGGTATATATGGCCTCGGTCCTCGCCTCCTCGGAGGCTCAGCCGAAAACTTGACAATTTTACTTTTTTTTTTCACGATCGTGTCTTGGCATGTATATTTCATTAAACGAGATGAGGGGAAAATACATAAAACAATTACACAAAGGTTGGTAATCGCTTGGTTACCAACGGCCGGAATAGCAAAGAGGAAACCCGGAGGGCCTATCAAGGGGGTAAAAAGTCACTGACAATTTTACTCAAATGTTCAGAATTCGGAAAGCATATATGATATATAATTATATATGAATGACTACAATGAGCGCCAGCCTCATCTCTTAAGGTTTTGAATTTCGAAACACTTGCTCACGAGCCACTACGCAGGGGCAGCTAATGTGCTAAATTTACAAGAGATTTTCATGAAAACTACTCTACTTCATTTTCACATGATAAGTTGGTCAACTTGCCCAGTAACCAATCCGGATCTTTCAAAAAAAAAAGTTGGACAACTAGTTCGAGAAAATTGTCCAAATAAGTTTTTAGAACAATTCGTTCAATTAACTTTAGTACAATTTTTTCAACTAAATCTCATGCCTTTTCATGTGGATTGTGCCAATTAAAGAAAAAAAAAATCAGCCATGGAACACAAGGTGAAACAGCAATACTGGCGACTAGGAGTACTACGACAGCGACACTTGTACGATGATGAACTCGTCACCCCACAGGGCTTCGAGCTCCGTGCTCTAACTTGCTGGAGACCCCACAGAAGCCAGCCTAGCGAGTGCTGTGATCAGTTTCCTAGCTAGCCGGCGATTCAACCTGCAGCACGAGGGCATGGAGATCCACTGGACCCAAAAGTCCCAAGCAAAGAGATAGGGACCAGATTGTGCCGTTCTAATAAAGCAGGCCCTTGAGGCTGGTTCCATCGAATCGGAGCCCACGATGCAATACGAAAACCTCGTCTCCATTACATACAGGGTCCATGGAAGCCTCCCAGGAAAGGCCCGTGGTGGGTTCCTTGCAGAAGTAAAGGCCCATGGAGAACTATTTTTCGAGCAAAAGTGTTAAGCAAGAGTCCGGAACTCTGAATCTTGACGTTGTCTCTAGTGTAGTCCTGTAGGAGCTAAAAGTAGGATGCTGTAAGAATGTAAGATGCATATAAATCCATTCTTCTTTGTGATTATGAGGATGTAACAAGACGCACATAAAAGTGCTTCTTTTGCGCTAGCAATCCATACGAAACACTCCTCCCTCTTGATCATAAATGCCACACTTATATATGATGAAATGTATTTCACGAGAATATATATACTACTTATTGTTATTGACAAGTTATGTGGTTAGCGTTTATGAGTGGGAGTATTTTTTGGCCTGCGGGCGTAGCAGACCCACAGTCCGTCTACAGAGCCTGCGCCAATTCCTTTTCTACGTGCTATACACCCTGTTCACTTGATTGTTTATATGGCTTATAAGTCGGCTGATGTTGTTTTGTTGTGAGAGAAAAACTCATGGCTGATAAGCATAGCTGATACGATCAAGCGAACATGATGACAGACTGCTAGTGTATCGTTTGTTAGACTTTTACCTGAAGTCCCGCTCAGGAGGAGTCGAAAGACAGCGGCCTTCACGGCCATGCAAATCTCGAAACAAACCGACAGGAAGTCTGCGAAACAACAAGCGCCACAGTATCATGCAACTTTTGGGCGCCAAGAATGACACAGTAGAACTCAACTGCGCCGAACCGTGGTCGGCATTCAGCGAAGGCCGAAGGCTCATCCCCTGCTGCGCTTCCCCAGTGGTGTCACTTCACTTGGGCGGCGGGGTGGGGGGTCCGGTCCACGCACGACGCGCCGAGTCGCTGCCCCTCACCAACCTGCCAACATCCACTAATCACGACGACCGAAACCTGTGGACTTTGGACGACACGTACATCTCTGATGCGGCTGCTGGAATCGACCTCCCTATGACCTGAGCCACCACATATAAGGCTAAAGCCTACAGCTATAGCTAACCAACGAACACACCTAGAGCTAGCCTAGGATCCTGCCGACCCTCCGGTCCCTCGTGCAGTTTTCTCGTTTGTCGCGGCCCGCTCCGTGTCCGTGATGAGCCGTGAGCAGCCGAGTAGCACGCACAATCATGGTCTTGTTTAGGTTGCAAGTTTTTTTATTTTCTCTTTATTATATTAAATCTTTGGACACATGTATGGAGTATTAAATATAGATAAAAAATAACTAATTACATAGTTTGATTGTAAATTACGAGACGAATTTTTTAAACCTAGTTAGATCATGATTGGACAATAATTGTCAAATACAAACGAAGTGTTACAGTGCCAAATACTGATTTCTAATCCCAATCTAAAAGGCGATATAACTCACAACAAATTAAGATAAGCGCGACTTAAGGCTCGAAACTACACCCGCGAACAGGCCGAATGATTGAGCACACACACGCAACTGTTCAATCGTCTCGGCTCTAGAGTCACATCGACCAACGTGGTCCGCACAACTCAATGCATGCGAGGTACAGTACTCCTACTTATTAACTCCAAAATTCCGCGAACAGGCTGAACATGATTTTGAGCACACGTGAAGCATTAAACTAAAAAAATCATCTCGGCTCTAGAGTCACATGAATCCAACGTGGTCCGACAATATTTACCAAATAACTCACTATGCATCGCGGGTTGAAATTATCTTCAATCTAAACAAGGCCCTACTTAGATACTGGGATTGGAGTACAGCAAACTCAGTAATTTTCGCGTCGCTAGAACTCTAGAAGTAAGAGGCCGAAGGCGAAATCGTGCTGGTGCCTGTACTCAACGCCTTCGTGATCAGAAAATGAGCCGGAATACTCTGCAAAGCACTGCTGTTGGTTCAGATGTATCTCTGCACGGCAAAAGCTGGCCCGGAACTAATGAAACGGGCTCCACCCTGTTTTAGAAATCGACAAACTTTACTAGCACTAACAAACCAGCGCATGCAAGTCGTACCGATCCGCCGGGCATGCTTCACAGTGAAATATACTTACCGCGTCAGGTAGCGCAGCTTGCCGGCAATCCCCGCTCCGATTGACGGCAGAAGCCTTGCCGTTGCCGGGCTAGGTGCCTACCCGCGTCATGCATCACAAGTCTTGTCTCGCAGTGAGAACAGACTCTGGCGAACGGGAAATAGGGTTTCCATCGATCGACCATCCAACATGCTGTACTACGTACGCGCCGTGCATCCCCGTGAACAGGGGATGTGGGGAAAGTGACCAGCGAGCACGGAGCGAAGCGCCAGAAACCTGATTGTCGTGGTGTCCGTCCCTGCGGACGGACCATCCTAACACAACAGTCAGCAGTGTAGTAGTGATCCAACAGTTGGTGGTGGCCAGCACGCAATAGTAGTAGTACAACGCAAAAGTGTTGCCAGGACAATCGTTCACTTTCAGACTGACACGGTAGCTAGTAGTGGTCTCAGAGTTCGTTTTCGTGCGTGTCACTTTCAGATATCTTTTCTTCGTACGCACCAAAAGTTGCGCCAACGTATCTGCTTTGTAAGAGCAGCATATATATACACGAAAAAAAGGTTCCTAAAGAACGCGTATATATATGAAAAAGGACGGGCCGGCCGCAGCAAGCAACGGGAGACGGCCCAAAATTCAACCGACTACACTGCAGATCCGTGACACCGTGACATGGGCACTAACGGCATTGTGCCAAAGCCCGCGACGTCGGCAACTGGCAACCGGACATGGGCAACCTGCCCGCCCGCTCGCCAGCGGCGCGCCACCGTCGATCCCCTATCTGGGTTCTGCCCATCTACGCCCCACGCGGCCCTATCAGTTTTCACTCGCGATGGTGCAGTGCAGGGCAAAGCGGCGGTTGTGGAGTGGCTTTCCGGGCCCTAAACGCACTGACATGGACGGGCACAGGCACAGGACACGGTTGGGATGGAGGAAGATCCCTGGCACAATGCATGCATGGATGGATCGACACATAATGTTCGGCCATGAAGCTTGAGAAATGGGAGTGGAGCTCGTGAGTTTGCTGAACGTTAGTGCGTACGTCTTCTGTTTCTGCTCCACTGCTCGCCTTTTCTGAATTTGTGGACGTGTTAAGGAGTTGTTGGTCCGTATCCACACATTCCACATGCAAACTATCAAGCGTGGGTGTGCTTTCGAAACGGAATGCGTGTTCTAGTTCTAGAAATGTCTTTGTAGATACAGATGGCTGGCCGGGGGTAGCTGGTTGGCTAGCTCCATGGCAGATCAGGTCGAGCGCATGCGTGAGGCATCCGCCACCTCATACAAAATGTGTACGGTCCACGGCTACATGCTGCCTGGCTATCAACAGGTGGAAATCATCGGGTCCGAACGAGACCTGATGCTCGTGCCGAACACCCCCTTCCTCTCCCCTGCTCCCTTCCTCGCGCAATGTTTTTCTTCCTCGCGGCCCACAGCGTGACGTGGCCCAATGATCCACCACCGCCGCACCGCTGCTCCCTCGTCTCCATCTACGGCGGCTCACTCCCGCACGCTTCGAATGGAGGGGCTCGGGGGAGGCAGGGAAGCCAGGCGGTGGAGATGGTGTCCGGACGGTTAGGGGCCCTGGCAATGGCCGAGCCAGGTTGGGGCGGTGGCGGGGGCGTCGCGGCGGCTCACCGACGAGCATGGCCATGGCGGCGGCGGGAGTGGAGGGCAGGGAGGGGAAGGAGGAGGCCGCCGTCGGCGCGGTGGGGGCTGGGCGGGGGCAGCGCGTGCGAGGCAGGGGAGGAAGGGCACGTGGAGGCGAGGGAGAACAAGAACATTACCCCGCCGGCGCGTGAATCAGGTTCGAACACCCGGACCTAGCAGCCCCCATCAAGAGGTATCAAGATGAGGCGAATCCTTTTTTAAAAAAAATATGGTGGAAAATGTTCAACTGCGTCTTATAAAAGTTTATAAATATAGATAAACTTAAATATGGATAAACTGAAGTAATAAATGGTTGAAGTGTAATTTTGTAAACCATGTCATGTTCAATTGCGTCTTATAAAAGAGAATGAATGGAGTACTATCCACTGAGACTAGCCTTAATAAAAGAACTACTTACATTATAGAATAGAGTAATAATAGTTAAAAAGTTGTAAGACACCATGCATTTTATTTAGGGGACTACAATAGGCCCTAGACTTTCTATGAACTTTGTCCTCCCTATCTTCTCAAAATCCACAAAGCTCTATCAGGCTTTTAGGGTTAACATAGGGATTTACTTGAGTCTAATTTAGACCTTGTTCGGTTTGGTGGGTTGAGGGGATTAAATTCCCTACAGATCAAAATAGCATCAATCCCGTTTTGATCTTGTTCAGTTAATCCCTCTCAATTCAATTGGTTTAAGGATTCACGAAACAAGTCCTTAATGTTCTTGGCAAAGGAATTAATCAGGTCTTTAGAGAAATCTCAACAGCAGGATGGCTTGGTGGTGACAGAAAAACGCGCTGGTGGGATGATGCTGAGGCAGAGGAGCGATAGCCTGGTGCAGCAGGGTTGTAAGCATCAGACAGTGGCATGCGCATGTCGGGTGGCGGTACAGTGGGTGCAGGATCGTCACGAGCATGAATGACCATGCTATAATCGGAGAATCGAAGGGCCAACATTGAGTAGAGGCTATAGAGGGTAAAAAAGTTGTTACCCGAGTGGCCATAGTTTCTTTTGTGTATACATATAGAAATACTTCCCAAATCAAAAGGCATTGAAGTTACGTATGGTGATTTATATCACCTATCTGTGTATTATTATCAGATCGATCTCTGTAATGTAAAGATGCATTAGTGGTTGAGACTGCAGAGAGTTCAACAAGTATTGATAACGTATCACAACGTTAACGCCATCGTGATGTACACGCACGTGCAAATCGTCTTCTACGAAGTCCGAGCACCGTGGGCACATCTGTTGCATGCATGTGACGACTGACGATCAGTCTGCACTCTTCAGTGCCGATTTTTCTCAATGATGGACACCCATCCGTACTTGCAGTGGACCGTATATATGTGCTAGTACTGTACTCAATCGTCATTCTTTTTTTTTCTTCTGATTCACGGGCGGGCTAAACCCTAAAGCCTGTACATACTACTCCTACTGCGTAGCTCGTGGTCATGGACCAGAACAGAGCCACTATCAGTACATATGCTTAAAGACCTGCCAAAATTTTGGGTCCGATCTCGTGTAGAGTCTACGTCTAGCGGTCTAGGACCCGAGGTGTGTTCGGTTTATCCCATATTTGGTTTGTTTTTTTAGCTGGAATAATTTTTTTTTCTCTCACAACAATTCAGCTAAAACAGTGTTTTCATTCAGTTTCAGTCAAGATTCAGCAAGCCGAACGAGGCCCAAGTTAAAGGCCCTGTTGAGCGCTAGCCGCTGCTGGACGTAGCAGTAGTACTCCATGCATCACCTTGGCGCCAGTAACCACGGCGCCGAGCTGCCTGCCAAATCATCGTCACGTCAGCGTCGAGCCCAAGAGCTCGGCGCCAGCAACGATGGCGCCGAGCAGTGTAACCTCGGCGCCAGCGACGATGGCGTCGAGTAAGGGTCCATATTTTAAAATCTTACCTTAGGAGCATATTTGTGAATTTTTTTAAAAAAAAAAGGCTAAAATATAAAAAAATCGGCAGCGCCGAATCCGTACCGCTGCTGTGTCGCTGCTCGCTGGCCGTGGCCGATCCATCGGTAGGCGTACGGGTACGGCACGAGCCCATGCCAATATGCCATGCCGGGTGAATGGAGGATGATCTGATCGTGCGGCGGCGTGGGGAGGAGGTTTCGGGATCGGGCGCATGCGCCATGCGCGGATCTGGAATTATTGGCAGAACTGGTGGCCGGCCGAATGGCAGATGGATCCGTCGTCCGTCCGTCCGTCCGTTGTTTTCTGGCCACCTTTTATGAGCGCGGTACGTGATCCTTGATGGTACAATAATTTGGAGGCGCTCCGATCCGCCCCCGGCCGGCCTAGCGACTAGCCAGTAGTGGCTGTGGGCTGTGCCGTTGCAGTGCTCCTTCGGTCCTTCCTTCCTCGATGACGTACTGTACGTACCAGGTTCCGTAACTGGGCAGCATCACGGAGTAGTAGCTGAGTGGCAGTGCTAGTGACCGGTCAGTGTGCATCGACCAGATAGCCACGGAAAGGTCAGAGCCACAGCGGTTGCTATGGCGAAAAGAAGCACCGACGGTGTGCCCACGCACAGGGCCCTTGAAGCCTAGGGCCCAATCCCAGGTACGTAAGCTATAGTTGGCCTATAAGAAATAACAAGCGCGTAAGAAAGAGTCCGTCGATTTCCCTTCCGTCGCAGCCGCTCTCCTTCTGTGTCATCGCTGCGCCTTCGCTCCGCCGTCCGGCATCGCCGTCGCCGATCTGGCTACTCCATTCGCTCGCTTCGTAACTCCATTCCCAACCGACACTACGACTCTACGAGACGTCCAGACGTGTTCAGGTAAAGTGCCATGCCCAATTGCCCCTGTTCCCTTAGTCCCTTTGTTGATTGTTTAATCAATGTTTAATTTGTCTAATCGCCTTTGCCCCTTGTAGTTATTCTTTAGAATAGAATATATAAGACTCATATTCTAATTTGGGATTGGGGAATCCCTAACAGTGCAAGGCAGTGAATAATTATTATCCTTGTTCTCCACTTGTCTCTCGCAAAAAAAAATACTTGGTACTTTACTAACACTCATTTTTATTTTAACGTTAAAATGAATCTAGTATTATTTCTAAATTTCCAGTGTCCTCGTGTTGCCAAAAGGCATGCATTGATATAGAAGTGAAAAAAGAAAAAAAAATAGAGATGGATAGAATTTTTATGCATATTATTATAATTAAAATGAAGGCCCATCTTCCGAGCTTCGCTCCATGACTATAAATTGACATGACCGGGCCTGCACGCAATAGTATTTCTCACTGATTAAGCTTCGTTTTGGGTACCATCATTGCGAACCCAAGCATTCAGCCAATCGAAAATACATCTATATCCATACCTAAAATTAAAATAAAAAAAATCCTTTTATGTTCTAGTCCATCACATTCTTTCTTGGTTCGTTTGTCTCTCCGAATCCTCCTAATTTTAAGAGTAGTAGCGATAACAGTTGTAGTTGATTTACTGTCGCGTCTGTGTTATGAGCACATGAGCTACGATTATATGAGTTAGAACAGTACGTGTCTAGCCACGGTACAAGTTTGATTCTAAAAGCATCTCCCCGTAAGAGTCAGATGCAAACTCTTATATCTCAACTTATCCTACACGCCCCACATGTAAAGTGTTATTTGTTCTATGTATTCTCTCTGATGTTATCTATAAAAAGAGAGAGATAGAGAGTGATGTGTGTGTGTTATTTTTGCATAGGTGTATGTTTTCTACTCATGCTAGCTTAAAGGTTTTTTGGCCTCTCTTTTATCCACGTGGCATCTAATACTAGCTTATTAGAGCTGACCATTGAAGATGTCCTATAATGTATTGGAATAGATAAAGTAAGTGCATGTTTTGTTGCAACGTATGGTACGTATATGTTTGCTAGCAATACTAATAGACAACACCTCATGCACATAGACCTAATAAGGACTTGATTAGCTGTCAAAACACGTGTCATATTTTTTTAAAAAATTTTATGATTTGACTTTCTTCGGGGTTCTCTATGTTGATAGTTATGTCCCTTGTGACTCCACAAAATAGAAGATTTGTGGCTCTCTGTTATGATCTAATTTGGTTGGCTTTAGTTTGTGCCACCCTTTCCCTGAACTATTTTCCTTTGCTAAGGGATGTTTGGGACTGCTCCACAACAGCTTCATAAAAAAACTGAAGTTTGTGGAGCACCTATTTAGGTGCTCTCACAACTTCAACTTTTTTTTCTTGGAGCTGAATCTATTTAACTAAAAATGTGGAGTGGAGCAATCCCAAACACGTCTTAAGACCAAAACGTTGTCGTCGTGGAAAGCTGCCTTTGCACAATAGTTTTATAGCCTATTTCATTTGCCCCCTATTTTACTCATGCATGCTTATGATATGTTCTTTGAAGAACTTGATGAACATATATATTAGCGATTACAACTTATCGAAACAATGGTGATGCTAGAGCAAATTAGACAGGATTTCACTTGTCCTGTACTAGGTGTATAATAAACATGTGTCATAAAGTGGTGCATATGCGGCGAAATTTTAGCTAAAATTACTGTTTTTACATTTTTGAGGTGGTGCATTTGCACCCCTAAATATAGTACACCGTCGCCCTTGTCTCAAAGGTGCAGCGAAGAGATGTTTGGACTTCTCCTAATTAAAGCTTATTGATCGATTGATGAAAGGACGCAAAGAATTAAACACATCATGCTTAGAATTAAATACGGAGCTTCCATGCTACGGACGCAAAGAAATCAAACACATCATGCTTAGTACTTGGATTTGGGAAACTTCTCAAAGGTGCAGTGGAAAAGCTCTAACACATCTTTTGGCTTTTGTTGAAAGGTTAGACTAAATACCAGTGAGCTGTTGAGGAGGAAAAATATGGACCTTCCAAGCTACAGCAGTATTCTTTGTTCAAATTTCAACGAGACACTTGAGCACCTCTTTCTCTACTATTGTTATACTCCCTACATTCCAAATTATATATAGGCCATTCCAACTTTCTTAGAGAGTCAAAGCATATCAAGTTTGACTAAAATTATAGAGAGAATTATAAAGATTTATGATATCAAATAGGTATAATATGAAAAAATAATTAATGAAGAATCTAATGATACTTATTTGGTATCATAAATATTATTCTTGTATTGTATAAATTTAGTCAAACTTGAGATGTTTTGACTCTCCCAAAAAGTTAGAATAACTTATAATTTGCGATGGAAGGAGTATTTTTCACAAAAGGCCGTTGGAGCTCTATTGATTTGCGAGATGATTTGTACCGTTTTGAGGTGCTTGCATGCCCTTCAAGTTACAATTGGCAGGGCCTTTTTCCACTTAGATTACCATTATAAGATTTCAGAAGATATGTCAACCTAAACCCTGAAATGGCCACATCTTTAATCACAATCACAAATGCTATTCAGTTCAAACCTGCAGAAAGGACACCTTAAAAAAACTCATTTATATTAAACCATTAAAAGCAGAGTACCGAGATCAGGGATAGAAATGCCTAAATACATACATGGAAGTAGACAAATTACAACATGACCTAAGACCAACTGCTCTCTTAAGGAAAGCACATCTGAAGACAATACAAATTTGAGTAATATCACCAAAATCAAATCTCACAAAAGGCTCGGAGAGTCTTCATGATGTCCCATTAGGAACACAACAACGAACACTATTGTTGGACAGTGGTGACAAAGACGCCTTCATTCATGAGTTTTTGCAGTGGATCACTGGTTATCCATCGCGTTAAGAAGAAATATTTTTCACAGATTTTGGAATTTCTGGATTCTCTTATGTAATTTTATTTCCTTTCGAAGTACAAGGATAAGCGCATGTATCGTATTCGTACCCGTATGCGCAGTTGAGTTTGATCGATCTGTATGTAAGCGATTGCTGCAATGCAGCCCATGTATGAATATTCTGTTCGTATGTACGTACGCACGCACGCAACCCATCCCAATAAAGGCAATAATAGAAGAGCAGAATTAAGCCAAGGATCGAGGCAGGCATGTCGAGCTAGCTCCGTCACGATTCACGCCACCAACCGGGCGCGTGCCATGTTCTTCCCAGATCCCTTTCGTACGTGTGCCGGCGGCCGGCTGGCCAGGCCACTGGCCTAAATGGTCCAACTAATCCCTAGCTTAGCGAACGCGTGTCCTACTGTCCCTGTCACATATCTGAACTCTTATAGCCCACAGGCCACAGCTTTGGCTTTGCCACACCATCTTCAGCTAAACCCCTGCCCGTTGATCTTTCCCTTTGGTTTGGTTTACACATGCACCCGGTTGGTGAAACCGGCAGGAGGCAGGCAGGCAGCTGGTGCGCGGGTGGCCTAGCTCTAGCTAAGCTAAAGCCCCCTTTGGCACGGCTCATCCAAAACGGCTTCACCGGTGAAGCCAAAGCCGGTAAAGCCAGAAAAACTGACTCCCGACTTCTAGTTTATTTTAACCCTGGCTTACAAAACGGCTTCACGCTACAGTGCCTCGATTTACGTAAAATAGATGAAGCCGAAGCTGACATAAACCGTGCCAAAATGCCCTAACTAGCAACCGAGCGCAGGACGTACGGCGAGCGATTGATAAAAGCATAGCGGTACGAGCAAGCGCGTTCTTGGCCAGCAGCAACGTGACAACGTCACCACCGTCGGGGGGCTCCGATCCCTGGCGCGTGACCGCGCGTGACCCGGCCGGCTCGAGAGGGCGCCATGAGATCGACCTCGACCGGCTGCCGGCCGGCCAGGCGGCCAGCCGCACGCCGGCACATGATGTAGATGTAGTAGCCCTTGTCCATCGAGCGATCACGCCGCGCGCGCGAGTGCACGGATCGATCGGCAGGAACCAGGAAACCGCGCGCGCGCGCGGCGGCAAAGCGGCATGTTCGTGGTTTCTCTGCACAAGAGCGAACAACGCCGCCGGCACATCGCGGGTGCCTGCCTAACCAACGTTCTGCTGGGGGGGGGGAGGGAGGGTGAGGCCCATGATTTGGTCGGGCAAACGACGAGAACATCGATTACCAAGCGATCGAAGTGACCGGCCGGCCTCTCTCTATCCCCCACAGTGGAGGGTGCCTGTGTTCAGTGTTCTGCATGGTGCAATATGCTTCCCTACAGTATAGAGCATGGTGCATCATGCATGGTCCCGAGCGAGCGAGATTCGTGTCGTTAAATACGCGCTTTGCTTGGTCTTGTGTATGTAAAATATTAGCGGCGAATTGTCCATACGCCACAAGCGGTCAATTGTGGCGATCGCTGTCACCTACGGCGGAGGCTTCACCGGTTCACCCTCTACCGCTGTAATTTACTTCGTCAATCAAAAAGACAAAAACAAAGCATCATGCACAGTCAAAAAAATTGTCTTTTGGTCAGATTTTTCTTAATACCATGCTGGCCGAGATGCATCGATCTGAAAGCATCGGATACTTTCCCGCACAAATGGCTGCAGCGCACAGAAGAATTACGCGCGCGCGCGCGCAGACGGACACTTATTACAGGCGCGCGATGACAGATTCTAGGATCGCCATCGACGGCAGCGAGCCGCCGCCCGGCCGGAGGGCAACCGGCAGGCTTTTCTACAGCATTGCACATGCACATGCACATGCACCTTCTTCCGCTCGCTCGAGCAAACGCGTCACGAGCTAGCACAGCGCGCGCACTGACCTGCAATAGCAAAATCGATGCCTGCGTGCGGCGTGCCGCCGTGACGCTGGGGATCGTAGCGTCGGCGGGGGCGGCGATGCCTCCGCGTCCCGGGACAATCGAATCGCCGCGGTTCTTCCAAAGGCAGGCAGGCACGCGCCCTGCAGCTGTGGCCGGAGCGGCACCCACGAGCCCACTAATGGCTGCTTAGATCTCCAAAAAATGATTGTAGGACGAGTAACCTTTCCAGACACTTTTGAGAGCGACACTGTGGGCTGCGTGCATGCACCACCGGTTGAACAGTGCGAGCGCCGAGCAGCCGCACTGTGGCGTTCTGTTTAGGCTTGCACTTTGGGAAGAATTTTGTCGCCCGTGCTCGTCAGCCGTCGTCGGTGCGGTCTGCGGTGCAGCAGAGGCGTTACTGAGAGATCTGTCGGTTAAGGGTTAACCGGATCGTCCGTCCGGTGAACAGCGCCGTACCCTGTAACTGTAACGCACGCAGTTTGGACTTTTGGCGTTAATACAAAGGCACGGGCGGGCGGGCCGTGCCGGTACGGGCGGCGCGCCCGGCACTCTCAGGAGGGATTCTCTCGTGTCATCACTGAGGTTCATGTGTCGTTTGGAGCAGGCAGAGCCTTAAACCTCAACGGCCAGCGCTTGGGGTTGGGGTTGGGGCTCTGCTTCTGCTCTGCTCTGACTGGGACTGGGACTGGGACGACGACCGACGCGGCACTGTTTGGAGATGGCAACAGGTCATGCGGCAGCCACCTTGGCAATGGCATGCGTTTGTTTGTCGTTGAGGCCTGTGGGTGTGCTTGTGCTTGTGTTCCACATCCGAGGCCACCGCGGTAAATCCATCCATCCATGATCCATCGGCACTTCGGCAGCGTATGCATTGATGGGGACACATGTTTTCGGTGACGGCTTTTTCAGGCTTTTTCCAGCCGGTACCACCCTCCACCTATGCGGCTACGGCACTAGGCTTTCCCCAGCCTGTCTCCTCTAGCAGGGCTAAGTACTCCAGCGTTCAGCCTTTCGTCAACACGCACCAGCTGTTTAGCAGTAGTAGCAGTGACAGAGTTAGCTGTAAGCTTGCTTCATCAGTTAATTAAATCACTCCAATCACGGCCCTAGTGCTAATGCTGCTTCTTGGATGTGTCCTACTCATCTTATCCACTGGCCGGTCTCCCCTTGCGATCCTGCCAAAACTCCTGTTCACGGGTCCCCGTGCCAGTGAGATTAGACTGGATTAGATTAGGCAATTACATCCAGTGCGCACTAAGAATTACGGTCATGTCATCGTTCACCACCTTAGTAGTCAAAACTCATGAGCGCATAAATTTATATATATATAGCAGGTAACCCGCGCTTCGCGCGAGCAACAGTGGACGCATTGAGGGCAAAAAAAAAAAGAAAAACACTGTTCTTTATCGGGTCGGGTATTGTTCATCGTGATCCGTTACTTATAGATCGATATATATATATATATACACACACACGAGATCCCAGGCTAAGAGCTCAAAAGCAGTACACTGTATAATTAGTATATAGCTAGCACGTTGGAGCTTTGCTTTTCGACTAATGTATTCCCAAGCATTGTCTGTCATGTGCGCGATTTGAGGCATTGCTGAGAGCGGATTTGAGTAGTGGAGTACTGTATTAGTGTTGAGTTCACATGCTGATATAAGCTATTGGCAAGCCTTAGTTGGTGCTGACTTTGTAGATCAGCACAACTCGGAAAGTATTTCTTTGGATGCTGGAGATCAACTTCAGGGATTTGTTTAGTTTATTTATTTATAGCGGCAGAGTCTAGAAGAAGACATAGTACAGGGAAAAAGAAGAAGCTAAGATCGAAGGGCATCGATATTCAGTAGTCTTGATTTGCTTGCTGATACGATCTTGATACTCCATTCAACGAAAAATTGCACGTTCACGAAAAAAGGGATTTTCTATTTAACTTGAGTCTAAAATCTCTCTTATTCTCAGGCAACTCAGGACAACCATGGGATTGCTAATGCATGTCTTCATCTTACTTCGATCATCCTCCTCCTCCGTTTAGTTGAGACATGCAGAGCAGCCGCCTAAGATTCAGACGCCTGTATTCTAGGAAGTGTGCGAAAAAACAGATCTTGATACTCCATTCGGCTAAAATAAAAATACTCTGCTTTGCAACATCCGTTTGCTGCTCGGTCCTTTTCTGGGCATGTACAAAGGGATGGACGGTATGGGTTCGCTTTGTTGAGCCGCAATAATTCAGCTTCCACATATATATCCATCCATCGTGCCTGAACCAAAGCATTAAGCATGGACGGTGGATGTGGATCCATCGGAAGGAGACCCGCCGCGCTGGTCGGCCATTGCGTGAACACAGATGAGCGAGACGGACAAAACCGGCCATGAACACCAGCCTTTTGATTTCACTAACCTTGTTTTCATTTCACCACGTCGTTTTCCCGCCGAGCTGGCCAAGGCCAATGCTGCGTGCGTGCCACCGCCACGAGAACCAAGCCTGCTTAATCAGCTCGGGCCCCTTAACCTGTCCGCCAAATCATGTTGGCCATGCATAACCAACCAGGTGCGTAGGAGACATGGACACTGTTGTTTGTTTGGCTGGGCGTATACGGAGATGGCCCGGAGAACAGGCAGGGGCCTTTTTGCACGTACTGTATACGTGTGCGCCAGTACGGTACGGTGCGTGTATATGCGCCGGAATAATCCCGGCCTAAAACGAGTAATTGCCTACTAGAGTAGTAGCATGGACATCCAACTGCCCCTAGCTGCTCCGACAGCGCGGGTAATTGCCGCGGGACCCGCCACCCGCCCCGCCGGCCCGAGGACGGTGGTCCGGCCGCCTGCGCCTGGGCGGTGGCGGTCTTGCGATTGCGCCTCTGCTGCTGCCTCTGCTCTGCTCTGCTCGATTATGTCGCGCGCGCGGGTTGAGCTTGCGACACCCTGGCGGCTAGGTCTGGATATCGAGCCAGGCTCGTTAATATTACAAGTCAGAAGGAGCAGCTCAGTTCAGGTTGTTAACGAGCTCGAGCTGTCTAACTCGTGAGCTAATAAAAAAATAGAACACATATATTTATAATGTTTATGTCATAATAATTCTAGAAGGTGATGTTTATTATTATGCAACCATGCATGATTAATACATATCAGATTCATCAAAAATAAGAACCATACAACATAGCTAGTCCATATATGATCCATACAGTTTCAGCGTACTTACTCAGTTACTTGCCACCACATACTTAGAAAAGTCCACAAATTCAATATCAGCATCATCATCTTCTCTATGGAAAACAATCCATAAATAAACATTTAAGTACCACAATAATTATAAAATCAAAATTTATATGAAACAGCTGAAAATAAAGATTAAATATTAATGGAATATGTGTGCACTTCTAGGTCAGCATCATTATCTTCTAGATTTATGGTTGTGGGCTGATAGGCCTCAGCTCATTTGAGCTCATGAACAGCTCACGAGTTAGTTAGAGCTAGCTCGTTAAATGAGTGAGTTAGACTTCTAACTTGGCTCGTAAAAAAAAATTAAAACGAGCCTAATCGAGCCGAGCAGAGCCAGACACAAATCGACGGAGTTGGCGCGCCGCGAGCCCTACCGGCGGCCTGCTCCGCTCGTCCGCCCCCGACGAAACGATCCATCCACAGATCGCGACTCGCGGTCGAGCGCAGGGACCGAAGGGACACCACTGTTTGGATACTACCATGGACACAGACTGCCTGGCCTGGATGCTGCCTGTACGACGTTTGCTTGCAGCGCTGTATCCTTGCCTGGTCCAGGTGCTTTTTTAGTTTCCAAAAATTTTTAAGATTTTTCGTCACATCAAATTTTTGACGCATGTATGAAGCATTAAATATAAATAAAAAATAAAACTAATTACATAGTTTAGACGAAATTCACGAGACGAATCTTTTAAGCCTAATTAGACTATGATTGGACAATAATTGCTAAATAACAACGAAAGTGCTACAGTACCATTTTCAAAAAAATTCGTCAACTAAACGAGACCCAGGTATTCCAGGCACACAAAAACGATCGTCTGGCCACAGGCAATATTGCCTGCTTAGATTCCTTTACAGTTAATGAAGATCAAATTGGCTAGCAGATATTTCAAACCAAACAATATATCTGTGATATAGCCTGAGCAGGCAAAACACGGTGATTTAACAGGCAACATGCAGACAGTCATTTTTCGCAGGCAACAACACCAGGGTTCCATCCAAACTAGCCCGCATGCCTGCCGCCGCGCTCCTGCTGGTTGGCCCGGGACCGGGACCGGGACCGCGCGGCGCGGTCCAGTTGGGACTTGACTTCGGCTTGTACGCTGGCGAAGGGCTTTGAGAGAGGGACTGCCTGCCAGCGTCGGATGCCTGCCGGCAGCCCGGCCGGCCGCGGGGAGAGGCTTTGGTGGATCTTTGTTGAACCGTTGCGAATCGGCAGCCTGTTTGTTTGACTGGTAAATATCGTTGCTGATTTGTTTATACGAGAGAGAAGTACTGCTGACTGGTTCACATAAACAGTATTTTCCTGAGAGGGCTGGTCAGCCAGCCCAGCCGGCCGCTCCCAGCCGATCGGGCTGCGGATTGTCCTGACACGCTGCATGTGCTGGCAATCTGCTAGCCATGGCACATGCCGCCTGCGTGTGTGCTTTCCTTAATTTTTACGTGACCCCATCTTAATTTTTACAGGTGCCAACAACAACATCTTTCGCACAGCACAGGGAGGCTTCGTTGACATCGATGGATCCTTCACTCACATAGTCAGATACTGCCTGCCTGCCCCCCACCCCCCACCCAATTTTTTGAAGGGAAATTCAAAAGACGCTTCCTTTTCCACCTTCTGGAAAAATCATCAACGAACAAGACAAAACAGAGGCCACTGGTGGACGGAAAGCTTTACCACCAGCTGAGGATTCGGGTACAGTACAGATGACGACGTCAATACCTTCACCGGAGCGGAGATGCGAGACGCACTGGCATCAAACTATTCTTTGCAGTCGAAAAGTAAAGAAGGGCCTTGTTTAGTTTCAAAAAGTTTTTTTAAAAAAAGGTGTCAGTAGTTATTTCATCGAATCTTGTCATACGTGTATGGAAGATTAAATATAGATCGAAAAAAAATTAATTGTATAGTTTGGTGGGAAATCGCGAGACGAACGTTTTAAACCTAATTAATCCATAATTAAACAATAATTACCAAATAAAAACAAAAATACTACGGTAACCAAATTCCTAATTTTCTAAACCAGGCCCAGAGCGCACGCCAGACGCCTCTTTTCGTTCGCGTCCCGTACGTACGCGGCCTGCGCCGCGGCGCCACCTCACCTTAAAACTCCCAAAACACGCCCCCCAAATTGACCGCATTCCTGGCCATTCCCCTGGCACTAATCCACTTCCCCGAAACGGCAGGAGCGGTTACGCTTTCTCAAGTTGTCGCGCCCGAGCGCTCTGGCTGACGGCTGGGTCCCGCGGACGCCGGGTTTTTAACGTCCCTTCCCTCCCTCCCCATGGGCAGGGCAGGAGTGGGCGGAGGACGATTTGTACCGCCTGCCTACCCGACAGTAAACAGTAGACGCTGGTAAACACCGCAGCGGGGGAGAGGAGGGGGTGGTGGCAAGCATCACCACCGCAATAACAACGACGACGGCACCAGCACCAACCGCCACTTTTCGAGGGAAGGCACAGGCAGGCGCGCGGCACGGGGTCGCGATTGGCCCGTCCGACGACGAACCGGTCGCGGGCCTCGTGCCCGTGGTGGATCTGACGCCACCTGCGCGCAGGCGCGGTCACGATCGCGGGCGCTTTGCTTCTTCCCCCTCCCTACTCGTCGTCGCCGCGGCGTCGACGCGTGCCGACCGGGCAATTTCCATCCGCGGGGCGGCGCCGTGTCGACTCCATCTTCCTCGGCGGTCAATGCGGGCGCGGAGATGAGCGCCGGCGGCGGGGAGGAGGAAGAGGAGGAGGAGGAGGTGTTCTACGAGTCGCGGGACCGCGTGCTCTCTTCCTCTTGCTCCTCCACCTCCGCCTCGGACGATGACGACAACGACCGCCCGCGACGGCGCCGGGACGGGGCCGCCTCTGCCTCTGCCTCTGCCGCCGCGGCGGCGCTCGATGTGTGGACGTTCGCGCCGGCGCCCGTGCAGGAGCGGCGCCGGAAGCTGCTCCAGATGATGGGGCTCGCCAGGGGACCCCGCCCTGGCGCGCCTCGAGATGGGCCGATCGGTCTCCTACGACGGGCCCGTCCGCCCGGCGCCGGTCTCGCCCATCTCCCGATCCAGATCAGACGGCGCCGTGCCTGTCTCGGCAACGAAACCCCCGCTGGGCGGGCGGTCGCGCCAGGCGTCGTCGGGCTCCTCCGAGGCCATGCCCGAAGGGGAGGAGACCGACCCGAGGTGCCTAATCCGGAACCTCGACGACGGCAGTGAGTTCGTGGTCAAGGAGGAGTTCGAGCTCCGCGAGGTCGGCACGGGCCGGCAGCTCACCATGGAGGAGTTTGTTGACCTCTGCGTCGGCCGCTCGCCTATCGTCCAGGAGCTCATGCGACGGGAGAATGTTGCCAACTCCGGCTCAAACAACGGCTCGTCCACCCCCTTCCAGAGGTCCAACTCCGACTCCAGCAACGGGGCAACGCGCCACCGGCGGCATAGCAGCTGGCTTCGGAGCATTCGGAACGTCGTGGGCTCCATGGTGGTCAGCTCCCGCGACCGCCGCAGCAGCGACGAGAAGGACACGTCCTCGGAGAAAGGCGGGCGCCGGTCCAGCTCAGCAACAGATGACAGCCAGGACAGCGCCGGAGCCGTGCACCATGGCCCGGTGCGCGTTAAGGTGAGGCAGTATGGGAAGTCGTACAAGGAGCTCAGTGGCCTATTCATGAACCAGGAGATTCAGGCTCACAATGGGTCCATCTGGAGCATCAGGTTTAGTCCAGATGGCCGGTACCTCGCGAGTGCTGGGGAAGACTGCGTGATCCATGTCTGGGAAGTGTCAGAATGTGAGAGGAAACGCGAGGAGAACGGAGTGTGCAATCCTTTTGTTGCCATGGCGTGCAACGGTTCGCCGGAGCCGACATTAGCCTTGGCCAGCAGTGTGGATGGGAGCAATCGTGAGAAGAAGCGTCGGGCAAGGTTCTTGGAGGGTCGTAGGTCTGTGAGCTCAGACCGGCTAATGGTGCCAGAGCATGTGTTTGCGCTGTCAGAAAAGCCGATTCGGACCTTCGTGGGGCATTCAGAAGACGTGCTTGATCTCTGCTGGTCCAAATCCCAGGTATTTCTAGCTTTGCTGTTTGTTCTAAAGTTTCCCCTAGTTGATATTTGACGAGTAATTTGATAAATGCTGAAATCTAGAAGCATGCTATAAATAGTAATAATGATTATAGATAGCAATTGCTTAGTTCTTGTTATTTGTTTTACTCCAGAAATGTTAATGGCACATTTTTATGAAGCATTATTTCAACAGTCCGTCTTTGTGGTAATTGGGTTCAATCATGTTAGGACAGAAATAACCTAGCACCTAGAGCTGCCAATTTTAATACATTTCTGGCGTAGTTAGCTGCAAAGACTGAATCGGTAACTTGTAATGCATATAATCAATTATTTGCTACCTACCTTTGGCGTTCTTCCTCCAAGTTAATTTACCTTTTTGTATATGCACATATTGGTGATTTTATCAGCATATAACCATTATCAGGCCATGGCAAACGTCTGGAGGAAATTTTCTTAAAATGGTAAAAGAATATACCAAACACTAATGCCCAGATTGCCATGAACATGATATTTTTCAGCGCCTTGATAATTTATTCTTGCGGCTCTAAATGTCGGCTACTTGTTAATTCCCATCTTTTTCTTGTTTAGTCAGCAAATAGATATTATGTGTTTCACAATATAGCATGGACTAGGTGTGTGGGCTTCTAAAATCTAGGATTATCTTGCCTCGTCATGTGTTTTTCATTTTCTAAAACTTTTAAGTTGACTAAATGAAAGTAGAAAGGGTTGTTTGTTCGGTGCTCACAACTTAAGTAACATCATTAGACAGGCCATATAAACATGGCACTAAGTCATGTCGCATCAAGTTGTAGTCTCATATGGTCTCTTAGGACACACATTTTCTAACCTGTTAGTCAGATTACAAATGGCCTGGTGCTAAATCACATTGCATCAAACCATCAGTAGTATACTGCTATTTATCAGGTTCTGTAAATTTGAGTTACCCCTCCCTAATCACACTTATTTATGAAAGGGGTTGCATTTAGCTACTGACCTCTTGCTTCCAAGAGCACAAACACTTTAAAGAGAAGCGAACAAGCCGAAAATTTGTTGGGTTCCTTTTAGGTAGGCAGCTGATAACATCTATTCCATACCTCTCTATGCTGGCTACATATCGACTTTGTGCTCACCGACAGTGCTTCCATACGAACTATGATTGGTAAAGTTCTATTAACTCACAAAATTTCCCAGTGATACCTTTTTTAAATGCTTTGCAGTACTTACTTTCATCTTCAATGGATAAAACGGTGAAGTTGTGGCATATTTCGAGCACTTCCTGTCTGAAAACATTCTCACACAGTGACTATGGTAAGAGTTACCCGCCCCTTGCCCTTAATGTTTTGTCACTCCGCCAGCATGCTGAATTTTCTTTTGTTGAACTTGTATCCTAGTGACATGCATCCAGTTCAACCCTGTTGATGATAGATACTTCATTAGTGGTTCACTGGATGAAAAAGTCCGCATATGGAGCATTCAAAACCGTGAAATTGTTGATTGGAAAGATTTGCATGAAATGGTCACTGCTGCTTGCTATACCCCAGATGGACAGGTTTTAATCATCTTACATAATTCTTTGATCTAATATCTTCTTCATGTTAAGGCCTGACATATTTCTCTCTCTTTTGAAGAGAGCATTAATTGGTTCCCATAAAGGCAGCTGCCATATTTATGATACATCTGGTACCTCTCCACCTGCATCATATCATCATGTTTTCTCTTCGGCTATGACTTACCTTTTCTTTTACCTTTTCTGACCAGATAATAAGCTTCTCCAAAAGAAACAAATTGACCTGCAAAATAAGAAAAAGAAGTCCAGTCAGAAGAAAATCACTGGATTTCAGGTGCATAGCCCAAACAAATTTGTGTATACTTCACAAGATGTGTACACAGTAATTTTTTTTGTCATTATAAGCTTCCTGTCTTACTAAATAATAGTTCCTTGAATAGTTTCTCCCAGGGAGTACTTCAAAGGTCCTTATTACATCTGCAGATTCAAGAATCAGGGTTGTTGATGGCCTTAATCTAGTTCACAAGTACAAAGGTATCAAATTTTGAGTCTGGGAGCTTTTTTAAGATCAGTAGGCATATCACATCATTTGTTTTTGCAAGGCATAGTTTTACTGACACAGTGTTTTTCTCTGCTTCCAAGAAGTGATTTAGTAAAATGACTGGTTCTTTACGTAACTGCATTTTAAAAACCTGCTTTTGGTTGCTCATTAAAAACTCATTTCTCTGTATTAGAATCCTGGTGTCTGTAGTTTGATAAGATTACAATAGATGGGCAGCAGTCAAATCATATAGCAATCATCTATTTACCAATAACATATTTCCATGTTCCATTGATTGAATCATGTAGCGTTTTCGCGTTTCTCCTGTCATGTGCTTTCAACAAAGTGACAAAACCTGTCATTCTCCAATTTGTTGAGGTGATAGGTCCTCTTGTTCACTTAACATGATAACACAGTTATATCTGCTCGTTGATGGGTCCAGTGTGCATAATTTTTTTTTTCCCTTGAAGCAACGATCCTTAATTTTCTACTAAGTTGTTTCCAGTGCAATGGATGTTCACTTTGTTCTCTTCTGTTTCAGGTTTCCGAAACACTAACAGCCAGATTTCAGCCTGTTTAGCTGCAAATGGGAGGTATGTGATCTCAGCAAGTGAGGATTCCCATGTGTACATATGGAGAAACGATGATAACCTTGAACAAGGCAGAAGCAAGGGGAATGTTACTGTCACCAATTCCTATGAACATTTCCACTGCCAGGATGTGACAGTTGCTGTTGCACTGCCATCTAATGGCTCAGCAATGGTATCCAGAGCAAACTCCACGAAGCAAGATGAGCAGGATTCTGTATTGGAGCATTCTCTGCTGCATGCTGTCCCTGAAAAACTGCAAGATTCCTCTGATTTCCAGCCTCAAAGTGGCAATATCCTAAGCACCAGTTCAAATCACAGCGGTGATAGAGCAACTTGGCCTGAAGAGCTCATGACGCCAACAAAGCAGAGCCCTCGGTCTAGTGCCAGTCTTCCCAGTGGTGCTGATCAAGCTCCAAGTCGGTCAGCCTGGGGAACTGTAATTTTCACGGCAGCCCGTGGAGGTCAGATCAGAACATTTCAGAATTTTGGGTTTCCTGCTCGAGTATAGTAGCTATGAGGCTGCTGCCTGGTCTTGGCGTCTGCCCTGCAGCAAGACGGGTGATTTTTGTGTATAGATAGGTGAAAGTTTGGGTGATTTGCACAGCAGTCTGGGATTGGATTTTGTTGCTCCTAGGTGCACCTGCTTGCGAACTTCAACTAACCTACGACCTGGTACTCAAGGTACGGCGAATTCGTTTGCCCGGAATTGTATATGAGAATGGAGCCCGGGAAGGACGAGGGGGCGTCGGCCGGTTGGAGCTAGATCTTTGGGATCTTTTGCCAGCCATCTTTTCATCTGTTTTCTCCATCGAGTCCAGTTTAGCTTTTCATTTTTACTTTATGCTTACCCGTTATTATATATTCTTGTAAGAAATCTTAGTTCTACAGAAATAGAAAAGCAAAAAAGAGTTGCATAGAGTGGTGAATTCGTTGTACTGGTATAGCGGCTTGAGATGTTAGTGGTACATGGGTATAGTAGTAATTGATGGACTAGGAAGATATGAGATTTTTTTGAGTTCTGAAGCTTTTGGACCTTGCTTCCGGACAAGGCTGGCAGGTGCATTTCTCATGTGTATCTGGTGTCCCAACTGTCGGTTGTCCAACAAATTTCTTATCCAGTTTCTGTTTTGAATCATTGCTACATGCTCTTTTCACGTGTCGTGTGTGGTCTGTGCACTCTGTATGGAGTCCGTTTTCTTGTGGTTGCCGTTGCCGGAGAAAACTAGTACCCCGTTTCCTTGGACTTCGACAGTTCAAATGTTCGATGGCGAGCGCCGATCCTGCTAGCGGTGGAGGTGCAGCCACGGTGGCAAAAGCAATCTCCAGATGAGCTGAGAGATCCGGCCTCCCACGACCTTGGTCTGTCAGATATGAGACATTAGGGGCATCTGATCGAGATGCCTATCGAAGGTGACGCGATAATTCATGGTCGTCTCGTAGCAGCACCAGGAATGGTGATTCGCGAGATCGTTTGATGTGATGTCAAACAAACATGGGAAATCAACTAGAGTGCTTGACGAAGGTAATCAGCGCAACAGTGTGATTTTTGCTATTTCGTTTTTAGTTAGAAAGTTATTGTGCCGAGAATGAGAGTATCTGCATTTGCGTTTTTTAAAATTTTAATTAAAAATGCAAAAGGGAGACTGCCTTGCAGTGTTGATGCTGACGCCTCTGAACTATGGGTCCGTTTGGTTCGCAGCCGGTGCATGCCACGCCAGAGCTGCGGTGGCGCCAAACTTGCGGCGCCAATTTCGTTCGCCGCACTTACGGCATGTTTTGGCAGCAAAAATGCACTGACACGCGATGGCGAGGCCGCGGAATGCCGCAACTGCCGCAGCAAACCAAACACACGCCAAACTTGCGGCGCGGAAGGTGCGGCGCGGTGCGGCAAAGTTTGGGTATGAACCAAACGGACTATATATCTTTAGGACCACAAACAAATTTGTCGGCCTCATCATTGATCCAACTATCGAGGGGTCCATGAGTGTAAACATTTGGTAAAATGGGCTCTTCTCGCTGTAAGATCAGACGGTTTGGTTAACACCTTCATCTCCTCCAACTAAAAAGAACAAAGCGTGGATTTTTTTGATGCGATATTTGTTTTGGTTCGTCCGTCTATCCACGCCTGCGATCCTACGACATCTCCCGCATGCTGCGTCCTTTGGTGCGATTCTCCTTAATTGAATATTGTCTGTCATGTGATAGAGGAATCACGACAAAATAGAAAGTAAAAAATTATTGTGCTATACATATACACATTGTATGTTTGCACGCACCAGCATACATGGCAACGAGCAAGAGGAAAGAGAATTAACACAGAAGGAAAGAGAATTAAGACAAAAGGAACCTCTTTGTATTTCTGAGAACCTTCCTAAATCTGCCTACATTTAATTACTTTCCCTCTTTGCATTTGTAAAAGGGACAGCTTTTTCCTCCTTTCATTTGGTTTCACGCTCACATGTTTTATCGCCCTCGCTTGCTGTTTCTTGCTGAAATTGCCCTTGAGTCTGTTCATTTTGAATCATTTCCTCATATTCTAATTAAACTACAAAATTTTGAATTAGAATACGAGATAAGACATGCAAACAGATATTTGAAAACTACCTGTAGAGTCCAAAGAACTTAACAAATAAATCCTTCTGGAGATAATGCAAATTCTCTCTAATCTTTCATTTGGTGTAGTTAGTGTTATCATAGTATCCGCATGTATTCATGGGAAATAAATCGTGGACAAAACGTAGACACTTTTTGGTGCGATATTCCAACATGGGTCCATCGTCCTGCTAATATCCTTGAGGCAGATCACATAAAAGATGAGGGTCCCTCTATGAGATTGCTCACAAGAGACTCAAACTTATATCTGATCATGGTAATGTTGAATTGCTTTACACCAAAAGTATTGGCAATGATAAACGGGGACATATGTTTTAGTATGCATAGTGAAGGAAAACTCAACATTGGCCTTCTCAGCAGCTTTTCTGAGCCTTTGCGGTGCTAACTTGTCCTTACTCAGATAGTCAAGAGGTGCACCATAAAATTATGCACCACTAATAAAAGTGTCACCATTGGTTGACTTGACATGAAAAAATATGTCGAAATTAAGAATTATAGCACCTAATTCAACATCTTGGAACAGACACTCAAGTGGATATCTTATTCTACAATATATGTCTGTGTGGAATAGTCCTAAAGCCACATATATTTATACAGTGAGTATAACATACTTTGTTTTAAAATTTTATGAGAGATTTTTTAAGACACGCAGTATTATCCATGTGACAGGCACTAATATTTACATATATACTCGAACCTGTGTATACAGGATTATATGGAGATGCAGCGGAACTTATTCATGAATTTATTGGCGCATGAAAGAAATAGATATTAGAGAATTCTTTTTGCCGATATAAAATATTATCTTAGCCATATCACGAAAAAGTCTATACAGTAGAGTTTGTGAGCCTGCAACACCGCACTCTCCGTGACTGTGTTAATTTCATGAACTTTGCTTTTTGAATTAAATGTCACTTTAATGTCGGTATTTAATTTAACAGTATTGTTATCTTATCATACGATCCGTGTGTTTTTAGTACAAAAGATTTAGTTGTCCCGTAGCAACGTACGGACATGCTACCTAATCAAAAGAATAAAGGGGAAAATAGGCAAGGAGTACATCAAAAGAAATCACACCATTTAGGAGTGTAAACAGTACTTATGCCGTTTTAGACATAAGAAGGTTATAGTATGCAATATTTCGTCCGTTCTAAATTATAGATCACTTTACTTTTGACCTAAATCAAAATTTTCTATCTTTGACATATTTTAATCCTTAATTACTCCTACAATATGCTGCCATTTTTTAAACATATTTTAATAAGAGAAAAGTCATACAAACTATATTTTAAGAGATATTTTAATCCTTAATTACTCCTACAATATGCTGGAATTTTTTAATGAAAATCTGCCACGACCTGGTCGTGCATTTCAAGTCTAGCATGCGCATCATGATCATAATTTGTATTTAAGTTCATCTTTTAAAACTTGCATGACAAAAGACTGGTTTATTTGGCCCCACCTACAAGCCACACCAGTCAAACTCTCTACGACCAAACCTGCGGCGACATCTATCTTTCTGTGCCTCACCCTCACTCTCCTTCCCACACTCTTTTCTATTCTTGCTCTCCCCGCCCTTTGAACATCTCTCAAGCAAGGAGGAAGAAGAAGGATTGGAGGAACCAATGAGGTGGACAAGACAGGATTGAAGGAACCACCCAAGCCCACAAGATCATCTCCCGCTTCTTCTTCACCTTTGGGTCGGTTAAAATCCCGAGCTCATGTTTCCTTAAATCATAGAGACCAAGGATGGCTAGTTCATGACATTCAATCTCAACCTAGGCTTGTCGGTGGTAGCAACCACCAAGACTAACGAGCTCATATGCCCTTGGAGCACCTCTCTTATACTTTCGTTCTCATTTTTTATAAAAGGGTTAACCCGAAGGTGCTACATTTGGACCGTCACCCTCCTAAACTTTGAAGGTGGTACTAAACCCACCAACCATAAACCACACATGGGCCAATTACCACAAGCTACTAATGGGCTACGGTGTTACAATATTATCCAAGGGCCCAAGAGAGGTGAAATGCCCGAGCACACCACCTATTTATAACCCGCCAAACAAAACTAGTCATTACCAACTTGGTCAGCTTTCAGTGCACGCATGGGATAGCTCCGGTGAGCAACGGAGTGCTGCATTGGAGTATCCCAATGGTCGAATTCCAACGGCTCAAAAACTAACCATTGAACGGAGTGCTGCATCGAAAGTATCCCAATGCTCCTCGTCATTGCCTGCGACGACGCGCATGCTAGACAAGAATAGGAATGAGAAGCTTTTGGCATTTTGTGGCTGGGTTGATTTGAGGTATATAAAGATATGAGCACTTGGTTCTTCTCAGCACACTATTAGTATCCCTTGATAGTACGCCTTGTCCTAAAACTCAATTTCAAAATAGAAAATAAAGTAAACTAGTTCTTTGAGCCTTTGCAAGCCATCCTTTTGAGTTGGGGGTCTCCTTTAGTGTTTCTTTGCACCCATGACCTATGAAATGTTGTCAAACACTTACAAAATCCATTAGACCTTTAATTATGTGGTCAACATCACCAAAACTCACTTACAGGCGGTTGCCGGGCTAAGAGGAGGCGGTGCCAAAGCTCGGGTTGTCAGAGACTGTCTCCTTCGTCCCCTTGCACCTCACCAAGTTCGGGGTCCCGATGCATCCATTTCTCCATGGGCTCCTGCGCTTCTACGGGCTGCGGCTCACTATCAGACCCCGCATGGCGTCCTTCACATTGCCGTCTTGTGGCCATGTGCTTTTTGGGGATCGATCCCTACTTCGCGCTCCATAGATGAGTTTTCTGCCTGTCAGTGACAAAGACAAAGGCGTTCCAAACCAGGTGGGTGCCGCCAGCATCTAGCTTTGCAACAATATAAAGGTGCGCTACCTCGACCTCTCATTCCCATTATCGGAGAAGGGGTGGTACCAGGAGTGGTTCTATCTTCCCAATGTGGGGCTAGCGCTGCCCTCGTTCTCTGTTGACCGTGTGGGAGACAATGCACCAGAGTCGTGGGTGAGCCTCTGAAAGGTCCTAATATGGCTAGAGGGGGTGAATAGCCTATTTGAAATTCTACAAATACACTAGAGCAATTTGATTAGTAAGACAAACGGTGAAATGCAAACTTGCTCTAGCTCTACAAGGGTTACAAGCCACCTACCCAACAATTCTAGTTGCTATGATCACTAGTCACACAAGAGGCTAAGTCGCTACTCACTAAGAGCTCTCAACAAGGCTACACTAAAGAGCTCCATTAGATGAAACTAAACTACTAAGCAAACTCTCAATTCTAGTTACACTAAAGAACTTGCTACAAGTAGTTTGCAAGAAATGTAAAGAGGCGAGTGAGGTGATTATACCGCCATTTCAAGAAATGAACCAATCACAATATGATGACAACCAATCGTCGGGAGAAATTCAATTACACAAGAGACATAAGATTTTTCTCTCGAGGTTCATGTGCTTGCTGGCACGCTAGTCCCCATTGTGTCGACCAACGCTTGGTAGTTCAACGGCTAAGAGGTATTGCACGAACCTCGTCCAATAATTGGACACTGTAAGAACCTACCCACAAATGAGGTAACTCAATGACATGAACAATTTACTAGAGCTACCTTGCGGCTCTTCGCCGGGGAAGGTGTAAGACCCCTCACAATTACCGGAGCCAGCCACGAACAATCACCAACACGTGCCGTAGCTCCTCAGCTGCTCCAAGCCGTCTAGGTGGTGGCAACCACCAAGAGAAACAAGAAATCCACAGCCACAACGATCTCCAAGTGCCACTAGATGCAATCACTCAAGTAAATGCACTTGGAATCACTCCCAATCTCACTATGATGATGAATCAATGATAGAGATGAGTGGGAGGTGTTTGCTTAGGTTCATAAGGATGTTAGGAATGTCAAAATGCCAAGAGAATGAGCCCCAAGCCGGCCAAACACTATTTATAGAGCCCCTCAAACGAATAGAGCCGTTAGGGTCAAGAGAGAGGGCTTTGCGTACTGACCGGACGCGAACGCGCCAGCCCCAGTGTCTGGTCATCGGATGGCCTCCACGTGTCGCCCTTTCAAATCTCAGCCACTGGATCTCAATGGCTATTTTCCAAACGCGCGAACACTTGAGTTAGGACCGGACGCGCTGCTCGATTGATCGGACTCTGAGCCACACAGTATCAGATCAGGAACAGAAAGGTTCCAGAACTAGTTTTTACTGACCGAACACGCGCCCGAGCATCCGGTCTCCTCTGCGCGTGTTGGCGAGGCTGACGTCAATGTACGTCAACGATCACCTGATCGCGGCCCCTGCGTGTCCGATCGCGCCAACTCGCCTCCTCTGTAAAAGTGATCGGACGCGACGCTGGAGTCAGGTCCAGCGTCTGGTCGCTCCTCGGCCCTCTCGGCCAACAGCGCGCCATAGCCTATAATTGACCGGATGCGCCCGGGGTGAGTCCGGTCACACCGGCACCAGCGTCCGGTCACGCACCTTCTTCTCCTTTTCATTTTCTAAGTCCGCAACCACTTCGCCCATGCTTCCAACTTGCTAACCACAAAGTGTAGAAGTTGTGTGCACGTGTGTTAGCATTTTTCAAAGCATTTTACAAAGGTCAAAGTTAGCACACTGGGTTCCTAAATGCATTTGCAAGAATCATGTCACCTAGTGGCACTCGATAACCGCTTAGTTAAAGATTTTCTCTCTTTATAGTACGGCTATTGATTCTAAATGTGATCACACTCTCTATAGTGTCTTGATCACCAAAAATAAAACCTATCTTATATCTTTGCCTTGATCTCCTTGGTTTTGTTTCTCTCTTTCTTCTTTTCTAAGTTGAGCACTTGATCATCTTTTGGTCATCACCATCCATCATGATCTTCCTCTTGCTCCACCACTTGGCATGAGACCATCCTTTCATGTCTACACACTTAGCACAAGGATTAGTCCCAATGTTTCATCAGTTATCCAAAACTAAACTAGGGCTTTCAGCCTCCAAAGCGGTACGGAAGCGCATGAGACCAAGACGTTGCTGGATGCGATCGGGTGGTTAAAGGACCGGGGGCTAATGAGGCCTATGGTCATTAGGATGTTCATGGCACGTCGCATCCTACTGTTGAAAGCTCGAGCCCATGCCATGTGGGATTATATCCGATAAGAGGACCTGACGATCGAGTCAGACAAATTCATCCCTCGCGACTCGCTCGACCTCTGGATGCGGATACTATTGGGGTCTTTTAGCGCCGGATTTTGGTAAGGCCACGGCCCTGGGCTCGACCCCTATTGCAAGGAGAGACCTTGGGCCGCAAGACGGTCCCTTTGAGGGGATGAGCTCCAATCCCTGGAGTCCTTGTTCGAGGGCTAGAGTACCAGGGGCCTAGGTATCATTCGATGCCCTAGGTGCTCTGGTGGCATAGTGTTCAACGCGGGGCCTCCTGGCAGAGGGAGCTTGGAGGCAGGGAAGGGGGAGGGAGCAAGGAACAAGGTCGGAGGGAGCTTGACAAACAATGGGAGGTAGGCATGATGCGGCACGGGAGTCATGCGGCATGGGTTGAGGATGAGGATTAGATAACAGGATGGGTTGCGTGAGGAGTGAAGATGGAGATTAGATAACGAGCTGACGAGCAGACAAAAGGGAGAGAAATAGTTTATGATAGACGCAGGGACGAGATCCCACAGGGTATGCAGGGTGGGCCACCGCATACCCTGGGGTCCGCCAGTCATAGAGATAGGTAGAAATTTTCAATGTAAAAAAAAAAAAAAGGAAACGATCGGCGCTTTGGCTTCCGTCCTGGACTCTCGGTTCCACGATCTCGCTAGCACCTAGTAAGTACGGACTCGTGGACGAGTAATGCGGCTTGGCTTCCCTTTGGCTAAATTGTTGTGACACATCTCGAATTCTCGATTGAGGATGAGGAGGCTGGAGAAGCCGAGAAGACGACTAGACGGGAGAGTTGGAGACGGTGACGGCCGACGGTGATCCGCGGGATTTCCTGGCCGTGAGTCCGCGATGATCTGCTCCTGCCTAGCTCCTTCAGGGCGACGCCGCGACGGGAAAGGAGAAGCCGCGAGCCCGCGACGATCCGGCGAGGTGGCGACGGCGATCTGCTCTGCTCCTCAGGGCGACGCACGAGGTCCAGAACTCCAACAAGTTCATCAGCACCAGTCGGTAAGTTCCAAAGTCCAAACATGAGTCAATAACTCAATATCGCATGTGACTATACTTTTTGAGTTTCGCACGTTTGGTAATTATAAACTATTTTTCAAAAGAATTGTTGAATGATGAAGAGAAACGGCGACATTCGATCCTTTTTTTGCAAAGCAGCAAAGAAGCCGGCTGCAGCTGCCTTGAACCCTACCCCACCTCCGGTTGAAACTGTTGTGGAAGAGCAGAATCGAGAAGATAGAGCAACTACGGATCAACAAGTAATATTATAAGTATCTTATATGGCTATATTTTAAAGTATTTTGTATTTCATTTGAACAATTTATATGGTTTTAGAATATGATTTTACCGAATGAGAATATGGTTTTACCAAATTATATATGGTTTACCAAATTGCATAAGAAAAATTTTTGCTGCGCATACCCAGAGGTAAAAACCTAGGTCCGTCACTGGATAGATGGATAAACTTTATTTCATAATCATAATTAATACTCCCTCACTAGCCTAGCACCAAGCCAAACGAAAAAACTAACATCATTCTCTCTCATTAACCTAGCACTGGATAACCGGAGGATCAGTGGTAATAAAACATGTTGATATCCCTCATCAACCCAGCATCGAGCCACCCTGGATCAATGGTACTCCCTCGCCAACCTAGCACCAAGCCGAACGTAAAAAATAAAAATAAATAAAAACTAGCATTCTTATCTCTCACCAACCTAGCATCAGACCACCGGCGGATCAGTGGTAATAAAACTTGTCGATGTCCCTCACGAACCCAACACAACACTGAGCCACCCGTGGATGAAGAGCTATTCGGTGAGAGACCATTACGAGAAGTGGGCTTCAACGGAATGCCATCCCGTAACGGGGTTTCGCCAGAATGCTATTATCAAGTGTGACACAACCGCTAGGATACCATCCGAGGAAATTTGGAGCCTTTTATTCCCCTTCTACCCCTCCCTTCTCTCTTTTCCTTTCACGATCGCGATTGGGACGGACAGAACGGGAGCCACGAACGGATCGAGCTCTCGGGCTCTTCTCCTCCGTCGCCGAGGTACCCCACGGCTGCCCGCTCGATCACTTGGAGGCGGCGGGCGGGGGCAGTGCAGCCGGTGCGGCGACATCGCTATCGGCGTGGGGCGCCGCGGGCAGCGAGAGAGCAGACGGTCCTTTGAGGGGATGAGCTCCAATCCCCGAGTCCTTGTTCGAGGCTAGAGTACACCATGGGCCTAGGTAGGCTGATGCCCCAGGTGCCGGAGTGTCAACGCTGACGGCAGAGAGAGCATTGCGCGCGGCGGCGTGCAGCGGCGGAAGGAAAGGGCGGCGGGACGGACGGCGCCGAGCTCGGTGACGGACCGCGAGGCCGTGGCGGAGAATACGCCGATGGAGCTCGGGAGGAAGCGCACCACGCCCTCCACCGTGAGTGAGACAGCGGCTTGCGCGGTCGGCGGCGGCGTGCCACCTCTCCTCGATCGGCACGGCGGCGTGCGCGGCGCGCCGCCGAGAACGCGTCCACCGCCCAAAGACGCCGCTGCCGACACCAAACGACCGACCCCATCATCAGATCACCAAAACACTCGATTCGGTCCGGAAAATTTATTTGATGCACACGTGCAAGTCGGCGGAAGCGACCTCGCGTCCGGGTCGATGTGTTTCGGACGCACTAACAAGCGCAGCGCGGCAGGCGGAGCGGTCGGAGAGCGTGGCTCGGCGGCGGGGGGCCGTGTCAGTCATCGTCGTCGGCCAGAAGGAAGAGCAACGCGTCGGCCATGCACACCCCGCCGCCACGTCGGACCCTCGCTACCGTCCCCACCGCGCGCGCCGCGTCGTCACGGCCCCCTCCGGCCTCCGGTCGGCGATCGTGGGATGGCGGCGGCAGCCCACCTCGCCGCTTGCCGATGCAGAGGTCCGACTGGTGTGCATTTTTGAGCAGCCGCCGCCATGTCTGTGGCGATGCATGCATGCCGGCGGTGCGGTGCACGACGTCTGATGAGCGGGACCGGGGGCGGGCGGTGTGTGATGGAAAGGGAGAAGGCTAAGTTAGCGCTTTCGATGTCGCGGCGGTGGATGGTGGTGACTGGTGCGAGGTACGGTGGCGAGCTGGCTCCTGTTCCGTCTGTCCCAATCGCGACCGTGAAAGGAAAAGAGAGAAGGGAGGGGTAAAAGGGGAATAAAATGCTTCAAATTCCCTCGGATGGCATTCTAGCGGTTGTGTCGCATTTAATAATGGCATCTTGGCGAAGCTTTATTGCGAATGGCATTCCGTCGAAGCCCACTTGTCTCTCACCGAATAGCCCGTGGATGAATGTTACTCTGAATCTGATCAGACGCCCCCTTCCTCCAGCCCCTTCCCTTCTCCTCCCCGAGCTCTCCACCGCCGCCATTGCTGTGGCTTCGCGTGACCTGCGTAAACCCACCCTCAAACCTACCTGGCGCACCAAATCAGTTCGTAATTTGCGAAGAACTCGAATGTGATCCGAAGAAGTACAATAACGCAGCAGCACGCGCTCATCTGTCCATTGCTGAATTCTTACTGGTTCCGGAGACTTGATAAGAACAGATCTGCCGGTGCGTGGACGTGCGTAACAGATTCTGCTGACCCGAGGGATTTGGATCTCTGGAACCGCACGGATTTGTTTTTGTGCGGTGCGTTGGACATGATCAAGTCGCTGGTTTATTACGGGAACACCCCTGTTGGGGAGGTGGAGGTGTGGCCCAAGGGCCAGACGGACCTGGCGTGGGCGTGCGAGATCCGGGTGGACCGGCTATCCCCGGCCAGCGAGCGGTGCACGCCGCTCGCCGTGCTGCACGTCGTCGCGGCCGGCGCCCGATGCCTCGTGGAGTCGAAGTCCACTGCCACGGCTCACGAGCCCCCGCCGCCGCTCGTCACCATGCACACCACTTGTCTCAAGAATAACAAGGTATATACGCGAATCATTCCTGACAAAGAAAAACAATCAAAAGCTCAATCAGAACTAATGGGACAGTCAAATGAACGAATTAGGCCTTTGATTCTTTGAACTTTACATTTACATGGACTAGTTTAGCCAGACAGGAGTCTTAATTTGCCCAAGAAAACTAGCAAAAAAGTATTATTGGAACATTTACTGCATTAATGATTATTGTAATGCAGCACGGACAATTCTGTTGATATGTGTGCTAGGTTTTTTCTTTTGGCAAAGATGTGATATATTAATGATAACGACTGGAATTTGCATGAGAATTCAGTTTCTGTATGATGTTTTGTAGACCATGGATTTGGTTTTAACTTGATCTCAAGTGATAGAACAAATGCAAATGCGGAACCTGGCCTGACATTGCTCTATGGGGATGAGATTTCAGGAACAGTGTTTCATATTTAAAAAATGGAGCGAACATCAAACATATGAATTGAGCTCTTGAATGGGACATTGGTTGCTAAGGCATGCCAGAGATTATGAAGAGTTTTCTGCTATTCAGCAGTTCTTGACTTGGGACTTTGGATTAGTTGCCATCAGAATTTTATTGAAGCAGCTGTTGATTCTGACAGCTGAACTCCACATAGCAAAAGATGTATTTGAGGAATGACTGAAGCTTGCTTTAATTGTCCATGGAAATCATCTGCTGGAAAGTTAATGTGCAGCTTGAATGCTTGATTTCATCGGACCCAAATTATTTAAAGAGCACATGTGTTCCTATATATAGTCACTTTTATCAGTATTGATACTGCTGTGCAAATTTCTGTTCTATTTGTTTGTTTAATTATTTTGGCTATAGATAGTGTTCATCTGATTAACACTACAAAAATTAAGAACAAAACATACTGTTTGAATTTTCCTTTCTACATAGTACTATTTTCTGTACTAGATCAACCAGGCACATGATACATTGAAAAGCTGGGTTCATCTATTGTAGATTGTTATACGCGCCTTGTGAATTTCCATGCGTATTGTGTGCAATAAGTCTTCTATTTGCACTCTTTCCCTAATATGAAAGCATTCATTCCTTCTCTCATCTTGTTCTCTTTAATTCACTGTTTTCGCAGACGGCTGTTTTTCCACTTGGAGCAGAAGAGATACACTTAGTGGCAATGACTTCTGAGAGAAACATGCCAGATGGTGCATGTTTTTGGGGCTTTAAAGTGCCATTGGGCTTGTATAATTCTTGCCTGAGTATGCTGAATCTTCGATGCCTTGGTATTGTGTTTGACCTTGATGAAACATTAATTGTTGCCAATACCACGCGATCTTTTGAAGACAAGATAGATGCTATTCAGAGAAAATTGAATAATGAGACTGATCCGCAGCGCATTAGTGGTATGTTGGCGGAGATCAAGAGGTACCAAGAAGACAAGTCTATCCTAAAACAGTATATAGAAAGTGATCAGGTTACTGATGGAGGAGAATTGTACAAAGTACAATCAGAGATCATTCCACCCTTAGCTGATAATCATCAACAACCTATGACACGCCCGATTATAAGGTTGCACGAGAAAAATATTATCTTGACACGTATAAATCCATCAGTAAGTAACTAATAACTCTGACTTGTTCTAAAACCATGCGATGATCGATACTTCCACATATATTATTAATCACCACTTTTGGCAAGTGTAGTAACATATTACCTTGTTCAGTTTGTTTTTGCATGATGCTTTTTTAACTGAAATGTGCCATACTGCCATCAAAATTAACAATTTAACATATTATAGACATCCTGTTTCACCTGATTTACATGGCAGAAATTTTTCATACGAAAATGCCAATTTGGAGACCATATTAATATTAACGCGATTTACCTGATTTTACTTGACTGAAATGATGTTACTAGTTCATGCTTTGGACATTTGGTTTATGTGCTTGAATCAATCTGTATTGGCATATGGGCCAACAAAAAATTTAACCCTTTCTTTTTTTTTTCTTGGCTCTTGGCTGACCTAAACTTTATTTTGCTGTTAGTGAACCTGTCTCGATCCGGCTTTGATTCAACTACATTTACATGCTGGTAGACTGCACGGTTTATTTTCCTTTCCTTTTTGTTATTTAGATAAGAGATACTAGTGTTCTGGTGCGGTTAAGACCTGCATGGGACGACCTTCGGAGCTACTTAATTGCAAGAGGTCGCAAACGTTTTGAGGTTTATGTGTGCACAATGGCTGAGAGGGACTACGCTTTGGAAATGTGGAGGTTGCTTGATTCAGATTCAAAATTGATAAACTCCGTTCAACTTCTTGACTTGTATGTGTCAAATCTGGTATGTTTTGAATCCTTCTTTCAAACAGTACAAGTATAAAAGGAGCATCATGCCATTTTGTGTTTGTACGTTGCTGACTTTGTCGATAGGGTCATTCTCTTCTATGAACTTCCATGTGCATGGACGTAACTGCTTTTGATCTTTCCATCCTTTTGAGTCAATGCTAAATCTATTCATCTAGGGTCAAGAAAGTCTTTGCTAAATGTATTCCATGATGGATCTTGTCACCCTGGAATGGCCCTTGTCATTGACGACCGTTTGAAAGTTTGGGATGAGAGGGACCAACGTAGAGTTCACGTTGTTCCAGCATTTGCTCCATATTACGCTCCCCAGGCAGAGGTAAAGTTTTTTTCTGAACTTTACTATACAAACATAAAGCTATTTTACTTAATGAGCTACTGAGGGTAGTATCACCTTGTCTTTAACTTTCAAGCAAACTTCCCTATTCCAGTTCTATGCGTCGCACGGAATGTTGCTTGCAATGTTAGGGGTGGTTTCTTCAAGTAAGAATATACTTATTTTCCTATATGACCTTCTAAGTAGTCAGTTGTCATGGCTAAACTGAATACACACTGCTGCCATGTATACTAGTGTTCCTGTAACCTACACCATTTAACAAGCTTGAATCCTTTGTCCTTAGCCGAAGTTTTATGGTTTATTTTATTGACAGAGAATTTGATGAAGGTATCATTCCAAGGATTACTGAAGTTTGTTATGAGGACGAATTGGATGACATTCCTTCTGCTCCTGATGTTAGCAATTATTTTATTTCAGAGGTAAACTTTATAAAGGCAAATACTGGAGATTAAACCCAGTTTTCTTTTGGATTAAGGGCTTTGCACCCAAATTTTGAACACCTTGTACCTAATTTGTACCAAGCAACATTAATTTTCTCTTTGTTAGGACGAGAATGCTGCTGTTTCAAATGTAAACAAAAATCCACTAGCTTTTGATGGTATGGCAGATGCAGAGGTTGAGAAGAGAATGAAGGTTTGCACTTTTAGTGCCTTGTTATGAATTCTTGGCTAAATTGTATAAATTTCAAAGTTAATGTAGATTCAGGAAATGTGGTGCTGTTGTGCAAATCAAATCAAATGCTCTGTGAAATGAAGCATCGTGTAGAGAATATCTTAGGCTATTTATGCCCATTGGACATTTTGGACATGTTTTTAGGGTTGAATTGTACATTTTCGAATCTCAAGATGTAACTGTTTAATCCTTCATGTGTTATATTTTGTAATTTAAGTCGTGTTATGCCTGAAATGCAGAATGAATATACAAACTTTTCAAAGAAACATTTTTTTATGGCGTAAATGCATAGCTTGGTACTCAAATTTTGCCGACTTGACCTATATTATATCCAACCAATACCTCAAAATTATTTGCCATTCTGTATGGCAGTACTCCATTTTTATCATCTTTATCTGCCTACAACAAAACGGAAATGATAAATAACTGAATATTTCTTAGCAACTGCTGCATATGGTTTCATTCCAACTTTGAATATTTCTTAGCAACTGTTGCATATGGTTTCATTCCAACTTCCAGTGAGAAGGCTTAACAAAAGTGTGAATATAATCCATAAACTAATAACTTCATATTTGTTCTACTGATGCTGTTTTTTAGCACTTTAAAAATCACATCTGACTCTTATTTGCATCTGAAAAATTTTCAGGAAGCTTCTTCCAGCTTTCAATCTGCGAATCCAATAACAACTAATGTCGATCTGATGTCAGTAGCCGCTAACCAACACTTTGTTACACCTATATCCTCATCTACTCCAGTAGCACCACCACTGGGTATGCCTTTGAATAATGATCTGGATCCTCAGCCTCCTTCACTAAGATGGCATGTTGCTCAATCTGGCCATGTGGATCCTTCCCAAGGTTCTCCGGCCAGAGAAGAGGGTGAAGTTCCTGAGTCTGAATTGGATCCTGATACTCGGAGAAGGCTTCTCATATTACAACATGGTCAAGACACAAGAGATCCAGCACTGTCGTTTCCCGCTGGACCTCCTGCACAAGTCTCAGTACCTCCTGTGCAATCTCATGGAAATTGGGTTTGCTTAGAGGATGAGATGAACCCTAGGAACCTGAACAAGGTTTCAACAGAATTTCATTTAGAATCTGATTCTGTACAGTATGATAAGAAGCAATTGCAGCATACATCATACATCCCTATCGGGGATAATCCTATGTCTTATGATAGATACAATTATCAGAATCAGAGATATCCTTCTCAGGTTAGTGATCATTTATTTTGATCAGAATTTTAATTAGTCTTCTTTAGAGTAATTGGTCTTTATTAGTGAGGTTTCTATGGATGATTCGGTGACGTGTTTTATTTACTCAGCCACCTCACAGTGAAGATCATCATACACTTCATAACCATGCGCCTACAGCTTATCGATCCTTTTCTGGTATGTTTTGTTTAGCCTTGATGGTTCTGTTGCTTCTCTTGTGATGTGTTTCCATCTTTCTGGATGCAAGCTTTATGCAACCTTTCAGAGCCACCATTACTTTAGTAGGTTGCACTTTATTGGTTTGTTTACTTTGGTGTCCAGTTTTCATTTCAAAACAAGATGACAAGAGGTTGTATTTGGCTGGAATGTTAGATTGGGCCTAGCCCAGTTGAGGTGTGGATGTATGCCCAGATGATGTGGCGTGGGCGGTGAGGAGTGCGTAGAGGGGATCGGAGGAGGAGCTGGGATTGGGAACTGGAGCGAAGAGGGAGCGAGGAAGGACGGCAGCAGGTTTGTCACGGGCGCCAGCTGAATCGCCCGACGCCACCGTGAGGGAAACCCCGCCCGTCTTTGGGAGGTTTATTCCTTCTCGATAAAAACTGATTACACTCCTAAGGTGCCCTTTATAGATTAGGTGCACTTCCCTAACAAACTCCAATCAAATCTCCTAAAAATCCTCCCTAATTCTCTCTTTCCTAGACCGGCCATCCTAGCCACGATTGGGACCTGCTGGCTGGCGCGGTCGGCGCCAGTATTGGCGCCCAACAAAGGAGTCTATAACACCAGACCATTCAAGTTCAAAGTCAAGTAGTTCCACCTAGGTTAAGCCTAGCAAATTTGGGTGCCTAGGCCTATTACCATATTGAATTGCATGCACCAACCAGTTTCCAAAAGCTCAAGTTGATGGGGAAGACTTGGCAATTCACTTATAAGTTAACAATACTATTGTGTTGATGTGGTCTTGCTGTCAATCACGTTTTAGGTAAAATCCCTGTTGTCGCTAGTTAAGTCATGTACTCCTGTAACAAACTCCTTTTTCTTGGAATGTTCTGGGTGTGTACTTAGTTTAGAGTATTTAAATTGTATGCTCCTTCAGGGCAAAGAAGCAGCCATATGGAATCGGGACGACATTTTGCACAATATGGAGAAATTCCAGGTGTATTAGAGGAAATTGCGTTGAAGTGTGGATTTAAGGTAGTTTGAATGATGGAAATGCAGATAGCTCTTTTATTCTTTATCTGATAACTTACCCTGTTGTATTTGTTCACCTAGGTGGAGTACCGATCAACTTTATGTGATACGACAGAGTTGCAATTCTCCGTTGAGGTACATTACAAGTTTTGCTATTTTTACTTCTTCCCAGTATTAGTGTCTAAATTTTATGTAGGATCATGTTAATGGAGGTACATTACAAATTTTAGTTCTTGAAAGCAGACATTCCACTGTGCTTGATCATTGCATTGGGCATATATAGCTAAAAGCCTGTGTTATTTTTGAACCAACTATTTTTGACTTTGCAACTGATTGGAAATCACTCTAAGCAGCCTGTCTCATAATTCTCGTTCCTTTTTTTTTTGTATCTTTTAGGTTTTGATTTTTGGAGAGAAGGTAGGTGAAGGAGTTGGAAAAACAAGGAAAGAAGCACAGTGTCAAGCTGCAGATACATCCTTAAGAAATCTGGCAGGTGAATTAATGTCAGACTCCCCATTTTGTTCGTTTCTAGTTGGCTTTGCAAATATGTAAACTACAGGGGGTTGGTTTTGGATACTTACCATTTATTTTATTTTCAGTAGTGGACTAAATAGTTTATATTGTAATCTCAAAATCGTGACAAAGTTTGTCATTCTGATTGTTGAATCATGTTTCAGTGCGTGTCAGCTTGTGGTTGCTGAATGTCTAGGCCTGTGTGTTTGTTCAACTTGCACTTCGTGCAGAATGCCTTCAATAAAGTGTGGACAAATGTAGAACACATCAATCCTCTTGTAAATCTTGTACATATTTTGATGTGAACTTTATTTGCAGACAAATTTCTATCATGGGACCCAGATAAGGTGACATTTCTGAAGGAGAATGACTTTAATAGGCATCCAAAGTCACACAGATATCCAGGAAGTAATATATATGACACATTACCAGTTGCAAGCACTTCAGATGAGTCTAGATATATGAATGACAGAATTGATACTTTAAGAAAACCTGGTGCTTCTTTTGCTGCTCTTAAGGAGCTTGTAAGTTGCTGCCTACATTACCAGCTTTAGAACAATTATAATCATTTATCTAAAGTATGTTGTGGTACATTGCAGTGTACGGTTGAAGGGTATAATTTAGATTTCCATGCAGAGCAATCTGCGGATGGTTCAGTGGGTAAAGAAATTCGTGCTCAGGTCAGTACTTCATCTGGATGAATGTATTCATCTTACATCTATCTGTCTGGTACATCGTATAAATCTAGATACTGTAACCGCACTTAGTGAAAAACTAAAACTTGCCTCTGTTACCCTTGTGTACATAATTTGTTCTATGTTGCTGTCATTGCCAAGTAGCTTTTCTCCTTTTAGAATCAATTTTAGCTGATGGCTTGAACAGAGAACTTTTGCATTCATGCTCACTGTAGTTTACTATTGTGAAATTACATTTGTTTTTTCAGGTAGAAATAGGAGGAAAAGTCCTTGGTAAAGGATTCGGAGCAACATGGGAGGAAGCTAAGCTGCAGGTTGTAAGCAGATACAAGAAATGATTTTCTTTTATTGATTTTATACTTTGTTCTACTTTGTTCTCCTTGGGGTTTTGATATGAACAAATAAACCCAGTAGGTCTTTCTTGCATCCACAAAAAGGAGCGCTTTACTCTCTGCTACAATATTTTGCAACTAGTTTTCCTGTTGCAGTCAACAGTTTATTTGTGCATTTAACAACCTTCACCACTAGCCTGTTTGGAAGTAAACTAGCTACTGAAGTCTTGATTTTTAAGACTGAAAAAAAAGAAACTAACTAAAACTGCTGTAATTTTGTAACATGATAAATGACAGGAGTCACACGCCTATAATATTTTTGCACAAAAAGGAGCCTTTTGGGGTAAAGTTTGCACTTCATTTTAATGCTTCATTTCTGAACTGTTCACTCAAACAATATCCTTTTATAGGCTGCTCATGAGGCATATGGAACGTTGAAATCCATGCTCGGTCAACATGTTCCGAGGCAATCTGCATTTCCAAGGTGATGGTTGGGTAGTGTCTCTGTTTTTTTCTTTGTTGCTGAAGTTAGCTAAGGTTTATTTATCAGTGAAGACCATAATTTCCCAGCACTCGTTAGAGTGGACATGGTACCTGGGTGCCCTGGCCCAGCCCCCCAGCCTTGGCAAGCTTTGATCTATAATATTTGAACTTTGCCTCTTTGGACAGGTCAATGGCGCCGAATTTTAACAAGCGCTTCAAGCCAGATTTCTCCCAGGCACTACAAAGGATTCCTTAAGGCAGATATTCTAGAAATGACAGTCGTTTTCCTTGATATTATAATTCTGGAATCTGGATCCTGCTCTTCTAGTCTTCTTCATCTCACGGAAATGACTGGGAAAATCATGGCAGCACTTTGCTCCAGGACAATCGGCAACTTCGGTAACTGCAACTGCAACTATAGGCTGGATGGCTAGGAAGGCGTACACCTTGGTGCTGTGTACTGTGTTTTCAGCTGTGTGTACAGGTAATTGCACTCCATTTTCAAGCCGACATTATCCGTGATCTGTGAAAAGTAACTGCTGGAGCTTGCACATTGTTTGTTGTGACCTAATCTCTGTGAGCCCTTAAGATATCGTCTAACTTACCTCGAATCTGTCATTTGTGATGCTGGAGCTGAGGGTTACAGTAGGGTGGCTGCTGGTGTAGGTAACCATTTCTTGTGTACATCTAGATCAAATTAGACTTCAGTGGTTATTGGTGCTGGGTTGTTGAACTCGAGTTGGCTGCCAATTTTGTTCAGTCGGCGACTGAATTGTGTTAACAAATCTTATGACATGTATGTCTCATTTTTCATTTTTCATTTTGGTTACATGTTTCAGATTCGGGATGTAATTTGATTTAACAACATTGCATCGTAGTGTTGTTGAATCTAGTCATGTTTCCCTATTTACCTCTTAACGCCATTGTTCTTAACAGAATAACAGGTGTTTGCATCCCTAGCACTTACAAGCATTTTCATTCAACAACAACAACAACAAAAGCCTGTCTGTCCCAAGCAAGTTGGGTAGGCTAGAGTTAAAACCCAATAAGAGCTCTTAGTCACGATTTAGGCACTTTAATAACTGCTTTCCAAACATTCCTATTCAAACATAGATCTCTAGATATATATAGGCTTTCAAATCTCTTTTTACTGCCTCCCCATGTCAATTTCGGTCTACCTCTCCTCACATTATTAGCTTGGTTTAGGACTTCACAATGTACTGGTGTCTCTAAAGGTCTCCTTTGGACATGGCCAAACCACCTCAACCGATGTTGGACAAGCTTTTCTTCAATTGGTGCTACCCCTAGGCGGTCACGTATATCATCGTTCCTAACTCAGTCCATTTTTGTGTGACCATAAATCTATCGCAACATACGCATTTCTGCAACACTCAGTTGTTGAACATGTCGAATCTTTGTAGGTCAACATTCTGCTCCATACAACATAGCCGGTCTAATCGCCGTTCTATAAAACTTGTCTTTTAGCTTTTGTGGTACCCTCTTATCACAAAGAATGCCAGAAGCTTGTCGTCATTTGATCCATCCTGCTTTGATTCTATGGCTAACGTCCGCATCAATATCTTTATCTCTCTGTAGCATCTATCCTAGATAACGAAAGGTATCATTCTTAGACACTACTTGACCTTCCAAACTCACATCTCCCTCCTCCTGTGCAGCACCGCTAAAGTCACATCTCATGTATTCGGTTTTAGTTATGTTTAATCTAAAACTTTTAGACTTAAAGGTCTGTCGTCACAACTCTAGTTTTCTATTTACTCCCGTCTAACTTTCGTACACTAACACTACATCATCAGCGAACAACATACACCAAGGGATATCCTCTTGAATGTTTCTGGTAACCTTATCCATTACCAAGGCAAAGAGATACGGGCTTAAGGCTGATCTTTGATGAAGTCCTATTTTAATCGTGAAGTAATATGTGTTACCATTATTTGTTCGAACACTAGTAACAGCATTGTTGTACATGTTCTTAATGAGAGTCACGTACTTTGACGAGACTTTATGTTTATCCAAAACCCACCACATAACATTTCTTGGTATCTTATCTCTTGGTATCTTGTCATAAACTTTCTCTTGGTCAATAAAAACCATGTGTAGATCCTTCTGCTCTCTGAACCACTCCATAATTTGTCTTGTTACAAGCATTTTCATTATTTAAAATAAAATAGGTATTCCCTCGATCCATCCCAAAAGAATATAATTCTAGGTTTAGGGTGAGTCAAACTTTCTTAAGTTTGACCAAGTTTATAGAAAATAGTAGTAATATATTTTATAATTAATCTGATGATATTTATTTGATATCATAAATGTTAATAATTTTTATATAGATTTGATCAGACCTGAAACCGTTTTATTTTTGGGAAGCGAGAATTGCATTTGTTTTTTGGAAGGAGAGAGTACTCAAAATCAAGACTTCCCACCTCAATCTGTTGAGAGACTCACTTTCTACACATAAAAAATGATTTTGTGGTTCTTATTTTTTATATAATATTTCTCGCGTCGGATTAGCTGATGGTAAATTCCGGTTTACCCTTTCTATCCCACCCAGCCAGGGCACGAGGCCTAAGACTATCTCCAATAGAGCCAACCCAAACACGAGACCTATTTCACCGTTTGGGTCACGCACAGCGAAAGAAAAACACACCCAAAACTGACGAACTCCAACAACGAACGCAAAAAGAGAGGCCCCGAGCGCCGCCCGCCTCTCTCCCCGCCGAGCGCCGCCCGCCTCCCTCCCCGCCTCGCTGTCGTCGGGGCTGCCTTGTCGTCGTTGTCCGTGGGTAGATCTGGCAGCGCCGCCCGCTTCCCTCCCCGCCTCGCCGTCGTCGTCCGCCCCACCCCGGTGCCTCCTACGCTGTTTGCCTGTCTCCTACACTGTCTCGACGACACAGATTTGGGTCTGAGGAGAGAGACGACGTAGTTTTAGGTTCCATCTCACCTTGGACGCAAAATATGTACTCCGTTTGACCTACTCTGTTGGAGGGTGTTTTTTTCATATGAACGATGCATTTTGGGTATAGGTAGCGTGATGCATAGCCTCTTTGAAGACAGTCTAAGAGCATCGTCACTTCGTCAGTGACCAGTAACTCATGAGAAAAAAATGGGACGTGAAGATTGTTTGATTTGACTCTTTGCTCTGTCAAGACTCCCTCTCTCCCTATCTATTGCTTTTTCAAGGTCGGCTAAGCTTGCGTTCCGTACCAAAAAGTGCCGTTGTCCCGTGGGAGTACTTTTCTCAACAACCAATTGCTGCACTATATTTTTTAACTCCCACAAATCGGCGAAAAAATTAGAGTCAAATCCTTCTCTCTAGGAGTGTTTGATCCTCGCTAAAGTTTAGCCCTTATCACATCGGATATTCGGATGCTAATTAGAGAGACTAAATATGAGTTAATTATAAAACTAATTGCAGAAGCCGTGGCTAATTCGCGAGATGAATCCATTAAGCCTTACTAATCCATAATTAGCACATGTTTACTGTACCACCATATTGTCAAATCAAAGACTAATTAAGCTCAATAGGTTCGTCTCACAAATTAGCCCTCATTTATGTAATTAATTTTATAATTAATCTATATTTAATACTTCTAATTAGTATCTAAACATTTAATATGACGGGACTAAACTTTAGCCCCGGTATGGTTCGATTCATCCAGGTCTTCCAGGTAGGAAGATGATTCGCTTTTTTTTTTCTCCACTCGAGATGGCCAAAGAGCTTGTGCGTCCGTTACTTTGATTTATGTGCTAAAGATAGCATCACTCTTTCTTAGCAATTTCTACTCTCATCCCTTAGCACCCCTTGGTAGGTAGGTTCGAAGGCGATTTAAAACATTTAATTTTGTAAAAAAAAACAGTCTCAGGACGGGAAGTAAATCCTAGCACTGATATTAGATGTTCTAGTTTTAGTACTCGTATTTACATTCCTTAGGACAGATACATTTCTATATTTTAATAGTTTTAGGCTATCTCCAACAACAACACCAAAAATATAAGATCCGATTCGTTCTTTGGATAGCGCTACAGGCAAAAGGTTCAATACCTATTTGATATCTTCTCTAACAACAAGACCCAAAAGAGAATCTTTTCTGCAAATGGATTTACAGGAGAGATGATGCCTATATTTGGGTTGTGCCTCTCAGGCAACGCAAAATAGGTCTCCCGTATAGGTACTCTGTTGGAGGCTGATTTTGGGTCTCTTGCTACCCATTTTGGGTTTTGGTGCCTATATGGGTTCCTTGTGGGAGACAGTCTTAAAGGCTATCTCATGCATTGTCATATATGATTTTTTATGACATGGAAGAGAGAGAGAGAGAGGAATGTGAGAGAAAGATGTGGTTGTTTCGTGCAACAACCAGTCAACGACCTCACAAGCAAAAATTTAGGTTTTATGAGACAACTATTTCACCGATGATATTGTCATGCAGCTCATAAACTTTTAGATACCCTGCATGTTTCATTGCGAAGATCCAATGTACTTTATTATATCTCATATGTGTTGGCCTTGTATCTTGGTAGTCTAGAACATTTGAGGTCTTCATGACCTATCGGTGGAGGCCTGTTGACCTTTCGAGGCGGCGACTTTCCATTTTTGGTGTGGAGCGATGGCATGTTAGAGTGTGGGCACGTGGAGACCCCCTCCCTCGTGTGGATAAAACTCCATAGTGGACATGACGTCAAGGTGACCACGATTGGGTGGAAGTGGTGAGGCTGTCACACTTGTCTTTGGTTTATATTGACATCATGATCAAATAGGATGATTGTAGTGATAACTATGAGACTTGGTGACTCATGGCAATGTCTTTGGTTTGGGAAGGCCTTGCGTGGTGGTCCAAACACCATAGTAGTGATTGGGTGGCATAGGAGACTTTATGACTCCATTGCCTTTGGTCAAGCATACAACGCTACCGAAATAGACGGTAACTAGGAGCGTACCTTGTGGAGCTCCAACGTGCATGGACAGAGGCATCATGATTCTTTTTGCGAATATTGTGTATATGTAAAATATAAGCATATGTATAGTTTCATGTTCGACCAAAATATGATTTTTGAGTTCCTAAACACCCTATCAAACTGTAGCTACTTCTTTCTTCTAGTCCCGCACTCTTGCATTAACACATTGGCCATCCTCTTGAGTATGTAACTCATTTCAACAGCTTTGTTACAATATAATATACAACTCTATGTGTGTTTTATGTCTTTTTGGAAGCTATCATCCACTTACCAAACCAATGTATTGGTCAGCCAACCATTGGCGGAGTATTTTGTTGTCTAAGTTTAGTCGTGTGCCGGTATTTTTTACTGCGTGGGTGCACTAATATTTAGCGCCGATCCAGACGACCACGCTATCATCAGTAAATAGCCTTAAATTAGTTGGGCGAGCTGCAGGCAACATGTCTCTCTCTCTCTTCGCCTCTTGAGTCTTGTGGTCCATCATCTCTTTTAGCCCTCATCTCCATCCAAACTAGTGACAAGCAATAGTATAAGAATAACTGATTCGTGAGCAACGGAGTGGTCTACCAGCGAGAAGTGCTAGCACCAAATATGTTGCAAGGCCGCGCACAGCCAGACGACCATGCAATATCCAAGTATTATTTTCATCGAGATCCTAATGGAGTTTTGAAAATTGAAGAACAGAGCAATTAACAAATTATTTGTCCAAACCATCAGTGATGTCTATAGTGTAAATCATTTACACTCATATTTATTTTATCACATATAATTTTGCATTTACGCCTTTTATGATGGAAATACCCAATTTAAAAATTCTGGCTCCGACACTTTCAACGTGGGGGTAAGGGTTGCGACTTAGCAACCGGTACCACATGATATATCATCGCATCTCTGAAAGATTCCTCTCTAACTTAAGCTATTTACTTATCATGTTTATATCTTCGCTTGTGAATTGCTTGTATGACACCTTAGTACATTAGCTTTGGGCTCAACTCTTTAAGGAATAAAGGTAAGTTAGAGCACACTAAAAAATCCTAAGCGCACATTTTGCTAGAATAGTTTATGATTTTTTTAGTAGTAGTTTGAATTGTATCTTAGATTTTTTAGTTTAAATTGGGCACCCAATTCACATTTTTCTTAAGTGTTCATGTGACCTCTCAGACGAGGATAGAATTATGCTCTTGCATTTGATACCCAAATTACTTTTGCGAATGTAAGTCCATCTACCTTTATTCTTAGTCAAACATCTTAGATGGTGTTTGGTTCAGTGAGTGGTAATATAATTGAAGCTAGCATGTTTGGTTGTCATCTTTGTTTGAAAATGCGTTACATTAGTAAACCAAACAAATATATGTAATCTTGTATATGGATTAACAACACGAGAATTACATTATTAGTATATGAGAAATACTTTCATAGCTTCTTTTAATTTACTTGATAATCCGGTTTTCCTATATATAAAAAGAGGTTATTCTAAAAAAAAAGTAGACTCTCACGAGTACTAGGGTGGGCCGACATGACAGTGAGAGGGTACATTCCCTGGCCGAACCACAGTAGTTGAGCTCGCCGAGTCGCCGCCGCCGTGCTCGCCGGTTTCGAACTAGAAGCCGGAATGGCGGACCGTTTCTTCCCCAACGACATACCCGACTACATCGACGAAGCCGCCGCGTCCTCTCCAGCTGCCGAACTCTCCTCCTCCTCGCTCCATACACTCCTATCCCTCCAGTACCCCGCCCTCGCCGACCGCTTCCTCCACGTGGCGCTCGATCTAAAGCAGAAGGCAACCGATTACATAGCACCACTTCCTAGACTGCGTACTTCGAACTTCGTGCGCTCGTCGGCTCGTGCGGTGATAATTTTAGTGTCCTCTGCCGTCTTAGGTTGTGCACGAGACGTGGGGGAAGCAGCAGCAGCATTCGACGGGGGACTTCACGCTATACACGGGGCCCTTGGCACAGCGCTCCTGCTCTTCAGGGCCTTCCTTATCACCGGCGACCGCGCCGACCTCGCTACCTGCACCGAGATCGTGTCCGCTTGCGAGGCGGGCGGCAACGACCCAATTGCAAGAGCGGAGCTGTGTGTTTTCCACCGCTTCGTCTGTGGTCTAAGCCGTGTCGATTTGGAATTGCCGCAGGTTCGTGACAATCATATGCGGGCGAGCGGAGGTCTGCGCCCTCGGTGCGGTGGTGGCGAAGCACACCGGCGACGAGGCTACCCTCGCGCGTTACCTGAGCTCGTTTAAGCAAGGTAATTTGATGCGGTACAGACGCTTCGTGCCAGTTTCTCGTGAGAACGGATTCTTCAGAGTAATTAGTGTTCGCCGTTACTCTCGTTCACAATGAGTGAACTCTTCGTTTTGACAAAAATTGGTATGGCATAATGGAAATTAGTGGAGTATAGATTGTGATCTGATTTGATGTGCTGCATTTTGCTTTCTACCCTTTGCCCCTTTTGTCCTTTGAAACCGCAACCTATTTATAAAGAACAATGAATGAAAGGCTCTAGTTTTTATGTTTGAGATGGTAAATTTTGCATTGGTCACACGCTTAAACGTAACTTCTCCCTTCTTGATTGAGTTAGCTTATATAGGTTTATATTGGCTATGTTCAGCTGCCATTATAAGCCGGTTTATCAACCATAGTACAGTATTTTTCTCTCTCAACAAATCAGCCATACAAATCAGCACAAACGGTTTATAGACCCGCCAAACAAAACTATATCTACATAAATATGAATTAACCTTCATTCATTTGAAATATCTATAGAAACACAGCCACAGTGCTTCTTACCCTTCGTATATGCTAAAAGTGCCAAAGATGTGACAGTCAGCAGTGGGTGCGTGTGACAGTCAGCAGTGGGTGCGGCTCCATGCTTGACGGGGCAGTCGTTCCTAAAATTCATGTCACATCGAATATTTAGATACTAATAAATAGCATTAAATATAGATTAATTACAAAATCAATTACATAGATGAGGCTAATTTACGAGACAATTTTTTAAGCTTAATTAATCCGTTATTAGCATATGTTTACTGTAGCACCACGTTGTCAAATCATGGACCAATTAGGCTTAAAAGATTCGTCTCGCAAATTAGTCTCAAGTTATGTAATTAGTTTCGTAATTAGTCTATATTTAATACTTCATGCATGTGTCTAAATATTCGATGTGACAGGAATTTTAGGACCGCTCTGTAGAAACCAAACAGGAGGAAAAATGCCGTCTGCTCTGTTGACTGTCACCTCTTTGGCACTTTTGGATGCAGATTCAGTGACTTTCCTTGTAAAGTCACGTTGTAACTTTCCCTATACTATCCATCGTCCAATCAAGATCCAACGAGGGAGATCGATTCAAGGCGTGTGACTTGTTGCTTCTTTCATGAACGCCCCCGCACGGCCGCACAGCTGGATTGAAGACTCGAAAGCTTCGACCTCCGCGGCTCCGCATGCGCCTCGTCGGATAGCAGGCGGGCGGCGACGGTGCTGCACCCGCCCTAGCGCTGTCCAGCCACTCTAGTCCACTTCCTTCCCATCCAACCACAGATCCGAGATCCCCGGCTCCTGATCTATCGATCCATGGGGAGCTCGTGGAGGTTCCGTCGAGACCGAATGTATTCCCAGCTCCAATAGATGCTTCCCGTTTTTCGGAGATCTCGAGCCCTACTCCGCCGGAGGCCGCCACTCGCCCCACCCTCTACGCCCTTGGGGCTTCCTCCCTCTCCCCCACTGCCATTCCCTTCTCCCGGGCTGTAGTTCCCAGGCCGTTCCAAGCAGCAGAGGTGGACAGAGTGTTATACCTATAGGATCACTAAGAGCATAGATCTAGCCGGGTTCTTGCTGTTGAATAGAATCATGAATCCTAAAACATCTACTAGTGCAGTAACAGTAGGTAGAACGAGAGAAAAGGGAGGGGTAGAAGATGGACGTGTCAAACCTGACACCGCAGTGGAGGAGGATCCGCTCGCGTCCGCCATGGAGTCTGTGTCTGCGCTAGGGCAGCGACGGTCGGTGAAGACGGCGTCGGTGATGTGCGGTGGCGACCGGCAGTGAAGGCAGTGGAGTCTGGTGGCGGCGCGGCTGGTGGCTTCCCGTCACTGGTTGCGCGCCCTCTAGATCGGATTAGGGTTTGTCGGTGGGGAGCTCGGCTCAGGCGAACCTCGTGACTTGAGCCACCGACCCCACCTCTATTTATTGCGCAGTGTGACAAGGGCCCTCCAGCCATAGTGGGCTGGGCGTCCTCGATCAGGGCGCGGATCAAAGGCCCAACTGAGCCGTTGGGCCCAGTTTGGGATTAGAGATCAACCTAACAATCTCCCCCTTAATCTCCTATCATCTTTTAATTTCATATCATTTACTTTTGTTCATTCCATTACAGATTAGCGCATAGAGCATGTTTCATCGTCACGGTCAATTGCCGATAGATTTAACAGCTACAACACACCACTCTATTCTGAAATAGATACTTATCTTTGGGCCTTCTTTTGTTTAGGAATTATAGGCTTTCCCTTAAACCCATGCCGGCTACATGTTCTCTGAACACGTTGGGTGGTAAGCCTTTTGTAAGTGGATCCACGAGCATCTTTTTGGTACTTATATGCTCAAGACTTATGACATGATCCCGGACTTTATCTTTCACAATATAATACTTTATGTCAATGTGTTTAGCAGCACCACTTGACTTATTGTTGTGAGCATACTGTACTACCGGATTATTATCGCAGTATAACTTAAGTGGTCTATAGATGTCGTCAACCACCTTCAAACCGGGTATGAACTTCTTTAGCCAGTTCACCTGCCCCGTTGCCTCATAACACGCTACAAACTCGGCATACATTGTGAACGATGTAGTGACAGTTTGCTTTGAGCTTTTTCATGAAATAGCTCCCCTGCGAGAGTGAATATATATCCAGACGTAGATTTTCTATCATCTCCCGCATAATCAGAATCTGAATATCCCACTATATGAAGTGAATCAGATCTTCTATATGTCATCATGAGGCCTTTCGTTCCTTGCAAATAACGTAAGACTTTCTTTACCAATTTTTAGTGTTCTGTTCCAGGATTGCTATGGAATCTGCCAAGTAACCCGATAACAAATGTCAAGTCAGGGCGCGTACATACTTGAGCATATTGCAAGCATTCGACAGCTGAAGCATATGGAACCGCTTTCATTTGATCGATCTCATATTGGTTCCTAGGGCATTGAAAATCCCCATATCTGTCGCCCTTGACTATAGGAGCAGGTGAGGGACTATATTTGTGCATACTAAATTTCTTTAAGATCCTTTCTATGTATGCCTTTTGTGACAGTCCTAATACCCCTTTACTTCTATCTCGGTGAATCTCGATCCCTAGAACGAACGAGGCTTCACCAAGATCTTTCATATCAAATTTTGAGGACAAAAACTTCTTTGTCTCCAGTAGTAGACTGACATCACTACTAGCAAGTAAGATATCATCCACATACAGGACAAGGAAGATAAACTTTCCATTCTTAAACTTTGCATAGACACAATTGTCCTTAACATTCTCTTTAAACCCAAAATTATTTATTGTCTGATCAAACTTCAAGTACCATTGTCTTGAAGCTTGTTTTAATCCATAAATGGATTTCTTTAGGTGGCATCCCATCCGTTCTTTTCCTTTCATGACAAAACCTTTCGGTTGTGCCATATAAACATTTTCCTCCAAGTCCCCGTTGAGAAATGTCGTCTTTACATCCATCTGATATAATTCTAAATCGTAATGTGCCACTAATGCTATTATGATTATGAAGGAATCTTTACATGAGACTGGAGAAAAGGTCTCATTGTAATCGACCCCTTCTCTTTGCGTAAAGCCTTTTGCCACAAGTCACGCTTTATATCTCTCTATATTCCTTTGAGAGTCAAGTTTTGTTTTATAGACCCATTTACAGCCTACTGTTTTAGCTCATTTAGGAATTATTTCCAAGTCCCAAACTTTATTGGCATTCATAGATTTCATTTCATCTTCCATGGCCTCAAGCCACTTTGATGAATGATCACTTCTCATGGCTTCTTTAAATAAGGTGGGATCATCCTCCATTTAAAATTCCTTAGTGTTGTATACTTCATAGTCTGTAGGAATAGTTGATTTTCTAACTCTTTGAGACCTTCTATGGGCCTCCACATTTGGCACATCTTCTGTTTGAGGCTGTTGTTGCCCCCCTCATGTGTGGCAATAGTTTCTACTGGATCCTGAAGAATAGGTTCCTTATCGTCATTCATTGTTGCCACAGGTGGAATAACAGCAGGTGCTGGCACCATAGTATCTTACACTGTCGGTGCAGCGACAGCAGGTAGTGAGAAAAATGGCTCATGAATCATTGGAGTGGGCGCATACACCCGCTTCTCTTCAAGGTCAATTTCTCGAGCTACCATGCCCCTCTCATCATTTCATCCTCTAGGAAGACAGCGTGTCTTGTTTCCACAAACTTTGTATGTCTGTCTAGACAGTAGAAATGAAAACCTTTTAACTTTTCTGGGTAGCCAATGAAATGGCAACTTACTATTTTGGGATCTAGCTTTCTAATATTTGGGTTAAATACTTTAGCCTCAGTAGGACTCCCCCACACACGTAAGTGGTTTAGTGAGGGTAGTCTTCCTGTCCACAACTCATACGGTGTTTTGGACACCGATTTACTTGGTACTCTATTGAGAATATGAATGGCGGTTTTTAACGCCTCCATCCACAGGCTCAACGGTAAGGTAGAGTAACTTATCATACTACGCACCATATCCATCAGGGTACAATTGCGTCTTTCAGCTACTCCATTCTGCTGAGGTTCGCTGGGTGTAGAATACTGGGCTACTATGCCATTCTCCTGTAAGAACCTTGCAAAAGGTCCAGGAACTTGGCCATATGGGGTATGCCGACCGTAGTACTCCCCCCACGGTCGGACTTGACTATCTTAATCTTTAAATTGTGTTGATTTTCAACTTCTGTCTTAAATATCTTAAATTTATCCAATGCTTCTGTTCTTTCTTTGATTGGATAAATGTAGCCATAACAGGAGTAATCATCTGTGAATGTTGTGAACGAATCATAACCATCCACACCCTTTACAAGAAACGGACCACAGATGTCTATGTGAATAATCTGTAAAATTTCTACGCTTCGTTTGGCATCTTTCTTAATTTTCTTTATATACTTTCCTTTTATGCATTCTCTGCATTGTTCTAAATCTGAGAACTCTAATGGAGAAAGAATATCATTCTTAACTAGTCTTTCTATTCTCCTCCTCAAAATATGGCTTAAACGACAGTGCCTTAATTTCGACAACGCATCGTGAGCTCTCTTTCGTTTTCTATTTACATCCGCAGATAAGGATACATTCTCATTGTTGCACGCAACGTTCCCATCATCACATACAACATTCACTTCATCACGTAGTGATAACAAATAAAGCTCATTTTGTAAGATAGCAATACCAACACATGCATTATGAAATGTTATCTTACATTTGCTATTTTCAAAATGGCAATCATATCCATCATTGTCCAAGCATGAAACACTAATCAAGTTTCTCTGTAAAGAGGGAACATAAAGAACATCTCTAAGTAAAAGTGTGAAGCTTTGACATCTGCTCGGACTCCATTTGAAGTTTTAACGTGTCTTTCTCTTCTTTGTGTAGTCCTCATCGAACAGAATCCCTGTAAAGAATTAGCAACATGAACAGTTGCACCTGAGTCAATCCACCAAGTAGATTTCAAATATTGTACATACAAGGATTCATTTATGAATGTAATAATGTTCTCACCTTTCTTTGCCATGATCATCTTTAAGTAATCGGGACAATCTTTTTATAATGTCCCGTCTTCTTACAATAGAGACACTGGTCTTTCTCTACTGTGAACTTGTTCTGCTGAGGCTGATGCAGCATGGGACCCTTTCCCTTTGGCTTTGAGGAGGAGTTAGCATTATTATTCTTTTTCTTGTTGTCTTTCACATAATTGATAGTGCCACAATTGGCAGCTTTCATTCTCTCCTCCTCTTACACACACATAGCCATGAGCCTCTCTAAGTATAATTTCTTGGGCTGTATGTTGTAATTGACAACAAAAGTGTCAAATTCCTTTGGCAAAGAAGCAAAAATCAGATGGATAAGAAACTCTTCCTTAAGAGCCAGATTCATTGGTTTCAGCTTGGATGCCAAATTGCTCATCCTTAGTATGTGCTCTCTTATGCCATCATTTTCAGAGTACCTCTCTGTCACCAGCTGCTTTATCAGTTGGGTAGCATATGTCTTTGAAGAGCTAGTGAACTGACTCTTTATTCTATCGAGGTACTCAGTGACGGTGTCACACTCTGGGATTGAGCCCACAATTACAGGCTCAATCGTGTTCTTTATCACAGCCATACATTTCTTGTTGGCAGTGACCCACTTCCTATGCTCAAGGTGATAGGACATCTTTTGGGATTCAAAATCCCTCTCTCTGGTTGCCCAAGCGACATCTGCCTTGTTTATCTCCCTCACCGGTGCCACAGGCTCAGTGGAACACTGTGAGGTGACTACCCAATCCACCTCAGCCAAGTTGAAGGTCAGGTCTATCTTTTTCTTCCACTCCGTGTAATTGTCACATTTGAGAGTGGGGATCTCTTTGATACAACCCATTAAGTTGTAGCCGTCTAAAAACACAATTCATATTGAGTGAGAACATAAATAATAATAATAATAATTGCATGCCTTAGTTCTAAAGTTGGTCAAAATTAAAACATACAATTGTCCTCTACACTAATTCTACATCACCGTTGGGCAGAAATAAAATTAATGCATGACAAAACTCATCATAATATTGCCATTAATCAACATTGGTCAGAATAACAACAATATTATAATAAGCTAAAAACATATCCATTTTTTCAAAATTAAATTCTCCTGTTGGTTCGAATTTAATAATGAAAAGAACAACTTTAAAATACGCAGCGGAAAAAATGAACTCATTTTCTTAAATTTTACCCACAGGAAAAAAATACTTTTTCTATTTTCTTTTGAGCCAATTTCCATTTTTCAAATTTTCTGGAAAAAGAAAAATGCGAAACCGGGCTCTCGCCCTCCTTTCTCAGCCCAAACCGGCCAAAACCGGCTCGGCCCACTGCTCTGCACGGCGCTCGGCCGCACCCAGGCCGCAACGTGGGCCTGGGCCGGCAAAGTGCTGTGGCTGCACGCGCCTTTATACCTATAGGATCACTAAGAGCATAGATCTAGTCGGGTTCTTGCTGTTGAATAGAATCATGAATCCTAGAACATCTACTAGTGCAGTAATAGTAGGTAGAACGAGAGAAAAGGGAGGGGTAGAAGATGGACGTGTCAAACCTGATACAGCAGTGGAGGAGGATCCGCTCGCGTCCGCCATGGAGTCGGTGTCTGCGCTAGGGCAGCGACGGTCGGTGAAGACGGCGTCGGTGATGCGCGGTGGCGACCGACGGTGGAGGTAGTGGAGTCCGGTGGCGGCGCGGCTGGTGGCTTCCCGTCACTGGCTGCGCGCCCTCTAGATCGGATTAAGGTTTGTCGGTGAGGAGCTCGGCTCAGGCAAACCTCGTGACTTGAGCCGCCGGCCCCCACCTCTATTTATTGCGCAGTGTGATAGGGGCCCTCCAGCCATAGTGGGCTGGGCGCCCCCGATCACGGCGTGGACCAAAGGCCCAACTGAGCCGTTGGGCCTAGTTTGGGATTAGAGATCAACCTAACATGGAGGACTACTTCTTTGACGAGTCCGACGAGGAAGCCTCTCTCTGTTGCCGAACGCCGACCGCCGCCGATGTGGGCGAGGTTGTGCTCCGACAGCGTGGAGGTCGTCGAACGCCGTGGCGGCAAGGTCGTTGGGCTTCAAAGGCGGCGCCGTTGTCGTTGGAGGAGCTCGCTCTCTCACCCTGGAACTACAGGCCAGGTCTAGAGCGGTGGTGCCAAACGCGTGTCGGCTCACCAGAGGCTCGGGCCTCGTGTTCCCGCAAGGCACCGGCGCTGATTCTCTGCTCCAGATGCGGATGGTTGGCGCGGCGTGTTGCCGAGCATGATGCGGACTGGTCACAACACCTCAAAGCCGGTGGAGGTGCGGTTGTCGAGATGCCAACCGCCGAGGCGCATCCCGGAGGCCCTGCACGGCAAGTGCCTTAACTACCTTTCTTCCTCCCACCACGTGGCTACCTGCTTACTGCCCCAACGTTACCTGCGCTGCCACGGTTTTCGACACGTCGCACGCGACTACAAGCGATGGCGCACGTCTGCCAACGGTGGCTCTAGGGCAGTGGAGACTGTTGCCGCGGCCGAGGGCCGCCCTCTATCGTCTAGTCCACACGCTTCCGTCTTGGTGGGATCCTTCGAATGCCCATTGGCGGGATTCGAAATCCGTGAGGACCCAGCTCGTCGTCGCGTGCTAGCGGTCGGGTGGTAGGGGCAGAAGGAGCCCTTGCAGCACGGCGGCCGCTCGTCGATGATCGCCCCTGGACAAGATCTTGAGGCCTTGGTCGTGTCTAGGCTTCAGTTGGCCGAAATCCCTTGGGACCCCATGTCTTGTGAGTGGGGCATGACCGGCGCTTTGCAGGAATGCACAGTGCAGATGGGCGCAATGCACTCAGAGCCGCTTGTCATGGTGGACCATTGCTTGGAGGTTCCGCACCGGGCCTTCGATCCCATGCCGGTTGAGGTGGAGGCCTGTGTGACCGAATGGCCACCTCCCAGCTCTTCTTCGGACGACGACGCAGCACAACCATGCTCACCTCCGTCTGCACTGCCGAAGCTGACGACATATGCAGCACATGCTGACGTGTTGGATGGGTCTCCTGCGAAATCCCTTGAGGCGTCTAGGCCTTGCCCTGGGTAAGGAGTTCTAGATGTCCAGCAGTGTTCAGTCATTGATATGATCCAGGATCGAGTCTGCTTGCCTCTCCAAACTCCTGTGCTTCAAGGAAGACCCACCCTCAGGGTGCCTCGGGCCCAACCCAACGTCGATACGCCGAGGAGGAGCACTCGATTAGCGGCTAAACCTCGGGCGCCCAACCCAACTCTTCAGGCGCAGCAAGTTCTTTTGGCCAAGTGGGGGCTTGTGAATTCTTCCAACAACCCTGGCAACATTGCAGAGAAGCTTGAGTCCATCTTTGCTGAGCCGTTATCGGAGTCCAAGCACGAGGCTTTCAAGGTCCTTTTCCAGGACGACGCATTCCTGGATGACTTCGTCCCAGAGGTTGATGGGCTTTTGCCATAGACGCGTTAAGGAGGCAACATAGCCTTCTGTTGTCGCAAGTTGCCTCTTCCTGTCGTCTCAGGACCTGTTCCGTTGCTTTATGTGCGGGTTGTGTGGCCGAGCGCGTTGTTGGCTTGCTGTTTTTTCGTTCTCAGTTCTTGTTTTAGTTGTTCTTCTTTCTTTTTTGTGTTTTTGGTTCTCCCTCTCTGGTAAGCTCGACGCTTACCAATGAGTGAGTAATTTGTAATGTACTCATATTTCCTCTTTTTTTAACCGGGAGCCTCCCTCCCTATTCCCACTCATTTTGAGCGGAAATACGCTGGGCACAGGGTACTCCTATTTCCTCTTAATGAAATACGTGCCTACTAGTGGCAAGGTCGCGAAAAAAAAGTGCCAAAGATTTACTGTAGGATAAGTATTTTGTTGCCACAAAACAACAGTTTTTACTACTTCCATAAAAGTATGGCAAAGTCATCATATGAAGAGAAGCCATGAAAAAATGATTTATCTTCGTTTCACCATACTTCAACACCTATTGGTCTGTCTATGGCTATTTAGAACTTATAGCAGTAGGCTTCTCAGCTTATGTTTTATAAGCCTGAAATGTTATCATACATTTTGAAGCACATCATACGTTTCTCTGCCATTCTGCCAATAACTTGATTCCCCTAAAATAGATCAAAATTTCTAGTAATTCCCTGACGAACTCTTATATGGGAAAGCTGGATATTCGTGGACCTGCTCCTTCCTAAACAAGCACCTTGGTGAGAAACTGAGAACACGATATCATCAAGGACCACAGTAAGTATGCATTCAAATAGTAAATAGGTTTGTTGAACATCTTTCGTTTCTATTGGAGCGAGTTGATGATTTATCGAAGTGAGATTTTACAGGATATGATCGTGAGAGAGATTATCAAAGATAGATGGTAGAAGGTTATCTACCAAAAGCTGCCCATTGATGTATGAATGGTATGGTGTAAAGTATTGGGGTGCTGCTCATTGGCTTGTAGGGATTATGCATGTTTTGCTGGACATGGAGTTGACAGAAAATGACAAGGAATATGTCAAGGGAACTTTGCAATACATGATTCAGAACCGTTTCCCTAGTGGGAATTACCCTTGCACCGAAGGAGATAACTATGATTGCCTTGTGCACTGGTGCCATGGGGCTCCTGGCATTTCCCTCACCTTGGTTCTTCTTATGATGTTAAATCAGCTCAAGCCTTTATTTGTGTTTCTGCTCTTTAATCTTTGCAACTTTAGTTTTGTATCAAAATACTGTTCTCAGGTGTTCCCAGAAGAGAGGTTTTTGGACACAACCTCAAATGCAGCTGAGGTAATTTGGAATCGAGGGCTTCTGAAAAGAGTAGGGATATGTCATGGAATAAGCGGGAATGCCTATGCATTTCTCTCACTTTATCGCCTTACGAAGAAAAAGAAGTACCTCTACCGTGCTAAAGCTTTTGCTTGTTTTCTCCTTGACCGAGCAACAAGTTAATTGGACAAGGCATCATGCACGGTGGCGATGAGCCATACTCACCATTTGAAGGATAAGCTGGAATGGCATATCTGTTTCTAGACATGATTAACCCCCTCGAGTCTAAGTTTCCAGCTTATGAACTTTGAACTGTGCACTTGCTCCTTTATTAGTAGTTGCACTACTGTATCAGTTTTTTTTTTTTGAAATGGTCGGCAGGAGCTCTGCCGAACTTGTATTGAACTGTATCAGGTTACATATATGTTTGCATAAGATGCAGTCATTATATATGTTTGCATCAAGTCAAACAGTATCTGTAGAACCTATAAATCAAAGGTTGAAATAACCTAAGGTATGTGTTGGATTTGATTCTGCGCTTGGCTGATTATCCAATTTATGGGTATAACCTAAGCAGATGTTTATTTCTTCTGCAAGACTGCAACAGGAAGCAAGATGCTGACTCTTAGGAGCTCCCCAGTGGTAACTGATCAACGATCATACGGAGTATCTGTCAACGAAAATGTCAGGGACCAACCATTGTTGGGCCTTATGGGCCGTGGCCCGAGCCTGCCCAGGTGGCTGAAGTCGGAGTACAAAGGCACAAGCAATCCGGCGAAGTGTATCATCAACCAAATTATCAAACAGAATCTCTTTTACCTTTACTAGTTTACTGTTCTTCTTCCTCAAGTCTCCCTCTCCTGTACCTAGATTCTCTACCTTCTAGTACCTTCTAGAACTTGCTTCCACTGAATCAAGCTATCTGTTAGTCAATCCAGTTGGGGTTGCTAACATCTGGTACCGGAGCCATGGATTTTGGTACTCCACCATGAATCCCTCTCTCAAGCTTTTCTTCGACGAGTTCAACGGGAAGCTTGACGAACTCGAGGCTCGATGGGAGCGGCGCTTCTCTCCGCCGATGAAGGAGCCGCGGGTTGCTGTCGAGGAGCTCTGCGTCGGCGGCCTCAAGCAGTTCGGTGCGACGCAGCACATCGTGGCCGACAACTGGGGCAGGTGGTTCGAGGAGCCTGCCCGCATCATGGAGAAGTGTGTCTACGAGCAGCGGCCTGCCACCGTCGAGCTCCGTGGCGTCGCACCCAAGCTAATCCCCGTGGTGCAACTCAAGGCCGAGGTGGTTCCGGACAACTAGGGAGGGCTGTTCGAACAGCCTGCCCACACCGTGGAGGACCGCGACCTCTCCACCGACGTCGTCTTCGCTAGGCTCGTGTCCACTGACCAGATCCACATCGACAGCGGCCTCACCTCCAACTCCGTCGCGTTCGCCTGCTTCACGCCCGTGCAACCCGTTCCCGCCGCCTCCACCAACTCCGTCGCGCCCGCTTGCTCCACGACCGTGCCACTCGTCTCCGCCACCGCCGCTGTTTCCATCAAGGAGAAAGGAGCCAAGGAGTTTGAAAGGTCCTAATATGGCTAGAGGAGAGGTGAATAACCTATTTAAAACTCTACAAATTCACTAGAGCAATTGATTAATATAACAAACGGCGTAATACAATTTGCTCTAACTCTACAAGGGTTGCAAGCCATCTATTTTAACAATTTTAGTTGCTATGATCACTAAGCACAATCAAGAGCTAGGTCACTACTTACTAAGAGCTTTCAACAAGGCTACACTAAAGAGCTCCACTAGATGAAACTAAGCTACAAAGCAAGCTCTCAAAACTAGTTACACTAAAGAGCTCGCTACAACTAGTTTGCAAAAAGTATTGGAATGAGTAGGGTGATTATATCGTCGTGTAGAGGAATGAACCAATCACAATATGATGACAACGAATCACTCGGAGAAATCCAATCACAAGAATGACACATGATTTTTCTCCCGAGGTCACGTGCATGCCAGCACGCAAGTCCTCGTTGTGTCGACCAACACTTGGTGGTTCGGCGGCTAATAGGTATCACACACCTAGCCCACCACACGAGGCGCCGCAAGAACCTACCTATCGGTGTTTTGAGTTACCACCGACGAGTAAATTTCTAATATTGCGCGTCTGGCTCAGATGGTGTGCTTAGAGGACACGAGGTTTATACTGGTTTCGGCAGAAAGTCCCTACGCCCAGTTCGTCGTTGCTGCTGCTCGTGTTACTAGCACTGAACGTTTGTAAGTAGGGGTTACAAATGGACGAGAGAAGGAAATGATCTCAAGTCTCTGGTGGAAAGAATAAATGGGTGCTAAGAGCTCGACCGCTGCTCAGCTTTGTGCTCGTGCGTGTTTATCTCGCGGTATGGCTTCGTGCAGATCTAGCCTCCTCCCTCATGGGGAGCCCTGCTTCCCTTTTATAGGCCAAGGGAAAGCGTGAGTTACAGCTTAGGAAAAGGAGAAGAACGAGAGAGAGGAAGGCTTCTAGGGTCACTGGGTCCTTCTTCTCCTTCATGCGGGTCCCATCGACCCTGTAGATGTCAACAGGGGTGGCTCCACATCGCAGACCCTGTTCATCACTGGCGCCATACGCGGGCATCATTTGCCGGTCAAGGCGTCCCATTCCATCCCGACGGGCGTCATGGTGAACTGACTCGCCTGTCAGCGTTCGTACAAGGGTTAGGCAGAACAACACCGGCACGCCCGACGTTGTTCTTGATGTGAATCCTCAGGTATGGCCTATTATGGCCACGGGTTACATCGGGGCATGCTGGTCTCTTCCTTGGTGTCAGAGTTTTGACCAGGGCCCATATGCTTGGACCTAGAGTGGTTGGCGGTGGTATTGGTCCCCGTCGGGAGAGACGGAGCCCGCACCCGAGGGGTCGAGCGAGACAGAGCCCGCGGCCTTAGGGTCGGGCGAGGCGGAGCACCACAGCCTCGGGGTTGGGTGAGGCGGAGCCCGCCCCCAGAGGTCAGGCGAGGCGGAGCCCGCACACCTGGGGATTGGTTGGAGCTATAGTCGCGCTCTTCACTGCTCGGATGAGTCGATGTTGATGTCCATTAGTTCCTCCTCTTCGGGTACCCTAGTATTGGTCCTCGATAGTAGCCCCCTAGCCTATGGAGGAGTAGAATACTCCTTCGGAGGCTTTTCCGAACAAAAAGACTCTAAGGGCCTTGGCCTTCTTTTGTCGCCCACGGTGTGTCCTAGGGACGACATTCCCTTTTGTCGTGATCGGACCCCTCGGGGGTATAGCCATGAGATTTGGTGGGTCGAAAAAGGTCTTTCCTGATTTTGACCCCTATGGGGGTCTGTCGTTCTACGACCACGTGTTCGGTCTCCTTGCGAGTCCAACTTTCCTCGAGCCCCCGCCCATAGCAGGGGTCCGGTCGAGGATCAACTTGTCTTCGTGATCGTCTTCCCTCAAGGGTTTTTTTTCGATAAAAACGGAGGGGCTGAGCCATGCAATGATTTTCCTCTATGGATGAATCATGGTGTTCGATGAGCTGTTAACGGGCTAGTCCGAGTGGGGCCCCGGCATCCCATTCGCAGGGGTCCGGCTTGGGTCAGCTGGTGACCGACTCCAGATTCTTAGCGGTCAATCCATATAGTTCTTGGGTCCGTTCGACCGGTCCCGAGGGCTCTCTGCCTTTCTTCGAGGAAAAACCTTGGATCGTATCCGGCCAAGACTCAAACGTGGGCCAAGATGCTCACGGCGCTTGTGCGCCCGGGTACGGGCCGCTAGCGGGCCCATCCCTTTCCACCCTTCACTCTAAAGGTGCCCAGAGCGGTTGTCGAACCCGTCGATGGGCCAACCTTCAAACTCCTGGGCCTAGACGGGCCATAGGAGCGTTTTTAGCTCCATATCCCTCTTACCTGTGGTGGGTCAAGGCCCGTTCGGGGAGGTGAAATGTCTGGCACATTTTCCTAGGGGACGACCATAGGTTGTGTGCGCATGCCCATGACGAGATGTGGTGACAGGTCGTGGTAGGCATGGAGATCTAGACGGGCGGTTGGTTTCCTCGCACCCGTTGCCCCTATAAAACCAAAGGGTTAGCCCTCTGTGTTTTATATGCATGCCTGCATCCTTACCTCTATAGTCACGCCGCTGCCGCCAACGCTTAGGTTTCCTGCCTCCGCATCTCTACCGCTGTTGAGCTCGCATCCATCTGTCCCCACCTCCAATGGATCCATGGTGCCGTTCCGATATCACCTTCCAACACATGGAGGGCCTCGTCCATCGCGGTCTTCTCCGTGCGTGGACCTCGGCCGGGGAGTGGTTGTTGCCCGGTGATGAGTATTCGCCATCGCCGCCCAATGGCTATGTGGTGTCGTTTACCCACTTCCACGAGCGTGGGCTCGCGACCCCCACCCATAAATTCCTCCGAGGGATGCTGCACTTCTACAAGATTGAGCTGCAACATCTCAATCCTAACGGGATCCAGCACATGGTAGCGTTTGTCGCGTTGTGCGAAGGATTCCTAGGGATCAGCCCCACTTTGACTTGTGGAGGTATTTCTTCGCCGTCAACCTCTAGAAGAAGAGGGAGAAGGGCGGCAGGTAGGAGCTACACATGCCGATGGGGTGTGACGGCATCCAACTTCGAAACAATTGGGTTGGCGAGTATCCGTCCATGTGGCTCTCGATGTCTAACAAGGGGTGGCACTCGCAGTGGTTCTATCTCAAGAATGACGCCGCCCCCCCTCTACCAGAGTTCACCGGGCACCTGATCGAAGAGGCCCCGGAGCAGTGGAGGAAGTGGGGCGTCCTGGAGAAGGACAATAAGAAGATCCAAAACCACATCGCCGCCATCCACATCCTAAAGGAGAATGGCCTGAAAGGGTCAGGCGTCATCGGGGCTTACCACGTGAGGAGGGTGGCACCGTTGATGACGCGTGTGCTCCCGCTATACACAATGGTGCCTGAGGCATTGTTCGATGGAACGGTGCTCGCCGAGGGAACACTCCCCAACTCTGAGATCGCGCAACGCATCAAGGAGGCGATGGAGCCTTTGTGGGACAATGCGGGTGCCGCCCTCGACTTCATCTACCTGGTGCCGGGGCATCCTCCGATGTGGCCGAAGCCAGGCTACGTTGTCTTCGTAAGTTTCCCTTTCTCTTGCCTTCTCTTCAATTGATTTCCTGACCCCGTGAGACTAACTTTAAGAGGGGCGGGACCAACTGAGGGACCTCATCCTCATGGATCACCCGGCACCGCTGCCGAGGGATTTGGCCATGAGGGCAGCGAATCGCGCCGAGGGCGAGTGGCTGAGGAAGGCGAAGGAGGACAAGAAGAGGAAAAAGCAGTGGAAGCTACAGGCGCGGGAATAAGGGGAGGACACTGACAATGATGATGACGATGATGATGGTGACAACGATGGGGTGATGGAGGAAGAAGAAATGGTAACCGATGATATCGAGTGGGATAACCTAGAGAATGAGGATGCGCTGATAGGCATCGGTTCGTCCTTGCAGGCGTCGGGACCCTTCCCGTTCCATGGAGAGGAGGGTACGTCTGGGGAGCCGGCGGAGGCAGGCCATTCCGACGACACCCCCAGTAACCAACGAACGCAGGATGTACCGTCGTCCTACCCTAGGAGCCAACAGAGGTAGGCGACTCCATCGTCGCGCCCCAAGAGCCAAGGGGAGCAGGGCGTTCCACCAATGTGCCCTAGGAGCTACCAGGGGCGAGCCCCTCTGCCCAAGAGCAGGGGCAGGCTTGAAACGGCCTCATTCTGATGAGGCGGAGCAAAGGTCGGTGGGCTCGTCCCCTAAATGTATCTGCCGCCCGATGGCGCTGAGGTGAGTTATCAATTCCTCTGTTTTTCCTGTTTTAGTTAGATTTCATCGTGACTTATGTTTTTCGTCCCTTGCAGCATCAGCAGGCAGCGGAATTCTTTGGCGCTGGCGCCGAAGAAGAGCATCGCCCTCCAATGAGGGCAGCGGACATCGGCTGGTGTCGTGCCTATTTTGGGCGGGAGCGGCGCTAGTGTGACCACGTCGCCGGCCGGTTAGGTGCCGCCCATGGTGGCTCCTATGCCCACGGTGGGACGGGCGGACACGGACATTCAAGGGGCACCTTTGGAGGTCACGGAGCAGCCGGTGACGGCCGTGATACCGCTGCCAATGATAGGGCGGACAGGGCTACTGATCGCGCTCGTGGCACCGACCGTGGTGGGCGCGACGCAGCTGATCATGACCCCGCCGACACGGGTGGAGGTGGCGGCGGCCGTGACAGATGGATCATAGCCGGGTGTAACCACAACATTGCCTGAGGCATTGGCATGACCCATGCCATCGGTGGCCCAAGCGACGGTGCCTGGTGTGGTGCTGGGAGAGAGGTTCGTGTCCACACCGCTAACCCCTTCCGTCGCCGGAGGGTGCGTCCCGGCTAGGGACAGCATGGCGAGAGGGGTCAGCGACGCTTAGGGTCGTTGGGGAGTCATCCCTGACCCTGACGTCGGTGGGAAGCGGCTCACCCGCGTGGGGTGAGCCCTGCTCTAGTGGGTGGATCCGTAGGATCCGGCGTCGACGCTTTTTACCCTTGACGTCGCCGCAGAGAGCATAGAGCAGGAGAGCCTTCGACGTAAGGATCGCGTCTGTGCTCGAGGCCCTGGACCATGCCACGGGCGCATTGTGCGACGTTGTTGTTCCCTCCAACCCAGTATTGTTTGGTCCTGCTTCTTGCCCTTTTCTTCCTCTACATACTTTTTGTATCCTAACCATCATCTCCCTGTAGTCCCTTATAACTCACAGCTGGGGGAAATCTCGGTTCCTTCGTCAATAGAAGGAAGCCTAGGACCGCCTCATTGAGGAGGCGTGGCTATCGCGGGGAGGTGATAGCTCAGCTCATTGTTGCCTAGTAGAGGGTGGTCGAGCTAACTCCCCTTGCCAAGGAGGCGGCCAATCTTTGGTCATGGGTGGTCGAGGCCGAGAAGGCGTTCGAGGCCCTGTTGGTGAGGTTGCGGAAGGATGACGAAGAAGCCGCTAGGGTCGAGAAGGAGCGGGATGAGTTGCTCTAGAAGGACGCTGAAACCCGCCAGTGGATCCTTGACCTTCTGGGTGAGGTTGTGAAAAAAGGAATTTGAGGCTAGGGGCATAGGAGAAGCTCGTGGCCCTGGAGAAAAGGATGATCCTGGATGCTGTGGCGGTTGCTCGGCTATGCAAGGAGAGGGATGAGCTGATCCAGACCACGAAGAGGCTCCGCTCGGAATGCGGTGCGGCTCATGAGGGGCGTGTCTAGGCTTTTCGAGAGTGTGACCAGGCCTACGAAGAGTGTGATGACGCACAGCAGAAGGTCGACTCTCTCTAGGCCGAGGTCAAAAGGGAGACGACCCAAAAGCTGGAGGCCGAGAGCGTTTCTATCGGGTTGGCTATGGATCTCGTCGAGGTAAGGTGAAATATTTAGGCAGAGAGTGACGAGCTCGGTACCCTGAGCGCCGCCCTCGGAGTGGTCTACGATGACCTTGAGGTGGTGCGATCGAAGGGACCAGCTTGCTCGTGGCCCGTGCTGTTGAGATCATGGCTCGGGTGCGCTAGCTTGAGAGGAATGCCCTTCACGTTGGGGTCAATCAGTCCTTCATGATTGCTTGTTCTCATTATGGGGACAACATCGATCTAGAGGCGATGAGCCACGGCTACGTGCCCGATTATGAAGTCCATCAGCTGGAGGAGATGGAAATGATGGTGGCTTCCCTTTTGTAGGACCTGGTAGACAAGATAGAAGGCATAGTTCTCCCCTAGAGGGGCTAGTTAGCTAAATAGGTCGGGCAGTTGTTTTTGTAATAAGCGGACAAGTTCCGATCCTTTTGTTTAAACAACCTTGTTATTTTGTTTTGTTTGAACAAAATTATTCTTTCTTCCTTTTTATGTGTAAAAAAGGGGTTAATGTGTTCCGACCCTTCCTATTGTTAAGACCGTAGAGTTCGAGGTGTGGGTGGGAAACTCTGGTCACGTTGGTAAGCAAGAGTGTCATAGCCGCTGGGGCGTAGGTTTCTTGTAGTCTGACCAGTTTTACTTGGCATTCATTTCCGCAAGCCTTGCCTCTAGTTTTTTAATGTGAGAAAGGGGTCGGACGCGGTGACTATTTCAGAAAGGGTATGTATATACCCTTATCAGCCCCCGAGTGAGACCCGGCCCCTTGCCGTTGCTGGGGTCGGGTTTCACTAAAGGTCGAGGAGATGATAGCGAAAACTAGTAGGAGAAAGTGTCTCTTGTTTTAGATACGTTGTTCTTAGTTTTCGTACGTACCCCCTCCCTAGGATCCGAGCCATCATTCTATGACCGCGCATTTAGTCTCCTTGCGAGTCCAACTTTCCTCGAGCCCCCGCACGTAACATGGGTTCAATTGAGGGTCGGCTCATCTCTGTGATCATCACCCCGCCTGTGGTTTTCACAACTAGAGGGGTTGAGCTAACATCACTTGCCTCGATGGCTCGAGTGTAGTGCTCGGTGAGCTCGTTAATGGGCATGTCCAAGTGGAAGCTAGGTCCATCGTTCATAATAGGGTCAGCATAGCCCTCATGTGGCATTCCACTGCTCCTTAACCCACCTCCCGGTAGATGCCTGACTCGTTTCGGGGATAGACTTAGGTGGCCCACTGGCCTCCCCTCGATGGAGATTCTATGGGCTTGGCTCGAGGTTAGAATCGAATGAGAAGGTCGAGATGACCCTATCCGCTTCTGAGTGGGTCAGGAAAAGGCCATTGGGGCTCATCTATGTTTTCTCCCCTAGCTCTGTTCGACACAAGGCAGCCTTGAGCCCTTCGCGGGTCGGCCTTTAAACCTCGGTCAATCGGATTCTTGAGTCAGGGTCGGGCGGCTTGAGCCCCGAGCCTTGTTGGGCTTGGTAGGGGTCGGCCGAGTTTTATGCGTCACCTTGTTTCGTAGTTTCTGCAACTGGAGGAGTTGAGCTAATGACACTCGCCTCGATGGCTCGAGTGTCACGCTCGGCGAGCTCGCTAACGGGCTTGTCCGAGTGGAATCTGGGTCCATCGTTCATGATGGGGTCGGCATAGCCCTCATGTGGCATTCCACTGCTCCTTAACCCACCTCCCGGTAGATGCCCGAGTTGTTCTGGAGACCGACTCAGGTGGCCCATTGGCCTCCCCTTGATGGAGATTCTATGGGCATGGCTCGAGGTTAGGATCGAACGAGAAGGTTGAGATGACCCTATCCGTTTCTGAGCGGGTCAGGCGAAGGCCGCTGGGGCTCATTTGCATTTTCTCCCCTAGCTCTATTTGACGTGCGGCGACCTCGAGCCCTCCACGGGCCAGCCTTCGAACCTCGGTCGGTCGCCACTCATATCGAATGAGACGACTACCGCTTCGTGATGCGACGTGAAGCATTGTGATGCAACAATTGCACATGAGATGCTTGGATGTATGAGTATGGATGAATGAATGCTCATGCACTAGGAAAGTAAAGTGGGGGTTGGTAAAGTTACCTCGATGGCTCGAGTGACGGGTTTGGGGAGCTCTTACTGGATATGTTCGAGGGGAATCTAGGTCCATCGTTCATGATAGAGTCAGCCTAACCCGCATGGGGCATCCTGCTGCTCCTTACTCGTCTCTCGGTAGAGGCCCGAGCCGTTCGATCGACTTGGGTGACCTGCTGGCCTCTCCTCGATGGAGATTCCACCGGTGGGCCCCTCCAAACCCTTCCTGGGAAGGCAAAGGCTAAAGCTTGGGGTGTGAGCAACAAACTCTGATCACGCTAGTGAGCAAAAACGTCGTAGCCGCTGGGGTGTAGGTTTCTTGTGGTCCGACTAGCTTTACTCAGCATTTGTTTCCACAAACCTCACTTCTAGGTCTTAACGTAAGAAAGGGTCGGGCATAGAGAATGTCCACCGAATAGACATACTCTTACCAGCCCCCGAGTGAGGTCCGACCCCTTGCCGTTACTAGGGTCGGGCGTCACTTATAGATCGTGGAGTCGATAGCGAAACTAATAAGAGAAAATGTGTGTAAATTAAGGGTGACCCATCTCTCGACAGCAGCCCGAGCTGTTCGATCGACTTGGGTGACCCGCTGGCATAGGACTTACCTTGTTGGCTTGAGTGAAGGGTTCGGGGAGCTCTTGTCGGATATGTTCGAGTGGAATCTGGGTCCGTCGTTCATGTCTTAGTCGGCATAACCCGCAGGGGGCATCCTACTACTCCTTACCCATCTCTTGTCAGTGGGCCAAGCCGTTCAATCGACTTAGGTGACCCGCTGACATAGGACTTACCTATGTAGATAGAGGATGAGATCATCCCCCCAAGGAATTAGTTAGGCAGATAAGCCAGGCAGCGAACTTGTAACAAGTGAACAAGCTCTTAGATTTCGTAATGGCCAAATAGATTTTTAGCCCTTCTCCCCTTTTTGTATAAAAAGGTTAATGCATTCGACCCTTTCCATTGTTAAGGATGTAAAGCTCGGGGTGCGGGTGAACAAACTCTGATCATGCTGGTGAGCAAAAATGTTGTAGCCACTGGGGTGTAGGTTTCTTGCAGTCCGACCTATTTTACTCAGTGTTTGTTTCCGCAACCCTAGCTTCTAGGCCTCAACATGCGAGAGGGTCGAGCACAGAGAATTTTTGCCAGGTGGATATACTCCTAAATGCATTCCAACTCTTTCCGTAGTTAAGACTTAAGAAGCTCGGGGTGCGGGAGAAAACTCTGATCACGCTGGTGAGCAAAAATGCCGTAGCTGCTGGGGCATAGGTTTCTTGTAGTCCAACTAGTTTTACTCAACGTTTGTTTCCATGACCCTCGCTTCTAGGTCTTAACATAAGAAGGGGTCGGGCATAGAGAATGTCCACCGGATAGATATGCTCTTATCAGCTCCCGAGTGAGGCCTAACCCCTGCCGTTGCTGGGGTTGGATGTCACTAAAGATCAGGGAGTTGGTAGCAAAACTAATAAGAGAAAGCATGCGTAAATTTAAGGATAAAAGCGACGTAGCTATTCGATGTTCCAAGCATTGACGAAGACTTCGTCGTCGATGGTCTTGAGCTTGTAGGTGCCTAGTCGGAGCACCTCCGCGATGACATATGGTCCCTCCCATGGTAGAGAGAGCTTTGTGGTGGTTCTTGTTGGTCTGGATGAGGTGGAACACTAGGTCTCCGACGTTGAAGGCCTGACCCCACACTCGATGGTTGTGGTACTGGCGCAACGCTTGCTGGTACTTGGCCTGGCAGAGGAGGGTGATGTCGCGCGCTTCATCTAGCTGGTCCATGGCATCCTCGAGGGACACGTCGGCTCCCTATTCGTCATACGCCCTGACCCTCGGTGCTTCATAATTCAGATCGGTCGGGAGGATAGCCTTAGAACCGTAGACCATGAAGAATGGTGTGTAGCTGGTGGCACGGCTCGGGGTCATCCTGAGGCTCTAGAGCACCGCGGGAAGCTCCGCGACACATCACCCGCCAAACTTGTTCAACCAATTGAAGATCCTAGGTTTGAGGCCTTGTAGGACCATGCCATTCGTGCGCTCGACCTACCCGTTCGTGCGGGGGTGCGCCACGGTGGCCCAATCGACGTGGATGTGGTATTCATCACAGAATTGGAGGAACTTCTTTCTGGTGAACTATGTGCCGTTGTCTATAATAATGGAGTTCGGGACCCCAAAGCGATGGACGATGTCAAGGAAGAACAACACGGCTTGTTCGGACTTGATCGCGAAGATCGGTTGAGCCTCTATCCACTTTGTAAACTTGTCTATAGCGACAAGCAAGTGTGTATAGTCCCTCGGGCGCCCTCTTGAGCGGTCTGACCAGATCGAGCCCCCAGACCACGAATGGCCACGTGCTGGGGATTGTTTAGAATGCTTGGGCCGGCAGGTGGTTCTGCCGAGGGTAGTATTGACACCCTTCATAGGTGCGCACAATCTGTTCAGCATTGGCTACTGTAGCCGGCTAGTAGTAAGCCTTGTCGAAACATGTTTCTGACCAGGGTTCTAGGCGTGGCATGGTGCCTACAGGCCCCACCATGGATATCACTTAGCAACTGCTTCCCTTGTTCGATGGGGATGTAGCGCTGTAGCATCCGGTGTGGCTTCGCTTGTAGAGCTCACCCTTAATAAGGATGAAGGACTTAGCGCGATGCGTGAGCCACCGTGCCTCTGTTCTGTCCGCCGATAGCATCTCATGGAGGAGGTAGTCAAGGTAAGGCGTTCTTTAGTCGGCCGGAGGGTCAGGCTCTATCGCTAGATCCTCTTCAAGCTCCATGACTTCGGGGTCGGATGGAGCCACCGGTTGGTTAGCCCCTAAGCCCAAGGTAGGCGGCCCATCACCGGTCTATTCTTGCTCCTCATAGCGGACTGAGGGCTTGTACTAATCGCTGGTGAAGACGCCCATCGGCGCCATCTCTCGGTCGGACATCGTTTTTGCCAGCGCGTCGGCCACCTCATTGAGACGCCTCAGAATGTGATTGAGCTCGAGACCGTCGAACTTGTCCTCTAGTTGGTGGACTTCTCAGCAATATGAAACCATCTTGGCATTGTGGCAGCTTGATTCCTTCATGACTTGGTCGATGACCAGCTGGGAGTCGCCTTGGACGTCAAGCCATCGGATACCCAACTCGATGGCGATGCGCAGGCCATTGATGAATGCCTCATATTCGGCCACATTGTTGGAGGAGGGGAAATGGATGCGAACCATGTACCTCATGCGTACCCTGAGGGGCAAAACGAAGACCAGCCCCACGCCAGTGCCTTTCTTCATTAGCGCTCCATCGAAGTACATCATCCAGTACTCTTGGTCTATGACTGCTGGCGGCATTTGGATCTTGGTCCACTCTGCAACAAAATCAGCCAGCACTTGGGACTTGATGGTCGAGGCGGGAGGCATACGAAATGCCTTGACCCATCAGCTCGAGTGCCCACCTCATGATTCTTCTTGTGGCATCCTGGTTTTGGACGACCTCGCCGAGAGGGAAGCATGTCACGACTGTCACCGAATGTGACTCGAAGTAGTGATGCAACTTTCTCTTGGTGATAAGGACGGTGTACAGGAGCTTCTAGATTTGGAGGTAGAGGGTCTAGGAATTGGACAAGACCTCACTAATGAAGTACACAGGACGCTGCACTTTGAGGGCGTGTCCCTCTTCTTCTCGCTCTACCACCAGGGCGGTGCTGACCACTTGCGTGGTGACCGCGATGTAGAGCAAAAGCGGTTCCCCATTGGTCGGAGGGACCAGGATCGGAGCCTTTGTCAGGAGTTGCTTGACCATGTTAAGTGCCTCCTAGGCCTCAGGCGTCCATTCGAAATGGTCGGCCTTCTTCAGAAGCTGATAGAGGGGGAGACCTTGTTCACCAAGGCACGAGATAAAGCGGCTGAGTGCGGCGAGGCACCCTATAACTCGTTGTACCCCCTTTCTATTCTAAATCAGGCCCATCCTCGTGATGGCCGAGATCTTCTTTGGGTTGGCTTCGATGCTACACTCGGAGATGATGAAACCTAGCAGCATACCCCTTGGGACCCCAAAAATGCACTTCTCAGGGTTGAGCTTGATGTCGTTTGCTCGGAGTTTCATGAAGGTCTGCTCTAGATCGGCTATGACCTGGTTAGCCCATTTGGATTTGACCATGATGTCATCCACATAGGCCTCAACGGTCCGCCCAATGAGATCCCCAAAACACTTGAGCATGCAGCGTTGGTATGTAGCCCCCGTGTTTTTCAGACTGAACGGCTTTGTGACATAGCAGAATGATCTGAACAGGGTGATGAAAGATGTCATGAGTTGATTGGACTCTTTCATCGTGATTTGATGGTACCTGGAGTACGCATCAAGGAAGCAAAGGGTTTCACACCCTGAGGTCGAGTCGACTACTTGGTCTATGCATGACAAAGGAAACGGATCCTTTGGACACGCTTTGTTGAGACCTATGTAGTCAACACACATTCTGCATTTCCCACTCTTTTTTGTACAAGAATAGGATTGGCTAACCACTCAGGGTGGTATACTTCCTTGATGAACCCGGCCGCCAAAAGCTTCGCAATCACCTCACCGATGGCCCTGCGTTTCTCCTCATCGAAGCGACACAGGCGCTGCTTCACCGGCTTAGAGCCTGGCCTGATCTTCAAGGCGTGCTCGGTGACTTCTCTCAAAATGCCTAGCATGTTCGAGGGTCTCCATGCAAAGATGTCTCTGTTGGCACAGAGGAAGTCGACGAGTGTGCTTTCCTATTCGGAGGAAAGCGTGGTGCCAATGCACACCACTTTGCCCTTAGAGCCGCTGGGGTCTATGAGGACGTCCTTTGTGCCCTCTATAGGCTCAAAAGACCCGGTCAACCGTTTGGAGTCGGGTGCTTCTTCGATGACCTGCTCCCTGATGGCCGCAAGCTCTTTGGAGGAGACAATTGCTGCGGTGTGATCGCAGCACTCGACCTCACACTCATAGGCGTGCTGGAAGGAGGTGCCGATGGTGATGACCCTACATGGACCCAGCATCTTCAGCTTTAGATAGGTGTAGTTGGGGACGGCGATGAACTTCGCATAGCATGGACATCCTAGGATGGCGTGGTAGGTTTCGTGGAACCCGACCACCTCGAAGGTAAGGGTCTCTGTCCTGTAATTGGTCAGATCCCCGAAGGTGACGGGTAGGTCGATCTGCCCAAGTGGCATGGCCTACTTTCCTAGCACGACGACATGGAAAGGCGCCCTAGTCGGTAGGATGCGTGCTCGGTCGATGCCCATGGCATCGAGCATTTCAGCATACATGACGTTGAGGCCGCTGCCTCCATCCATCAGCACCTTGGTGAGTCGCTTCGTGCTGATGATCGGGTCAACCACGAGCGGATATCTTCCGGCTACATGACACTTTCTGGGTGGTCGGTCCAATCAAAGGTTATGGTGGACTCGACCATCTAAGAAAGGTAGGTGTGGCCAGCTCAGCCATATAGACTTCGTGACATGTAAGCTTCTGGTGGCACTTGGAGTCATAGGCCATCGACCCTCCAAAGATCATGAGGCATCCATCTAGCGTCGGAAAGCTGTCGTCCTTCCCCTCGGTGTCATCTATGGCTGGCTTGGGGTCCCCCTTTGCTCCCCCTTGTTGAAGACTCCGGTCAAGAACCGCTTCATGAGGACGCAGTCCTTGTATAGGTGCTTGACGGGGAAAGCATTGTTCAGACATGGTCCTTCGAGCAGCTTCTCCAAAGTGGTCCGGGGTGCCCTCGGTGGGCTTCCAACCCCCTTGCGGTCGGTGGTGGCCACGAGCGAGCCCTCGATCGTCGCTTGTTGTTCTTCTTCTTTGGGACGATTGGAGGAGCCTTCGCCGACATCCTCGTTCCACTTCGCCTTGACTTTGAGGTGGTCGAAAATCACCCTGACTGCCTCCTAACCTGAGGCATGGCTGGTGGTGATGTCGAGGAGCTCCTTGGTGGTTCGCGGGCCCTTACATCCTAGCTTGTGAACCAGGGACTCGCAGGTGGTCCCAAACAGGAAGGCTCCTATGACGTCGGCGACGTTGGGCGGCTTGTTGCACTGCTGGGAGAAGTGTCGGATGTACCCACAAAGAGTTTCCCTGGCCTTCTGTCGATAGTTTTTAGATCCCACAGGTTCTTAGGACGCGTGTATGTGCCCTGGAAGTTTCCCATAAAGATCTCTTCAGGTCCGCCCAACTTTAGATTCTGTTGGGTGGAAGGTGTTCCTACCATGTTCACACCAAATCAGCCAGGAACAATGGAAGGTTGCGGATAATGAAATCATCATTATCCGCTCCACCGGCTTGGCAAGCAAGCCAATAATCCTCGGGCCACAGTCCAGGGTTTATTTCCCCAGAGTATTTTAGGATGTTGGTCGGCGGTCGGTACCACGATGGAAAGACGACGTTGAGGATGTGTCGGCCAAAGGCCTGAGGTCCCGACAAGTCGGGGCTCGGGCTTTGGTCCTTGTCGCTATCATAGCGTCCGCCATAATGAGGGTGGTAGTCATTGCTTGCCCCCTCCCTCGCATCACCATGGGTACGCCTATGGGCATCGAGGGTGTTGCATGTGTCATGGTGGAGGCCAAGACGCTCATGCACTGGGATCACGGCGCGCACCCTACCGTCTTGCTGCGCCTAGTGGACTGACAAGTCCAAGTTGGGTTGTAACACCCCGGGTGTTTAAGTATTAAAAATGGGACATATCATCATATGCATTGCAAGGCATTGGTCATATTGCAAACTTTGATATGCATTCACTAAAACAAGTTTACATTTATGTTATAAGTATTGCTTCATATTGTTTAAATCAAGTTTGAAATCTTTGTATTGATTTGAAACTCCGAAAACGCTGATTTTCAATATTTAAACCCTACCCTGAAAACCCATTTCAAAATCGAAGCACATTTTGGGGTTGAACCTTAAAGCAAAATTGTAGGGCTTGTTGAGTTGTACAAAGTTTGTTTTTGGAGTTTTTCAAGTTGTTTAGTAAAATTTGAAGTTATTTGAAAAGGCGAAATTCCTTAAATGTCCCATATTTGAATTCAAAAGTTTATTTCAAAATGTCAGACCGAATCAGGGGTTGATTATAAAGCAAAGTTGTAGAACTTTTGATTTTGAACAACTTTTGTTTTTGGAGATTTTTGAGTTGTTATGAAAATTTGAGAGTAATATATGAATTTTGGCGAATGGCAATTTTGTAATTTCTATGAACAGTGTTCACCGCCTAAGCTACATTGCCGGCGATCCTTCGACTTGCTTCTAGTCGCGCGCGTGGCCATATGGGCGTCGCGCTGGCGAGGGAAATGGTTTCGTCGTGGCTTCCTTGCGCTTCCTGGCCATTCTTTATAACCTGAGTCGCCGTCGTCCTTGCCGTTTCCTCCTCCTCTGTTTTCCCGTCGCCTTGCTCATCTTCGGCGAGCTCCCACCGTTGAACCAGCGCCTGTGCCGTCATAGCATAGCGCTCAATAGTTCTGCCTGCTCCTTGCGCACCCAACCGACCCGCTTTTGTTGCTTGATTTCCCCGAGAAACTGCTCTACGCGCTCTTCTTCCTCACGGCCGGCAACATCCCCGTCGCAAGCACTTCGCCGTGGCCAGAGCTCCACGGCGCGCCTCTGCCCCTGCTGAGTCTTGCTTCAGCTTCGCCATGATGCCGTGGTACTCTATGACCCATTGATTTCTCATTTTTACCACCACAGCTACCGGAGCATCGCCACCGACGATGGTCTACTCTGTCGTGCCTGCTCGGAACGTCGACCAGCCTCTTCGTTGCTCCTCCGACCCTGCTCGTTGCTCAGTCGTGTTCGGGGTGAGGTGTTGAACCCTTTTGTGCTAAGTGTTTAACCTCTACCGCACTTGTGTCGCCGGCATAGCGCGGCCATGCCGTCGTGTCCGCCATGGCCGTCGTGGTGCTCGGCCCAGTCAGTGTTTAGTCTCGTTTGTGCCACCAGTCGAAGCGTAGTAGTGTAGGGGACGTGGTGGTGCTTTTACTGTCACCGTTGGTCTCACCGGCGGCGATAATTCACCGGTCAGCGCGCATGTCGCCGCGGTCAAAGCTAGAGGTGGAAGATGACAAGTGGGACCCGATGTCAGTGACACAGCGTTCAAATTGGATTTTTCTATTTTCAGAATTGAATGAATAGTATATGTTTTTGTTATTTTTGTGTAGATTTATTTAAAGATCCAAAAATTATGAAAATTTTTGTGTGAACTTTCTGTGATGTATATTATTTAGGAAAAATATGAAATGTTGTTTTTCAGTACTTTTTGAATGTGATAAAAATTGCTCAATTAATTAATAAATGAGTTTTCAGGATTTTTCTAGGCTTATTTATGTATCCAAAAATTATGAAAATTGTTTTGTCACTTAGTTATCATGTGATGAACATTTACAAAAATTTTGAGGCCAATTGGAACAAGTTGATTTATTTCATAATTCTTAATTAATTAATTAATTCATAAAAGCAAATAGTAACCTTTAGTCATTTAGGTTTTGTTTGAGTTTTTTATTGAGTGATGTCCTTGGGTCATTAGTTGGTGATGATCCTTGGCAATTGATGTGAGTGTTGCGAAAATGGTTTAGTTAGTTTGACTTGTAACTGTACCGCGAAGAAAAGTTGTATTCAAGTTGTTAATTTTGCATCCATCATCGAGCATCATGTTTCGTATTCCGCATCATGTTAAACATGGCATTGTTACTACGTGTAGTGAACAAAGGTGAACACGTGGTAGTTAATCAAGTAGTTGAGGAGGTTGATCCGTCTGTGGAGGTTGGTGTTGATATCGGTGGAACAACTCCGGACCCAGATTTTTCCGTCAACGAAGGCAAGCCCCGGATGCATACAACCCTACCTTGTATTTTACAAATTGATTTCGCTTTTGCTTCTTTTTACTGCATTAAGTGATTAGGAGTCAAGTGAAAACCGAATTGGTACATTACCAACCTTGTTATTCCATATTTACCATATTACCAGTTTTAAATTCGTATATGCCTAGTTTTGCTTAGCTATGCTTAGAACGATGAAAGTCGGGTGATTACCTGTCATCTGCAAGTTTTAAATGGATCTTTGGTTAATTATGTTAACATGTGATATGGGAATGTGGAGTAATAAATCTTGACCCCAGGGGGACTTCGGTGTGTGTGAGCCACAAGACATGGAGGTCTTGTGAGCGGGTTCTTTCACTTTGTGTCGATTAAGGTCCGTCATCGTTGTTGAATTGCATGAGGTGAGATTTTGTAGTACTAACCACATACTTCGATAAGCCTTAACTTGGCTATTCTATTACGAGAATGGCTACTCGCGTGACTGGGAGTGGAGAGATGGCGGGAATAGCGTGTACCCACGTGGCAATGGGCTGGATTGGTAGAGTACTGTATTCTCGGGTGGCGTGGACCCATTCTTGTTTTAGAGGATCCGAGGGTGGGTTGGTATATGTAGGTCGGAAACCTACATATGTCGTGTGGTCTGGAATTCCCAGCTAGGTTTTTAATCGGTTCGAATCATCGTTGCTCCTCGGTTATGGAGACTCAACTCACTGTTCATCATCGTAGTGTTAATAACTGGAACTTGAGGATGGTCTGTGAAGGTGTTGGATATGAAGTTTCATGATCTCAATATGGATCGTGTCAGCTTTGTATATGATCTTATGAAGTTTTAAATGTTGATGTAAAGAATTTTATTAAAAAGCTTTTACGTAAAAGAACTTTGATTATTGCTAAAGCCATACCTTGAATCCCTGAGCCTGCATTCCTGAGTTCTATCAGTTTTATTTCGGTTAAGTCTTGTTGAGTACTTTTGTACTCAGGGTTCGTTGACCCTTGTTGCAGGTGAGGCTCATGAGCAGATCTGTTTTGGATCGTGCTGCATGATGGTTGTTCCTTGTGATGACGATAAGTAAATATGTGGCCCTTGGGCAGGGCAGCTTTAATTGTGTGTTTTGTATTGTATTATAATGCCACTCCACTACTTTGTTTTGTATTATTAATCGAACTTAGTTGAATGGTTTGAAACAAATGGTTTGTAAACTATGTTATTGTAAGTCTTTCGCTATATTTACTCTGATGTATCTATTTGAATAAATCATTGTAATACTACAATGACTCTGTAATGTGATCCTGCTCGGAAATCGTGGATGATTCGGGGTTCTCCGAGGACACCCGACAGTCTTCTTAAGTTACCGAAAACATATGCATAGATGTCAAAGGTCGTTGGACAGTGACAGGTGCATGTGGGCCCTATAATTTAGGAGGTTCTGCCACATGGGTCTCTCTGAGGTTGCGCGCTGGCTGGCATCGAGCTTGCGTCATTGGGACAATGACCTCTCGGCCTGCTGCGCCACCGCACGCTCAAGTAGCGTGCGAATCTCACAATGGGCCCGACATCCTCGGGCGTCGTGGGCCCTAGAAGCCCCCGGAGCAAGGCCACCGCAGCTACGATGTTCTGGCTTGCCTGGGTGAAGTGTGTTAGGGCTTCATCGTCCTCAATGATCCTCCGATTCATGGCGCAGGCCACGGCGCATGCACGCCCACTGTCTCCTCGGCGCTCAATCTCTTGCTCGAGCTCCGCGTGTTCCTGCTCGAGCTGGAGTGGTGCTTCCTTGAGCTCTTGGTGCTGGGCCTTTAGCTGCTCTACCCACAGACAAGGTGGGTCCCCTGCATCTGCCTTGACCTCATTGTTGAGGTCGTTTGTTGGGGTAGCCTCTTCCTCATGGATGCTTTTGATGTGTCCCTCAGGGGTACCTGCCATGAAATATTCACGAGAGGGGTGATGGCTCTTGCTGCTAGAGTCAAAGCTGGAGGGCGACTTCGACTCTCCTACGAGGAGGTCATGGAAAGATTCTATGACATATTCAGTCATCCCCATGAACTCATCGTTCATAGGGGATGGGAGAGTGCGTTGCGCCACAAGGTGGCTAATGGTCTCTGCGGCGTTACGTAGACCGGTCGGGAGCATCGTTGGGGTGCTCTGGACGAGGTATTCTGGGGAGAGCGGCTCTCCTTCGGCAAGCTACGTCATGATGTTGGTGAACGAGAAGGTGAGGCAGCCCAGGTCCTCCTGGGATGGTCAGGGTCCTAGGAGGGCGCCGAGCTGGCGCTCTAGCCTCCCATAATCGAAGCCGAGGAGCTGGTCGCTCCCTAGGGTGCGGGCATCCGGTGCATGTAGCTGTAGCTCCTCAAGCACCTCGACGATCGCGTTAAGGCCGGCAGAGTGGAGAGGTTGGACGGCGGTGGGAGCCTGCGCCAACTCTCCCTCCCTTGTGACAATGAAGTCCAGGTTTCTGAAGCGCACGTGCACACCTAGGACCCAGCTAACGTCGTGACTAGCCATCCAAGACCTGGTGTGGACATCGAGATGCACAAAAGGACCCTACCTGGCACGCCAACTATCGGTGTTTCGAGTTACCACCGATGAGTAAATTTCTAATATTGTGTGTCTAGCTTGGATGGTGTGCTTATAGGACATGAGGTTTATACTGGTTTGGGTAGAAAGTCCCTACGTCCAGTTTATCGCTGCTGCTCGTGTTACTAGCACTAAAAGTTTGTAGTAGGGGTTACAAATGGGTGAGAGAGGGAAAGGATCCCAAGTCTCTGATGGAAAGAATAAATGGGTGCTGAGAGCTCAACCACTGCTCGGTCGTGTGCTCGTGTGTGTTTATCTTGTGGTCCGGCTTCACGCGGATCTAGCCCCCTCCCTCATGGGGTGCCCTGCTTTCCCTTTTATAGGCCAAGGGAAAGCATGGGTTACAACGGAGGAAAAGGAGAAGAACGAGAGAGAGGAAGGCTTCTAAGGACATCGGGTCCTTCTTCTCCTTCATGTTGGTCCCACCGACCCTATAGATGTTAACAGGGGCAGCTCCATGTCACGGCCCTATTTGTCACTGGCGCCATGCGCAAGCGTCATTTGCCAGTCATGGCGTCCCATTCCATCCCATCGGGCGTCGTGGTGAACTGACGCGCCTATCAGCGTTCGTACAATGGTTAGACAGAACAACACCAGCACGTCCGACGCTGTTCTTGATGTGAACCCTTAGGTATGGCCTATCATGCCCACGGATTACATCAGGGCATGCCGGCCTCTTCCTTGGTGTCAGAGTTTTGACCTAGGCCCATATACTTGGACCTAGAGTGGTTGGCGGTGGTATGGGTCCCCATCGGGCGAGATAGAGCCCGCACCTAAGGGGTCAGGCGAGATGGAGCACAAACCCAAGGGTTGGGCAAGACAGAGCCCATGGCCTCGGGGGGGTCGGGGTTGGGTGAGACGGAGCCTACGGCCTCAGGGTCGGGCGAGGCGGAGCCTGCCCCCAGAGGTCAGGCGAGGCGGAGCCCACGCACCTAGGGGTTGGTTGGAGCTATAGTCGCGCTCTTCACTGCTCAGATGAGTCAATGTTGATGGCCATTAGCTCCTCTTCCGGTACCCTAGTATTGGTCCCCGACACTATCCATAAGTGAGGTAACTCAATGACACGAGCAATTTACTAGAGCTACCTTGTGGCTCTTCGCTGGGGAAGGTACAAGACCTCTCACAATCACCGGAGCCAACCACGAACAATCACCAACATGTGCCGAAGCTCCTCCACTGCTCCAAGCCATTTAGGTGGCAGCAACCACCAAGAGAAACAAGAAATCCATAGCCACAACGATCCCTAAGTGCCACTAAATGCAATCACTCAAGCAAATGCACTTAGAATCACTCCCAATCTCACTATGATAATGAATCAATGATGGAGATGAGTGGAAGGTGTTTGCTTAGGCTCACAAGGATGTCAAGTATGTCAAAGTGCTAAGAGGGTGAGCCCTAAGCTGGCCAAACACTATTTATAGACGGCCTCACGAAATAGAGTCGTTGGCTCTGCCACGGGCTGACCGGACGTTGTGACCGGACGCTGCCCTATGTCCGATCAAGTGAGTCTGGTCACCTGATGGCTGCCATGCGTACCCCATTTGAACAAAAGCCACCTGATCTCAATGGTCATCTCTCAATCGCATGATCACTCAAGTCAGGACCAGACGCACTGCTCGAGAGACCTGACGCGCCACGAAGCAGAGTCCGGTCGTTTACAGAAAGGTTCCAGAGCGCAAAAACACTGACCGGACGCATCAGGTCACAGTCGACCGAATGCACGAGTGAGTCTGGTCGCTCTAGCTAGACCACGCACGTGCCCCTGAGTACTGACCGGACACGGGAACAGTGTTCCCCTCACGTCCAATCGCGCTAGCGTCCGATCAACCGCCCGAGCGCCTCCTTCTCTGCACTGTCTGACAGGACACGCCCGAGGTGAGTCCGGTCACCCCAGGGCTAGAGTTCGATCACTACTATCTCCTCCTTTTTCTTTTTCTAACTCCTCAATCTCTTCACCCTTGCTTCCAAGTTGCTAATCACAAATTGTATAACTTGTGTGCACGTGTGTTAGCATTTTTCAAAGTATTTTACAAGGGTTAGAAGTTAGCACACTAGGTTCCTAAATGCAATGCATGAATCATGTCACCTAGTGGCACTTGATAAATCATTTAGGCAAAGATTTTCCCTCTTTATAGTACGGCCATCGATCCTAAATCACTCACACCCTCTATGGTGTCTTGAGTGCAAACCAAAATTGGCTCCTATCATTATACCTTTGCCTTGAGCCCATTATTGTTTTTCTCTTTCTTCTTTTTCAAATGTGAAGCACTTGATCATCTCTTTTGTGGCCATCACCTTCACCATGACCATCTTCTAGCTTCACAACTTGGATTGGAACACCTTGCCTAAATCACACACTTAGATCAAAGGTTAGTCCTAGGTTTCATCAATTAACCAAAACTAAACTAGGGCTTTCAATCTTCCTCTTTTTGGTAATTGATGACAACCCTTCACAAAGATATTCAATGAAATTTTCTTGGATTCATGTTACTTGCCTAAGCATATTACCATGTGTAAAGGTTATGGACAAGTTTCATAAACCCAATTTGGTAGTATTAGCTCCCCCTACATATGTGCTAAGAGTATGGATTTGAAAGCTTGTACATATGCATAGATTAGGAAGTGTGGGGAAGTAATGTCTACCAAATGATGCTAAGGTGTAAAGAATGGACCTTTGAATCGTGATACCAATCAGAGTTTCTATTTGAACACCATCCTTAGCACCATGATTTGCTAGATATCACTTGAAAACAAAAGACACTAGATACCTCATGAGATCAACATTAGACACAAGGCTCTAGTACCACTTGTAAAACCAATTCAAGTGTCTAGCAATCCTATGCATGCTAGTTTTCATTACATCAATCATTTTCTACAAATCTAGCATACACCACACAAGCATGGATATGGAATTTAAAAACTTGTGCCATGCAAGTAAACACATGTAATGCACATACAAATGCAACAAACAAGTTTATAAGCTTGTTCCCCCTACTTGTGTGCTTCAAGTTTTAATTGATCCCCTTGATTTCTTCTATCTTATGTTTGTGTTACTTCTCCCCCTTTTGCAATATCTTTGGGAATTTCTCTCCCCTTTGTCATCGATGACCACAAAAGGTGAGCTCAAATTTTAGATAGGGTGTGTGAAACCATGTGAAGTGAGGATCATTTTTCCATATTTGGTTCAGTCTAGATCACTTGCAAAAGATATTTAACTCGGTTTGATCCAAGGACAAGCTTCTTCACACCTCCAAATAAGGGTTATCTTGTACCATGTTGAGTTAAACACTTATAGCTCATTTTCTAGATTAAACACTAGGTTCACAAGCTCACAAACATGTCATATGCCACCACTAGATCATTTCAAGCATACAAGTGATAGTGGTACCATACAAGCAACAAATTCATTTGATTTTCATGAATGAGCCTAAGACATGATAGGAATGACTAAATGCACTAAACAAGTCCTTAGCAATGGATGAATGACATGTCAATCAACTTTACCATGCTTTGCTCGAAGGAGAGGCACGTCATATAATGGGGGTGCATCAACACATATTTGAGAAGTCAAGTATGTTCAATTCATTCCTTAGCTTGCAAAACCTCTTCTCATCAAGTGGCTTGGTGAATATATCGGCAAGTTGATCATCGGTGCCCACACTCTCAATACAAATGTCCCCTTTTTTTGGTGATCTCTAATGAAATGATGGCAAACATCTATGTGCTTTGTTCTTGAATGTTGAACCGGGTTGTTGGTGAGCTTCACGGCACTCTCATTATCACATAGCAATGTCACTTCTTTGAATTTGATTTCAAAATCACTCAATGTAGCCTTCATCCAAAGTAATTGAGCACAACAACTACCAGCCAAAATGTACTTCGCTTCGGCGGTTGAAAGTGCTACATTATTTTGCTTCTTTGATGACCAAGATACAAGTGATCTTCCTAATAGTTGACATGTGCCCGATGTGCTCTTTCTCTCAACTTTGCATCCTGCATAATCGGAGTCTGAATATCCAATCAACTCAAATCTTGCTTCTTTAGAATACCATAATCCAATATTTTGTGTATGCTTCAAGTATCTCAATATTCTCTTGGTTGTCTTCAAATGACTTTCTCTTGGTGAGGCTTGAAATCTAGCACACATGCATACACTAAACATGACATCCGGCCTTGATGTGGTCACATAGAGTAGGCTTCCAATCATAGACTGATACATCTTTTGATCCACCATGTTGCCACTAGCATCACTATCAAAGCTTCTATTTGTCCCCAATGGTGTACTAATTACTTTGTTCTCATCCATGCCAAACTTCTTGAGCATGTCTTTGATGTACTTGTTTTGACTCATAAAAGTGCCATTCTTCATTTGCTTAATTTGAAGACCAAGGAAGTAACTAAATTCTCCAATCATGGACATCTCAAATTCACTTGCCATCATCTTTCCAAACTCCTCACAAAAATCTTAATTGGTTGATCCAAAGATAATGCCATCAACATAGATTTGCAACACAAACAAGTCATTGCCTAGCTTCTTGGTGAAGATAGTGGTGTCAACATTGCCCATCTTGAATCCCTTAGAGAGTTGGAAATCCCTCAATCTCTCATATCATGCTCTTGGTGCTTGTTTCAATCCATACAAAGCCTTTCTCAACTTGTAGACATGGTTGGGTTTTTTTATCTTCAAAACCGGGAGGTTGCTCAACATACACAAGCTCATTGATGTATCCATTGAGAAATGCACTCTTCATATCCATTTAATACAACTTGATGTTGTGGACACAAGCATAGGCTAACAAAGATCCTAATTGCTTCCAATCTTGCAATTGGGGCATATGTTTCTCCAAAGTCAAGACCTTCAACCTGAGTGTAATCTTGAGCCACTAATCTTGCTTTGTTGGTTACAACTATCCCATCTTGATCTTGCTTGTTCCTAAAGACCCATTTGGTTCCAATCACATTATGATCCTTAGGCCTCTCAACTAACTCCCATACTTGATTTCTTGTGAAGTTATTTAGCTCTTCATGCATAGCATTCACCCAATCAACATCCAACAAAGCTTGATCTATCTTCTTCGGTTCAATGGATGACACAAATGAGAAGTGTTTACAAAGTGATGTCAATCTTGATCTTGTTTGCACACCTCTTGAGATATCACCAATGATAGAATCCAAAGGATGATCTCTTGCAACATTGATTAGTTGAAGCACTTGCACTTGATTGCTCATTTGGTTGAGATGATGAACTAGCCACTTGTTGTTGATCTTGCACTTTGTCATCACTTGCACTAGCTTGACCTTGATCATGAGAACCACTAGCTTGCACATTTAAGTTAGAGAGCACTTGATTCTTGTCATCTTCAACATGTATCACCTCTCTAGACCTTATGTCACCAATGTCCATCTTCTTCAGTGCATTGACCAATTAAGTGCCCCTCACATCATCTAGATTCTCATCTTCCTCTTAGGAACCCTTGGTTTCATCAAATTGAACATCATGCACCTCCTCAAGAGTACCACTAGCCAAATTCCAAACTCTATAAGCCTTGCTAGTAGTTGAGTAACCAAGTAAGAAACCTTCATCACATTTCTTCTCAAACTTGCTCAATCTTGTGACTTTCTTCAATATGTAGCACTTGTAACCAAAAATCCGAAAGTATGCAATGTTGGGCTTTCTATCATTCAAGAGTTCATATGGGGTCTTCTCCTTCAATGGGTGACAATAGAGTCGGTTGTTATAGTAGCAAGCCGTGTTGATTGCTTCGGCCCAAAAGGAATGACTAACATTGTATTCACTCAACATTGATCTTGCCATGTCAATCAAAATTCTATTCTTCCTCTCAACTAGGCCATTTGATTGTGGAGTGTATTTGGCTGAGAATTGATGTTTAATCCCAAACTCATCACACAAATCATCAACTCTTGTGTTCTTGAATTTACTTCCATTGTCACTTCTCACTTTCTTGATGGTTATTTCAAACTCATTGTGGATTCTATTGATGAATGTCTTGAAGGTTGCAAACACATCACTCTTGTCAATAAGAAAGAACACCCATGTATATCTAGTGAAATTATTCACAATCACAAATCCATATTTGTTTCCACCAATGCTAGTGTATGTGGTTGGTCCAAACAAGTCCATGTGCAACAACTCAAATGCATTAGATGTACTCATCATGCTCTTCTTAGGATGTATGTTTCCAACTTGTTTTCTGGCTTGACATGCACTACATAGCTTATCCTTCTCAAATGTGACATCTTTCAAGCCTCTAACTAGATCATGCTTAATTAACTTGTTCAATTGTTTCATTCCAACATGACCAAGCCTTCTATGTCATAACCAACCCATGCTAGACTTAGTGAGCAAACATGTTGACAATTGAGCTTCTCTAGCATTGAAATCAACCAAGTATAGATTCTCATATCTAAATTCTTTGAATATCAAGTTAGAGCCATCTACACTTATGATCTCTACATCATCCACACCAAATATGCACTTGAAACTAAGATCACACAACTGAGCTACCGACAATAGGTTGAAGTTCAAGCTCTCTACTAGTAGTACATTGGAAATGCTCAAGTCATTGGATATTGCAATCTTACCAAGCCCCTTGACTTTGCCTTTGCCATTGTCACCAGATATGATATTATCAATCCCATTGCTATCATTTTCATTGATTGAATTGAACATTCTTGAATCACCGGTCATGTGTTGTGTGCACCCACTTTCACGCACCCAATGCCTTCCTCCGACTTTGTAATTGACCTACAAAAGAAGATCAATTCATTTTAGGTACCCAAACTTGCTTGGGTCCTTGAAGGTTAATTACCAAGGTCTTTGGTACCCAAATGGCCTTCTTCTTTGGGTCCACAATTGGTGTACCAATGAACTTAGCCTTCACACCATTGGCACCATTAACAAGCATGTAACAAGAATCAAATTTAATTGAGGATACATTAGGTTGCTTGTTCTTGTTAGTCTTGCAATATTGCTGGCACGCTAGTCCCCATTGTGTCGACCAACACTTGGTGGTTCGGTGGCTAATAGGTATCACACACCTAGCCCACCACACGAGGCGCCGCAAGAACCTACCCACAAGTGAGGTAACTCAATGACATGAGTAATTTACTAGAGCTACCTTGCGGCTCTTCGCCGGGGAAGGTGCAAGACCTCTCACAATCTCTAGAGTCAGCCATGAACAATCACCAACATGTGTCGAAGCTCCTCCACTGCTCCAAGCCATCTAGGTGGCAGCAACCACGAAGAGAAATAAGAAATCCACAGCCACAACAGTCCTCAAGTGCCACTAAATACAATCACTCAAGCAAATGCACTTAGAATCACTCCCAATATCACTATGATGACGAATCAATGATGAAGATGAGTGAGAGATGTTTGCTTAGGCTCACAAGGATGCCAAGTATGTCAAAGTGCCATGAGGGTGAGCCCTAAGCCACCCCGCCTCCCCGTCTCCCTCTTTGCGCCCACACCCGATGCAATCTCGACTCCTATGTATGAGTCGAGATGGCGGACTAGAGGGGGGGTGAATAGTCCTTTCTAAAAACCAAACGCGTCGACTAACCGAAACAAATGCGGAATTTAAACTATCGGTCTAGCCAAGACTACACCCCTCTATCTAGGTTCACAAGTACCTTACAAAGATTCTAACTAAGCAACTAAGGTGACGGGCTAGCTATAGCTCACCTAATCAATTCTAGAGCAAGGTCACACAAACCTATGCATTAATACTTCACACAACCAGGAGAGCTCCTACACAACTAGTGATGCAAAAGCACAAAGCCACATAAGCTCATTAGCAATGCTCAATAACAAGGCTACACAAGCCAAATTATAGAGCGCAAAATACTTAGCTATACAAACTAAGCAATGTGACTAACAAGGTTACTAAAACCAAATTAGCCACGCAAGGGAGCTACTTCTATGCTACACAAGCAAGAAGGTAACTAGCCAACTACACAAGTTAACTAATTTCAAGAGCAACTACACAAGCACAATATATATGAAAGTAAATACAAGCTTGTGTATGGAGATCGCAAACCAACGGGAAGAAGATGACACGGTAATTTTTATCCCGAGGTTCACGTGTTTGTCAACACGCTAGTCCCCGCTGAAACAAGCTCCAAGGTTGCCGCTGGTTCTCTTGCTAGTGGTGACCCATAAGTCACACTCTCCCATGTGGAGTGCTTACCACAAGCTCTAGCACTTGACCCGGCCGGACCACTTGTCGTCATTCACGTCTCGCTCTACTAGAGTTGCTCTTCGCGGCTCTCACGGGGTGAGCACAATACCCCTCATAATCTCTTCTCCAGAGCACCGCACAATCTTCTTTACGTGCTTCAATGGATACCACCACCAAGCCATCTAGAAGGTGGCAACCTCCAAGAGTAACAAGCACCACCGGCTTGCAACTCGATCACCTAGTGCCAACACTTGCAATCTCTCATGCACCGCACTAGAATCACTCTCTCACTTAGCAGATATGATTAGCACTAATCACAAGTGAGTTGGAGGGATCCCTAGCACTCTCACACAAGGACACTAAGTCCCCAAGGTGTCAAGCACATCAAATGGCCGGCCACCACCTCTATTTATAGAGGGAGGCCTCAAACTAGCCGTTTGGACACATGTTGAAAATTGAACTACAGACAGTTCGCCCTTATAGGCCCGGACAGTCCGCCCTTATGCTGAGACTAGCCATTAGGTGTTGCAATGGTCACCCTAGATAGTCCTCCCCTTAGGGCCCGGATAGTCCGCCGTTCACCTGAAACTAGTCGTTAGAGTTCAAACAATAGCTCCGGATAGTCCGCCGTTCAAACTCGAGAACATGTCCAGAACCTATCTAGAACCTCTGCTCCTCAAAAATTAGCCTGTGGAAAGTCCGCCCTTATAGGGTTGGATAGTCCGCCATTGATTTCCAACAGCCTAGACAGAGTTTCCAGCAACTCTGCTCGCTACCGATTTTAGCCGGCGGATAGTCCGCCACCCAGGCACGACAGTCCACCGTTCACCTATCGGCCCATGAACAGCGCGAGCATCGCATACGATCCCTCCCAAATGTCAGTGTCCGAGGACCACGGATAGTCCACCACCAAAGGGCATACAGTCCGCCATTGTCCAGAAAGCAACCCAAGCTCTCTGTGACCTCCTCCTCGCTTCCAACTTCTTCTCATTTGCAAATGTGCTAACACCACCAAGTGATACACCACCTTGTGCACATGTGTTAGCTTTTCACAAACATTTTTCTAGAGGATTAGCACTCTTCTTGCCATGCCACTCGATCCTAGCAACGATGCAAAGTTAGTTCACTCGAGTGGCACTAGATTACTGATATGCAAATAAGTTTGCCCCTCTTGATAGTATGGCCATCTATTCTAAACCCAGTCATCAACTTCTCTACTCACCTATGACCGGTGATATGAAATGCCCTATAGGTTATACATTTGCCTTGCGCATTCCATTCCATCTCCTCCAATGTCGATGCAACACATGCATCAACACGATCAATAATGATATGATCCACTTTATATCATCATGTAACCTTATTGGTTCATCGATCTTGACCTCACTTATTCTTCACCATTGCATCGGTCTATCGGCGCCAAGTCTTTGCTCAAGCATTCCGCCATGCGGTCCAGTGCTTCAAAGCCTCCGACTTGCCCTTCACTCTTGCAACCGGTCCATCAAGCCAAGTCTCATCTTGATCTTCTCCACCTTAGTCACATGACTCCATGTCATGTCTCATATGCAATGAGCTCCTTCATTACATATTTGCCTGTGGACTAATCTCCTGTGTATCTCACATTTCAATACATTAGTCCACCTATGTTGTCACTCAATTATCAAAACCAAACAAGGACCTTTCAATCTCCCATTTTTTAGTAATTGACGACAACTCTACAAAGATATGGAAATTAAGCTCAAATGAAGTCATGTTGCTTGTCGAAGCAATTTTACCATGTGTAAAGGATTTGGACAAGTTTCATGAACCCGAATTGGTAGCATTAGCTCCCCCTACATATGTGCTAAGAGTTTGGATAGAAAGCTTGCACATATGCATGGATAGGAAATGTGGAAGAGTAATTACTACCAAATGATGTTAAGGTATATAGAATAACCTTTGAAGCGTGATACCAATCGGAGTTGCACCTTTAAGTTCATCCTTAGCACCATGGTTAGCTAGATATCACTTGGAAACAAAAGCACTAGATACCTCGTGAGATCAACAATAGAAGCAAGGTACTAGCATTACTTGAAAAGCATACCAAGTGTCTAGCTATCATCCTATGCATGCTAGTTTTCATTTTATCAATCAAATTCTACAACTAGCATACACCACACAAGCATGTATATTGAATTTAAAGCTTATGCAATGCAAGCAAGCACATGAATATGCACATGTCAAATGCAAACAACCAAAGTTCATGAGCTTGCTCCCCCTACTTGTGTGTTTTTCTTGTCCAAAATTTTTGATCCTCCTCAATTTCTCAATGTTGCTCTCTCTTTATCCATTGTCCATGTCCAAATCCCCAATTATCATATCTTTGTCTCAATTTCTCCCCCTTTGTCATCAATTTCCATAAAGGGTATGCCTCTTTTGATACAAAGGGTTGGGGTAGATGGTTGACACTTGAATCTTCATTTTTGATGGACATCACCACACATGTTGGAATGATACTACTTGTATAGCTCTTGAGATACCACATATAGTATCATTGACCTTGATATCAATTGGTGGGGCACCTCCCCCATGTCATAGCATAGGTCATTCACTTGATAAACTTAAGCTCTTGTAGGTGAGGGAACTTTCATCATTGATGATCACTTAAAGTTGAGGATCACTTGTGGAACCACCGTCTTGTACCACATGTAGAAATGTGACATCACTTGAAAGATTTTTCTAGTATGGAACCACTTATTGGATTTGTCAATAAAATTATTTCTTGAACATTTGCTATCTTCATGAGTATCACTTGTAGGATATCAATTGTAGATTGATCTAGACATCACTTATGAATTCTTGATAAACTATTTGAGTCTAGATACTACCTAAAACAAATAAATTAGATATCCATTTGTGTTGTTGTCTTATGCTTGTACTCTTGTTACTTATCATGAGCTTCTAAGTTGACTTGAATTAAATTAATTTGCATAAGCTTCCAAGTCCGGTTTGAACCAATGACAAGCTTCTTCACACCTCTTACAAGGGTTATCTTGCCAATGCTGTACTTGTCACTTGTTAACAATCCGAAATAGATCAAGTACTTGGGTTTACTAGCTCATGAACAAATTTATATACTAACCACTAGATCAACTAATCATTTAAGCAATAGTAGTAGGCTATGAATTTAAAACTTTCATTTATTATGCATGATCCTAATAAGCATGTACTATATGCACTAATCGTATACTAGTAAGGGATTAAATGATCATACACATTACAATGATACCTTTACTATCTTGGAGTAGAGGATAGTCATTAGATTCCAATTAAGCTCCGCATTAGCAATGTGAAGTTCAATTTATAGCTTGGTGAGGACCAGTCATCATAAATAGAGTCTATTCTTCACCCATATGAATTGAGAACCACTTAAGATCAAGTGCACTATCATGATGTGGTTGGCTTGCTTCTTCTTATAATCAAAACTTGCATGAGAGAACTATGAGTGTGAATACCACTTGAATTGTCATGACTAGCTCTCTTTTGGGTATTGCTTGCTTTTGTTGATCAACCCTTTTGATTGCTTCAACTAAGCATCTCAAATGCTCCTCGGATCACCACTTCCATATTAGCCTTCCAAGTACCACACTTGGATTACCTACACATAGGCGGCCCTTATACTAGGGAGAAGTGACCTCTTTCTAAGAACCATTCTTGACACTCACTTGAAATGAATTTGTTGATTGATCCAAGTGACGTACTTAATTTGATGAGTAAGCATGAATCATTCTTTAAGTTCTTTTATTTCTACTTGTTTAAGTCATTTTGTTTCTATCAAATGATTTTCAATAGTCACTAGAACTTAAACTTCATCTTCATCTTGAGTTTGGTCTTGATCTTTAATTTGAGTATCAAGTATGTGCCAAGTACACTCCATAATCAAATGGCCTTATACTATTTGCTTGTCATGCTTCTAGATCATCTCAAAACCAAACTTAGATGCCTCAAACACTTATAAACATGATTACAACTTGAGGACCTTTTAATCAAAGTGACTCTAGATCAATACAACATTTGTCATTTTTCTGGCAGTTTCTGTACCCTTCAAAGAAAAATACATATCTTCCAATGTACAGTTCTAAATCCTACGAAATTTGGTGGAGATGTGCCTCACTAAGTCATCTAGCAGCTGTAAAAATTTAAGTTTCATTTGACTTTAAGATTACTACCAGAATTTAATTCTTCCACCACTATTACATACTGAAAAACACTATAGCTGACAAGATCTCTCCAAAATCCAATTCTTATGAAATTTGTACAGCATCTTATACCGTAAGTGGAAAGCATTTAAACCAAATTTTGAGCCAATCCAAATAAATTTGATCACTCAAACTTAGACTTGATCATAGCTAGCTCAGTTTTTGCAATATAGGACAGATTTCAATCACTTGAGTATACTTCACCAAATGTGAATCAAACTTGAACTCAACTTGTTTGAACACTTTCACAAGACATATATCCATTCAATCCACTTACTAAAGGTCATCTTATGAATTTATCCAACATAAATTAATTCAAACTTGATTACTAAACATTTATCCATTCAAACATCTTATAGCAAGCAACGTTGCATATTTATCCAATTCAATCAATTTATATGCACCCAAATGAAATGATCAACAAGAGATATATCTTGGTTAGCTCATGATCATCCAATTAGTAAGCTTCAACTCATATCTTTGCAAGCCATCAAATATATCAATAAACCATCACAACTAGATAAATAACACTTGTATGTTGTAGCACATTTGGACTTTACTAACTTATCATGGTATTGGGATAATAATCATTACTTGTCAATACTTAGCCCATTCACATGATCAACACAATGAATACCACTTGAACCAAGCCTCCAATGCATATTGTATATACAAACAATCATCCATTTTTTGATGGTAGCTAAACAAGTTTGGGTCCTCTCAAGTTAGGAGCAACATACTTAGGCATAGCCTTAATATGAGTAGCGAGATGTTTTACAATTGCAACCAATGAGGTACCATTGTCATCCTTCCTAAGCATAGAATCATCATCAATTAAAATATGCTTAGGAGTGTTACCTAGGGGACATGAATTAGTCATGTGTCTCGTTTCCCGACATAAGTAGCACTTTCTCTTTGATTGAGCCTTTTCTTCCTTGCTCATGTGGTGCTTCTCATTGCCTTGCCTCTCATAAGTTGCTTGAACCTTCTTCTCAAGCTTGGTAGGACACTTCGAGGCAAAGTGTCCCATATCCTCACGCTTGAAGCACTTGATGTGAGCATACATCTTTTTCTCATCTTTATTCTTGCTTATCATCTTGGCATCTTGAATAAGCATTGGATGCCTTGCTCTTCCACCCCTTTTTGTCTTCTTATTCATCATCATCAAGTCACTACCATCTTCATGGTTGACCTTGATTTGCTCTTGGGGTGTCTTTTCTTGCTCAACTTGTGGTTTTGATTGAGGCTTTACTTGTTGCTTCACTAATTGCTTGGTTGGGCACATAGAGGTAAGATGGCCCCATGTGCGGCACTTGAAGCACTTGACATGCTTTAGCCTCTCTTCTTCTTTCTTCAACTTGAGCTTCTCTTTATTGGGACAACTATTTACAAGATGTCCCACTTTATGGCACTTGAAGTACATGAAATGAGATAGCCTCTTTTGTTCTTACTTCTTCATTTTTCTTTCTCTTTTTCTTTCCCCCTTGGTCATGCTCTTGTTGAATCCAATGCCACTCATATCGACATAGCTTCTTTTGTTGCTCATCATGTGCTCGAAGGTGATTTTAGTGTTGTAGCACATTTCTAACTTGTTGCTCAATTTCTTTACTTCACTTTTAAGCTTATTGTTCTCCTTCAAAAGGTTAGTCTCACAAGACATAGAAGTAGAACAAGTATCTATATTTAAAGAGCATGGCATATCTAATAAATCATCACAAGATGTGGATACATGCTTCTTCCTTACATCACAAGAGTTAGTCACATGTTGCAATTGATCACTTGATTCATGTGATGAGCTCTCATTCTTTTTAAGTTTCTTTGTAAATAATTTAATGAGAGAAGCATGTTGTTTTAATAATTCTTCATGAGATGCAAGTAGTGTCTCATAAGTCAATTTTAGCTCACCATGTGAAGATTTAAGAACATCAAGTAAGTGCTTATGTTCTTCACATGAGTTCTTTAGAAATGAGTTTTTATTTTTCAATTTCAATGTTTTAGCTTTCTCGTTTTCTAAAGACATGGTCATGCTAGCAAGTCTACTAATAAGCTCATCATATGAATCAACATGATCAACCATATTAGCATTAGATACCTTAGTGTCACCTTGTGACATAAAGCAATGTGGTGATGTAGGAGAGCTTGTAGTAGCAATGTCATCCGAGCATGATCCATCATCATCACCATCAAATGTGCATGGAGTAGCATCATCATTGGCATCACTTGAGGCATCATCATCATCAACCTTGTCAAGTGAACTTATAGTGGATAGATCTTCATCATCACTTGACCATGAGGTGGAGCAATCTTCCACAATCACCAAATCGTGGTCATGCTCAACACACTCATGCGCAACCTCATCCTTCGACTCATTCTTCTTGAACTTGCCATCGTTCCATGTGAAGGAGTCACTAAAGGTGTGCTTGATTGATTCCCACAATTCATGAGCGGTTCCTTTGTGGTTCACCTTGCAAAACAACTCAAAGCTCAAAGCATCCATTAGATATAAATAAGCATCGGCATCAAGTTCAAAGATAGAACCTTTTGAGTTTTGGTTAGATTTTTATGGTCCAAGACATGGGTGAGACCACTTGTGATAACCCACCAAAACTTAGGTCCCTTTGCACAAATATGATCAAGCATATGGTATTTTCACCATTCAAAGTGTGTGCCATAAAAAATATATGTATCACAATCATTTAGGCCACTAGATGCCATCATCTCAGGTCGGTGAAGACCACAAATGAGAGACCTAGCTCCGATACCACGTGTAGGGTCGAGATGGCGGACTAGAGGGAGGTGAATAGTCCTTTCTAAAAACCGAACGCATTGACAAATCGAAATAAATGCGGAATTTAAATTATCGGTCTAACCAAGACTACACCCCTCTATCTAGGTTCACAAATACCTTACAAAAATTTTAATTAAGCAACTAAGATGTCGGGCTAGCTAGAGCTCACCTAATCAATTCTAAAGTAAGGTCACATAAACCTATGCACTAGTACTTCACAGAACCGGGGGAGCTCCTACACAACTAGTGATGCAAAAGTACAAAACCACCTAAGTTCACTAGCAATGTTCAATAACAAGGCACGGACAGTCCGCCGTTCACTTATCGGCCCATGAACAGTGCGAGCGTCGCGTCCGATCCCTCCCAAACATCAGCGTCCGAGGACCGCGAACAGTCCGCCACCAAAGGGCAGACCCATTGTCTAGAAAGCAACCCAAGCTCTCTACGACCTCCTCCTCGCTTCCAACTTCTCCTTTACAAATATGCTAACACCACCAAGTGATACACCACCTTGTATACGTGTGTTAGCTTTTCACAAATATTTTTCTAAAGGATTAGTACTCTTCTTGCCACGCCACTCGATTCTAGCAACGATGCAAAGTTAGTTCATTCGAGTGGCACTAGATGACCGATATGTAAACAAGTTTGCCCCTTTTGATAGTACGGCCATCTATACTAAACCCGATCATCAACTTCTCTACCCACCTATGACCGGTAAAATAAAATGTCATATAGGTTATACCTTTGTCTTGCGTATTCTATTCCATCTCCTTTAATGTCGATGCAACATATGCATCAACACGATCAACAATGATATGATCCACTTTATATCATCATGTAATCTCATTGGTTCATCGATCTTGACCTCATTTTCTTCACCATTGCATCGGTCCATCGGCGTCAAGTCTTTGCTCAAGCATCCCGCCACGCGGTCCAGTGCTTCAAAGCCTCCGACTTGTTTTCACTCTTGCAACCGGTCCATCAAGATAAGTCTCATCTTGATTTTCTCTACCTTAATCACATGACTCCATGTCATATCTCATATGCAATTAGCTACTTCATTACATATTCATCTGTGGACTAATCTCCTGTGTATCTCATATTTAAATACATTAATTCATCTAAATTGTCACTCAATTACCAAAACCAAATAAGAACTATTTAATCTCTTCTTTTTTAAGTAATGGATCACAACTCTGCAACATATAAAAATTAAGCTCAAATGAATTCGCGTCGCTGGTCTCCTGCCGCCCCATCGTCCACCATGGTGACACGCCCAAGTTCCGGCTCGGGCTCTCCATCTCCAAGGCCCCCGCGCTCCTCGCCTATGCCGTGGCCGTGGCCGTGCACGCTGAGGCGCAGCGCCACCTCCTCAACCCGAACCAGAACATGGCGCGCAAGCTGGAGTCGGACCTCCGGGCCTGGGACGCAGAGGCGGAGCGCGTCAGGAGCTTCTCCCCCGCCGTCATCATCACCTTCGACCTCGACCCACGCGGCGCCGACCACGAGCGCGCCTACGCCATCTACGCCTCCGACTCCTTCCACATCGGCCCCGTCGAGTGCGCGCTCCGCGCCATCCCGCTCGGTGGCTACGACGGCTCCCTCGACGATGACCTGGAGTCCGGCTTCGCCCACCACGACACACCACTCCTTCGAGCCATCGATCGCGTTGGCCAGGTGCTCGCAGCGGCTGCCGCGCTCCGCGCCGATGCTGTAGGCGCAGCAGGTGGTGGGCGCTCGGCTTGGATGGACGTTGCGGGGTCAGCGCGGACCAACTGCTCGACGGATTGCGCGGCCAGCGGCCATTGCTTAGCCGAAGTCCCGGGCGGCGTGATCTGGAAGGTGGAGGTGTTCCACTGGGGACACGACAACTACAATGGCGGCGAGAGCGGGCAGTCCTTCCGCTACGGCCCGCGGGTACCCGTCGTGGCCGAGCTTGAGGTGGTGACCAGCGTCGGTGAGTCCTGCGTCTGCTCGTCCTCCTCCCACCCGGATCTCTTCTTCGCCGTGCTCAGCTGGCTCGGCGAGTTCGTCGTCGCCATGGGCAGGGACGCCGAGCGCATCTTCCCGGAGTTCGAGGGCGCCTAAGACTTCGCCGCCACTGTCTCTCACTTCTCCAAGTACAAGTGCGGCGCGACGTCCCGCAGCAAGCTCGTCCTCGTCATTGGCCGTGGGAACCCCGGCATGGAGGTCTGCCTCGACCTGGGGATGGACATCCTGTGGCTGTCGTGCGAGGGTCTGGGCCTCCGCCCCGACTACCTGGAGGGGGATATCAGTGGCGACGACGTCGTGCTCCACGTCGGCGGCTGGCCGGAGGTCGTCATGGAGCAGGGCCTTCGGAAGCCGTTCACGCACTACGCCATCCGCGAGACGTTGTGGCGCTTCCTGTCCGAGAACAGCAGCGCCAGGTTCGTTGTGGCGGGGCACAGCCTTGCCGGCAGCACCTGGGCCTCACCCTACTGCTTGTCACCCCACACCGGCGTCTGGCTTGCATCCAAGGACGTTCCCAAGCAGATCAATTCAGGATCCATTGCTTCTATTGTTGTGGCTACGACATCATCTCCGGCTGCAGTGGGCGCTCAATTGGTGTTTAACGAAATGCCAAGCTGGTACATCATCATCCTCAACCTTGCATATTCAGTTGATGTTGTGCCTACTTTTTCTGCATCCGAGTCATATATTGTTCAGAAGGTGTTTGTGAGACTGCTTGTTGAGAATCAAGTGCATCTTGCATCAATCAGAGATAGCGCCCAACTAAGGCCGCTTCCTTGGCCATCCTTCTCTAGTTATGCAGCTTCTGTGCAGTTGAACACCTCCATACCAGTGGTACTTCACCAGATGGGTTCCCTCTTTTGTTGGCTAGAATTTACACAGTTGAGGTTGTGCCATCTTTGGCTACCTGGTCCTAATTCTCCTGATGGAGTTCTTGTTATTTCAGCAGACAGTTCCAAGTGTCAGCCCTGTGTATTACTAAGGCAACTTGACAGTGCAAAGGCTCAGCGACATGTACACATGTCTGCGCCTGTGTGTTTGATTGTTGCTCAAATTATTTTAGTCCCTTGGAAGTTTTGGACATGGTTCCACAGATGTACCTCTGATCTGTTTATGCAGTTGACAGTTCCTTTGGTCACCACGTGTTTGGGCATATAGTTCAGCTCTCATGATATCAAGTTCAGCATTGTTCGGAGCATTACTTGTTGCACAGTCAGTGACAATGGACTCATGCGGGGAATTGATGGTGCTTGCTATAGGCTTCTTGACTACCAGCAAGGAAGTGCAGTGCAATACTAATTGCTTGAGCTGGACTTGGTTGGAACTCAATTTGACATCAGCGGTTGTCTTTGGCAAGCTTCTGGCTCCTACTTCTTCGCTGAGGACCAAATCAACTGCAACAACAATACTGCATCAGCCATGGCTACCTCCTGTGATACTTCATGCTCACATTAACAACGAGTTGGTAGTATGCTCATTCACACCAGAGTCAAGGCAACAGAAGTGGGCTCGTGGTTCCATATGCACTGCACTGGTCATGGTCTGCATTCAGAACAAGAGTGTCAGCAGTTTTCTTGGGATCCTGGTGGTTCCGAACTTCTCTATCAGCTTGGGGGCAAGCCGAATTTTAAGAAGGGGGGAATGTCAGGGACCAACCATTGTTGGGCCTTATGGGCCGTGGCCCGAGCCTGCCCAGGTGGCTGAAGTCGGAGTACAAAGGCACAAGTAGGGATGAAAACGGATCGGATACGAACGGATATCACTCATATTATATTTGTTTTCATATTTCTGTTCGGATTCGGATTCGGACACGGATAGCGTTCGGATACATATACGAATACGGATTGACTCGGTTACGGATACGAATAATGAGTATCGAATACGGTATGAATCGGATTCGGAGAAGGTCGGATACAAATATCTATTCGGATATTGAGTAAAAGCAGTATATATATATATAATAACTGCAAGAAACCATTACACCACTCTATGAGTCCATAATCCATCTAGATTAAGCCGAAAGACTAAAGAGTAAAGCAACAAATAAGTTAAAGATACAGATACATCATACATCAAACATCATATAAGCACTAATCTTGCGGCATGAGTAGAAATAGCCAAGCACATTGCTTCATGGGTCTCATGGAGTCATGGTCATGGATTCAAGATCTACAATCCTTATATAGGCCATTTTTTCATTTTGAGAAAGTTTGAACAAAATGTAGTTCAAATTTCACAAGTGTGTGACATAGTTTTAGAAAGTCAGTATGAGATTTAAGAATTTGTGACTAGTGTTTGATAAAACTTTCTCAAATGGGAAAATGAGCTATGTAACAATTGTATATCTTGTTGAGATGATCAAACTTGGTATTCAGAGTTTTTTTTTCATCGAGGTCATTTAGTGTCTCATTTGAGCAAGTTTGACCAAGTCAAATGAAAAACAACACTTTGACTCTAGTATTATGAACTCTAAATGACTTCAAATTGAAAAGTTTTGAATACCAAGTTTGTTCAACTCATCAAGATCTACAATTCTTGTTTTGGTCAACTTTCCATTTGAGATAGTTTAGACGGTTCAAATTTATGATTTTAAATTTCGATGCTTACAAACTAGTTTTGGAACCCTAGATTGTCTCAAATTGAAAAGTTTTGAATACCAAGTTTGTTCAGCTCATCAAGATCTACAATACTTATATAGGCTATTTTTTATTTGAGAAAGTTTGAACAAAATGTAGTTCAAATTTCACAAGTGTGTGACATAGTTTGAGGAAAGTCTATATGAGATTCAAGAATTTGTGACTAGTGTTTGATAAAACTTTCTCAAATGGGAAAATGAGCTATGTAAAAATTGTAGATCTTGCTGAGATGATCAAACTTGGTATTCAGAGTTTTTTCATCTGAGGTCATTTAGTGTCTCATTTGAGCAAGTTTGACCAAGTCAAATGAAAAAACAACACTTTGACTCTAGTATTATGAACTCTAAATGACTTCAAATTGAAAAGTTTTGAATACCAAGTTTGTTCAACTCATCAAGATCTACAATTCTTGTTTTGGTCAACTTTCCATTTGAGATAGTTTGGACGGTTCAAATATGTGATTTTGAAATTTCGATGCTTACAAACTAGTTTTCGGAACCCTAGATTGTCTCAAATTGAAAAGTTTTGAATACCAAGTTTGTTCAGCTCATCAAGATCTACAATCCTCATATAGGCTATTTTTTCATTTGAGAAAATTTGAACAAAATGTAGTTCAAATTTCACAAGTGTGTGACATAGTTTCAGAAAGTCTATATGAGATTCAAGAATTTGTGACTAGTGTTTGATAAAACTTTCTCAAATGGGAAAATGAGCTATGTAAAAATTGTAGATCTTGCTGAGATGATCAAACTTGGTATTCAGAGTTTTTTCATCTGAGGTCATTTAGTGTCTCATTTGAGCAAGTTTGACCAAGTCAAATTTGGTCAAATGAAAAAACAACACTTTGACTCTAGTATTATGAATTCTAAATGACTTCAAATTGAAAAGTTTTGAATACCAAGTTTGTTCAACTCATCAAGATCTACAATTTTTGTTTTGGTCAACTTTCCATTTGAGATAGTTTGGACGGTTCAAATTTGTGATTTTTAAATTTCGACGTGTACAAACTAGTTTTCGGAACCCTAGATTGTCTCAAATTGAAAAGTTTTGAATACCAAATTTGTTCATCTCATCAAGATATACAATCCTTATATAGGCCATTTTTTCATTTGAGAAAGTTTGAATAAAATATAGTTCAAATTTCACAAGTGTGTGACATAGTTTCAGAAAGTCTATGAGATTCAAGAATTTATGACTAGTGTTTGATAAAACTTTTTCAAATGGAAAAATGAGCTATGTAACAATTGTAGATCTTGCTGAGATGATCAAACTTGGTATTCAAAGTTTTTTCATCTGAGGTCATTTAGTGTCTCATTTGAGCAAGTTTGACCAAGTCAAATTTGGTCAAATGAAAAAACAACAATTTGACTCTAGTATTATGAACTCTAAATGACTTCAAATTGAAAAGTTTTGAATACCAAGTTTGTTCAACTCATCAAGATCTACAATTCTTGTTTTGGTCAACTTTCCATTTGAGATAGTTTGGATGGTTAAAATTTGTGATTTTTAAATTTTGAATAAATATCCGGATAATATCCGTTTTTAAATATCCGGATATATGCGATACTTATCCGGATTATCCGATATCCGCCGGATATCGATGATATTACATCCGTATTTGATATCCGCCTAAGGTATCCGTTTTAGTATCCGTATCCGAAAAAAAAACCGGATATCCGAGTAACTATCCGAATAAGTGTTCATATTTGTTCGGTCGAACGGATGGTCGAATAAATATCCGTACCATTTTCATCCATAGGCACAAGCAATCCGGCGAAGTGTATCAACCAAATTATCAAACAGAATCTCTTTTACCTTTACTAGTTTAGTTCTTCTTCTTCCTCAAGTCTCCCTCTCCTGTACCTAGATTCTCTACCTTCCAGTACCTTCTAGAACTTGCTTCCACTGAATCAAGCTATCTGTTAGTCAATCCAGTTGGGGTTGCTAACAGCAAATGAACTCTCGAAAGGGTGCGATTGATAACGAGCAGCAGAGTGGGCACCTCTATGTTTTCTCTGTATGCCCTGATCTCATCACGCCTATTCTTTGTTCTAACTACTTCATTGCATTTCCGTTTTGGTCCACTTGATGGTTGACCGTTGACATGCATTACTGGAACAGTGAAACTTAAGATGAGCGTACTAAGCTGGCATCTTATCCAGCTTTGTTCCCTTGCAGCGAATCTGAATTTAAAAGCAGAGTTCTAGTGTAGTAGTGAAGAAAGCAGAGTTCGGTGATATTAGCAGGTCCATACAATTCGATGTGCAGTTCTCCGAAAGTTACTAGCGCCTTCCTTGATGGACCTGTCGATGTATACAAATTTGTTACAATAAATATACCCTGTGCCCGTTATTCAATTTGTTTGATGGAGCAATGGTTTGATCTATGAAGCACTATGAATGAGCACTGTTGGCTTTTTTTTTGCAGAAATTAAATATGCAACAATACACCTGGTAGAGAAGATTCATAATGCTGGCAACGATAACAAAGTATATATTGTTTATTTGTACATATAAGCGTGTAGATTGGTACAGGGCATCAGTAAGTATACTCTCTAACAGAAGGAACCAGCAGTTTTGTACTTTGAGTGTGGGTCACCACAGAGGCCTATAGTTATAGAATAACTCTGACAAAGGAGGGTTATCAGATCTTATAAATTTTGATACCAGAGGCTTGCTATGGTGAGCACTTGACCATGCTTGTCCCATTCCCTCTCTCTAAATTTTTTTTGACACTTTAGGCGTACTAAAGGCAAGCGTCCTTTTTTTTTTCATCCTACCAGACTGGTGGAAGGAGTGGAGGATCTTCTCTTCTGCAATTGAGATAGATAAAAATCCATAATCAGTTAGATGGAGATGTAAGGACGGCATGCCAAGATATAATGCCTAAAATATGCTTTGATTGGTAATATCATGATTTAAATCTTCTGGCCCAAGTATTCATGAAGGCGTTTTATATGGCTCTATCTGTACAATAATGCGTTTTTTTACACAGGTATAATAGTTGTTAGGCTTCTAAAACATCTAGTCTTATAGATATATGGTGGCATATGAAACAAACTGACCTATCTCTTTATATTCAGATTTAATTTCATCTTGGTATTAATTGTCCAGAACTCATATTTGAATTTGTGCTCGCTCGCCATGACCTTGAAGGTGGCCATGAGCATTTTGCATCTGCCAACTTAAATTTGCCTCTACAAAAACTGGAACATTTTTTGTAAAAGTCAAGCGCCTGAAATCAGTCCTAGGTTCAGACGACGACATTGATCTTTTGACCTTGCTTCAAAATTAGTACATCTTTCTATTAAATCTTCATCTCATGGCTCATAGCAGTTGCTTGAACAGATGCCATTTTTGAGGCACCTGAAAAAATAACAAATCCCAAAGTTGAATAATGCTAGAGAATCTATTTTGCATTTATCAAGTTCTGAACATTATAATAAATAAGTAAAGAAATTTTGGCTAGAGTAACAGTGCAAACATATTTTCCACAGGCAGAGTATAAAGTTATGAATCTAACAAAATTAATTTCACATTATTTAGATCTATAATTATTTTCCTATGGTTTTCACACGTTTCTGCATGGATTAATACAAATGTTCAAGTTCTTATTAGCTTGTACTACTGTTCATATTCTAGCCGTAGCAGGGAACGCATAGAGAGAAGGAAGGAGCAAACCTGCCATAGATCCACATTAAAAGCCCTCAAAGGGATGTGCAACGAATTGAAGGAGCTAGATATAGGAGGGATTTGGCTCTGGTTTACCATGTGCAACGAATTTGAAGAAGAGCAGAGCTGGCCGTGCGCGTGTTTCCGGCGAAGGTGACAACGGAGCACTTGGTGGTTTCGTACTACTCTTGCTGTGACTGTGAGGCAGGCTCGTCGATTGCCTCACGTCGAGAAGCAGGAGCGGATGTGGCTCACTTTCTGCCGACGCCGCTGCGCTTGCGGCTGCAAGCGCGGGGTGTTGCTCGCGTGGCCCTCTCGACCCGGCACCAGGTCGTGGGGGAGGAGCGCGCAGAGATCTGGCAGGCGGTGCCGCACGGGAAGAGTCGAGGGGACGCGCGAATCGCGATGGAGAACAAGGGGGGCGCTGCTTCTCCTCCCGGTAGGGGAGAGGCCCGGGAGATGCGGAGGCTGGAGCTCTTTCGGGTCGCGAAGAAATGACTCGGCGACGGTACGCGCCAGGGAGCTCGTGGAAGCGAGCGGCGGCGGCGGCGCAGAGCGGGGAGGGAGGCGTGTGGAGAGGCGCGCGACAGGCGGATGGCCGCGAGGCGTAGGCCCATCCGATCTGGGCGGCGTAGGCCCATCCGATCTGGACTGCAGGTTGATTTCGAAATAATATGAGGTGTTTTTTAAAAATTATACTGAGAGGGCCTCTAAAGTGTGGGTTGATTTACGAAAAATATAAGAGGTTTTTCGAAAAATGACTGCCGCTCGCCCGATCTGGACTGTCCGCGTGCCCAATCGAACGGCCACGAAAAGCCCGTGACGTGGCACGCTGGCTGGCCGCGGTTTGGGCGCCGGATTCATATGTAAAGATGAGATGGAAATATCCCAACACTTGCATATTTTCCATGTTTATTACACCGTACTTCTTCTGTTCTAAATTATAGGTCGCTTTAACTTTTTTGATTTATCCATTTTGCTATGTATCTAAATATATTATTATATTTATATTCATAGTAAAATGGATGTATTAAAAAAGTCAAAGTGACTTATAATTTGGAGCGGAGGGAGTATAGGACAATTGACTTCCTTGATGTGTGACACCCCCCCCTCCCAAAAAAAATCCAAATTGTATTTTGTTCTGTCTAAGTCAAACTTTAACAAAGTTTAGAGAAAAATGCATCAAAATTTGTAACACGAAATTAGTTCTATTGGATATGCTATGAAATATGTTTGGTTATGTTAATATTTTTTATTTATTAGGACACAACTAAAACGAAGTACAGTTTAGAACTTTAGAAATGACAGAGTATTTAACTACGGCGTGTTTTACACGTACTTACTTTCCTGCAGGGAGAATTTCCCAAGACCACATGGAACTCGAGCATAATCGAATCGAGGCACAGCAGATTGATCTCTTTCTCTTCGTTCAGCATGGAATGCCATGGCTACCACATGCATATGGCGTAAGTATCGCTCAAATCAACGTATATTATATATATATGTTGTACGTTATCGTGCTGCGTAAGCGGACCCGATGCTAAGGTTCATGAATCGCGCGCCATCTCGCTCGTTTCTCTTCTCCTAATCGTTTATTACGCCAAGAAATGGTCGCGATTCATGAGAGCCAAGTTGTGGTCGTGAACATGTGCCCATGTTAAGGATCGATGGCCTTACGGTCTGCATGACGCGTATATATATATAGGACTAGAGAAACGCTCATTAAATTAAGCTTCTTGAGACTGCTAATAAAAAATTTGCATACATACATATACTCCACCCGTCCCTAAATAACTGTCGCTTTTGGTTTTCGTGATGTAAGTTTGACTGATTTGTAGAAAAATACGTATAATATTTGTATCTTCAAATAAATTTATTATAAAAATAGATTCGATGATATATCTAATGATATTAATTTTGTACCATAAATATTAATACTTTTATATCTATTTAGTTAAAGTCGTTTCTCGGAAAGTGAAAACGACAGTTATTTAGGAATGGGGGGAGTATGATTCAAGATAAAGGGATAACTGGAGTATCATATTTTTCTTTTTAATCCTACATTAATGGGAGGACACAAGCTAGGATATGTATACACTACTAATATTTTCCTAAAGTGCACAACCGGAGAAATCCTTTCTCATATATGGAAAGGAAGCATACAAACACGCTGCACATATATAGCATCCTAACTAATGATAAGTATCTCGCAAAAAAAAACTAATGATAAGTAAACGATCATATCCATGCTAATGACAGCACATAGCATAGTATAACTAACTTTCCCCCGAAAAAAAAAAGCATAGTATAACTAATACCAGTGGGCAGTGGACTCTGAATTAAACACAAACCCTAAAGCTGGTAAGTGGCAAGCAGGAACTCTACTTAATTTTAACCTGTCAGCAAGAGCAGCTGTTCATGTGGATGGCGCCCCTTGCCTTCCCCTGCTACAATGCGAGGACCAGATCGATCGAAATGGCTCCTCACGTACACAAAGCAGAGGTCACGTACGTGCACTGTGTACAAGACAGTAGCACCCAAGGTGCAGCAAGCCAAGAACGAAATGGTCACTCCTGCATCTCCGACGACGATGCCGGCGGCTCGGAAACCGTTGCCCTTGCTCCTCCTCTCCCTCTCGCTCCCCGCCCTCCTGCTGGTGCTCTCCCTCGTCTTCCTGCTCTCGCACACCACCTTTAGCCTCCTCATCTGCCCTCTCCTCCCGAGGCTGTCTTCGACGCGCAATGCGACGAGCGGCGCCAGTCGTACTGGTACCAGTCTCGGTGTCTCCATGGACGAGACCTTGCAAGCCTTCCATGCCTCGATGCCGACGACACCTTCAAGGCGCAATGCGACGAGCTCCAGTAGTAGTACCAGCATTATTGCTGTCTCAGTGGACAAGACCTTGCAAGAAGCATTCCATGCCTTCGCGGCGGCGCCACCGCCGCCGCTGCCGTCGTGGCCGCCGGCTGCTCCGGCTTCTAAGAGCAGCAGCAGAAAGAAGGCGTCCGCAAAGAGAAACAAGAGCCTCCTCAAGCTCCTGTTCAGGAAGACACCGCAGACGCGGCGGTTCGCGGCGCGGGCGGACGAGCTCTTCGCGGCGCCGTGCACCGACCGCTTCTTCATGACGTGGCTCTCCCCGCTCGCGCAGTTCGGTCGCCGCGAGCTCCTCGTCCTGGAGAGCCTCTTCAGGTGGCACCGCGGCGGCTGCCTCCTCGTCGCCTCCGATATCATGGACTCCGCGGGCGGCAGGAACAAGCTGAGGCCGTTCCTCGAGCGCGGCTTCCGCTTAGCCGTCGCCTCGCCGGACTTTGCCTACCTCCTGAACGGTACGCCCGCCGAGGCGTGGCTCGGCGCTGTCCAGCGCGGCGGCGTCAGCCTCGGGAGCGTCCCGCTCGGGCAGAACCTCTCCAACCTCCTCCGCCTCGCGCTGCTCTACAGGTACGGCGGCATCTACCTCGACGCCGACGTCGTCGTCCTCAGGCCGCTCTCCGACCTCCGCAACGCCATTGGAGCGCAGGTCGTGGACGAGGCCACGGGCGACTGGAGGCGACTGAACAACGCCGTGATGGTGTTCGACAGGGCACACCCGCTGCTGCACGAGTTCATCGCCGAGTTCGCCGCCGCGTTCGACGGGAGCAAGTGGGGCCACAACGGGCCGTACCTTGTGTCCCGGGTGGCGGCGAGGCTACGCCACCGGAGCCCGGATCTCGCCTTCACGGTGCTGCCGCCGCGGGCCTTCTACCCCGTGCACTGGAGCAAGATCGGCGGACTGTTCGTTGCACCCAAGGATAGGAAAGACAAGAGGTGGGTGAAGGCCAAGGTGGAGAACATCAAAGGCGAGAGCTTTGGCATCCATCTTTGGAACAGGGAGAGCAGTAGGCTGGAAATGGAGGAGGGGAGTGTTATTGGGACGTTGATTTCAGACAGTTGCCTGTTCTGCAATTCTTCCATGTTTGTAAAGCAAGGATAGGATAGCAGGAGATTCTGCACATTTGCAGCTGAAGTGAGATATTGGTATTTTGCAAGATGAAGCATGTACATCTTACTTGAAGGAATTGGAATGACATACGTAGTACAGAATTTTTGAACTTCTAAGTATCAGAAACTATCTTACTGATTGACAAGCTACTTACTGATTGACAAGGAGAGTGCCATTTATAATAGGTGTTCTGATTGAACTATCCCAACGGGACCTGTGGGAATATGAATATGATCATCAAGTAGCCACTTCGATAGGGAGTGCAAAGTTATCAGAAAATGGTATGACAACCAGAAGATCTGACAAGACTCAAAAGTACATGTTTTCTTTACATTCATCAAACATTGTTGTTTTTCGTCCTCGAGAGGAAAAAAGAAGAATCTTATCATATCTGTCTTAGTGAAAAAATATGTATATATCTGCGCATGTAAAGAAATATCAGAAACTAATAGAACAGAGCCTGCAAAGCCAATGAAGAACACATGTAATTCTGAAGGCTATCCTAACATGTCATGGTTTTGAATGGGTTGGAGCATCAGATACCATGCAAACAATATTCTGCAAATAACAACTAACACTCATTTTTGTGTTATAAAAATGTACTTTGTAGAAGAACTTTTTTTGCGAGTGTATTCTTTCCGTGGGAGATACAACAGATGTAAGATCATACATGACTGGCCGCCTCCCAGTAAAATCATTGACATTTTAGACTAACATCACAATTAATCTTCTATGTTGCACCTATGCCTATCAAGCTTCTCTGTTCTCAAATCGGTCGTGGCTCAGTGTGGCCAGATCATTTTTGAAACTAAAGTTCAGAATCCAGCTGGTCCGGTTGGTTCGTAATTGAAACATGGAGCTAACAAGAAGTTTATTGTTACTACAAATATCAACCAAGAGGCAGAGACATCTTGTTACTCGGTATTAAATGCTGTGTATCCTCAAGCTCAATTTCACCTCCTCCCCATTCGTCCCCACTTTCAAACATCATTTCGATCTGCTCCAGTGTTTTCCCTTTTGTTTCTGGCACACAAAAGTACACAAACAGTACAGAGATAGTGGATATTGCAGCAAAGACGAAGAACATTCCTGCCACTGATATAGCACGGGCCATAGAAAGGAATGACATGGAAACCAAACCACTGCTCACTCTACCACCTACTTGACCAAGTGCTGACCCTTGAGCTCGTAATCTTAAAGGAAATACCTCTGAAGACAAGACCCAACATATTGGTCCCATGCCAATTGAAAAGAATGCCACACTGCCACAAACTGCAAAAATTGCTAGGTCGATACCAACACGTGGAGACATAAGCCCCACGGCATGCTTTTGCATTGTAAGTGCAACCCCTAAGAGAAATAAGCAGATAGTCATGCCAATGGTGCTCACATAAAGAAGTGGCTTTCGTCCAACTTTATCAATTAGGAAAATTGCAACCAAGATGAACACTGTCTTAGTGAAACCCACAGCAACAGTTGCAGCAAGAAGCTCCTGATCAGATTTGATCCCAGCATCTTTGAAAATTGTTGGGCTGTAATAGACAGTAGCGTCAATTCCTGTGATCTGTTGGAACAATTGAATACCGCAGCCAGCATACAGCATCCGGCGAACGGCGGGAGAAGGGTTCAAAAGTTCCCTCCACACTTCTTTGTCCTCAGATTTCATTGATTTCATAAGACCAGCGGCTTCCTCGATCTCAGCCAGCCGTTCTTCAACTTCAGCTTCAGACTCGCTAATCTGCAGCAGCACTGCCCTTGCTTCTGAAACTCTCTTCTCCATCATCAACCACCTAGGGGATTCTGGGATCACGAAAAGCGCAAAGCCAATGAAGACTGACGGGAGGATACCGACACCAAGCATAATCCTCCAATTGATGTGCTCAGAAAGGCCTGAGAAGGCATAATTGGAAACATAGCCAAGGAGGATCCCAATATTGATGCAGATCTCAGGAAGTGATGTGAGAGTCCCACGGGCGCCTGCGGGGGAGATCTCAGCAATGTACACTCCAGATACCATGGCACCAAAACCAATGCCAACTCCAGCAAGGAGCCTCCCGATCATAAGCACAGTGAATGATGGAGCAAATGTCATGATGGCTGCGCCCATCTGGAACACAATTGCACCGAGGCCCATTGTCCATTTTCTGCCAATTGCATCAGATGTTCGCCCCCCTGATAGGCTTCCCAAGAGTGAGACCACGCTCAGACAGCCTACTAGGATTTCTTGCTGAAACTCGGTTATGTGAAGATCTTTCTGAATGTAGATGATCGCGCCACTCATTACGCCAACATCTGCAGATGAAAACACGAATCTCGGATCACCAAAACTGAAAAACGTTACACAGCAAGAAGAATTGATTTCTGAGCATCGTGATTGTCAGCAGACATGGAAAACTCAGTTAGCCTGGTTTCAGATGCTGTTTTGCACAACCAGAACAAAGAGAAGCCAAGATCCTACAGTACTTGTGAAACATAGAGAAAAGGACAAACTAAGAGGATTTCAAACCCAATTCATGTGAAAGGTTGTTGCTTGCAATCACCAAAAGCCCCCCTATAGTTGCTAGTAGCGTAAGAACGAATCTAGCTGTTGTCTCGTGGAAGGCATGAAAAGCATTTCCACCAGGCCAGGCTGCAAATTGCTATCGCTGTCGGAATCACGCTACGATTCCATGATGGACTAGGTGAAAATAAATTGCCAACAAAAAAAAAGATGCCAATTTCATCCGTAAGCTTGGATCCCCGTGGCGCGCCGCGAACTCACCGTAGCCGAGGAGGATGGCGTTGAGCGAGGCGAAGACCGCGCAGGCGTACACGAACCGCTCCCTTCTCCTCCTCTCGCTCTCGGGTGCCGACGGCCTCCTCCGCCCCTCCGTCCCCGCATCCGGCTCCCGCTCCTCGCTCCGATCAAGAACCGCGTACTTGTTCCTGCCGCCATTGGCCGCTGCGCCGGCGTCCGCCATCGCCTTGCTCCGCGCCCCCGGCAGCTAGCTACCCGGTGGAGCTTCCTCGCCGCGGATTGGTGCTCGTTCCGGAGATCATCAGTGGCCCGCGCCCCCGAGCCCCGAGCCCCGAGCCCCCCAAAATCCAATGGAGCGCGAGGAAGGTGGGAGGATGTCGATGTGGTGTTGGTGTTCTTGCTCCGTTTCGCTCTCCCGTTTTGCCAGTTTCTTTAGGGGTAGGTGCGATTGTTTCCATTTCTTTTTCTTTTATATTTTTTTGAAAGGTCATCGTTTCCATTTCTTATCGAGGAAATCCTCAGGACTACAAATTCTTTTCAACAAAATCCCTCCTTGCACGATGCAGCAGAGTAGCAGGGACCAAACTGGGATTTGGAGACCTTTCGAGGTTAACCTTGGTAGTCGATGATTTTGTCTGGGTCATACTCGTACTCGGTTTTGACGTAGAAAAATGTTGGAAGCACGACTTGACGAGATATGCCGTGTCACCACCTCTCCCGTCCTGTCATTGGCACTGCTGCGTACTCTTTCCGTTTTAAATTATAAACTATTTTAACTTTTTTATATATTTATTTTGCTATACATCTAAATATAAAACTATGTCTAGATCCATAATATAATGAATGAAAAAAAATTAAAACAACTTATAATTTAAAACGGATGGAGTATTTATTATAAAGGGCTAAATGATGGTGCTTGATTGTGTAAAATGAGATGGTTTAGTGGCTTAAGATCTACCGGGCGGCAACACGTACAAGATAGACAGATAGTCTGGTGAAAATTAAAGCCCAGTTGTCATAAATAAACAGGTATAGCAGAAGCACAGTAACTTGGGTTTGTGTATTTGTGATCGTCCCTGATAGAACGTAACTACTATATTAATATCTTTTCAGTTGTCTCCTGAGGATGTCGCTTTCATTCGAAGTCTAAGCAAAGACATGGCGGTTTGGACTAATCAATCCTCGAGTACGAACGGAAAAATATCAGAAAGCTCCCCCCACGTCATGACAGTAGATGTCCCCAACTCCCCCCATTCCATACGATTCCTTTGAGCGCGTTCTTTTCAAAAACTTCGTCTCTTGCCTGAATTTGCCGAACACGGACGACAGTACATCACAGGCTCACAGCAGTATGGTGAAGCTACTATGGCCCCATTCGCTTCGCTGAAAAAACAAGTTAAAATATTGTTCCGGCTAATTTGTTGTGAGAGAAAAACACTATTCCAACTAAAAAAACAAGCTAAAAAATATAGATTATAAGACAAACGAACAGGGCCTGTACCTTCGTTCTTCTTGCTTTCTTTATTCTTTGTTGATTGAAGATGGTTTGGTCATGCCACTAGTCTCAAATACAGTTGTTGTTAACGCTAGCGCAAGGTTATTAGCAGCTGGAGGTTGAGGGCAGGAAATAAAGCAAAAGACAACGAACAGTCTCTTGACATGGAACGGGTCAAACAACCGGCAGCTGGCCTGTTTGGACTTTGGAGCTTGTTGTTTCGAGTTTGGAGTTTGGGACCTCCCTACGCGCCCATGCTAAGCTCCTGCGACGAAAACGGGTGTCCAAACTGGCTCGAGAGTTCACCGATCGTCACACCCGACATCAGAAATGGATGGTTTCATTTCAATGGTTGGTTTGGAGTTAAGAAGCAAGATGATGATCCTATACCATGATCTATTCGTTGAATCCCAGGCTCCCAGCGCGCAAAAAAATTGAATTTCGTCCCTCTCCCTCGGAAAGAAAACGATGGCAATTTGCAGTCCATGCAGGAGGAGCATGTAGAGGGAACATGGACTGACCGTAACCGAGGAGGATGCCGTTGAGGGACGCGAAGAGCGCGCAGCTGAAGGCGTAGCGCTGGCCCCGCCCGCGCCGCTGCCTCTGCGCCTCGGCACGGTGCGCCCACTCCGCCTCGTCCAGCTCCTCCCCCTCCTCAGCCACCTCCATCCTCCTGTACTCCCGCTTCGTCGCCATTGCCGTCCTCGTCTTCACCGACTCCATGATCTCCTTCCGCCGGCTCCGGCTCTCCGGCGCCGTGCTTGTGCCTAGCTAGCTAGCCTCCTTGCTTGCCTACAGCTGCTACTGGTAACTACTACTGCGTTGTGACCTGCATATGCAGATCTGACGCGAGGGCTCCGAATGTGGCTTTAGCGTTCGCTCGCTCCGGTTCATCGCACAAGAAATGGTTACTCAAGGACCTCTGGAGCTTATTTGAGAGTCGCCTCCACGTTCACGGCAGGCCGTCATCTTTTTCTTCCTATAATTCTATGTTGCAAGTGGCACGGGTACAGCGACTTGCGAACAGATACCGGTCTCAGAGTTGAGACTTCACAAGTTCAGATCTGTTTGGTTCCGCTTCACGAGGACGGTTTAGACTAATAGCTAGTGGCACCAAAGCTTTGGAGGTCAGGATGGCCATAACTTTCAACCAAAGTACAGGTGGCATTGCAGAGTTTATAAGGTACTACAGCCTACAGGGCCTTAAGCCTAACTAACTTGTTTCAGCAGTCTTACACGAATCTCGGTGCCTTACAATTTGTTTGCAATAATGCATAGATTAAAAAAAATAGCACACAAGGAATGCTTAGAGAGAAACAACAAGACCAACAAACCAATATAATAGCGTGATTATGTCGAGCAACGGGCTGCTATCCACTTATCTTATCCAGTGCAAGAACTAAGCAAGTTTGGAAGGTCAACTGACTGACTGCCTTACTATACACTTAATAAGGCATCGAAGAACAAAATGGGAGATAAAGGTTTTTGATTCAGATTTTGTTGGGAATTTAACTTTGTCAGAAAATATAGCCCCAAACTTTGGAGCTGAAACCTTAAAATTCCGTAACAATATCTGTTTGCAGGGAAAAAGGGAGCGAAGGCAACATTTTAACTTCGTATGAAAAGATTCGGCTTCGCTTAGAAGATGGAGAAATCAAGTCATAGAAGAAGTTGATACCAAGAGTGAAGACAGAAGTTTGGCTTCGCTAATAAGAATTCGACTTCGCTGATTAACGAAGACAAAGAAAGGCGGAGCAGAAATCAACTAAGTCAGAAGACAAGGTTTCCAGAAGAATGATGGCTAAATAAAAGAACGAAGACTGAAGTAGTGCAAAATGGTCACTTCGCCCTTCAAGTACAAAAGGGATGTAAATATTTGAGTTATGGATAAAATAGTCATTTTATGTAAAATATGAAGGCTGGGGCCCTATAAATACCCCCTCTGATATGTATAGTATGATTATGAAATGAATATAACTTTGTCTTGTGTTCAAACTTTTGATGCTTGAGTAATCTTTTACCCAACATCTGGCGCCCACCGTTTGTGTGTGCTCGAAAACTCTCACGACCACCGAAGCTAATGGGCAGACCTAACAAAAAAGTTACCACTGGGGTAACAAAAGATGACCCACCAACAATCGAAGACCAAAGTCTCAAAAAAGATACACCTCAGGACCCAAACTCTTCAAAGGCAAGCGAAGCCGAACAACAAAGACTCAAAGAATTAGAAGAACAAGTGCTGAGAAAGCAAAAAAAACTTGAAGAATGTCGCGCAAGTGCAAGAGAAAAGTCTCTCAAACAAAGAATAGAAGAAGCCGAAGCCACTCTTCGAGAACTAAATGAACAACTTCAAAGGATGAACCAAATTCAGCAACAAAGGCTTCTCAAAAGAAGAATTCACAAAAGTCATTCATATCAATTGACACAAGCTCTCCCTTGTCAATAAACTTGAAGCTAGCACAATGGCCCATGGGGTACAGATTCAACATGATACCAACTTTCGATGGCCAATTTGACCCAAGGCAATTTTGATGAGTTTCGAAGCCGTAGTAATTTCTAGGGGTGGCGATGAAACTACACTAACAAAATCTTTTGTCATGGCGGTTAAAGGACCAGCACAACAATGGTACTCTTCGCTAAAAACAAAATCCATACATTCATGGGATCAACATAAAGCAAATTTACTTGTAGACTTCCAAGGATTCCAACCAGCTGGCCTCATAGATATAGATCTATTCAATTGCAAACAACAAATCAAAGAACCCCTGAGCCAGTACTTCAAAAGATTCATTCAAATCAAGACACAAATTCCAAATATCCCAGACGAAGTGATAATAATAGCCGCAATTAAAGGGCTTCGAGTAGGCCAATATGCTTCTCATCTTGCTCAAGAAAAACCAAGTACAGTTGCTGAACTTTACAAAGTCATTCAAAAATATTGCAAGTCAGATGATGATTACAGAAAAAAGAATTGAAGAAGAAAACAACTTCAGGGCTCAAATCAAGCAAAGCAACAACAACTTCCATCCTCCAAGACCAAACAACTATGAGCGAAGACCATTTACACCGCACAATCAAGTCAATCAAATTGGGAATGACAACAATTCAACAATGGAAAGTGATTATGCTCACCAAAACTAATATAACCAGCACAGTCAATTCAATGAAAGAAGATTTGAAAGAGGAGGATTCGGCACAAGAGAAAGAGGAGGAAAGGGAAGAGGAAAAGCACCTTTAAAACCTGTAGATATGTACTGCATTATTCATGACAAAGGGGCTGGACATACATTTAAAATATGTCCCAAAGTTAAGAAAAGCCTCGAAGAAGCCCAAGAAGAAAATAGGGCACCAAGCCAATAAAAAATTGTCAATCATGTGAGGCAAGAACAGCAAAGTCCTCATCAAACTTATTATCCAATGCATTATGGACATACCCAAGCCCTGCTTCCAGGGCCACCTCCTGCATACAGCTATGAACCACTAGCAATGTATCATCCCATGCAAAATCAATGGAAGCAAAATCAATTTCAGCAATCCAATGTTCAATTAGCACAACCCGAAGCTTCAGTTGCAAACAACAACCCACAAAGCAACTAGGCTAAGCAAGAGAACAACTCCCCATCAGTGTCAATGGTAAACAATAATGCAATCATCCCAAGTAAAGAAAGAATATTGACAATCACGGGTGGAAATAGCATGGACTATGAAAATAATAGTCAAAGAAGAAACTACTTTTGAAGAGTAAATTTAATTTCAATGGAAGGCCCATATAAGAAAACAAGATGGTCCCATCTACCAATCATATTTTTAGAAGAAGACCTTCAGCTGAAAGATTACCCACATATGGATGCTATGGTAATCGAAGCAAACATTGATGGATGGACAGTCTCAAAAATATTGGTTGATGGAGGCAGCTCCGCTGACATTATATTCACATCAACAATTGACGCCATGAAAATCGATCATAAAATACTAGGAAGAGCTGAGCATCCACTTTATGGCTTCGATAGAAAAAAGATCCACTCAATTGGAAGAATAATTTTGCTAGTTTCTTTTGGAACAGTAAGCAACGCAAGAATAGAACAAATTGCATTTGATGTGGTGGACATGTACTATCCATACAATGCACTCTTCGAAAGAGGAACTTTAAATGCATTCGAAGCAGACATAAGCTACTCATATTTATGTATGAAAATGCCAGCAATAAATGGAGTAATTATAGTATATGGAGATCAAACTGAGGCAATAAATATTAAAAAAGAATACACTCCAGGACAGAAGAATGTTCACGCAATCGGTGAAGAAGAAGAAAAAGAAGAAACAGAAAATGTGAAGCCTCAAACAAAAGCTCAAGCTTATGAAGAGACAGAAAAAGTACCTCTCGATCCATTTGTCCTAGATAAACAAGGCATCATTGGTACTGGAGTTCCTCAAGAAGAAGAGAACAAACTTGTAGAATTCCTTCGAAGCAACAAAGATATATTTGCTTGGTCATCCAATGACTTAGGAGGAGTCAGCAGATACATAATTGAGCACAAATTAGACATAGATCCAAAAGTCAGACCAAAAAAGCAAAAGTTGAGAAAACTAGCCGAAGACAGAGTTTAGGCTATGGTGAATGTGCATCGATTTCATAGATCTCAATAAAGCGTGCCCAAAAGATAATTTCTCACTTCTAAGAATTGACACATTAGTCGATCAAGCAGCCGAAAGTGAAATGCTAAGTTTCTTGAATTGTTTTTCTGGTTACCATCAAATTTGGATGAGAAAAGAAGATGAAGAATTCACAAGTTTTATCACCCCATTCGGAACCTACTGTTTTGTAAGAATGGTAGAAGGGCTTCGCAATGCTGGCACAATATTTGTTAGAATGACTTCAACAATGCTACACAAACAAATTGGCAAAAATCTACTCACTTATGTTGATGACATAGTAGTCAAGAGCAAGAAAAGAGATCACATCGAAGACCTCCAAGAAATATTTACAAATCTCAGGAAAGCAAATTTAAAGTTGAATCCTGAAAAGTGCACCTTCGAAGTCCAAAAGGGCAAAATTCTAGATTGCATTGTATCAGCAAAAGGAATCGATCCAAATCCAGACAAAGTCTAGGCAATCTTAAACATGAAAGTTCCTAAAAATATAAAGGACGTCCAAAAATTGATAGAAAGACTTGTCGCCTTAAACAGGTTCATTTCAAAATCAGCAGAGCGAAGTCTGCCGATATTTCAAGCACTCAAGGGAACAAAAAAGACTTCGCATGGGGGCCTTCGCAACAACATACATTCGAAAAAATAAAAAGCTACTTATCAAAGTGAAATACTCTAACCACACCAACCCCAGGGGTTGAATTGCTCCCATATGTCTCATCAACAGAAAGTGTAGTAAGTGCAGTCTTAGTTGAAGAGCAGGAAAATAAACACACAAAAAAGACAAGTCCATGTATACTTCGTTTTAGATGCTTTGTCTAGCTCAAAAATATATTACTTAGAGATCAAGAAAATAGCTTATGTAGTTTTAACGGCAGCAAGAAAATTGAAGCACTATTTCCAAGCTCACAAAATCAGAGTACCAACAAATTATCCTCTAAAAGAAGTCTTGCAAAGCTGCAGATCATCCGAAAGATTGGGGAAATGGGCAGCGGAGCTATCTCAGCATTACATCGAATTTGAAAAAAACATCAATAAAATCCCAAGTCTTGGCAGACTTCATGGTAGATTGGACTCCGTCTCAAAATCAAAGCAAAGACAAAAAGCAACCAGACTAGATAATATATTGCGATCGAGCATGGGGCTTCGCAGGGGCTGGTGCAGCAGCAATAATCACATCACCTTCAGAGGTCAAAATGAGATACGCTGTAAGGCTTGAATTTCAATGTACCAACAATATTGCTGAATACGAAGCTGTTTTACTCGGACTCCGAAAAGCAAGAGTAATGGGGATACAAAGTCTAATAATGAAAACAGATTCACGAGTTCTGGCTGGACACATCGAAAAAGATTATAAGGCAAGAGATCCAGAGCTAGCAAAATACTTGCAATTTTTAAGAGGACAAGAGAAATACTTTAAAGGCTTCACAGTCAAAAATATCTCAAGAACAGATAACTCAGATGCTGACAAAATAGCAAAAGCTACAGCTCAAAATACAAGTTTGCCTCAAGATGTTTTCTTTCAAGTACTAACTCATGCATCTATCAAGGCAAATCAAGAAGTCCCAAGAGAAGTCCATATAATACAAAGCGAAGATTGGAGAGCACCAATCATGGCATACCTTCGTGGGCATTATTAACAAAAAGATGAAGTTAACAAAGTTAGAATGAAACATAGAACAAGAAATTACAAAATCATCAACAATCAATTGTACAAGCAAGGAATTTATGAACCACTTCTCAAATGCATATCAGCAGAAGAAGAAAATAATTGCTATCAGAAATACATGAGAGGATTTGTGGCACACATCGAGGGGCAAGAGCCATGGCAGGGAAAAGCATTCCGACAAGGATTTTATTGGCCTTCAGCACAGAGTGATAGCAAAGAAATAGTTAAATCTTGTCACAATTGTCAAATGTCTGCCAGCAAAATAAGAGCTCCAGCAACAAACTTACAAACAATAGAACCAACTTGGCCACTTGCAAGATGGGGAATTGACAAAATAGGCAAATTACCCCCACTCAAGGAAATTTCTAATATGCAGTTGTGGCAGTGGAATATTTCACAAAGTGGACAAAAGCCAAGCCAGTAACAAATATGTCTTCATTCACAATGAAAAAAAATTTATGGCAGAACATCATATGCCATTTTGGAGTTCCAAGACACATTACAGTAGACAATGGGACTCAATTTCACAGTCAAAATTTTAGAGATTATTGTCAAAACATGGGAATCCAACTATGCTTTGCCTCAATTAGACACTCACAGTCAAATGGGGCAGTTGAAAGAGCAAATGGAATCATATGCACTGGAATTTCAAAATGCCTAGTGGGGCTTCCTAAGGGAAAATGGGTTGACGGATTACCAAAAGTTGTTTGGGCACACAATACAACAGTATCAAGATCAACAAACTTTACACCATTCAAGTTGTTGTACGGAGAAGAAGCAATGACACCCGAACAAATAAAATTTCAAGGCCCAAGAACAAACGTTCAAATAATTGAAGAAGAGCAAGTAACAAGCAAGGATTTGCTCGAAGAAGAAAGAATGAAAGCAATCTAGAACCTCGAGAAGTACCAGAAAGAAACAAAGAATTGTTACAACAAGAAAGTAAGACCAAGACAATTATCCCTAGGCAACTTCGTTCTGAAAAGAAAGAGAAATGAAGACATAGTTGGAAAGTTTCAACAGAAATAGGAAGGGCCATATCTTATCACAAGAACAAACAAATTAGGAGCATTTCACTTGGCAAACATGAATGGAGAAGAAATTGACCACACCTGGAACATGAGGCTCTACGGAGATACTACCCTTAGACTCCAATTTTTTTTACAAGTTCTATGATAGACGTAGACTAGTTTTTACATTCCAAAGTTTCAATACAAATGTAAACGAGTTGCACTCTTTTTCCACTCAGGGGAAGACCTTCACATGGTGAGTGGTTTTTTAACGAGACAGTCTCTATTGTAAATTCTCATCAAATATAAATGAGAAACTATTCCCCTAAGTCTTAAAAGTATAGCAAAAAACAAAAAAGCCAAAGAGTATACTTAAATATACTCAAATATCGGCCAAAATAATCTAAAATAGGTAGCATCATTTTTCGAACAAGCAAAAATTAATGCTAACCTATCTAAACAAATATTGTATCTACTTTTCAGTTTTTTCAAATTCACTAAGGTGAAATTTAACTTCTAAGCAAAGTCTGCGCGTTGCCTTCGCAAAAAAAGTGAAGGGACGGCGTTTTTTAAATTCACCAAGGTGAAATTTGACTTCTAAGCGAAGTCTACGTGTTGCCTTCGCAAAAAAGTGAAGGGACGGCATTTTTCAAATTCACTAAGGTGAAATTTGACTTCTAAGCGAAGTCTACGTGTTGCCTTCGCCAAAAAGTGAAGGAATGGCGTTTTTTAAATTCAATAAGGTGAAATTTGACTTCTAAGCGAAGTATGCGCGTTGCCTTCGCAATAAAGTGAAGGGACAACGTTTTTCAAATTCACTAAGGTGAAATTTGACTTCTAAGCAAAGTCTACACGTTGCCTTCGCAAAAAAAGTGAGGGGACGGCGTTTTTTAAATTCACTAAGGTGAAATTTGACTTCTAAACGAAGTCTACGCGTTGCCTTCGCACAAAAGTGAGGGGACGACGTTTTTCAAATTCACTAAGGTGAAATTTGACTTCTAAGCGAAGTCTACACTTTGCTCACAAAATTTCAAACATCAATACAAAAGTATGCAAAATTCAATTTCATCTTAAAACTCAATAATTTATTACATATCAATAAGAGAAGTTTACAACAAAAGTTACAATCAGTCACTTTCCGAACTACAATAGTTGCAGCATCACTAATCAAGTCTTCAACATCCCTATCCAACATATGATCAACTTTATATCGTAGAAAATCTTTAGAATCGGTGAAGCACTCGAACATGATGACCGAGAAAAATACAAAGTATCAAATTACTTTCCATCCCAGCCAAATTCCACAAGAAAAGAAAAAGAGTTAAAAAAAACTACCTAAGAAATTTTGCTGAAGTCAACAATTCACGGTAAACAAGATTTCTTGTTCTCGGCAATAAGATTTTAGATTCAAAATCTAGAAATAGCACATATCATCAGAAAAAGAACCACGATGACCAAAAAAATAAAGCATCATAACTTAACGCTTACGTCAGCTTACGTTCAACAAATGTATCAAATGTAGGGTTCACCTCATTAGTTGCATACTCCAACTACAGCGAAGGATCAACGACAAAGTTGTCATTACACATTAACAATGGTAAAACACCAACTTTATCCTGCTAAGTTCAATATTTACAAATCTTAAAGATCTTTTAAAAGCCTCGCCCCTCAGCTTAAAACTAAAAAACTAACTACAAGGACAACTAAAATGGGTGATCACCAACATCATCATCCCTGTCATTTTCCACTTCACGTTTGTCTTGCTCCCTTTGCACCTTCTCATCAGTGGCAATTTCTTTCTCAAGCTATTGCAAAAAGAAAACAAAATATTAGTATAAAAACACTAGAAAAGCAAATACACACAAAAAAACAAAAATAGGGAGAGTAAAACTCTTAATCCAACCTTCTCCATCTTCTTCTTCGCCTTTAGAAAAGCATTCTCCCTTCCACCCATGTTCTAATATTGATTAAAATATTTCTTGCAAAGTAATTGAGTCAGAGAAGTAACCTGACTCAATTGCTCCACAGAAGAAAACTTATAATCCTTGTCCAATATTTGTTCATACAAGTGATCTTTTGCCTCTTTCATTAAGTGGAAAAGTGCACGAGTTGCATAAACAAAACTCAAATCAGCACTAGTCTGAATAACAGTTGGCAAATCCTCATACTGACGGCACAACCAAGCAAAAAATGGATCAAACTCTCCAAGCTCCCAACAAGGATCTTCTGGCTTTGCTCCAAATTTGTCATAACAATTTTTGCAAAGTTCCCACAAGCGGTTGCACTTATCATGAAAATTTTGATCTTTCTCAGTAGACTTCTTCTCAAGATAATTTTTCTCCTTCACAATCTTATCAAGATATTTTTTTTCAAATTATCAAAATCTTCAGTCTTTGCCTCAAGCTTGGCTCCAACAGAGATACAATTTGACTCCATGTCATGGAGAGCTTCAACTGTCTCTATTCTCTCTTTCTCTTTAGCAGCAAGTTGAGACTTCAAAGATTTAATCTCTTCAAGCAAACTTTTCTCACGAAGTGTCGCATTCTTCACACCTTCTTCAAGAGATTTACGCAAACTCCTTTGCAAAAGTGCGTTCTACAAAATATAACATCAAAACATTCATATATATATACAAAGTCAAAAACATACAAAGCTACACTTGTAAATCAACATAAGAAGTTAAGCCAAATTTACATACGAAATCAGACAAAAACATACAAACCTTGTAAATCAAGGTAACACTAGCGTCTGCCAACTCAAGGGAAGATTTACCAACGAGTTCAGCCTCCACGTCAGGAACTTCAAAGGCATCATCAATGCACCTTGACAACTTAAATTCTAGCTTCTTTGGCATAATACGAACTTTGTCCAAGCCAATCCCAATAAATTTGAAAGTGTCTAAATTCACACCTTGAGCTTGGCAGTACTCCAAACAACATTTGTATGCCTCTAGGTCCACTCCATCAGGAATAGTTTCTAAAGGTTCAACTAAAGTAGCAGGTTCCTGGGCCACCTCTTTCATTTTCCCAACATCCACAGTCGACTCTCTTTGAGACGAAGGGTCCGGGAAAAATTCCTCTGCACAAAAAAGACAAGTCGAAAGTTAGTAAGTCAATAATCAAAATCAAAAGTAAAAAAGCAGGCACAAAGAAAACAAAACAAACTTACCCATAGAAACACCCTTCTCAAGTTGATATGCAACTTTTTCACCAGTATTTACATCAATTGTGGACTTGGAAAGACGAGAAGCACGGGCATTTTTGGCCTTTTCGTCAAAAATATCATCATCAGAATCATCAAAATCAAGGGTAAAGGTAGTAGTACCCTTACCCTTGTGAGCTTTAACTTTTAGAGCATCAGTTTCTAGAGGCCCACCTCCCAAATCAGTATCTTGCATCACAACTTGGGGAGGAGAGGCAACATGAAGAGTAGCACCAACATTTCCTACAGTCCCTGGTGGAGTTTCGGCAACAAACCTTTGAGAAGATGGCTCGGCAGTCTCCAGCAAAGACAAAGTAGCAACCTTACCTTCTGCTTGCGACTCTATAGTCGCAGTTGTAGCAGTAGCAGTAGCAACAGCAGGAAAATGAACAGGAATAACCGGAGAAGGCAAAGTATCTTCGCCAACATTAACTTGAGACAAAGACAAAGTAGATTCACCCAAATTAACATTAGAATGAACATTGGCCTCCAAATTCTGGAAATAATCACCAAGCAGAGTCAATATCGGTGGAGTCAACCCACTAGAATTAAAAACAAAACTAATTGTAGGATCTCTGGTTAGACTAGAGGGGGGTGAATAGGCCTGTTAAAACAAACACTCAAACTTTCATCAAATTCAACATGCGGCACTACTGCTCTGTGCCCATGGCACTCCCGCATCTGCAGACAACTTTGTGGCACAATTCAAAAATTGTGAATGGAAACTTGAATCAAATAAATTACTAAGCTTCCTGCAGGTATATGTAACATAGATCAACAGCTAGAAGTGATAGGAACACCACACATAAGTAGATCGGCGACAACCCCTAGAAATCACCTCAACAACAATATGAAATGCAAATGATGTAAATCAAGCACAAGGTGACACGATGATTTATCACATGGTTCAGCTCGCCACCAAGGCTTGCCTAAGTCCACGTTGTTGAGGTTAGCCACTAAGGCTTAGGGCTTTGCAACCCTTCCTCATTTTCAAGTCAAGAGACTCAACTCTTGAGATGAGGGGTGAGTTTACTAGCTTCAAGAGATGGTTACAAACCTCTCGGGGGTACCACACAAGTTGGTAAGCTCCATGGGCGACGCTCTAGCCGGCTAGGAGCAAAGCTTCAAGAGTAATAAACACAATCACCGACCAAAACATGAACCAAGTGCTCTTTTGAGTTGGGGAATCAAAGGATCTGCTCTCTAATCGAGTTTGGGACCTTTTTCTCTCAACGATTGATAGTGAAATCAATGGAGAAGCTTGGGAGCTCAAGGTCACCAATGGAGGAGAGAGAGAAGAGCACTCTGTTGTGTTCTGGTCAAACTGAATGGTTGGAAGAAGAGAGAGAGATGTTGGGGAGGGAGGGGAAAGGTATAAATACCCCCAGCCCCCAACGGTCACTTAAGTTATGGCAATGCCGTGCGGCTCAAGTGCGGTAGTGACGCTCTGGGGCAGTGCCTCTCTTCATGTGTGACACTGCCGCACCAGGCAAGACAACAAGGGTAAGAGTGAAGTGCTGGCTATCTTGGTTGTGAAACTAAGGGTATATGTGTAGGATTGAGCACTTGGTAGCACATGCTGGCTTAAGCATTATGTCTCCCTTTATAGTACAGCTTTTCTTGTACTCAAATTCAAAATATAAAATAATTTAAACCTCTTTTGAGTTTGAAGCCATCAACATTTATACTTGGGGGCTCCTCCATTTCGTGTAACATCCTCGAATATAGATTCCCTGCTTGTCATCTCGATAGATCTTATTAGTTCTCTAATTGCGTGGTCATTATCACCAAAACCCACAATTAGGGCTTGATTGCACTTTTAATCTCTCCCTTTTGGTGATTGATGACAACCCAATTAGAGCTTACAAAAGATAAGAAATAAATACTGAGATTTTCAAACCATGGGTGTAGAGCCTCCCCCTAAATATTGAATAGAGAATTTGAATTCTCAAATTAGCATAAGAGGCCAAGATTCACATTTTTAGTGAAAGTGATGGGGCTCCCCCTACATCCATGCTCCTATGGGATGCAACACACTTGTGTCAAACATATAACCGTGATGCAAATGATAGTTCATGCACAACAAGATAGCTATGATAGCTAGGTGCGGCACTGCCGCTCATTAGCTACAGCACTGCCATAGAGCGGCACTGCCGGGCCTGGGTGCGGCACTGCCACACTTGTTGCAACAGCACATATAAGAACACGCACTACACAACATGTAACACATATAAAGAAGTACATTCTAGCACAATTATATCACAAGCTACAACACAGATTAATACTTGTCCATATCCCACGCAAATAGAGTACTTAGGTAGTATTATTACACATATAGAGTTTTGATCGCCTCTCAAACTCTCAACCTAGCGAAGTCTACTCTCAACGAATAAGAACATGAAGCTCCTGCTACAGCAACCTCTCAATGGCGTCAAAAAAGTTGTTGACCCCTCTAATTTTCTTCCCCTTTGGCATAAAGCACCAAAAAGAGAAGAAAAACCAACGAACTCACTCCTCATCTTCTTGGATGTTCTCCCAATCGACATCATCGCCACCAGCAGCTCCACCAGCACCTACAGCATCCTCCTCACCACTATCATCATCATCGTCGGAGGAGGAGGAGGAGGACACCATCGCCCTCCCTTGGTGATATGTGGTCGAAGTGTGGCCCTTACGCCTGGTGCTCCTCCTCAAGGGCTGCAAGGTAGAGCTCAATGTCGTGTGAGGGTCAAGCTCTGGCTGCTCCTCCTCCTCCTCATCCTCTGAATCCATGTCAGAGAGGCTAGGGAGGTTATCAAACCTTGGTGGTGACTGAGCTAGAGAAAGGGGAGGCTGCCCTGCACGCTCTCTAGCCTCTCGGTTGGCCTCACGGTTCTCCAACCGGTCCTCATATGCGATCCTCGCTGCATAGGTGCAAGTAGTGAAAATGGCCTTGATCTATTTCCTAAACTTCTCCATCTTCTTGTCCTTGCGAGGCCTAGAGCGAGAGGACTCAGGCATGTCTTCAACTGATGGAGAGCGTCTCACTACCTTGCTAGCACCTGAGGCTTGGGTCTTCTCAATCTTGTAGATGGTGTGGAGACCATCTTTGTCAAACTTGTAACCAGTGACCCTCTCAATCATGAACATGAGATAGGGGGCATAGGGTAGCCCCTTTCTCCCATCATCCATGGCATTTCTCAGCTCATGCCACATGAAGCGAGGGACATTGAACCTGTCACCTCCAGGAGTAAACCTAGCAAGCCCATTTCTCACATACCTATTAAGATCTAAAGTTGCTCCATCCTTGGGATTGATAGCGTGCCTGATTAGGTTGTTCAAGATGTAGTAGTAGCTTTGCAAGCCACTAACCTTGCCATCTGCACCTCTCCTATCAATCCACATGTATGCAATGTCACGGATCTCAGCTCTAGCCTCATCATGAATATAAGTGAAGCCCCGCTCCTCCTAACCAAAACCAAGGATCTGGCTAAAAGTCACAAAGTCAATCCGATAGTGTCGTCCCTCAGTTATCCAGTGTATCTCATTAGTATAGATGTCATAGAAGAAGGTAGCATGGAACTAGGCTAGCACTTCCTCATTCCAATTATACTGAAAGCTCATGATGTCAGTGAGGCCAAAAAGCTCACAAGCCTTGATTACTTTGTTGAATTCAGGTTCATTCTTCTCATTCATTTCCTCCTAGTCAACATACTACATCTTGACAATCTTGGACTTCTTGAAGTTGAAGATCATAGAGGCATAAAAGTTGGAATGAAACTCATTCCAAAATATGTAGTCCACCCCCAAATCCTTTGGCTGCTCAAAAGGATTGTTCTTACGTGCTTCTTCCACCATCTTCTGCTTTCCTACATAGTTGAGCACGGGATGAGCATGGGTGTCAACTAGACACCTCATGATCACCTCCTTAGAGTACTCTCTGATATAGCCTCTATCAAACTCCTCAAGGTGAGGTGGAGTATCTAGGCAAGTACCGGGAGGAATGGTGTGGCCAGCCCTTTCCAAGTTCTCCTCCTGGATCAACTGATCCCTCCTCCCCTTGTCTCTAGCAGCCCCTCTGCCTGCTGCACTACGCCTGCTGCACTACTGCTGCCTGCTGCTATCCTCCCATGACCATGTTGAGGAGGATCCTTGTCACGAGGCTCGGCCATCTTTTGCTTCCCCCTTCGGTCATCATCTCCTCCGGAAGCCATCTATGCAAATAAATATAGGTCCAAACAAGAAACTGTATATAAGGGGTATAGAAGAACAAATGAAAAACACTTCGAATAGATAAGATGATTCAAATCTCGAGTTAAGAAAGCACCCTAAACCAATCCTGGTCAGAGGGTGCGGCACTACCGCACCCTAGGGGCGGCACTGCCGCACCTAGTGCTTCACCTCTCTCATGATTAATTTTTTCTCAACTATTCAGACTATTTCTCAACCATTCTTCTAAACTACTAGATAATCTTAAAAGGAGTAGACCTAATAAAATACATGGAGTTGTCTATAATATAGGTAAAGTAGCTACATGTTTAAGATAGAAATAAATCTGATGCATAAATCTAACTAAAACATAGTCATCGATGGAACATCATCTAAATTTGCAAAGTCATGCTGTTGTGTGTGGCACTGCCGCACCCAACATACGGCACTGCCGTAGGTATAGATGATGGTCTACCAATGAATCTGTGTTTTGATTCAACTCATCCATCAAACTTGCTTTCTACCCTAATCATGCAGTCACTAGAAACCATTTTCCAATTGAAATAGAACTCCATGGCATAGATCAGGAGGCAATAGGGTTATACCTTGACTTGCTCATGGATTGGGGAGGAAAGAGGGGAAATGGCTCCACCCAAGAGCCTCAGCAGCTGTTGGTGATGACGAGGAAGGCCAGCAACCGCTGCGACACCGTCGGGACACGGCACAGAGACGCGGCGATGGCGGGACAGCGTGGACACACAAGAGGAGGAGCGAGAGCGGCACGTCGGGTAGAAGGGAAGAGAGAGAGAGTTACCCCGGGGTCGGATGGGTTAAGGAGGAAAGATGGGCCTACGGTAACTGGCTATTGTGGGCCAAATTTCAATTGGAATTCAAAGTGTGGCATTGCCGCCTGACAGGCATAGCATAGCCGCACATCCCAGAACAGTAGGAAATAGCTACTAACTAAATAACTCTATATATAGGATAGGGACACATATCTCAGGCGCATTATGATCAGCAGCAGGTAAACAATACAAACAATGATCATAATGTACTTGTAGCTTTTGATAAATCATTTTGAAGCACAATATTTAAACATTTGCAATTCATTTCTCATGTCCATGCTAGTTCATCAATCAAGGTGTGCTATAGTTCAAACCACGTTATGAGAATCAAGTATATTTAGCTCACTACGCAAAGCATAAAACCTTGACTCATCGAGAGGCTTAGTGAAGATATCGGCTAGTTGCTTTGCGGTGCTCACATGACGAATTTTGATATCTCCTTTGGTTTTGTGGTCTCTCAAAAAATGATGTCGGATGTCTATGTGCTTAGTTCTTGAGTGGCTTAAAGGATTGTTTACGAGATTTATGGCACTTTTATTGTCACACAAGAGTGGATTTTGGTGAAGCGACATCCGAAATCTTGAAGGGTTTGCCTCATCCAAAGTAGTTGAACACAACATGCACCGGCTACAACATACTCAGCCTCGGCAGTGGAAAGGGCTACACAATTTTGCTTCTTAGAACTCCAAGACACTAGGGACTATCCAAGGAATTGACATGTCCTCGAGGTGCTTTTTCGATCTACTTTGCAACCGGCGTAATCGGAATCTGAATACCCAAGTAGATCGAACTTAGAGCCCTTAGGATACCACAAGCTAAGGTTAGGAGTGTGTACTAAATATCTCAAGATTCTCTTAACGGCCACTAAGTGACACTCTTTTAGGTTAGCATGAAATCTAGCACGCATGCACACACTGAGCATAATATCGGGCCTAGATGCGCACAAATAAAGTAGAGAGCCGATCATGGAGCGATATACCTTAGTATCTATGGCTTTCCCTTCATCATTGAGATCTAGATGTCCATTTGTTGGCATAGGAGTTTTGATAGGCTTGGCATTCACCATGTCAAACTTTTTGAGCATATCATGGATGTACTTCGTTTGGCTAATTAAAGTTCCATCCTTCATTTGCTTGATTTGAAATCTAAGGAAGAACTTTAATTCACCCATCATGGACATCTCAAATCTCTTGGTCATGATCCTACTAAATTCCTCACATAAAGAATGATTAGTACTACCAAATATTATGTCATCGATATATATTTGACACACAAATATATCTTTGCCAATTTTGTGAGTGAAAATGGTAGGATCGGCTTTGCCTATCTCAAAGCCTTGTTTAAGCAAGAATTCCATAAGGCATTCATACCATGCTCTTGGTGCTTGCTTAAGCCCATAAAACATATTTTGGAGTTTGTAGACATGGTTGGGAAACTTGTGATCTTCAAAGCCCGGTGGTTGCTCAACATAGACAAGTTCTTGAATAGGGCCATTGAGAAATGAACTCTTCACATCCATTTGGTATAGCTTGAAGTTGTGATGAGTGGCATAGGCTAGAAGCATTCGGATCGCTTCAAGCCTTGCCACCGGTGCATATGTTTCATCAAAGTCCAATCCCTCTACTTGAATGAAACCTTGAGCAACCAATCTTGCCTTGTTCCTTGTCACCATGCCATTCCCATCTTGCTTGTTGCGGAAGACCCACTTGGTGCCAATGACATTGGTATTGGGTCGTTTCACCAAGGTTCACACTTGGTTTCTTTTGAAGTTATTGAGCTCTTCTTACATGGCCATCACCCAATCTGGGTCTCCAAGTGCTTGTTCTACCTTAAGAGGTTCCAAAGAGGAAACAGATGAGTAATATTGACAAAAGTTTGCTAAATGTGAACGAGTTGTTATCCCCTTTTGAAGACTCCCAAGGATGTTGTCAACGGGATGATCCTGGTATATTGTTTGCCTTAGCCTTGGATGCTCAATGGCCTCTTGTTCATCTTCTGGACCTTCATCATATTCTTGCTCAAATATGGGTTGTAGGTCATGTCCACAAGCTAGAGTTGAATCAGCTGTTGCTGATTGTGTAGGCGTGGCACTACCGCATGTAGGTGTTGCAACAGGGGTCTGCTGCTGTTTAGTATTAGGTATGTCAGCAGAAATGGGTGCAGCAGCAACTTGAGGAACCTCCACTTCAGTGACTTCATCTTCTTATGGTCTAATATTACTAATAGCCAATTGCTTGATTGCTTCACATGGTGGATCCTCATTTCCTACAACACTTGAATTAACTTGCTCCACTCGAGAGCCATTAGATTCATCAAAGTTACGTCTACCGCAATCTCAACTCTCCTAGAGGTTTTGTTGAAGACATGGTAGGCATGCTTATTTGATCCATAACCAAGAAGAAAACCTTCATCAACTTTAGGTGCAAACTTAGAGGTTTTGGGTTTCTTATTAAGTATGAAATATTTGCACCCAAACACTCTAAAGTAAGACACCTTGGGCTTGTTACCCGTTAGAAGCTCATATGAACTTTTCTTCAACTTCTTGTGTAGGTAGAGGTAGTTGATGGCATGGCAAGCGGTGTTAACGGCGTCGCACCAAAAGAGATCCGACGTCTTGTACTCATCTAGCATTGTCCTTACCATGTCAATGAGTGTACGATTCTTCCTCTCTACTACACCATTTTGTTAAGGGGTGTATGGAGTTGAAAACTCATACGTGATGCCCTCTTCGTTAAGAAATTCCTCAACTAGAGTATTCTTGAATTTGGTCCCATTGTCGCTTCTCACTTTCTTGATGGGAAGACCGAACTCCTTTTGAGCTCTTCTAACAAATATCTTCACCTTCTCTTGAACTTAGCACTTGTCATACAAGAAAAATATCCAAGTGAAACAAGAATAGTCAACAACAATAACAAGACCATATTTGTTACCTCCGAGACTTAGGTAGGCGACCGGTCCAAAGAGATCCATATGTATTAGCTCTAATGGTTGCTTGGTGGTCATGATGCTCTTTGGTGGGTGAGGTATGCCAACTTGCTTTCTGACTTGACAAGCGCTATAAATCCTATCTTTCTCAAAGTGAACATTTGTTAGTCCAAGGATGTGTTCATCTTTTAGAAGTTTCGCTAAGTTCCTCATCCCAACATGGGCTAGTCGACGATGCCAAAGCCAACCCATGCTAGATTTTGCCACTAAACAAGTCTCAAGCTTAGCTTTACTTTTGTTGAAATCAACTAAGTAAAGCTTCTTCTTTAATCGACCCGTAAAGACAATAGAGGAATCCTCCCTTCTAAAGACTTCCACACCCTTATCCATAAAGAGACAATTGTAGTCCATCTCGTACAATTGAGAAATGGACAACAAATTATAACTTAACGAATCAACATGTAATATATTTGTAATTGAATGCTCAAGGGTTATAGCAACTTTACCGAGACCAATCACATCCCTCTTTGAATTGTCTCCAAAAATAATATTTTCATTTGAGTGCATCATCGGGAAATATGATAACATACTCCTTTCTCCGGTCATATGATTTGTACATCCGCTATCAAGCACCCAACTTGATCCACTGGAGGAGTACGCCAACAAAACAAGTTTAGTTGCCAGATTTAGGTCCCCAACTTGACTTGGGGCCTTGCATGTTAGTCACAAAAAACTTAGAAACCCAAATAGAAGTATTTATATATATGTTGGTTTCCTTTCCAACATATTTGGCAACCACTTTTCCATTGCTGTTATTCTTCAAAACAAAGCATGATGTCAAGCTTTGTCAAGGTGTATGGGTCTTTGGTTGATAGGCATACTTGTTCTTGGTGCCCCACATTGATTCCTTAGGCTTCTAGAAAACCTGTTTCTACTGGAACACCTTCTTCTTGGGGTTAGTTTGATCAAGAACAAAATTGGTAGCCTTCCCATTTTTGTGGGGGCATGGCACTGCCGCCCTTCACCGTGGCACTGCCGCTGCACGTCACTACCGCTCGGGGACGCTGCACTGCCGCGGGCTATGTAGGCTGATCTGTACCAATTCTTCCCTTCCTCTCAAACTACACACACTCATAGTCATTCACTATCCTTCTTCCATTTGTTTTGGCTCCTTTTGTGTGTCCAAGCCCATGCTTAATTGAGGGATGCCTTCCTTGCTTGTACTGTGGCCCCTTTTGTTCCTCCTTTTGGCCATTAATTTGAGCCTTGTCAATCATGCACCCTTTACCAATGATCTCTGTAAGGAAAATGGACCATAGGCCCATTTACTTTGGATTTTGATGTTTGATGACCAACACAACCAAATGGGACAAATGAATTTGTAAGTAATTGTTTTGTAGTTCAATAGGGTGCAAGATGTGACTTGGACGAAGGCGACATGATGATCCCACGATCAATACCATAAGCAAGACCCTAGAAGCACAAGAGAAGACCCAAGATATCAAGCATAGTCCAAGAACAAAGATGAGAACCAAGCCGGACGCAAGATCAACAGAGGTGACCGGACACGGCCCTTATTGGGACCGGACGCGGCCGATCAGTTGCTCAGCAACAGCAGGCATCAGCAGCTGTGATCGGACATTGAGCGAAGCAGTGACCGGACGCACCGATGACACTGTTCTTCGTCATGGCAATGTTTTTAGCGTGACCAGACGCAACGGCACTGGATGACCGGACGCACAAAGTATAGCGTTCAATCGAGTCCAGAGAGGTTCTAGAGCGGCGCCAGCGCGACCGGACATGTCTGATCGAGTGAGACCGGACTCGGCCTAGAGTTCGATCAACACACATGCTCTAACTGACGGAATGACCGGACGCATCCGGTCAGGACGACAGCAGCGTCCGGTTAGTAGCAGAAAGCTAGGTTTCGCCCCCAACGGCTACTTTCTCGGTGGGGCTTTATAAATAGACCCCTCAACTGGCCATTTGAGATGTGGAGAGTTGAGGAAACATACCAAGGGTGTTGATACACCATTTTAGTGATCTCCACTTGCATAGTGCTTAGTAATTCATTAGGTGATTAGCGTAGGTGCTTTGCGAAGTGCTTAGGTTGATTAGACCATCGCTTATGCGCTTGCTCTAGGTTTAGGCCTAGTGTTTAGTGAGGTTTGCATACCTCTTACCACTCGGTGCTTGCGCGCACCATTGTTGTACATCATAGGGGCTTGCAGTCTTGCGAGATCACACCAACCATGTTTGTAGTGTGGATACCACCGTGTACTGGAGGGAACAAGGCCCACGGCATTTTGGCCAAAAGCTTGAGAGTGAAGACGGCGGGAGCGGTCTGGGAGAGGCTTTGCCACAAGTGGCTTAACCGGAGACCCGCTTGTGTGTGGAGAAGGCCCAGAGCTATCCATGGAGTTACCTGACCGGGAGCTTGGCCCTTGCGAGGGATTCCTTACGAGGGCCTCCAACGAGGACTAGGGGGAAGCTTGCGTGCTTTTCGATACCTCGATAAAAATACCGGGGTTGTCGACGGGAGTTTGCATATCTCTACCTTACTCTTTAGCTTTCCACATTTACATTGTTTGCATAACTCCTTTTATGGTAGAGATAGCAACACACCTAGCAAAACCGTAGTTGCAGATTTAGATAGTTTATCTTTTGCATAGGTTTTGACTAGGTGAAATTAGAGGCCTTAGTTAGAGTTTTAAGTTGCCTAATTCACCCCCCCTCTTAGGTGTCACGGTCCCTTTCAATTGGTATCAGAGCCGATTGACTCAATTTGGACCTTTAGCTTCACCGCCGTTGAGCCGACGCTATTTAGAGTGGTTGGGATGGATACCTCTAGGCCTCCGCACTTTGACGGCACTAACTTCCCCTACTATAAAGCTATAATGGCTTGTCGCGGTAGATTTGGGTGTTTGGAGAGTCACTCGTGACGCGATAAAACCCATTAAGAATCCCAATAGACCCACAAAGAGTGAAGAAAAAGAAATTCATTTCAATGCTAGAGCTAAAAATTATTTGTTTGAATATTTTAGCATGGATGTGTTTAACCAAGTGTTCACTTTAAATATGGCACATGAAATTTGGTTAAAACTCCAAGAGCTCTATGACGACACAACTAATGTCTGTGAGCAAAAACATTGTCTAGCTAAACAAAATTATGATTCCTTTAAAATGAATAATGATGAGCTTGTTCCTGATATGTATTCTCGTTTGAAACTAATTATCAATGAGCTCCATTCAATAGGATTAACGAAGCTAGATGATGCGGACATCATGAGAAAGAACATCTTTGTGCTACCACAAAAGAAATATGCAAGCATCATCACCATTCTTCACAACATGGAGGACTTGAGCACCATGACCCCAGCCATAGTCATTGGCAAGATAGTGGCATTTGAAATGTCATGGAAGATGGGTCAACAAGAAGCCTTGTCATCAAGCAAAGGCAAAGCCCTCGCATGTAGTGATAAAAAGAAGATGAAGGGCAAGCAAGTTGAGACAAGCCCAAGATCAAGCTCCTCAAGTGAAGAAGAAGAAGATGAGGATGATGAAGAAGAAGAATCAAGTGATGATGATCAATCTTCCTCCTCCACCTTCGACCTTGATGAGTAATCAATCAAACTTATCAACAAGGTGGAGAGGATGATCCAAAAGCTCAATGTCAAGGGTGTGCCCATCCAAATTTAAGATTTCATTTTCACCAATCAAATAAATGAGCAAATGAAGAAACGCTGCTATGGATGCGGTGAGTTGGGGCACTTTATGAAAGTTTGTCCAAACAAGCCCACACCCAAGATAAAGAAGGCATGCAAGGACAAAGCCCTCACATCAATAAGGTCATGGGATGATTCTTCAAGTGAAGAAGAAGACCATCACAAGAGGCGAGGGCACAAACACTCATCATCAAGCACTTCACGAGTGTGCCTTATGGCATGAGGTAACAAAAAGTCTATCCCTAGTGATAGTGACAATAATAGTGATAGTGGTGATGACCTACCTTCTTATGAGCAACTTGTGCAAGAAAATCTTAAATATGCTAAAAGTTGCATTGGTCAACAAAAGAAGTTAAAAATGTTATAAGAAAAGCTAGATAGTTCACAAGAAGCATATAAAACCTTGCTCGAACAATATGAGACATTTGCTAATCTCAATATTGAACTATCTACTAAAATTGAGCAACTTAAGGCTATTGCAACAACAAATGCATGCACAATCAATGATGAGCAACTTATAAAGAAAAATAAAAAATTAAAAGAAAAGTTAGCTAGCTCACAAGATGTCTATAAAAGTTTGCTTGCTAAAATGGAAACCATGTGCAAACATTGTGATGGGCTAACTAATAAAGTTGCTAATTTTGAAGCCATCGGTACAACCCCCACCGAGGCACCTAAAAAGAAATATTAAATTTTTGACATGCCTAAAAAGGATGCATCTACTTCTTGTAATGATTTATGTTTTGACTCACCCTTGTGCAACCAAGTTTGTGTTGAGAAAGTTGATGTAGAAACATGCACACAAGAGATCGCAATGGAGAATGAGCAACTCAAGCAAGAAGTTGCTCACCTCACCAAGGACTTGACTCAAGTGAAAGGCAAGACGGAGCAAGCCCAACTTCATCAAGATAACACCGTCAAGGGAGTGAAGAAGCTTGATGAAGGACAAACCGTTGTTTGCTACATATGCCACAAGAAAGGCCACAAGTCCTATGAGTGCAAGGTGAAGAATGGGGGAGGAAAAAGAAGAAAGAGAAAAACAAAAGGCAAACAAGCAAGCTCACCAACACCTACACCAACAAGGTGGACAAAAAGGCCTCCACACCTTATCTCTTGAAGAAGAAAAAAAAATGATAAGGTGGTGGCCATCAAGGTGAACAAGCAAGCCAATAATGGGGCCAAACGCATTTGGGTGCCAAAGGAGATCATTTCCAACATTAAGAGCACCAAGAAGGTTTGGATCACGAAAGGGAAGTGAGAAGTCCGATGGACTTCGGAGAATTTGGAGACTTGGCAAAGTATGGGTGTATTTCATGGGGTGCATCATTATGGACAAGGTAATTGCCAAGTGGGTTAGTGAATACTATGGACCCAAATTCTCCTTCCCATGTTAGGTAACTAGATTTAATTTCTTGCAATCTCAATTAGCATCTAGTTCCTTTTTCATGCCTAGGTTTGCATTTGCATGTTTAATCTTTTATCTTGCATACACTAGGTATATCTTATGGTAGGCTTGCTCGGTTTCACTCTTAACCCTTGGAACAAACCTACATGGTTTAAATTATTTAGGAGCACGGCACATAGCTTGTTTTACAATTGTTCATCTAATATGTGCCAAAGTCCAAATTATAGATTATTTCTCCCGAATATCACTTTCGAAAATGATTCTCACATTCATGTGATGTCATCTTTCAAGTGGTATTTTTTATTCTAAAATCAATGTGCATGTCACCTACAAGTATTTCATACTTGTGTGCACAAATTTAGGGGGAGGTTACTCTACAAGTTGGATGCTTTGAGACTAACACCTTTTCAAGCTTATCATGTGTGTAGTAGTCTCATTGCAACGAAAATGGAGTCCCCGGAGTTAAGCATCATACTTCAAATATCCACCACCTATTGAAAGTGGTATAAATAAAATTGGTTTACACATGTGGTATTTCTAAACCGATATCATCATGTTGATTTCACTTTGGTATTTATATGCTTTCTCCATGCATTATATAGATTAAACTCCCTTGAGCATTAATTTGCCAATTATGCATAAACTACATTCTCCATCATATGTATGCATATATTTAGGGGGAGCTTAGTCTATGTAATGTGAGAGTCAAATTTTGTGACCTATTCCACTCCACATACAAAGGATCACAAAGTTTGACCCTCCCTTATGCTACTAATGTCTTCCTTTTCTGTGTTTGATTTAAAGGGGGAGAATTTATAGGACCAAAAGCAAGCCCGATCATAATAATTTATAAGTAGTAATGGTCCGAAAAAGAGAGGATAGTGGTTTATGAAGTTAGGGGGAGGCTTAAATCCATAATGCCACATGGGGACATTTGCAAGGGCAAGATAAGTTTCCAAAGATGTTTACATGTGGTATCTTTTAGTATCATATAACATTGCCCTTTGCATTGGATCTTAGCAAGTAAATAGTTTTTAAATTTTAAAATTTTTATTATTTGCTTGTTTTGGTCGTGTTGTCATCAATCACCAAAAAGGGAAAGATTGTAAGGAAAATGGACCCTAGGCCCATTTACTTTGAATTTTGATGTTTGATGACCAACACAACCAAATTGGACTAATGAATTTGTAAGTAATTGTTTTGTAGTTCAATAGGGTGCAAGACGTGACTTGGACGAAGGCGACATGATGATCCCACGATCAATACCATAAGCAAGACCCTAGAAGCACAAGAGAAGACCCAAGTTATCAAGCTTAGTCCAAGCACGGAGATGGGAACCAAGACGGACGCAAGATCGTCAAAGAAATGAGCTCGGCAGAGGTGACCGGACACGTCCGATCAGTTGCTCGGCAACATTAGGCGTTAGCAGCTGTGATCGGACGCTAAGCGAAGGAGTGACTAGACGCACCGATGACACTGTTCTTCGTCATGACAATGTTTTCAGCGTGACCGAACGCAGCGGCACTGGACGACTGGACGCACAAAGTACAGCGTCCGATTGAGTCCAGAGAGATTCTAGAGTAGTGCCAGCGCGACCGAACGCGTCCGATCGAGTGAGACCGGACTCGGCCTAGAGTCTGATCAACGCGCGCGCTCTAACGGTCGGGACGACCGGACGCATCCGGTCAGAAGCAGAAAGCTAGGTTTGGCCCAAACGGCTACTTTCTTGGTGGGGCTTATAAATAGACCCCCAACCGGCCATTTGAGATGTGGAGAGTTGAGGAAACATATCAATGGTGTTGATACATCATTTTAGTGATCTCCACTTATAGTGTTTAGTGATTCATTAGGTGATTAGCGTAGGTGCTTTGCGAAGTGCTTAGGTTGATTAGACCACCGCTTATACGCTTGCTCTAGGTTTAGGCTTAGTGTTTAGTGAGGTTTGCATACCTCTTATCACTCGGTGCTTGCGTGCACCATTGTTGTACATCAGAGGCGTTTGTGGTGTGGCCGCCACCTTGTACCGGGGGGAACAAGGCCCACTGCATTTTGGTCGAAAGCTTGATAGTGAAGACGGCGGAGAGCGGTCTGGGAGAGGCTTTGCCACAAGTGGCATAACCGGAGACCCGCTTGCGCTTGGGGAAGGCCTGGAGCTATCCATGGAGTTACCCGACCGGGAGCTTGGCCCTTGTGAGGGCCTCCAACGAGGACTAGGGGAAAGCTTACGCGCTTCTCGATACCTCGATAAAATTACCGGAGTCATCGACGGGAGTTTGCATATCTCTACCTTACTCTTTAGCTTCCGCATTTACATTGTTTGCATAATTCCTTTTGTGGTAGAGATAGCAACACACCTACCAAAACCGTAGTTGCACATTTAGATAGTTTATTTTTTGCATAGATTTTGACTAGGTGAAATTAGAGGCCTTAGTTAGAGTTAGAGTTTTAAGTTGCCTAATTTACCCCCCTCTTAGGCATCACGGTCCCTTTCAATCTCATTGAGCCTTGCAATCTCCTTTCTCATAGCCTCCATATTGGCAATGTTAGTGGAATAGGCATTCAAATCAAGATTATAATATTTTTCATAACCTTGACTAGTGGAGGGAGTAGAGGTTTCCTTTGCCTTAGGGGATGTGAGTACTACGGTCTCATTTCTAGCTCAACACAACCATAGCATCTAATCTTGCTCACCATTTTCATCAACCTATCAAACATCTCTTGTGGCCCCACTCTATCCAAGATTACAAACCGGTTGAGCTTTGACATCAACAAATCAATTCTTGTCTTTCTCACTTTGTCAACCCCTTCATGTGCTAGGTGCAAAGTGTCCCATATTTGCTTGGCAACATTAACCCCAATCACTCTATTGTACTCATCACCATCCAAAGCACTAAGCAACACACTTGTGGCTTGACCATTAAGGTGAATGTTTCTTATCTCTTCTAGTGTTGGGTTCTTGGGATTAACCGGTGGCTCAAATCCATTACAAACAATCTCCCATATGCCGGAGTGAAGACCTATAAGATAGGCTCTCATCAAATGCTTCCACTTAGCAAAGTTAGTCCCATCGAAATGAGGTGGCTTGCCCGTGGGCACATTGATGAAAGACCTCCGATCATGGTTAGTCATAGCTATAGAAGAATAGTTAAAGGATACGGCGACATATTTGTTGTTGTTGGCTTTGCCCTTTCCTTTCTCCTTCTTGCCCCATTCGACACTTGGTAGGACTCATCATCATCTCCATATTCGGAACTACTTGATATGTCAATTGATGATGCATTTGTTGCCTTTTCTTCTTCCATCTTCTTCCTAGCTTCTCTCCTTTTCTTCTTGTTTCTCTTTTGAGCTTTCTTTCTTCTTTTCTTTGCTTCTTGTCTTCTAACCGCTGCTGCTCCTTCTTCTCTCTTGCTTCTCTTTTGAGCTTTCTTGCTTCCTTCCTTTTTCTTCTCTCGTCATTATTGAGAGCTCTTTCGGCATCGGTAGCCTCAAGATATGGTAGCGTGGTGTTGCTTGCTGTCGACACGCTCAACTCGCTGCTGTTGGTGTCGTGCAGATCAACCCGCTCTGGATCGACATCCACTGGCTTCACGCCACTAGTTCCTCCTTTGGGCTCCATACCTCACGCGGTGAAGCGCACATGAGGTAACCTATTCTAATACCACTTGTAGGATCTCTGGTTAGCCTAGAGGGGGGTGAATAGGCCTGTTAAAATAAACACTCAAACTTTCATCAAATTCAACCTAGGCACTGCCGCTCTGTGCCCACGGCACTACCGAGCCAGAACAGCGGCACTGCCGCACCTGCAGACAATTTTGTGGCATAATTCAAAAACTATGAATGGAAACTTAAATCGGATAAATTATTGAGCTTCCTACAGGTATATGTAACACAGATCAATAGCAAGAAGTGATAGGAACACCACACACAAGTAGATCGGCCACAAACCCTAGAAATCATCTCAATAACAATATGAAATATAAATGATATAAATCAAGCACAAGATGATACGATGATTTATCACGTGGTTTAGCTCGCCACCAAGGCTTGCCTAAGCCCACGTTGTTGAGGTTAGCCATTAAGGCTTAGGGCTTTGCAACCCTTTCTTGTTCTCAAGTCAAGAGACTCAACTCTTGAGATGAGGGGTGAGTTTACTAGCTTCAAGATATGGGTACAAACCTCCTGGGGCTGCCACACAAGTTGGCAAGCTCCACGGGCTACTCTCTAGCCGGCTAAGAGAAAAGCTCCAATAGTAATAAACACAACTGCCAGCCAAAACATGAACCAAATGCTCTTTTGAGTTGGGGAATCAAAGGATCTGCTCTCTAATCAAGTTTGTGACCTTTTTCTCTCAAGGATTGATAGGAAAATCAATGGAGAAGTTTGGGAGCTCAAGGTCACCAATGGAGGAGAGAGAGAAGAGCACTCTGTTGTGTTTTTTGGTCAAACTGAACGGGTGGAAGAAGAGAGAGACGTTGGAGGGAAGGGGAAGGTATAAATACCCCCAGCCCCCAACGGTCACTTAAGTCGTGGCAGTACCGTGGCTCAAGTGCGGTAGTGCCGCTCTGCAAGTGCCTCTTTTCATGTGCGGCACTGCCACACCAGGCAAGACAGCAAGGGTAAGAGTGAAGTGCTGGATATCTTGGCTGTGAAACTGAGGGTATATGTGTAGGATTGAGCACTTGGTAGCACATGTTGGCTTAAGCATTGTGTCCCACTTTATAGTACAACTTCTCTTGTACTCAAATTCAAAATATAAAAGAATTTAAACCTCCTTTGAGTTTGAAGCCATCAACATTTGTAGTTGTGGGCTCCTTCATTTCATGTAACATCCTCGAATATAGATTCCCTGCTTGTCATCTCGATAAATCTCATTAGTTTTCGAATTGCGTGGTCATTATCACCAAAACCCACAATTAGGGCTTGATTGCACTTTTACTAATCATCCTCACCTCTTCATCACGAGCCAATTGACTAAGAGTCTCCTGACCCATATCTTCATCACTTCCCCAAGCTTCTCAGAACCAGAAGGAGTAGCAACCTTCTTCTTCTTGCTAGTCTTCTTAGCAAGCTGTCCACCAGCTCTTTTCTTCTTTGTTACATTCTCTATACCCGGCTTCGCGCTACGAGTATAAGCTAGCGGAGGTCTCTCACCATATCCGATCTGAGCAATATCAAAAACCCTATTCAAACGCTTGTAATCCTTTCCCAAAATCTTGTCCATCAAATCTTTTTCTTTCTTCAGAAACTTCCCAAGAATTTCAACTGCTTTAACTTCAACAGCAGAGACAAAATCTTCATCTTTGGAGTACTTCTTTGGACGGAAAGCTTCATTATCTAGAAACAAATAATTCTTTCCTTTCACAACCTTCTCATGAAAACGAACACAACTCCAGCCCTTTTTTAAGGCCAAATTCGAACTGCAATATATTCTTTAGAGGCCAAATTCGAACTGCAATATATTCTTCACAAAAATCACGAGCACTTTGCATACTGGCAGCCAACTTATAAACCTTTTCACAAGTTCTAGACTTCTTTGAACTTGGGAAATCAGGTTTGCAATCAAAAATGTTCCTGCTCGTCTTTGCGGCTAATGGATATCGTTTTACAACTTTCCTTGTATCATCTCTTTCTTCAACAAGAGGAACTAAATGGTAAAACCAGTATCGATACCAATTTTCAACCCACTTATTCTTGAAAGCCAGTGAAATCTGCTTGGCACCTTGAGCAGGCTTAAAACTACAGCAACGAAAGTATTTGATAATAGTTTTGCCATCCATCGTCTTCTTTCTAAACTGAGTATGCATCTTATGAAGAATACAAAAGCTCCAATATTCAAATTTGCTTTTTGAGATTTCACTGCCCAAACAAAGAGTGCAATCTTTGCTATCTCATTCGGAGTCAAATGATGCATCTCAATATTGTACGCCTTCAAAATTTCTTCAATAAAACCTTGACAGGGCATGCGAAGACCAGCAGTAAATTGATCCCAGGAAAACAACACATTCATGAGGCACTGGCTTAGGAATTGTCTCACCCCAGGCAAACGGACATAATCCTTTTCCAACATTCTGTTAGTAACCATCCACGGTAATTCAGCCTCATCCATCAAAGTTTTTCCAAAAATTAAGGACTTCGTATCATCTCCAATTAATTCTGACTCAGATGCGGAGACATCTGACAAATCCTCTTCAGATCTGGAATGATCAGATTAGACTGGTGAATTTGTAGAAACATTCTTCTCTAGATCAGACATCTAGAAAACAAGAAAAAAAACTCAGCAAGATAAAAATAATAATAGCAAAAAAAAGAAGAAAAATAGAAAGAAATAAAGTAAAAAACTAACCTTAGTCAATCAAACTTTCACCCCGGAAAGAAATAGTCCGCGGAAGAGAATTTGGCTTCGCTAAAACTTTTGACTTCGCTTCAAAGAAAATTTCAACAGAACCTCCCCGTCTTCAACAAAGCTACAAAAACAGGAGGGGAGGATGCAGTATATATAGGCGGCTTCGGGTCAAACGCAACGGTTCGAATTCTGCCGGTCAAATTCGACCGTTGCAATTCAAAAATCAACTGTTCATAAGTCTAACGTATATAAACGGCCAACTGCAAAGTTTGGGACGACGTTTTCTGTCTTCGTTCTAAAATTCGAACTTCCCAAAATTTAGACCTTTGGAGTAGGCCTTCGTCCGCGAGGGGCTGCTGTTGGAAATTTAACTTCGTCAGAAAACATAGCCCCAAACTTTGGAGCTAAAACCTTAAAATTCTGTAACAATATCTGTTTGCAGGGAAAATGGGAGCGAAGGCAATATTTTGACTTAGTATGAAAAGATTCGGCTTCGCTTAGAAGATGAAAAAATCAAGACGTAGAAGAAGTCGATACCAAGAGCGAAGACACAAGTTTGGCTTCGCTAATAAGAATTCGACTTCGCTGATTAACGAAGACAAAGAAAGACAGAGCAGAAATCAACTAAGTCAGAAGACAAGGTTTCCCAGAAGAATGATGGCTAAATAAAAGAACGAAGAGTGAAGTAGTGCAAAATGACCGCTTCGCCCTTGAAGTACAAAAGGGATGTAAATATTTGAGTTAGGGGTAAGATAGTTATTTTATATAAAATATGAAGACCGGGGCCCTATAAATACCCCCACTAACATGTATAGTATGATCATAAAATGAATACAACTTTATCTTGTGTTCAAACTTTTAATGCTTGGGCCCTGTTCGCTTGAACTTATCAGCCGTATCATTTCAGCGAAATAATAGTGTTTTTCTCTTACAACAAATCAACATCAGTCGTTTTTCCAGCCAACCGGACAAGGCATTGAGTAATTTCTTACCCAACAGATTTCCTTGTCCTTATGTTGATACGCTAAATGCTGTGGACGCTCTGCGTTGACTGGCCGGAATTTGAGGATCTTCTGAACGCTTGCAAGATGATTCACCTCCTTTGATGGAGCTTCCTTACTGCTGTTGGTTGGTTTATCTGCATTTTCTTCAGAAGGTGGCGTCTCATTACTAAGAGGTTCTGGTTGAGCTTCTGACAAGAGAAGAGGAGAAACAGTGAATGGATCTATTCATATTTAAAAAGAACGGTATCAGGTCAAACAATGGAGGTTTCCAGACTCCGCGCAGACGAGGTTCCCCAAAAACGAATGAGTTGACATTGATTATAGCATGACTCACAAAGTCAGTACATAGACAAGAAAATTATATTCACTGGTTCAATCCTACTCTTGTGAATGGATTCAATAATAGAATGGGTGTTCTATAGTGCAAATGATGCCATGTCATATGAAATGAACGTCTGAAAGTTTCAGGAAACAGCAGCACCATACTCACACAGCAACAAAACCACTTCAGGAAATTTAACAAGCCATGAAGAAATATCTGCAAAACATAAGATGTGGGGGAGGGAGGGAGGGGATTTTCAATGTTGCTTACCACTTTCAGAGAATAGATAACATGTGCAAACAGTTTCCTTGTATCCTCCAATCTGTCATTGGGCAAGGCATTAACGCTAGCACTAGCAAACTTTGTAAGCAGGTTAGAGCCTGAAAAATCAAAGGTACAAATTGGGAAGTTTCAAGTTTTTTCTCTTTTCACAAAGAAGAAAATTGTTAGCATAAGTGAATGGATACAAATGCAGGGCAACGAAATAGGCAAATAGCTAATCTTTTACTGTACGAATCCTGCACCATACATCCTAGCCTCTTATTGGGCCACGTCGCCTGTATTTTCTTAACCGTCCAATTCCCGTGCCAATGTTGATCGAGCCGTTGATCCCGACCATCCAGCTTGGCCGCACCGAGCCTTCGCGAACCTGCGCCCCTCCCGTCGCTGGCGACCCCTGCGCTAGCTCGCCGCCGCCTCCTCGTGTCCTCTCGCCGCCGCGAGCGCCAACATCGGCCCAGCGGGAAAAGAGGAGGTGTCGATGCTGCACGTGACGTGAGCTACCTTCTCCGAGCGGCGTCGCTCCCTCCACTTGCAGCCGCCACTCTCGCCCACCGCGGGTCTCCGGACGCCGAGCTTGGCACTAGCATGGTTGCCGAGCAACGTCCCTGCTCGGTCCCTGTCTTCGTGGGGTCCGCCACCGCCCGTTCTCCATCTTCCTCCAGCGTCCTCTCGTGGGCGTCGCACCGCGGTCGTCCCTTCTCCCGCCCGAGTACGCCCAGGTCGTTCTGCTCTGCCACACGCCGTCGGAGGTCCGAGGAGGGCAGCGGTGCGGGGTGGTTCGCAGGCTCACGAGGGAGGAGTGGAGGACCACGACGCTGTGCGCCTGTGCCGCAGCTTGTCCGCTGCTCCCCGCGTCGCTACGCCGTGGCCTGTCCGCCGCCCCGCGGACCCGCGCGGCCATCGGCACATGGTAGCGCGCGTCTGCACAGCCCTCGCTCCGGTGTGCCGCAGCCTGTCCGCAACTCCCCTTCGCCGCCTCCCTCCTCGCTACAACGGAGACGGCTTGGACTCTGCCGGTCTGCCCCAAATCCGACCAAGCGCCGCCACGCTTCGGCGCCGCACCGGTGCCTCCGGGTCCCGGGCCCGGACCGGCCAGGCAGCGTGTGCAGCTCCTGCACGCCGCCCATCGGGCCGAGAGCTGGTCGATCGCGTCTGTGCCGCGACCGCCGCGTGTGCTGCTCTGCTGCGCTTGATGATTCCCATGCATGTCCGCCCGTCGCCGAAATACTTAATAAATGCACCCCTTCCCCAGCTGGTCGATCGCATCGCCTCGTGCCGCGACCGCCGCGAGCGTGTCCGTGCTGCAGCTGCCTTGCTGTGTTCATCAGGCTGCCGGCTTGATGATGTCACCATACACATTTGAAAAAGTCCATTTATGGGCCTTCCCCAATTTTTCCTAGTCCCCTTGGAAATAAAACCCGAAATACTCTCATAAATACATTCGACCATGGTTTCCAACCCGCCCCCAGCATGCCCAATCCTCGTATCGGCATCGCCTCGAGCGAAGAGAGAAGCACAGCACGAGAGGGAGAGTGTCCGTGCCCATTGCACAAGCGCGCCATTTACCTTCTCTTCGGAAGATTCAGAACATTTTTTTCTTTGTTCAGTTTTGATCACTCAAGGTCAACATGTGATTAGAAATGCCTCCCATTTTAAATAGTATATCACGTTTGGGACAAGCTTGGTAGTTGATGCTTTCCATAAAGGTTTGAAGCACTGCTCCTAAAAATGCAAGGTCGGTGTGTAATGCAGAAAATCCATTCTTTCCAAAAAAAATGCAGAAAATCCATGCTAATTTTTTGACGGAATTGTTGCTAGCTTTATTAATCACAAGGGTCCCCTGTCGTTTTTGTGACAGTGGCAACCCCCTATATGAAGTTGTGGGATACCTTAGGGGGTGTTTGTTTCGCCCATGCCGTGCAGCCACCACGCCGGAGCTCGCCGCCCGCCGAGGCCCCAGTGACCGGCTGCCCGCTGCCCCCTCCGGTTCTCCGCCTCCCTGCCTCTCTCTCTCTCTCTCTCTCTCTCTCTCTCTCTCTCTTCTTGTCATCATCAATGCGTCAAGAGATGAGGATCGGGGCAAAACGCATGGTCGTGGCGGGTTGACTAGGCCAAAAATCGAAAAACATTAAATATAGATTACATGTCTCGTTTTCGAGTTAGAGGGCTAAAAAACTAATTACATAGATGGAGGGCCAAAAATGGACTTTTTCCTAAGTTTTGATCACTCAAGGTCAACATGTGATTAGAAATGCCTCCCATTTTAAATCCATCACGTTTAGGGACAAGCTTGGTAGTTGATGCTTTCCATAAAGGTTTGAAGCACTGCTCCTAAAAATTGTCAAATCAAAATCCATTCTTTCAAAAAAAAATGCAGAAAATCCATGTTAATTTGTTGACGGAATTGTTGCTAGCTTTATTAATCTTTTATACGCTTTATTAATCACAAGGGTCCCTGTCGTTTTTGTGACAGTGTAGCAACCCCCTATATGAAGTTGTGGGATACCTTATTTACTTTTCTAATCTACTGTCACATACACATTATGCAAGGCTCTATGCTATTTTTGACTCGTGGTTTGGCAATTGGCACCAAGTTCCTAGGTATATACTAATTTTCATCAAGAGTTTTATATAGATATAAGTACTCAAATATAGATAGGAAGTTGTAGGCTCTCAATTCAGCTGAACACTATAAATCTATTTAGTTTGTGTTGTCACATATTGGGAGCAAAATTTAGCTCCAGTTCTGATAATCGTTACCTCAGCCGTGCCATGTATTTATTCTTCACTATAAGTTGTGAGAAGAAATCTTCTTAAATTTCACCAAATACTCAATTTCAGATGAGCTACATTTTAATTACTACAAATACAATAAATCATACTAAAGCTCATGGATTCACGTCTTCATCAATCCTGTATTGCTCCTTCATTTTGTAAAGAACTCGAGAAGATATCTAAACACCCTAGAGCTTCCTATCGAGCTTCAATACTCTATTGTTTAACCATAGGCCAATAAAATGACATGGTTATCGAAGATAGCGCGGCAAATGCCACGCCCAGGTTTTCTAGTCAGTACTTAATGCATGTTGGGAACTAAACGAACTAAAGCACTTATGGGTGCCACATACATCTTCATTCCATCTTGTCCCGTTAAAGTTTTCAAAGGCGCAAGGTACAGTTAAGAATTTTTACGGACCTCGATAGTCACCAACAATTGAACTCAAACAAGTAATTCATTTGATCTTGAAGAGTGGCAAAAAAAAACAGACTGGTGATATGTAAAAAAGACTTGATCTAAAGTTTGGAGCTTAGAGAATTAGATTTTTTGTTCATGAAAATGAAAAAAAAAAGAAACAGCCTTTGCAGCTAGTGAAAAAGCAATGCTACGACCCACACAGGCCACAACCCAAAGACACGGTACAGAGTACAGAAAACATTACCAGACACGTGACATCTTCAGACCATTGCCTACTATCAAGGTAGGCGTTAGTGTATCCAAACCCTGAAAAACATGATTCTCACAACTTAATAACCTAACATAAAGGCGATGAACAAAAAATCTGGAGATGGCTGCAAGTCTTGATATTCAATGATCGAATGGTATAAGACATAACAAGTTAATCGCAGAGATGTAGATCCAGAGAAGAACCAACTTACAGAGAGTACAAACGGTGCACCTGGTGATATGTCTGAGTAAAGACAATCGTCCAACTCCAGCAATACATACTCTTCCTCTTCCACTTCCACTTCCACTTCCACTTCCTCTTCCTCCTGACCAAGTTTCTTGTCTTTCTCAAGTGTTTCTGACATCTCCAATTGCAAGACCAAGAAGACTCTTCAGTCCTATTCAGCACGCAGGAGACCAGAACGGCAACCTATGTTATTATATGCAACAACACGTCAGCACAGTGCAGAAAATACTTGTAGCCAGTCATGCGTTCTAATATCAGTATCAGCAACTCAGTAGTGACATTCAATATTCAGTTGTTCACAGATCAATGTGCAAACAAAATATCATATTATCATTTACGTTCCAGTGGCAGATATAGAAATAGAGAGTACTGTTTCCTAATTTAGACAAATAAAAACTATGGCTAATTTTAACTTGCAATTAAACTGAATCAGACCAAACATAGATTGCAATCAAACAATGTATGCAGCTGCCACCTAGCAAGGAACTTGGTAGCCGGCAGCGAACCATACCATAGAAACCTCACAATCTTGATTGCATGATATAAATCTGAATTAGTCGCAAAAAAAAAGATATAAATCTGAATTAATCATTTAATGAAGGGGAAAAGCAATGTGAATGCATACCTAGCAAGGGCCTCGGCATTCGGCAAGGCGGCAGCACACCGGGGTCATGACTATCGTACGGCAAGCGGAAGCACAGCAACGTAAGGAGCGGCGGTAGACCCCGATAGGGTGATGATCAGCGGCTACCAGTGGGTCTCTCCTAGCTGCGGGCTGCGGCAGCGACCGGCGGGAGGGACCAGCCGACGGGCGGCGGTAGACGTGTGAGGGTGATGATCAGCGGCGGCCGGTGGGTCTCTCTTAGCTGCGGCAGCGACCGGCGGGAAGGACCAGACCACGGAGGGCCGCGGTTGGGCGGCAAGGCGGCGGGGAGAACCGGAGGAGGGATCGAGGAGACTGAGCGCCTGCGCTCGTGTGGGCTTCGGCCGGCTGCGGCTAGGCGCTCGTGGGCCGAGATTGGCGAGCGCGGTGTGGCTCTGCGAGCGGTAGCCCGTAGCCGGCAAGAAGAGACGGAGAAATTTTCTGAATTCACCCCACTTTTTGCCTCACTAATTGACCACTAAACTATCGATAAAAAAAATTGACCACTAAACTATCGATATAGTTTGATTTATTACATCTCTCGTGGCTGGTATGGTGTCACGTACGCCAAAGACACTCTAAACCACTTAGGCTCCGTTCGGTTACAGCGCTATGACACGAGGAACAGTTCCGGTCCTGAAAAGCTAATATAAATGAAACTACCGATCCGGCCTGGAATTCTTCCCGGAGGTCATTCCCCGGGAACCGAACAGGGCCTTAGGGAGATAAATAAGATGATTTTAAAAGTTGGATGAATCTAGAAATCTGTTTTTTTTTATTGAGGGAGACAAATCAGACATATCTCGATACTTGAACATAATGATTCAAAGCGTACCAAAGATTTGGATGATACCAAAGATTTGGTTTTTCTAGGGTGATAACTTCCAAGTTTCGAAAGTTAAGTGAAGAGATCTATCTTTTCCCAAAATAATATATTCATAGATTAAGGGTTTGTTTGGATCCATTAGCACTAAAAACTAGCCTCTACAATTAGTACTAATGGATCAAAACATACATGCTAATAAACCTACTAATTATTAGCTGGAGGGTGCTAACTATTTGTTCCATTAGCACATGTTAGGAGTTGCTAATAGGTACTAATAGTTCATATACACATTCAACACACTATCCAACTCACCTATTAGCAGATGGATCTAAACAGCCCTCTTGGTAAAAATTAGCAACTATTAGCTATTAGCTAGCTAATTTAGGTTCAAACATGCCTAAGAAAGAAATACCTATATATGAAAATAAGAGGTTATGTTCCTAAATTTTGTTCAAAATGTCAACTTATTAGGCATGGGCCAATTATAGTTATTTGTTCCAATCCAAATCATAAACAAAGAAATGGGTAGTCTTTTGAAAAAAAAACTTCGATGGTTGCGGACCTAGGACTTGAATCCACAGTAATAGTTGCGGACCTAGGACTTGAATCGAGGATGTGCCTAGCAAAAAAATGTCTCACGTTTGATATGGTATATATAATCCAATACATAATCTGAATCCAATCGAGCTCAAGCAGTGAGGATCAGCCAAGCGAAGAGAGGATCTAGAGACAAGTACTTAACAATGTTGATTTTTTTTAGTTTAGACCTTTAAAATCTAACTAGTAATAATAATTCAATCCAAAATATAGGGTAAGCATAGGCCTAGATGGCCTAAGGCTGAGTCCACCCTACACGGTAATGTTCAAATTGCAAAGTTTGATAGTTAGAGGAGTCTAAAATTATAGTTTTGTAAATGAGGGAGATAAATACTAAATTACTAAGGGTACTGTCTTTAGGGGGGGGCGCTAGGATAAGAAAAAATCAGGACAAAGAAGTCAAAGATGAATTCAGCATCTTTTCTGTAGTCTAGCATCCTTTTCCTAGTTTTTCTTGCTCCACAACCGAGTGTTTTTTGTTTTAAAATATATGTCGTTCTAGTTATATCCTAAGTAAGCCATTTAACATTTGACCAAGTCTTCTTATAAGAAATACATTTAATATCCACAATACTAAACAAAGCACAATTGGTACATTTTATGATGGATTCAATGAAACTAAATACTGAATAAAGCACTATTGATACATTTTATGATGGATTCAATGAAACTAATTGGATATTATTGATGTTGGCATATATTTTGTATAGATCTTGTGGTGCTAAAAAATTAATTTATAACAAAGCTAAAACAACATTATATATTAGAGGGTATTGATATATATTATGATCTGATGACCCTCGGGAAAAAAGCCAAAGAAAGGTCCCTACAATAGCAACAGCTACAGAAAATAATAAAATAATAGTGATTTTCCTCTTTTTCTCAAATAGTCGACGGTCTAGGAAAGGAGGATTTTCATCCATTTATTTGGATGATACCTATTCCCCCCTTTTGGGTCAGAGGCAGAGGCGGTAGTACCTCCTGCCCCCGGACCCAGGACCCGCAGAACTCAAAGAGAAATGCGTAGTCCCCGTTCTCGGGGAATTCATTGCTGTGATTTTCAAAGTGGAGGGAGAAGTATGTATGTCCGCTTCTTGACCATCCAGTCATTCACGGGCGATGCAATGCACACGATTCACCCCTACATCTGCGTGTAGAACATGAAGTCGGGAGACAACACTCTGGAGCCGTGGCGAATCGCAAGATCTCCGCGCTATCTGGAGCAGGAACAGCGTGGTGTGAAGCCTTGTAAACTCAGCCCTCCTTGCCGCCAGTGCCACCCAGAAACAACGACCACTCGACCAGCCCAGTAGCCCACGAGGCCACAACCACTCCATATCCACGCAGCGTCACCGCGATCCCACTCCAGTCGTCCAGTCCAGTATCGCTGTCGCCCACCAGTCCACCACCACGTGACCGGGTATCTGGGTCTGGCATGGTAACTACACAGGCTTTCCGTTAGGGTTGGCAGGTCCACAGCGGTTAATCTTATCACTGTGCAACGGCAACGGTCATGCGAAGCGAGGTGGGCAGACTGCCGCCGCCACGGGACGCGCACGTCAACGGTCTTCCGCCCGCCCCGAGGGGCGCTTCCGTGGTGTCGCATCCCCACTATTCACTAGCTCCCGGCGCGTCCGCGGCAGCACCAGCACATGGGGTGAGGGCCCGGCGCACGGCAAAAGGTCACGCCTGCAAATTGCGTAAGCGTAAGACAATCACAACGAAGCCAAGAACAGACATCCGTAGTTGCACCGTGCCGTTGCAATATCACAAGAGCCCGTTCCGGTTACGGCCAACTGTCAGAAACAAAGCGACACGGGCTCCCACTTCCACTAGCCATGGACCCATCACACACACCGGTCACTTGGACGTGGACCCTGCCGCACACTGCATTCCTGTATTTCTTCCCCCTACAGCTTTTCGCTATAAATCTGCCCGTCTTGCCATTTGTATACACTACAGAGCAGCTAGGGCCTGGTTTACTTCCTCCTCTAAAATTTACTTCCTTTCACGTCGGATGTTTGATACATATATGGAGTATTAAATATAGACTAAATAAATAATTAATTACATAGATTACGATTAATTTACGAGACGAATTTTTTAAACCTAATTAATCCACGATTTGACAATACGATGCTACATTAAATATGTGCTAATAATAAATTAATTAGGTTTAATAAATTTATTTAGCGAATTACTAATGGATTCTATAATTTATTTTTTATTAGCAATCGAACACCTAATGCGACGCCCGTAAGACACACCGGCGTGGATTTAACCACCGGTAGAGCAGCCAGGCGCCCAGGCCAAGCCAGCCGAGAGCACCTCCGCCTCTGACTGGGGCATTGGGGCTTGGGATTTCTCGAAGCCATAAAAGAGCGAGCCCCAAAAAGAAGCCTACCACGTACCACTCCACTACTACGCCTCCGAGAGCAGCCGCAGTACCACCATTCCAGTCAAGTCCAGTCCAGCCCAGCGAGGGGAAGAACAAGAAGCAGACAGGGGAGGAGGCGAGGAGCCAGAGCCAAGCCAAACCTCTGAACCCCCCCGGAAATGGCTTCCTCGCGCGCCCTCTCTCTCTTCCTCCTCTGCGCTCTGCTGCCCACGCCCCCCATCTCAGTCTCAGCCGCATTGCTGTTCAGCGGCGGCAAGTCGGCCGCGGCGGCCAAGCCGGGTCCGGGAGCCGACATGGAGTGGCGGCCGGCCACCGCGACGTGGTACGGCGAGGCCGAGGGCGACGGCAGCGACGGTGAGCACTCTCAACTCTGCTCCTCAGCTCCGTATCGCACTGGTCTTATCCTAGCGTTTTACGGGGGGCACAGTACACACTGGAGTAGTTGTATAGGATACGAGCAGAATACTTGAGGGAGTGCAGTGTACAACGATGCTGTCATTCTTAATTCATTCGCTGAGTTGATTATATTAGGATTCTTCAGCTGTTACTGCTATCACAGTGTAGTACAATTTCCTTTCTCGCGTCTAGAAGAAAATGATTTTGTGGTAGGCTAGTAGTGGTAGCACCGTATAGCAGTAAAAAAGGAGAGGAATAAATAATTCCTCCCGTTGCGACATTTTTTGGCGGGACCCCTGCGCATCCCACGAATCGCGGAGCGAATTTCGGTGGGCCCGGGCCGCGCCTGGGTGCCCCATCACTTTAGGATTCGTGCTGCCGCCAGCCCCGTCCTCTCCCGTCTCAGCACCCGGCGACCTTCCAACAGGCAACTGCTCCATGCAGTCCCCAGTCGGGTCTTCGGTACCGTTTGCTGAAATCTTGACGAATAAATGCAGCATTGCACTCTCTGAGCCTCTCTGGCCCGTCCATCGACACTGCGGGTAATCTCCATTCCACCAAATCAGTACCAGTAGAAGTTAATCCAACGGCGCACCAATACCCTGCTCGGTCGTTTACTGCTGGCATTTACGCCGTCCTGAGCAGTACGTCGTGCAGTGCATGACCTTCAGGCCCGTTCTTCGTGAAAAAACAAACTAAAACATTATTAGGGCTGATTTGTCGTGGGAGAAAGCTGAAAGAACAGATTTCTAGAGAAGCTAACGAGGCGTGAGGGCGTCCTGTTGACGCGTCTCGCAACTGAACAGAACAGTACCCACCTGTGAGCCCGTGACTTTTGTCCATCGCAATTCACACGCGGCCACAGCCCACAGGCTCTGTTCACGTCACCCTGCATTTCCATGCCCTGTCTCGGCTGTTCTGTCCCCTCCGTAATTTCTCTTGTTCTTTTTTTTTTCTAATTTATAAAACTGAAGAAGCTGTGAGTGAGGCTGTGATGATTTTACTATTCTGACGGCAGCAACGAATTTCAGGCGGCGCGTGCGGGTACGGGACGCTGGTGGACGTGGTGCCGATGAAGGCGCGGGTCGGGTCGGTGAGCCCCGTGCTGTTCAAGGACGGCGAGGGCTGCGGCGCCTGCTACAAGGTCAAGTGCCTGGACCGCGGCATCTGCTCCCGCCGCGCCGTCACGGTGATCGTCACGGACGAGTGCCCCGGCGGGCTCTGCGCCTTCGGCCGCACCCACTTCGACCTCAGCGGCGCCGCCTACAGCAGGATGGCCGTCGCGGGGGCCGGCGGCCGCCTGCGCGACCGGGGCCAGCTGAACGTCGTGTACAGGAGGTGAGCACCACTCGCAACTCCCAGTCTTGCTGTGAATGCTCGTCAGTTCAGAACCAACTGCTGCGTTGCATAGTAAGAGTACTGCAGGAACAGTAACAGTGTCTCGTAAATCGTGATGCTATGCTGAAAAATGGCCACTTGGCATCCGAAAACATCACTGGTGCTATGATTGCCTCTGTAGGAGTAGTACTAGTACTATGATCCTGATTCCTGCGGGGGTAGTGAATTCAATTGTCCAGGGTTAAATGGGAGGGAATGCAGCCCAGCTGTCCGTCAGTCTGAGACCTGCTGCTGGGGTTAAACATGCCGCTGCCTGAAGTAACTCCGTCAGAGTCGCATCTGATTCTGAACACTTGTAAACACCTCCTGATCAATCTCTGCAGGGGAGGGGTTAGTAGGCCTTGTTTAGATTGGGGTTAGAAATCAGTATTTGTCGTTTGTATTTGACAATTATTGTTCAATCATGTCTAACTAGGCTCAAAAGATTCGTCTCGTAATTTACAATCAAACTATGTAATTAGTTATTTTTTTATCTACATTTAATACTTCATACATGTGTCCAAAGATTTAATGTGATAGAGAAAGTGAAAAAACTTGCAATCTAAACAAGGCCCTACCAGATATTGCAGCAGATGTCAATACTAGCCCAAAAAGAAAACCCGATTAATTCAACTGGCACTGGCAGTTTTAGATTCCCTGTTTCGTTTTGTTTCTGAAACTGACCGGTGCAGTGTCGTTTGCCTGTATGCATACACGGATACCAGGACGGCCTGCAAGTATGGCGGGAAGAACATAGCATTCCGCGTGAACGAGGGCTCGACTAATTTCTGGCTCTCTCTGCTCGTCGAGTTCGAGGACGGCGAAGGCGACATCGGATCCATGCAGATAAAGCAGGTAACGGACGATTCTTTCTATGAATAATTATTTTAAATTGCAGTAATGAGGATTTCAACTCGAGACATACGATTCTGACACCATATTAAATTGACCAATTTAATCCAAAAGCTTAAGACTAGCCACAGTGTACCGTGGCTTCAAATGTCAAATCATAGCCGATGCTTCAACTTTCATTTATGCCACAGTGTACCGGTGCCTCAAATAACTAAACAAACAATAGTTTATTCTCTCCCCTCATAACTCTTGTCAGATCTTTATATCACTTACATGTGGGACCATATATTCCTTTTCAAAGCAAGCACCGGTGAACCTACTTTCCTCGGTGCCAAAGTTTTCGCTGCTTGAATTTACTCCTGCAGTGTGCAAGCACCGATGCTTGGATGAAAAATGGGTTTCAGGCATCGGTATTTCACCACACTGTGGGTAGTCTAATGTGATAGGGTCATAGAGAAGACGGTCAATTCATTTTATATTTTAGCAGTAAAATACATTTTTCGCCCTCCCAGTCACATTGATTTTCAACCTTAACCATGAAATCGGGTAACAAGCACCTTCTAACTGTTGAAAACGGTGGTTCTATGTTCTATAAAAATAATAAAAATATGGTTTGACCTTAAGAAGCTCATAACTAATTTATTTTAAATGAGAAAAATATGAAACTAGTACTGTTTTTCTAAAAATGTTATCTACATGTAAAACAACAACAGTTAAATAACACTTTTAGAATAGTAGAAAGTAGTTTCATTTTTTCTTAAAAGAAATTAATTATGAATTTCTACTGATTAAACCACATATTTATTGATTTTAGAAACCAAACATAGGAACAAATTTGACTAGTTTCAACAGTTGGAGGGTTGAAAATCGAACTGATATACGATTTAGGTTAGAAAAATATACTTTACCCTGTATTTTGACACATCGTAGAGTAGTGGCACGCACCAAAGTGATCGGTAGGGGGGGAAAAGGACTATTCCGTGTCCTTGGGCCATGTAGATGCACCACCGACCAAAGAGAGGGCCACAGCCCATAGGGCCTTGCCTTGCCTTGCCTTAACCCTAGCATGTTGGAGACATAAGACGTGCGTGCTCCAGTGTTGCTTGCTTTCAGTACTCCAACGGGTTCGACTTCTTTTTTCAGCCGGAACAGTATTTTTTTCTCACAATAATTCAGCCGTAACAGTATTTTTTAGTTAGTTTCAGCCAAAATTTAGCCAGCCGAACGGGGGATGCCAGTTGCCGCTCTCATTTGGCTTCTATCCTGTCCTGTCTGGTAGATCGAATCGATCTGAAGAGGTGAGAGGCTGGCCAAAAGACCTGGCAGCTAAAAATCTCTTCACGTTGTTTAGTGTTTACCCATTCTATATTTCTACTCGTACTCAAGGTCACACGAAGGAAAGGCAGCACCTTATCTGGAATAGGGAAATCCAGCCACGCATGCCCAGGCAACAAGGCGCGCTAGTGCTGCTACTTTCTCGCGCTGTCTACCACACAAGCCCTAGTCAAAGCTTTGCATAAACCTAAATAGTTTAAGACATACGACATGATCTTCTTTGCCGAATGATTCCCGTTCTGAATGTGTTGGAAAAGCAGCACGTGAGCCCCTGGCTGGTCATGGTGCTGTTGCTCCATCGAGGACTCATCTCAGTCGCCTTTCCCCCCTGAAATCAACTGCTCTGTGCCGGCCGCCCATGATGTTGCTTCCATCAGCTCGGTCTAAGACGACCATGAAGCTGAAACTAAAGAAACCCAACAAAGGTCTCACGCCTGCCTGCTTTTGCGTTGCACTAGTGAGTGCTTTCACGGTGGCCGTTAAGTCCGACAGCCATCCACGCCCTGTGGCACGCCTGTGGCTGAGTCGTCTGTCGTCCTGGCCTTTGTTGGGCTGGGGAATCCAAAGATGCCAAGGAATCCCATGCGACTTTGGTCCGCTGGCTTTATTTTGTTGCCTTTGTAAAAGTTTCAAACTGCGCTTTGCCTGGTGGTAGTGGCCGGGTTTTAACTAACAGTAACAACAGCTGTTCACTGCTCTTGCTTACAATAATTCACCTTGTTGCTTGCCGATGCCAACCATTGGCAATCGCTGCTGTCCTATGCTGTGTTGCAGGCCAACTCGGTGGAGTGGCTGGACATGAGGCACGTGTGGGGGGCCACGTGGTGCCTGGTGCGGGGCCCGCTCGTGGGGCCCTTCTCCGTGAGGCTGACCACGCTGTCCGCCCGGAAGACGCTCACGGCCCGCGATGTCATCCCCAGGAACTGGACGCCCAAGGCCACCTACACCTCGCGCCTCAACTTCCAGCCGTCTCTCTAGGGAGGAGCCGGAGACTGCCGGAGGGAGCGCGGCGACCGGGGGCCCACGTTTTATCGGCCCCGGACTCTGCCTCGTGGGCCCGCAAAGGCTGGTGGCCCGCTTGGCAGGCAGCCAGGCAGGAGGAATCCAGACTTTTGTTTTTTCCTGTATGCAGGCAGCTTGGTTTTATATGATTTTATTTATATCGTAGCGTAGCTAGTGTGACGTGATTCATGGCCATCATAGTAGGCATCGGACATGCGTGATGGCTGATGAGTTGAGTCCGGGAGCGGGCCCAGAGTGCCCAGGTACAGGCAGCCGCCGTCCCAAAAAAAGGAGAGAGCGTTCGCTGCTTGCTCTCGGCTCCAGCTCCAGGCCTCCAGCCCTTGGAGGCTCGGAATCCGATGTGGAAGCTGGTTGGGCCGTGAGGGTTTTGGATCCCTCGTGGTGTCTGCTTCTGTTTCGCTCGTGTGTGGCTGTGTTTTTGGCGTCGATGTGTTTCTGTCTTGTGTTTGCCCCTGGTTGAATCTGAATGCAGGGTTCGTGACAAAAAAAGTTGTCAGGATGTTATCTGTGCACAATGAGGAATGCGTCTGGTGCAGAGAATGACCCTGTGCTTTCCATGTGAGTGTCAGATTGTTGGCGTGTCCATCACCTTGTTGTCTTGTCGGTAAAAGACGGTTTCAACCGTTTGGGCTGCTTGGCATGGCTGAAAATAATCAGCGTGTTCGGCTGTACTGCTTCTCGCTTGTTTTAGTTTGTTTCAGCTTATTCTCTTTCATATAATACTATTCAACCATCCAAAATAATCCAAAATTCACTATTCCACCCACCAGCCAAACAAGCTAACATTGCACTTTGAATTTAGTGAGAGAAAAATACTTATTTATTGGATGATAAAGCCGTCTAATTAGACTTAAAGATTCGTCTCGTGATTCTCTAATAAATTGAATATTTTTTATTTATATTTAATGCTTCATGCATCGTCCAATGTGCTAGGACTAGGAATATTCAAGTAGCAAATGCATGAAGCTGAAATGAGATGTACACTTGTGCTCAGAAAAGGAAAGAAAAAAAGAGAGGAACACTCGTGGCAAAATTTGTAGTGAAGATGGAAACTGATCACAAAACACATACTTTGAACCCTTGAAAGATTTTAAAACTCAGCATATATATCCATAATGTGTTTAGATATGCACATTTTTTTAGCAAAAATTGAGATGCAAACTCGTTTATGATTTTTATTTTTGAAAATGACTTTGCTTCCTAACTTTTGCACAAGCGGCGTATATGGAAAAACTATGGATGTGCTGAGTTTTAAATTTTCTTCGAGAGATTATGATCTTTTTCATATTTCCCACTAGGGTATGATTTCCTCAAAATAATTTTCCCGCTGCGCAGCTGGTCACAGGTGACTCAGCACAACGATGTGATATGACCAACGATAATGCTTGTTGTAAGCCTCCGGACGGACGGACGGACCGCTCCGCGCACCCCGCCCGTTCGTGTCGTTGCTCGCTCCACGCGTCTAGCGCTCTGTCCTCCCGTACAGTTGCTTGCTCCCGCACACCGTGGCCGTGTCGCAGGGCTGCCTCCACCGCGTCAGTTCACCACGCGCCCGTGTTATGTAGCGCTAAAAACATGTTTTTGCAAACGTACGTTCCAAGTGTTTCACGTCTTTTAGAAGTATGTTTCAATTGTTTTGTATGGATGTTGCAAAGATAGATCCGGATATTGCACATGTTGCAATGGCTATATACGTATGGTGCAAGAGTTTGTTTAAAATATTTCATCTTTTTCAGATGTATATTGCAAGTATTATAACTGGATGTTGCTTTTGTTTCAATGGCTATGTTGCAAATGTATGTTCCAAATGTATGTTTCATCAGTTTTCAGACGTATATTGTCAATTGTTTTCGTCTGAGTGTTGCAAAAGTAGATTTAGATGTAGGGTGGTCGAGCGAGAAAGAGATAGCTAGCACTGGAGTTGGCGGCATCGAGTCGGTAGGTTGGCGGCAGTGCTCCACCGGAGGATGCGTAGGGTCACGTCCACACTGTCATATGCGGCTCTGGAGTGGGTCCTCATCGCGCTGCTCCTGAATCAACGGTTGCTCGCCTACACCATCACTAGGTTCGTGGACTAGTTTGGGCTCAGACCCGTGCGCGGGCGAGGGAGCTTAGTCAAGCGTGGGCGCGAAAGCTCTGTCTAGATGGACACCACGTCTGGAGTGGGGATGGTCATGGGGATGGTCGTGGGCATGGGCGCTACGTTGAGCGCGGGCACCGTGTCTGGTGCATGCGCTGGATCCGCGCCTGAACGGATGCCGCATCCGGATGTTTGAACCTATGACCAATGGATCTTGTTTTTTGCGATTACACAAGTACAGACACAGACGCTCAACACGCACGCACACTCACTTCTATAGACACACGTACGTACAAACCCTACTCCTATGAGCACCTCTAAAAGACTATGCCGGCACATCTCAAGATTGAAGAAGTCTCAAATCAAATTCTCAAAAGTCGCTCAATTGTTTACCATTTGGTGTCCTGAAAAGTTAAAATAGGTCGGTCCACGAGGCCCGTGGCTGGGGCAGTTTTCCTTTCTTCCTAGGCCTCACATGGCCTTCAGGCCCAAACTATTCCTGGCCCATGGCCATCGCCTTCAATGACATGTTGACCCCACAGTGCCAGCTCCGCGTCACGTTCTCCCCCAGCGAGGGCACGTTCATGCTCGTCGTCACCTCCGGATTCCCCGAAATAGACGAACTCTCCCACCCCCTCCGCCGCTGCACGCCTCCACGCCCACCCATAGCCGGTAGATACTTTCATCAAAGATAGCACACAGGATCGCGCCGCCCGCGTGAAAAGGAGGCGACGAATCCACCTACCCGCATTCGGGCGCCAGCGGCCAGCTCCACCCCGTGCCATCTCCACTGCGTCCGCGAGCCACCGCCATTCGCGGGGCCAGAGGGAGGGAGGGGAGCAATGGGCGCGGGGATGGAGGCGGAGGAAGGGGTGATGGCAACGGACTTCTTCTGGTCGTACACGGACGAGCCGCACGCGTCGCGCCGCCGGGAGATCCTGGCCAAGTACCCGCAGATCAAGGAGCTCTTCGGCCCGGATCCGTGGGCCTTCCTCAAGGTGCCGTGATCTGCTTCCTTTACGCTCTGCTCTTTGCATCTGTTTTTTCTTTCTTTCTTTCTTTCCTTCTTGTGCGCTTCTGTGTGTGCAATGAGGAATATAGGATCGAGGATTTGAGCTCACCTGAAAGTATGATTCACGCTGTTTCCTTTTACGATGTTTGGCGTTTGCTGAACAGATGCAAGTCGGTTTGGATCCATTAAAGTTGGGTAGCCCTAAAGTTACTACGCATATCTGAATTCAGAATTGGTGTGCTGTTTGTTACGGTTTCAGTGCGAGGTTAGTTTGGCATTGTGCAGGTTATGGTGTTTACGGTACATTGCTAGAGGTATTCTCTGGAACCACCACTATGACGAAGTGATTGTAGATATGCTTTTCTTTGTTAGGAAGACTGCAGGCACAATTCTTTGGACTTTCACATTTTCTTCTGTTACTTGCTTGTTTTGTAATTTTGTTTGCCTTGTCTTCGACTAACTGGTTAGTATTCCTTATGTCACTGCAAATTTGATGTGCCTGCAAACTGCTAACTGTTAAGATTGGGTTTTATGGTGCAAACAAGATGAAGTAGTAACCAAAGAATACGGTCAAATCATCTTTTGAATTGTTTCCCATAATGAGCCTAATGGCATATGGCTAGGTGGCATAAGCTGCCGACTTTATTGTGCCCTGCTGAACCTTTCTTGTTGGCCCTGAATCAGTTCCAGCTGTAACTCTAAGCCTGAAAGGGTTCCTGAAATGGCAGTTGCTTCTTCTTATTGGCTACCGGCACTTCCTTTCAAGACATGCATTAAACCTTCCTGGTTGTTTCAAGATTATAACTTCAGGAGTGATTAAGAATTGATAAAGATTCATTCTCCTAAGCCCTAACTAGTTACTGCTACTTACTTGAATGGTAGGCAAATCCCACCAACTTTGGCCATGACATATCTTGCTTCTGATCATACTGCACCCTCAGTTTCGTATGACAAATTTAGGACAGTAATTTCAAATCAACCACAAGATGCAAACATATCTTTGGTACCCTCTATCATGGTGAGATTGTGGGAAGAACCATAGGAATTAAGAACTGCATGAAGAAAAAGTGTTTTTCATTTCCTATTGAGGTCATTAATGAGGAATGTAAATCAACTAAGACTTTAATACCAATATGTGAGAACATTATCAAAAGATGAATGACTTGAATATGGCATGAATCTGTAAGCACATTGACACATCCTTACTGAATTACTATTCCCGGCACCATTTTCTGTGCAATCATTTGAATCAGAGTATCTTGTTGTCAGTCCTTGCTGAATTTTGGCTTCATGTGCAAAGGTGGTGTCATATCCCTTTCACCACCAACTATTTCGTTGGCCTTTTAACTTTGGCTGGGCAAGCTGGCAAGGCACATCTCATACCCCTTGTAAGAAAAAATCGTAAGGGCTGCTGCCATCCTGTCCATAAGCTGAATTTTCTTTTTGGAGCAATAAGTTGTACTCCTATTTGCACTGATATGTTCTGTTGTATCTGCTGAAGTTATTTGTGCATACCTTTGTGACATGGTCGATATGGTCCGAATTCCCAATTTAAGCATAAAATCTTCTTCTGCCAATTTCATTATTAAGATATTACAGCCAGAAACCCTCACTTCTCATATCAAGTTTTAACTGCGACATGCTTTGATGGTTATTTCAACTGTTTTTTGCAGATTGCTTTGGTTGTGTTGCTTCAGCTATGGACTGCTACATTCCTCCGCGATGCCAGCTGGTTGAAGCTACTGACGGTGGCCTACTTCTTTGGCTCCTTCCTAAACCACAACCTGTTCCTTGCTATCCATGAGCTGAGCCACAACCTTGCCTTCACAACCCCATCCCTCAATCGCTGGCTGGGCATCTTCGCAAACCTCCCCATCGGCGTCCCCATGTCCATAACGTTCCAAAAGTACCACCTGGAGCACCACCGGTTCCAGGGCGTGGACGGCATCGACATGGACATCCCGAGCCAAGTGGAGGCACATGCCGTGAGGAACGCCGTCAGCAAGTCCATATGGGTCGTGCTCCAGCTCTTCTTCTATGCGCTGCGGCCGGTCTTCCTGAAGCCGAAGCCCCCTGGCCTGTGGGAGTTCACCAACCTGGCCGTCCAGGCCGGTCTCGACGCCGGCCTCGTCTGGCTGTGCGGCTGGAAGTCGCTCGCGTACCTGATCCTCTCCACGTTCGTCGGGGGCGGCATGCACCCCATGGCGGGCCACTTCATCACGGAGCGCTACGTGTTCAGCCCGGAGCAGGAGACGTACTCGTACTACGGGCCCCTGAACCTGATGGCGTGGCACGTCGGGTACCACAACGAGCACCACGACTTTCCCAGGATCCCCGGCACCAGGCTGCACAGGGTGAAGGAGATCGCGCCGGAGCACTACGACAGCCTCAAGTCGTACAGGTCCTGGAGCCAGGTCATATACATGTACATCATGGACCAGACGGTCGGCCCTTTCAGCCGGATCAAGAGGAAGGCGTCCAAGAAAGACTCGTAGTTGTAGCCTCGTAGGATCAATTTTGTTTGTCACGTATTATGAACTCCTGGAGATGATGCCTATGTTTGGTGCAAGCATTTCGAATCGTTGGAATAGCCTGTTACTTGATATATCAATATATAGCTCGTTTCGCGACCTGTTACTTGATATCAATAGCTCGTTTCGCGACTGATTTTTCATGTGCCAGATGTATCTATGAAGCTGTTTCCGTTTGGTAATGTTGCATCAATCTGATTCATCGTGAGCTAACCCGATCCATCCGCGAGGGGAAAAAAAACCAGTCTCGGCGGTGCGCCGAGCGGGCCCACGACGCCGGGAGCCCAAGAAAACGACGCTGTGTGCCGTCGCCGCCGATGGAGTTTTTTCGTGCTGATGAATCCACCCAACCCAGCACGAGCGCGTTCACACCCAGAGGTCGTTCCAGTTCCAGGTTGTTATTACTTCTCTGATGATCAAACATAAAAACCAGCACCGGCCAATAGGAATCTCACCTTAACCAATGTTTCGGTTGGGAAAATGGATTCTTTGCCCAGGCTTAAACCTAACCACACGGATCCGCCGAAAGTCTCACAGGACCAGCGTACCGCTTCCTTGCATCTTAAAGAAGAAGAAGCAGCATCGACCGCTGCCTTTTTTCTTTCCAGAAGAAGCTTTTTCTCGTAACAAACAGAACCTAGAAGAAGGTTAGAAAGGACAATTGGGGCAATTAGCACGAACCGACAAACGGCCCCCATAAGGTCCAGGCATGCGTCAGACCCACATGTCAGTCACATGTACCTCAGGACACTCACTCGATGGCTAGGCAATTCTACAGACTGTTTCGCATCGCACCCTCCAATCGCGTGATTCAAACGTCAACCGACGCCCTTGACCGTTCCGTCGAACGCCGACGCGGCCGCACAACTCATTTCCAGAGCTTTACAGATCAGCCCCGACTTCACGACCACACCCGCACAGCGCACACCGCACTGGGCTACCTTTTATATAGTCTCCTCCTCCCCGTCGCCATCTCCCTGTGCGATCCAAACGCGCGACGAGTCAGCGACGCCGCCGCCTTTCATTTTTTCCTTCTCACCCATCTTTCTCCACGAGAGCGCGAGCGGAGCGGAGGGCAACGAAGGAGTCGAGGAGATGGGCGGGTTCGATCAGCAGGTGAAGGAGCGGACCAAGGAGCTGAAGCACCTCAAGACCGCGGCGATGAAGGGCATCAAAGCGGCCGGCGAGTCGTGCAAGAAGGCGTGGAGCAAGGTCAGGAGCAGCATCAAGCGCTAGGCCTAGGCGTCCGCGTCCGTATGGGATGGGATTTCTGCGTGGTTTTCTGAGTTGTGGTAGATTGCGCTTTTTTGGTTTTTGTTGGATCTATTTATTTATTCGAAGGGCGGGCTAAGCTGCAGAGTCTTACCGTCATCGGAAGGTCTCGGATTCGAGTCCTGGTATTGCACAGGCATGAGTAAGGTTTGCCACTGACATTTTTCTCTAGCCGTATAGAGTGGGAGCTCTCTGGGTGCGTTTTTTTTTTTGTTGGATCTATTTATTTGAGCAACTTGAATACATGATGTGTGAAGATCGTCTGTATGTGCATGCATAGTATTTTACTTCTGTTCGTTCGTTGTGATCCTCTTCATGCTTTTCTTCCGGTGGCGAATTCAGTTGTTATATAGCAGATAGATCTTTGGCTGCGTGTGCCAACGAACTCTCGAGTCTGGATGTTCATCGCACACCGAAAAAATTTGCAGAGAGTTTCTACATCTTGGTAAAAGCAACATAGGGTCCGCATCATCTTATCATCGTTGAACCTACCTTGATTCCTGCTTCCTGACCTTATCAACGCCCTGAAATCAGGATGTCCATCTATATCACCGATTACCGCTGATTGTTAGTTGTTAGCCTGCTTCCTAACCGGTAACGCTGAAACAATCGGCACTAATAAATTTTTTTTCAAAATATACTTATTGATAAAAGAATCTGAACACTGATCTGTCGCAACTCACGAATGATTGCAACCACCGGTTACTTATATCAAGAGAACACAAAAACACGTATCGATCAGGTGCTTAGGTGTCCAAAGTTCAGACCATGATATTGATTTTTTTTTAACATACTGATACGATCAAGCGAATATTGAAATTAGGGACACAGGAAGGATGATGGAACGTTTCGAACGCAAGAAGTTTACAGAACGATTTGATTGCCTCGTGGCTCAAGAAAAAAAAAATATGTCAGTCCACAACTCCAGATGGATCCTGATTCATCATGCTGACACCTGCTACCGTTTCTGTATGTGGGCCGTGCACAACGACAACGCTGGAGACGGCCGGTCGGGCAGGTCCAAAAATAATGCAACAGAAGAGCACACTGCATGTGAATGTGTGATGAATGACGAAGGTAGTTGGAACATGGGAAACAAACTTTGTAACTGGAATTCAAAATTCTGCCGATACAATACACAATAGTAGCATCTGACACACTATGTAAAAAAATAACTTTGTAGTAGCTGACAGCAGTTCAACATGCTAAGGTATGTTCGTCGTCCTACAGTGTTCAGGAAAGCCAAGGAACAACTGCAGCGAATTGGGCTATCCACCAGCCGATTACTGCAAAGGAGCATCAGGATCCAATCTTTTCTGGATTGCAGCTGCAGCCTGATATCGGGGAAATGATTGATTTAAGTCAGAGGAGTGTGTGTTGAACCATCAACTTCTAACTGAAAAGGCTTGCAAAGTTTAGGAAGAGCGAACCTACCTGAAAATTGCCCAACCTGTATTGGTAGTTCATTTCTTCGCGTAGACGGGCCTGCTCCTTCATGTCTTGAGCCTAAGAATGAGCAAAACACAGAAGACAGACACAGCTTAGATGACAGAAAGAAACAAGTTCTGCTTTCAATTACCATGCCATGGCTTATTCCTTCCACAGTGTATACACAAAAAAAACCCTGCTAGGGATATTATCTAAGAAAATCTAGAGATAGATAAATAATGCATATTATATTTACTAGAACATGTATTAGGACTATTACCCAAAAAAAACAAGGACTGAATATGAAAACGAAAATAAACTTGTGCTACCATGGACTCAAGTATTCCAACATAAGGTCCAAAGCACTACTTGCCACTACATTTATTTCAGGTAAATGGACATATATATGAGACTGATACAATAGAAGATATTAAAATGTACATTTGTACGATTGGGCCACCTGTGAAATCAAACTTGGTGGCACAAAATGACACAAGTAATAGATGTCAACTACAAAGTCTTCGTATGCATATTCAATGAAAGGGCTGTTATGTGCTGACTAGTAAATCTATCACTTCGAACACATTGCGCATTCCATGTCCGTTGCATACTGCTTCCCATGATGTGCTATGCTCTTTGGCCAAATATATGCATGGCACTAGAAAAACTATATATAGGCTATATCCACTTAATACTGGGCCACGATCTTAAAACTACTAATAGAAGAAAAAAAAACTTTCAGCAAGGGCAGAAAACATAATTCATGAGCATTCTAGAATTTATATGATGACTAGAAGATAAATCAGAACTGCCAAAAGAAACAAAAAAATAATCTAACCAGTCCAGCTTGCATAGAGCGTTTTAAAGCTTCCACTTCTTCCTCCTTTCGTCGTTCACGCTCCTTCAACAATTCTAATCTGCATGATTTTTTCAAATAAAAAATGTAAAAAGGAACTACTCAATCCAAGAGTTTCATAATACTCCCTACATAGAACATGCAAAAGGTTAGTGTAAAGATAATAGCCCACAAACCATAAACTGATAGCTCTAGAAAAGACACTAACAACATTATTGATGACCCATGTTTTAAGAAAAGTATATGGACAGTATTGTGGAAACCAACAAATGTTTTTTTCAGAACAATTTCATTTTTACGTACCTTCGCTGTTCCTCATCATTAAATACTGTACGTTCTGTCACAGACATCTTTAAACCCTTCTTTTTCTCTTTCTCCATTGCTTTGCGATGATAAGCATCTAAATTATAATATCTGAAAGAGAACATAAGGAGTGAAATCATGAATCCTTTTCCTGAACTGTCATCTAATAAAAGTTATTATACCCAAAACACAAGAGCCATTACTTTTTTGACGGGAAAGTGGCTGTATTGTGATCCTCCATGAATCTGAGATACAGACACACCTTGGAACATCAATGATACAGTAGCTATTTCTTTTCTTAGTTCACGACAAGGTCTGCAATTATTGAAGCGATTTCATGACAGTAGAGTAGCTTACTCCTTGAACATTTGCTTCTCTTCCCAATTTGACAATGCCTCCAAATTAACCTGGGTTCACATTAACAAAAAAAAAAAAAAAAAAAAACTAAATTGAACAATGCCGTGGATCCACATAGACCTCTGCCTCCCTCACTGCGCATCAACAAATCAACACATACAGAATAACAGAAAGAAATATACCTGCTTGACTTCTGATAGCCATGCAGTGAACTCTGGTCGCTTGCTCCTACAAAACACATTGCACAGTTAATTCAAAGAAATGTAGTAGAAATAACATTAGTACTTCATATGATTAATTAATTAGAGTCCAAACCCATCTCATTTAGTGAAAGATACTACATGATGCTGGCTGGAACGTTGGGTTAAGCTAGCAAAGTCTCATACAACATGCCCTCAGTATTAGTATAGTATTGCTAAGTGAACTAAATGGTGAAGCATAAGTATACTTTTCTAAGTGTATCATAATATGAACTTTAAAAGGTGAGCTTGCAGACTTTGCTTCAAAGCTAGTAGCCTAGTAGTAGAATAGGAGTACCAGACTATCATTCCAGTGATAAGGCTACTGTTTCATGCATTCCAATCCAATCTAAGATATTCCGATTGAATTATATTTCATCTTTGCTTTCAGTAAGCTACAGGAATTGGAGATGTCATTTCCGCATTTCAGATTGAATTATATCTCGTAGCACAACAATAACAAATAACAACTGAAAAACTCAAGCAATTCATGTCTTATGCCAAACCCTGAAACTAGGAATGAAGCTACTCACCACATATCGACCTCACGGATGATGCCATATTTCCCCCACGAGTTGGTCACTGCGCCCTTCTTCCCCAAATTCTTCTTCTCCTCCTTCCTCTTCTTCTTCTCCTTCCTCCTCCTCTCCTTCTCCTTTTCCTTCTCCTTCCTCTTCCTCCTCTCCTTCTCCTTCTCCTTCTTCCTTCGTCTCCTCTCCTCCTCCCTCTCCTTCCTCCTCTTGCGCCGCCGCCGCCGCCTCTCCTCCTCCGAATCCAACTCCGACTCGCTCTCAGACTCCACGCTGGACCCCGAGTACGACGACTCGGACTCCGACTCTGACGACGAGCCCGAGCTCTCGCTGCGGCTGCGGCGCCGGCGCCGGCGCTCTTTCACCTTTCTACGCCGTTTCCGTCGCTCGCCGGAGTCATCTCCGGAGCTCTCGCTCTCCTCCTCCTCCCGCCGCTTCAACTTGCCGCGGTGATCCCGGTCCCCGCTCCCATTTGAGCGGTCGTTACATTCGGCGTCTAGCGACTTGCTGCCGCTGCGCGCCGCCTCGTCCTCCTCGGCGCCTCGACCATCACGGGGCGACCCAGAGGCAGCCATGGCGTCGCGAACCTAGGGTTTCGCGACGCGGAGGCGAGATGGCAAGTGAGAGACACAGATCGGCTCGCGACGGTGCCGCAACTGGTGTCCGCCTGGGGACGAACCGACGAACTCACGAAGTGGCCTACGCCTGGACGGGCTTGACGAGGCTACAGGTGGCGGGCCACGGCTCACGGCGTCGGCCTGGCAGGGAAGGATGAGCTGATAAGGCCTACAGGCCCATGTAATAGCATTTTTTAGCTAAAAGTCCATATTACCTCCTTTAACTTTTACAAAAATTTATTTTTCCTCCCTAAACTCTTTCGTTTTACCATCCGGACGGGTTAAAAGCAGTTTTCAAAGACGGTTTTATCTTTTCCTTTTTTATTTATTTCGGTTGAATCTTTGAAAAATCATAGTAAATCACAGAAAAATTATAAAATAATAAACCTAATTTTTGTGGACTCTATATGAGTAGATTTACACAATGAACATATAATATTGTATACTTTAGTACAAAGTTTTACTGTAGCTTTATATTTATACTTTTCTATAATTAATTCATAACTGCAATTTCTATGGTCCAATTATGGTGAAATTTTTTATAATAGGTTAATTATTGTATGTTTGAACTGTAGTAAAAATTTTATAATCATGTACAACTTATTTATATATTTATAAATACTTTTTAACAAACATACACCTAAATAAATCTATAACTAAGTTATACGTGATCCAATGAGTATGAAATTTTAACTACAATTGAAGCATACAATAATTAGCCCACCATAAATTTTTACCATAATTAGACCATCGAAACTGCAACTATGAATTAATTATAGAAAAACATAAATGTAAAGGTACAGTAAAAAAGTATTAAAGCATATCATATTATATGTTCACTTTGTAGATCTACTCATGTGGAGTCCAACAAAATTGAATTTTTCATTTTTATGGGTTTTCTGTGATTTACTGTGGTTTTCCAAAAATTCAACCGAAATAAATAAAAAAAAGACAAAATCGTCTTTGAAAACCGCTTATAATCGATCAGGGAGGTAAAACGAACGGTTTTAAAAGTTCAGAAAGGTGGTTTACCTTGTATTGGTGCGAAGTGACCAACAAGTAAATATTTTTAGTTTTGTCGTGCGTTGTGATTAGATGTGGCCTATCACTCAATGACACAGGGTTTATATTGGTTCAGGCAACGTGCCTTACGTCCAGTTCCAGTTGGTTGGTGACTTTATTCCTGAGCCCAGGTGCTCGAAGTTTGTTGTGGGGTTACAAACGAGTGAGAATAAGAAGGAGGGTGTTAAATGTCCGGTCGGACTCTGGACCGAAGGGCCAAGAGTGATGGGAGCTCCTACGTGTACTAAGTATTAGAACGTATGCTCTATGTAGCTTTTGAGTTCTAGAGCCGTAGAGCTATTTGAGTGCTCAGAATATCTAAAGCCTAGCAGAGAGAGAGTCGGAATGACCGTCCTCTGTTGGGAGGGAGCACATCCCCTTTTATAGGTGAAGGAGATGGCCTTACAAGTGTGAGAGAGAGAAAGAGTGTGCTCATATTTTACTAAGTCTTGTTGTCCACGTTGTCGGATACAAGACGGTCGTCAGCACCCACAATACTATTTATGTCAGACGCGTGTGGCAAGCTTTACCGTATTCGCCTGGTATGGTAAATGCCGGCGCCCACAACACTGTAAGGCAAATGCCGACGTCCACAACACTGTTTGGGTTCTGACATGCCTGAAAGGTTGCAAAGCACCCTTCTAGTATGGCCTGGCGGTACTGTCCTGCAGGTGCGCAGGGTACGGTCCTCGGTATTGCGGTTGACTTGAGCGCCTTGCCTTATCTGCTCCGCTTGATTCTTGGGTCCTCACCGAGCGGGCGTCCCCGGTCGGTCGTTCCCAGACGGCTTCGACCACGTCGGTCGGAGAAGAGCTGAAAGCAGAGGTTCGGTGTATTCCCGGTCGGAAAAGCAGGTCAGAGTCGGAAGCAAGTGTTGTCCCCTACTTGGCCAGGCCTTACGGTCGGAGACTAGATCGCTCTTCCGACCTATCGTTAGGTATCTGGGTCGGCTGAAAGGTCCTTGTGTGGTTTTGATAATTAAGTGACAATCTAGGTGGACTAATTGTGTTTATGTGAGATACACAAGTGATTAGTCCACAGGTACATGTGTGTGAGCAACATATGCCATGAAGGTGGAAATGACTCAGAGATGTTGCAAATCTCACACATGTGATGACGAAGGAGCTCATTGCACATGAGACATGACATTGAGTCATGTGATCAAGGTAGAGAAGATCAAGACAAGACTTGGTTTGATGGACCGGTTGGAAGAGTGAAGGGCAAGTTGGAGGCTTTGGAGCGATGGACCGCGTGACGGTGAAGCTTGAGCAAGACTTGGCGCCGATGGATGAAGGCAACGGCAAAACTGGACTTGGAAGCTTAGGCAAATCAACTTAGTTCAAGTCAATCATAGAAGCTCATGATAGTGATAAGAGTACAAGCACAAGACAACATTGCAAATGGATATTGAGTTTGTTTGTTTCAAGTGGTATCTAGACTCAAGTATTTCATCAAGAATCCACAAGTGATGTCTAAATCAACTCACAAGTGATATCCTATAAGTGGTACTCATGAAGATAGCAAATATTCAAGAAATGGTCAAAATTGACAAATCCAGCAAGTGGTTTCATACTAGAAAATTCTTTCAAGTGGTATCACATCTACACGTGGTATCAATCGTGCAAGACGATGGTTCCACAAGTGATCCTCAACCTTAAATGGTCATCAAATGAAGAATGCATCCCTCATCTACAATACCTCAAGTGTATCAAATGGATGACCTATGATATCACATAGTGGGGAGGTGTCAAACAAAAATGACTTAGGGGGAGGTTTCCCACCAATTGGTATCAAGATCAAAGATCCTATGTGTGGTATCTCAATAAGCCCTACAAATGGTACCTACAAGTTACAAGAGGTATCATGGCAATTCAAATGGTATCTACAAGTGGTGTCATTCCAACAATCAAGTGATGTCCATAAAAAATGCAAGATTCAAGCCTCAAACATCTACCCCAAATGCAAACCTTTGCATCAATAAGAAGCACACATTTTATGGAAATTAATGACAAAGGGGAAGAGATTGTACAAAGATATGAAAGCTTTGGAAAGAGATTAAGACAAAGAAGTAGAGGTTAGACATGGACATGGACAAAGAGGGAGCAACATTGAAGAAAAGAGATGGATTAAAATTATTGGACAAGAGAAGCACACAAGTAGGGGGAGCAAACTCATGAACTTTGATTGGTTGCATTTGATATGGGCATAGTCATGTGCTTGCTTGCATTGCATAAAGCTTTTAAATTCAATATGCATGCTTGTGTGGTGTATGCTAGTTGTATAATTTGATTGATGAAATGAAAACTAGCATGCATAAGATGATAGCTAGACACTTAGCATGTCTTTCAAATAATGATAGTACCTTGCTTTTAATGATGATCTCATGAGGTATCTAGTGCTTTTGTTTCCAAGTGATATCTAGCTAACCATGGTGCTAAGGATGAACTTAAAGGTGCAACTCCAATTGGTATCATGCTTCAAAGATTTACTCTATACACCTTAGCATCATTTGGTAGTAATTACTCTCCCACAATTCCAATCTATACATATGTGTGAGCTTCAAATCAAACACTCTATCACATATGTAGGGGGAGCTAATACTACTATTTTGGGTTTGTGGTACTTGTCCAAAATCATTTACACATGGTAAAATTGCTTGGGCAAGTAACATGAATCCAAAAAGAGTTAATTTCCATATCTTTGTAGAGTTGTCATCAATTACCAAAAAGGGGGAGATTGAAAGGTCCTTATATAATGTTGTTAATTGAGTGATAACTTAGGTGAACTAATTGTGTTTATATGAGATACACAGGTGATTAATCCACAGGTACATGTGTGTGAGCAATATATGCCATGAAGGTGGATGATGTAGACAAGGCCTGATCTTTCAAAAGGTATGATAGCGTCGATTGGTGGAGACTCGACGTTCACGATCTAGGCTTTGAACCAAGACTGATTCGGACCTCCACAACCGTTACACCATTGGCCGTTGGTTATCAACCACGCGAACGCGATTGACCTCGCCGAGAAGGCTTTCCTGCAAGAGAATCGAGAACACAAGCAAGAACGGAATGAATGCAATCTGCAATTGCAAATAAATATAAGTCTTATGAAAACAAGAAGTTCAAGTCTTTATTTGAAAGGACTAATCGCCATAGGCGAACAAGATCAAGAACTGGGGCCCTGGTTCACAGTAAGCGGCCTTAGCGGCACAGTTGCAGCAAAACGACGTCTGTTTCACGAGGAAATCAAGAACTAAACAAAACCCGAACCCTAAGAAGAGCGATGGCTGCTAATTATAGACTCTTGGGTGTCACCCCCCCTGAACGCGCCCCCTAATGGACCCAAACACGATACACGGTCCAACAGACCAAAAGACGATGTCGCAGCACCCTAGACATATTCTAGATGTTGACTTGTTTCGATGATTCCTATTGATTCCGAAGAACTTTTGATGTGAGATGACTTGCATTGGTTTCCTTATCTAATTAGCTTTCCATCCATATGTGGATCGTCGAAAACGGAGTCCGAACGCGCTCGCGTGACCAGTTTTATGATAGACTGGTCTTGGAACCCAAGATTGGCTCTAACTTCAGTTGGACTGGGCCTCCACCATGAGAAACATGAATTGGCCGCCCATGCTGGACCTCCTCCACTCCTTGGCTTGGATGCGATGAAATAGTGATGTCCTCATCATCCTCCCTTTCTTGAATTGAAGTCGTCCTCGACTAAAGTAGATCGTCTCCTCCATTGGATGACAGCAACGATGGCTCCGGAAGAAGACGTTCATCTTGACGCCGAATCCTTCGCAAAGGCGGCTGCCATGATGGCCTCCCTACTGGGAATTCATCCTCCTTCTCCTGCAAAAGGTTAGTACCAACAAGAGACATAGCACTAGAAGCAGGACCAAGTGGACATATAGGCGATATACAAGTTAAAGCATAACATGGTTCATCATGATCAGCAAGAGCAGATTTAAGAGCAAATAAAACTTTTTTCATGTTACTTGATGGTTCATTTGCTGATTTGCTAGTCTTTATCATGGCCTTTCTTTTTCTTTTTAGCAAGTTCCTTTTCATATTGCATAATTTCAGCAGGAGTTAAAGGAAGTAAAGCGATGGTCTTTCCTTTAAACATAAAAGTATATCTATTTTGCCTACCATGATATACAACATTATTATCATATTGCCAAGGGCGGCCTAACAAAAGTGAACAAGCTTGCATAGGCACGACATCAAAATCAGCATAATCATGGTATGATCCGATAGAAAAATGCATACGAACAGATTGTGTTACTTTTGCCTTACCACTATTGTTGAACCACTAAATATGGTATGAATGTGGAAGGGCATGTGTAGATAAACCAAGGGTCTTGACAATCTCAGAACTTACCAAGTTATTGCTGCTCCCTCCATTAATTATAGCACGAACACGAAAATTATTGACAATGAGGAACATTTGAAACAAATTATGGCGTTGTAGCTTGTCTACTGGCTCAACTTGTGTACTCAAAACACGCTGAACAAGGATTGATTTGTAGTTTGCAGTGCATGCCACACTATCAATTACCTCATTAGGATCTTCAGCAACATCAGGATCTTCAGCACTATCCGCAAATTTGTCTACATAAAGATCAGTTGCAAGTGCAAATTCATTCTCTTCATCACTAGCACTAGCATACCCACCATTATCAGTAGCAATATATGCACGTTTGTTGGGGCATTCTTTAGCAATATGTCACATGCCCTTACAGCGGTGGCAAACAACTTTAGAAGAGCTGCTAGAGGAAGGTGTAGCAGATCCACTGGAAGAAGGTGTGATAGGAGAACTCTTCTTTACAGGCGCTGGTGGTGTCTGCACATTAGAAAATTTACTCACCTCGGTTGGACGTGAAGGCGTGGACGGAGTCATGGAACGCCTATGTTGTCGTCCCTGTACTTCCCTTTCAGTTTTAAGAGCATAATGATATAATTGGGAAAATCTAGTCTATTCTTTATAGTCAAGAACATCCTGTATTTCACGATGCAAACCTCCAAAAAATCTAGAACACTTATCCATTTCATCCTCCTGTATGTTACTACGTGCTAGACCAATTTAAAGCTCCTGATAATATTCCTCAACAGTCTTACTACCTTGATTTAAACGTTGTAGTTTTAATCGTAGATCACGCTGATAGTGTGGAGGAACAAATCTCGATTTAATTCATCGTTTAAGTACAGTCCAAGTTTGAGGTATTTGAGCATTAGCATTATTGTAAATATCATTCCACCAGAAAAGAGCAAAACTAGTAAAGTCACTAGTAGCAAGTCTAACTCTATATTCTTCAGATACTTGATATGAGCTAAAATTTTGATCTACAGCCATCTCCCAATCTAAATATGCTTTAGGTTCAGCAGAACAAGAAAAAGAAGGTATCTTAAACTTGGTTTTAGAGAAAGGATCATTATTCCCTTGGTTATTACCTCCCATACCGCGTCGGTTAAAGTTCAACCGATTACGGTTACGTGCATCCTCAGCACGTCGTCGAGCTTTGGCTTCAGCTTCAGCCTCCGCGTCACCATCCTCCTCCTCAGAGAGATCATCATCAGTAGCATCTTCAGGACATGGTTCAGAATATCGTTGTTCAACATCTTCAATCCTCTTGGCCAAGTTGGTGATTTGTCGAAGGATCTTATTAAACTTGTCATCAAGAACGGCACAAAGCTCATTCTTGGAAACGTAGTCTTTGAAATCTGTAGGTGTGTCCTCGTTCCCTTTGCAGCTGCCTCCGGCTTTTCCTAACATGGCTAGTAGAAAGGAGAAGACAACACAAATAGTATTATCCCTACCAACTACTTAGGTTGTGGACAAGGAAAAACAAGGCACTCAACTCTCAAGCGTCTTACCACGGTCTTACAAGTGTTCTTACCAAAACAACAGGCGGTGCAATCGGTCGGTGACTGTAATACCGTTGTAGCTTGAGTGTAACAGTTGCAAGGCGAACCTGTACTTGGTTAGAATGAAGTGGAGCTTAGACAAGCACAATATAGTAGCAAGTAATAGCAATATTCACAACTGAATAGCAAAACTAAATAAGTATTCCATGTACTTGTCTTAGTTGCTGGTCTATTAACGTTCCAAGTACTAGATGTATCAAGTGATGTGAACAACAGGAATATGATTAGGAATAAGGCGAAAATCAGCACACGCAAACACAGCTCAAATAACGCTCTCTATGTGCTCCTCTAGATATTGTTCTACTTTTATCCCTCTCTTTTTTCTCTACTTTTGGGCTGTCGTTATTTTTTTAGGATTCTTTGACTTTTCTTTTTTTTTTGATATTTTTTCTTCACTTAGGAGCACAAAAGAAGTAACCACAAAAAATATGAGCTTAAATAAGTGAAAGACGTGGCCTGTGAAAAATTCAGAAGACGTGCTCAAACTTGACAAAAAGGTTGGGACCACGAAAAGAGGATCTTGTGACCAGTTTTTGGCCAAAATAAAATTTTCTAAACCCAATAAAGCAGGGATAGACGGATCCAAAAAAAATTTTTGATCGATTTTGATATATGGAACGTCGAAATCCGAGTTCGTATGCAAAAACTAGACCAGTTTTAAAAACTAACTCCGAATTAGAGGGCAAAATGGGAACAATGCGCGCAAAAGTTGTTGCGGCGGCTATGGATAGATGCAAACCATGAAGACAAGTGTAACAAATTAGATGGCGTGGACTAGGGTTTGATGGATATAAAAGAAACACAACACGACTTGAAGGTGTTCACGGATTATGATAAAAAACAAAGGGAAAGACACAAACAAAACTCAAAAACGATCTAAAACTAGCAACCAGAACTTTGCCCTAGGACACAAACTCAACAACGCGAAACAGAGACGAAATTACATGGCACAATGAGGCTATAGGACAGGGAATATGTGGCGGTGTATATTTTTTTTGCTTTTTGTGGACTATAGGTAATGCAAAAACAGTAATAATCTAAAGAGAAAAACAAAGTTATACCTAACGGGCAACAAGATCTCTAATACCACTTGATGTAGATAAGGCCCGATCTTTCGAAAGATATGATAGCGTCGATTGGTGGAGACTCGACGTTCACGATCTAGGCTTTGAACCAAGGCTGATTCGGACCCCCGCAACCGTTACACCACTGCTCCTTTGGTTATCAACCACGCGAACGCGATTGACCTCGCCGAGAAGGCTTTTCTACAAGCGAATCAAGAACACAAGCAAGAATGGGATGAACGTAATCTAAAATTGCAAATAAATATAAGGCTTATGAAAACAAGAAGGAGTTCAAGTCTTTATTCGAAAGGACTAATCGCCGTAGGCGAATAAGATCAAGAACTGGGGCCCTAGTTCACAGCAAACGACCTTGGCGGCACAGTTGCAGCAAAACGACGTCTGTTTTACGAGGAAATCAAGAACTAAACAAAACCTGAACCCTAAGGAGAGCGATGGCTGCTAATTATAGAGTCTTGGGCGTCACCCCCCATGGATGCGCCCCCTAATGGGCCCAAACACGATACACGGACCAACGGACCAAAAGACGGTGTCACAGCACCCTGGCAGATTCTGGATGCTGACTTGTTTTGATGATTCCGAAGGGCTTTTGATGTGAGACCACTTGTATTGGTTTCCTTATCTAATTAGCTTTCCATCCATATGTGGATCGTCGAAAACGGGGCCCGGACACGCCCGTGTAACCAGTTTTATGACAGACTAATCCTGGAACCCGAGATGGGCTCCAACTTCAGTTGGACCGGGCCTCCACCATGAAAAAGATGAATTAGAAGCCCATGCTGGACCTCCTCCTCTCCTTGGCTTGTATGCGATGAAGTAGTGATGCCCTCATTAGTGGAAATTGCTCGGAGATATTACAAAGCTCACACATGTGATGATGGAGCTCATTGCACATGAGACATAACATTGAGTCATGTGATCAAGGTGGAGAAGATCAAGACAACACTCGGCTTGATGGACTAGTTGCAAGAGTGAAGGGCAAGTCGGAGGCTTTGGAGCGATGGACCACGTGGCGGTGAAGCTTGAGCAAGACTTAGCGTCGATGGACGAAGGCAACGGTGAAAAACAAGTGAAGTCAAGATCGATGAACCAATATGATCACGTGATGATATGAAGCGGATCATATCATTGTTGATCGTGTTGGTGCATGTGTTGCATCGACATTTGAGGAGATGGAATAGAATGCGCAAGGCAAAGGTATAACCTAGGGCATTTCATTTCACCGGTCATAGGTGTGTAGAGAAGGTGATGACCGAATTTAGGATAGATGATCGTAATATCAAGAGGGGCAAACTTGTTTGTATATCGGTCATCTAGTGCCACTTGAGTGATCTAACTTTGCATCATCGCTAGGATCGAGTGGCATGGCAAGTTGAGCGGCTAATCCTTTGGAAAATGATTGTAAAAAAGCTAACACACATACACATGGTAGTGTACACTTGGGGGTGTTGGCACATTTACAAAGGAGAAGAAGTTAGAGTTGATGTGGATCAACTCAGTAAAGAAAAGGGCTCGGAACTTCATCGGCGGAGTGTCTGCCCTAGAGTGCGGACAGTTCGACGGTGCATCGGCGCCCTATACAGAAAAGATAGGGTTTCACAGAGTGTATTGAACACTGGTCATGCAGTGACCGGACGCTGGGGTCCTATGTTTGGTCAGTGGCAGCAGTGAAGGCGCAGGCGTCGGTCTTCGACCGGACGCTGGGTGGGTGCGTCTGGTCCCGCTGATGTGGCGGCACAGAGAAGAGGAGAAAGGATCGAACGCTGATGCTGCGTCCGATCGTGACCAACCGGACGCGTCCGGTCGCGGTTGAGCAGCTCTAGGAGCTTACGGAAAGTGACCGGACGCTGGAGTCCGGCGTCCGGTCATGATCAAATTGATGCGTCCAGTCATAAATGGAGCCTCTCTAGAAATGACCGGACTCGGCAGTGGTGTGTCCGGTCTTGTCACTGTGCTGCGTCCGGTCATCACTTGACCATTGAGATCAAGCGACTGAGGTTAAACGGAGGCGACACGTGGTGTGCATCCGTTGACCAGACGCTGGCAGGGCCCAATGAAGGGGTACAACGGCTCTATTTTTGTGGGAGCTATAAATAGAAAGGGGTCTCGGCCTTGGGCGGGTAGCTGAGCACACTAGAGCCTTGGTGGCTTATGTGGTAGTGCTTGAGAGCCCTCTAACTCACTCTAGCTTGATAGTGTTCATCTGATTGAGTGAGTGAGCGATTCTAGTGCGATTGCATCGTGAAATTGCATCGAGTGACACTAGGTGATCGAGTTGCAAGCTGGTGGTGCTTGTTACTCTTGGAGGTTGCCACCTCCTAGATGGCTTGGTGGTGGTCTCCATCGAAGCCCGCAAGAAGCTTGTGCGGTGTTTCGGAGAATAGCTTTGTGAGGGGCATTGTGGTCGCCCCGTGGAAGCCACGAAGAGCAACTCTAGTTGAGCGTGTCATTGAGCTACCCTCACTTTCGGGGTAGGTTCTTGCGGTGCCCGACGTGCGGGCTTGACGGGTGATGCCAATTAGCCGCCAAACCACCAAGTGAGCGGTCGACACAACGGGGACATAGCGTGTTGGCAAGCACGTGAACCTCGGGAGAAAATCACCATGTCAACATTATTCTTCCCGTTGGTTTGCATCCTCGTTACATAAGCTTGTAATTACTTTCATATACATTGTGCTTGTGTAGTTGCTTTTGTAATTAGTTAGCATGTGTAGCTTTCTAGTTACCTTCTAACTTGTGTAGCATAAGAAGTAGCTCCCTTACATAGCTAATTTGATTTGTGTAACCTTGTTAGTCACATTGCTTAGTTTGAGTAGCTAAGTATTTGCGCTCTCTAATTTAGCATTGGTTGTGTTGTTATTAAGCATTACTAGTGAGCTTAGAAGCTTTGTGCTTTTGCTTACTAGAATTATGTAGGAGCTCCCCGTTGTATAAAATACTAGTGTCATAGGTTTGTGACATTACTCCTAGAATTGGATAGGTGAGCTCTAGCTAGTCCGGCACCTTTGTTGCATAATTAAGATCTTTATAAGGTGTTTGTGAACTTAGATAGAGGGGTGTAGTCTAGGCTAGACCGATTGTTTTAATTTCGCATTTGTTTCGGTTAGCCGGCGCGATTAAATTTAAGAAACGATTATTCACTCCCCCCTCTAGATGCCATCTTGACCTTACACCGGCCTAGGAGTCGCATGTTGTTGTAATGCCGTCTGCTGGACCGAGTTTTTGCTAGGAAACGGGCCCATCGGTGACCCTGGGTTTATGAACCCGACACCTGGTTTTAGAGTTCAGGGAGGAAAAGTAGACTTTCACAAAAGTTGAGGGATGTAATGTGAACTTTTTTCTATTTTTTATCCACTAAATAAAAGTAATAGCATTTTTGTTGTACCACTGGTTATACATTTTTTTGGCTAAAACATCAAAGGTCGGCCCTCTAGCTCATCTGCCTACAAAACATGTCTAATTTTCCACTTTCACAGTTATATGAAATATTTTTTTCTACGTACAAAACATGCAAAATCGGCTACGGGACACTAAAAAGTGACCTTCCTTTGCTGCTAGACATCCAAAATAAAACAGTTTGCTGTAAGACACTCTGCTTCTTGTCAAATATGCTGATGAACATCGTACCCAATAAAATATCCATTTATGGCATTCGAGGGGAGAGAAGACCGCTAAAATGTCCACTATGCCCATACCTTTTTCTTCCTCCCCTCTCTCTATCCGAGTTAGCAGCAAGGAACCCATGGCCCCCGCCCAGGCCGCGAGCCCGGCCACGAAGACGGACGCATCCACTATGGCCACCCGCGCTTGCCCAAGCCGCGACGTTGGCTGCGACCTCCGTCCGCCCGCACCTGCCCATGCCACGATGCCGGTCGTGACCTCCATCCGCCCAGTCCTTTTGCTTCGCGGCTCGTGCTCCCATGGCCGGCGAGCTCCTGCAACCACGCCTCCCACACCCACACCCGCGAGCCACAGCGGAGACCGTGCGTGACCGCGAGGTCGTGGCGGAGCCTGCGGGCGCGCCTGCATATCCACGGCGTAGCCCACGCGTGCCCGCGAGGCCGCAGCAGAGCCTACGCACGCGCATGCGTGGTCGCGGCGGAGACCACGTGTGCCCGCAAGGTAGCGGCAGAACCCGCGCACGCCCACGAGGCTGCGACGTAGCCTGCGTCGACGGAGCGAAGCTTGCGCTCTCCCCCAGCTCGCCGTGTCCGCTTGTCACAGCCCCATCATGTGTCCTGCTCGATGCGCCGCCATCGTTTTGTGAATCCCACCGGGTGCCGCGCCGACCCGCGCCACTCGCTCAACCTCGCTAACGACGATCGCGCCCGGTCCCTTCATTGCTGCATCGCGCGCGCCGCCGTCGTCATACTCTCGCTGCTGGTGCAATTGCCCTACTTTCGCGCGCGCGCTAATGATGTTCGTGACCCCGGTCCTTCGGCGTCTGGTGTGCGCGGCCAAGATCCTGTTTCATGACCCGGCCTACTCACTACTCGTTGCTCCTCTCCCGGCGCGAGCATGTCTCGCTGCTCGCCGCGGGCGCCGACCGAGGCCGCAGCCACCTTTGCCCAATTCGCCACCCACCCGTGCCCGAAAAAAAGAAAGCAAGGAAGGAAGAAGAAAGAGGCAGGGGCATAACGGTCATTTTACCGCTCATATCTCCTCAAATGCCAGAAATAAATATTTTATTAGGTCCAGTGTCCACCAGCAAATTTAACAAGCGGCAAAATATCTTTCAGCAAAATATCTTTCAGCAATCTGCTCTATTTTGGATGTCCTGCAACAAGGAAAGGTCACTTTAAGTGTCATAGTCAATTTTACCTTTTCACAAATGTCCACGTCGTTTCACCTCAGGATGTTTCTTTTTTTTAAGGAACTTTTAGCCACTATTAGCGAGCTTTGTATGAGAAATCCATGCAATTTTTTTGACACAGTTTTTTTCTCTCAAGCCAGTAGGAATTAGGCATAGCGCTTATCGACCATAATACGGTGTTTTTCTCTCATAACAAAACAGCACCGAAACATGTCAATTTTGCACTTTCCGGATACTGGAGATATTATATCCGTGTTCTAAATACCATGAGCTAGCAAGCAGGATCATAGATTGGCTGAAGTTTAACGTGCCTATATTTGGTTCTTATACACTTCCAGCTTGTGGGGAAAAAAAAAGCAAGGCTTCAACTTCCATAAACAAAATACAGAATATAATGGACTTAAACTTCTAGCATTTTGATGTTCTCATACAGTACGGTCCATAACAAGAAAACACTAGCAGGAACCCCGGGCGTTGCCGCAGGGGCAACACATAAGTTGAAAAGAAAAGGTCGTATTGCAGAATTGACAATATGCAGAACATTTCAGTAATAGCATGTTGATGTCTAAAGGATAAATATCTAAAGAGCAAGAGTGGGGATTAGACATAGTGAAATGGTGCATGATAAGAGAAATTGATAAGCTAACATGCTTACTGGGAAAAGTAGTGCATGATTAGTTTCATGACATCCGTATAAATTATATGATGAATCAAATGTTATTACACCAAAACATCCATGTGGCTCCAGTTTTTGTCTGTCATTTTGCACACGTGTGGCTCCAGTTTTTGTCTGTCATTTTGCGCACAAAAGAAGAGGAACAAAATACTGTAAGACCAAACGACACTGCAGATGGACCTTTGGATATCTTTACTGGCATTTGATCAAACGACAGGACAACTAATCCTTTGTTGGTGTTTTCCATGAGGCCGTCAAAATCAGTTTGAGCCTGCACACATTTGGAAACTGGAAACAGAGAAATTAACCTTAGAACTGTAGAGGTTTGATTTGTTTGCACACTAAAATAGCAAGGGATATTTCTTTGCACAAAGAAAGAGGTAGCTGTGAAAATTGAAATAAAGGTATTAGTTAGTATCAACATAGCCAGAGCAGAAGGAAAGTAGTTCTTACCAAAGCCAAAGCAAAAGCCTGCTCTGGTTAATCAAAATCACCTATGAGGTCATAAGACAACATCACTGAACCTAATCTGAAAGTGCGTACATGTTGACGCGCATCTGCGCTAAGTACTTAGGTTTTCCAGCGTCATCGCCCTAATTTCAGGAATGTGAGCTTTTGGAGAATGAACTACTTTGATTTGTTTAGTAAACCTGAAATCTGTGACTGCTGGACAGGTTTCCGGTTGACAATAACTGATGTACCTGTTTATTAGTATAAGCAAAGTAATGGGTTGGGTCCTAAAAGTGCGTTTGAATGCAAAGGCGAGTTGCTTACGTTTTAAAAAGGCGTATATGATGGTTTCGATATGCATATGTAAAATAACTCATGGAAAAAGTATAACATTCAATTTTTTTGCACACCATGTATAGACAGTATATGTTGAGGTCGAAATTCCGGATTCATGCGAAATGAGACTAAACATCATATATAAATTTAGGGAGGACGGCGGTCAGGCAAATACAACGAATTGGAAAGAAATTAGGAAGGAGTGTCAAACATAATTTGGGGAGCAACATCTAGAGAATCCCAATATGTGAGCTTGCAAAGAATAACAACACTGGGTAATAAAAATGGCAAACTTTGTATCAGACAGGAAAACATTGGTGCTTAAATCCGACCATACACACAAAATCAATCTGAAATGATGTACCTTGTTGGCATCAAGAGGAAGCTAAGACTATAACAACATCATTAAAGAAGCCGTTCATTTTGCTATCATCCTGAGGCCAAGATTATGTAAGCAGATGAATAGACCTGTTGATAAGGTGAAGCATCAGTCGGCAAGCACAGCGGAAAAAATCCAATTAAACAACCATATTTACATATCAGTACATAGGAAGGAAATGAGTCTACAAAAATATAAATAAGATGAATCGGTACAAAAATAAACCTTTGCCGTGGAGAGTATGATTCATGGTTAGATAAGATAAACCTTGTAGAAGGAAAAATATGCATCTAGACTCTTATGAGTGTGTTCTATGCAACAGCTTGACAGAAGAAACAGCAGACCATCTTTTTGTGGAGTGCCCCTTTGCTGCAATGTGTTGGGATCTAATGGGTGTTGAGATGCCCTTACATGGTGCCTTCCCAGAGCTGACCACACAGATCAAGGATCAGCTGAATTCCCCTTTTTTCATGGATGCCATCATTTTGATGTGCTGGACAGTTTGGACTGCAAGGAATGATCTCATTTTCAAAGGAATTCAGCTGAACTTGACTGATTGCTGAAGAGTCTTCCTGAAAGAACTGTTACTGTTGCAGTACAGAGTAAAGCCAAGTCAAGAAAATCAGTTTAACTCATGGATACAAAATCTGGTCTAAGTAGCTGGCTTGAGCTTATCTTTTTTGTCTCCTTCTTTGTTTCTTAAGTCTGTCTTTCAGTTAGCCAGTTAACCGTTTAGTCCTTTTCTCTCTCCTTGTGTACCCCTGTAACTTTCTGGATTTGTGTTCTTCAATAAACTGTAGGGACTTCGGTCCCTCCAGATTCCTCAAAAAAAAAACATGGAGAAGGAAGGTAGGAGGTGATGGAGAACATGTGTCTCGGTAGTATCGGCGTGACGACACTGGAGGGGGGAGGGAGGCGGCGAAGGCCAGGCTAGCGTGCAGCGGGGAAGAACAGGATAGTAGCGCGAACGCGTACCGGTGGCACTAACGTCACGGTGTCGGGAATCCGGAAAGCAGAGCGACGGAGGCTCGGGTGGCGGCAAAGGTCTACTTCATGATCTCTTTCTTGCTCCATATATCGGAGGACTGCATAATTATAAGGTTAAAACTGTTTCAAACAACTACAGGATTAGAAAAAAGTCAAAATAAGCGAAGAGTATGGCTGATGAAGTAAGTGCCAAAACAGGTAAACATTTGTGAACCATTGAATTAAGTACTCAAAACTGTGAAGCCTAAAAAGGATACTGATGTATAGTTTCATGAGACCTAACCTTGAGGTCCTTAGTGACAGTAGCAGACGTAGTGGCCCGAATTGTCACCAAGAAATTGCAGTGTTGTTAACATCAATTGGTACGACTCGAAATTCCCCAAAATTTGAATAGATTCACAGTTTAGTAATCCACAGGTTGGCGCACTGAGCGCATAAATCAACTGAACTACAGTTTTCGTAAACCCATGAGGCAAACAAATTCATCATATTCATGGATTCATCAACCTCTCTCTGCATACAGAACTCAAAATAAAAATCAAGCGCGACTCCAAATTTTAGTAGGATTCCAAGAACTACACATGGACTGTATACCTCCCAAAAAAAACACTACATCCTGCACGAATCCGAAAACCTAAACCCTAGCCCGTAGGTCAAACAGTGAACAACAAAGCAGCCGAGACGAATCGTAATCGCAGGGAGGAGGGAGACGGGCAGGCTTACGGAGTGGCATCCGCCGTGGCGGGAGTGCGCGTGGCTGCGGGCGCCGTCCTCCTCATCGTCATAGGCATCGTCGTCCATCTCTTGGTGGCGCTATGGGGGCGACTGCGGCTGGTGGCCGTCGTCGTCATAGACGACGTCGCCGGCATCGTTCGCATCGTCCTCATCTACCGACTGATTCCCGAAGAGGTTCTGCATCATCTGGTTCCGCGTCTCCTCCACCGTGTCGCGCACCCGATGGCAGCTTGCCATGGCCGCCGCCGAGGGAGATGGCCGCCGTCGTTGGAGCTGCTGAGCAGGCATGCGAGGAGGAGAGAGCGAGGCGACGCGGCTGTAGCCCAGGCGCGCGCAGTGAGGAGCCTTGCGCTAGGGAGATGGCCGCCGTCGCTCGAACTGCTGCGCAGGCAAGCGAGGAGGAGGGCACAGGGCGACGCGGCTATGGGCCAGGCGCGCGCAATGAGGAGGTGTCCGCAGCGGCGTACGGGGAAGAGAGGAGAACCGCGCCAGTGGGCATTGGGAGCGGCGGTGTGGATGTTTCTGGAGAGAGGGAGAGAGAGAGAGGAAGGCTGAAGGGATAAGCAGTCCGTTCGATTGACTGGTTCAAGGGATAAGCGGTCCGTTCAATTGACTGGTTCGTATCGTGGCTCGTTCGTTTATATAAGAGAAAAGTATTATTAGTTAGTTCATATAAATAATATAGGGCTGGCCAGCCAGTCTTAGCCGATTTGGCTGAAGGTTCGTGGGACTACGGGAACCTCGGTAGTTCGAGAAGGCGCACAAACCGAGAAAGGAGCGATGGGATCTAACGGTTGGGCAGATGACGTACACGTGATCTGACGGGCGTAGAAAAGGGGCAACGTGGCTTCGCAATGGTGCAGTTTTGGTATACAGGAATAAAGGAAAAATGGTAGATAAACCATAAAGAAGCAGAAATACTATATAACACACATGTGTTTTAGCACTAAAAACACATGGATTTTAGTCCACCGGATCATTGCCTCGATTTATTGCGTCCGTCAGATCTCAGGTCCGTCAAAGCAAGCCAATTGAGCAGCAAAAGACTGCCATGACGCTGACGCGACATCCACCGGATCGAGGCATGCCTCCGTCAAAGCAAAGAAGCAGCAACAGAAGCACCGCCATGACGCGACGCGACCCATGACGCTGACACAAAGAAGGCACCAAAGAAAGCAAAGACAACCACGACGTGCCCATGAAGAACGCGTCAGACAATAGAAGCAACCCTCTGTATTTTGTCCTTCCATAAAAAATTATTTTCTCTGATATGTGATTTGTGATATGTGGATATGTGATCTTGTAATTGTCTGGAGATAGAAGAAGGCTAGAGATAGAAGAAGGATGTAGGCTGTTGGATCTTAATCTTATGGTGCAAAAAAATTTATGTGTTAGAATTATATAAAACACATGGGTATGCAGTAGACAGACTAAATAAGTGCATGCAGTGACAACCTGGCGTGCTAGTACTTAGGTGCATATAACACCTTCCTATGCTTCTGATATAGGTAAAGACCCTGTTCAGCTGCTCGAATTTGTGGCTGAAATCGGCTGGAGCTGATTGGGCCTCCTGGCTCAAAGCGAACACTAGCCGTTCGGTTGCTTTAGAAGACACAGCTGCCGCCATCCTCACTCTCTCTCCCGTCTCGCATTCGCTCTCGCGCTTAGGGTTCCGCCGCTCCCAGTTGTTGATGCCGCTGCCGCCGAGGTGACTTCTTCGCCGCGCCCCAATCCTACATCGCCGTCAGCCGCCCTTCGTCCTAATCCCCTCCCATCCCTTGGGCCTAAGAAGGAAGGTGACATCCACACGGGGTGTCTCGCCAGATTTGGTTCGACGTCGCCTTCCCCGAGTCATCGCTTCGTCATCGCCGTCTTGCCAAGCAATCCAGACCCTTCGTCGCCTACGGCGGCAGATCCGCCCTTTCGGGTACGTAGTCCACTCCACGCCTTCCCCTTAATCGTTGGTAGGTGACCATCCCTACTTTTAGGATTTATAAATCCTCGCTTCCCTACTTCTATTTCAGCTGGCTCCGTCGCCTTCCCTCCTCGACGCCACCGTTGCTTCCACGTGCGACCGATTCTTCAGTGTCCTTTGCACGTTTTCCAGATCTGACCCGCAGACGGCGCCTTCAAAGGCATCGGATCCATCATCTTCTCCTACTTCCGCCCTCCCTACAGCGCCATTTTCGGTACGTTCCCATCTTTTTCATCCCATTTTTGCTACACACTTCTAGATCCGCTTCATTAGGGTTGAGGTTTTTGCTCCCTAATGTGGATGGTGTGGTAGAACCGTCCGAAATAGCGTACTTACGAAGGCGTCCGTCTTCCACTAGACACTAAGCACCCCGAAAGCAAGCTACCGCGAGCGGTGTCCGTCGGGCACACCCCGAGGGGAACCCGAAAGATCCACATTTTTCCCAAGGATCCAATAATGAGAACGAGTTACAATATAAATCCATTTCATACATATAAGTTTCTCAAAAAGTACATTATTACAATACCAAATACCAGAGTGCGGAATGATAAACAGTGGAATTTAAAAATAACATCTAGCAATAAGGGGGCGAGGAATCCGTCTGAGCCCACCAAAAGGATCCTCCACACAAGGTACTCTTCAAGCATCACCTATGAAAGCATCTAGGCCCCTAGTTGGATTTCGGTGATTGATGTCAATACAAGATTACTATGACTAACGTATGTTTTGCAGAGGCAATTAAGTTAGGTCATGGTAATGGAGATCGATTGGGCAATTGAGGTTGTCATGCCCCTACGATGGAAATCGTTTCGGTTTTCAAAGGATGGACGACAAGGTTAAGGATAACTAGTTCTAAGTGTCAATTGAAGTTGGAGAGACACTTAGAGTAGTTTAGGACTTTGTTTTTTCCTTTGGCCGTACTATGAAGGGGGGTATGAACGGGTAGCTTGACCTAGTTAAGTCTAGTGAGTTAGGTGTGGTGCACACTTGTTTAAACTAGCTCTAGGTAGCTCCTATGAATGCCTAAGATCTTTTGGAGCAAAATTCATTCACATATATTCGGAAGTTGGAAGTGAATGGAGGGTCAAAAACACCGACCGGACGGCTCAGCCGGCATGGGACCGGATGACGGGCCGCAGGTCCGGTCGATTCATTTGATTGAGGTGATCAAGTCTGATGTGACGGACGATTTGGAAGGTCATGTGGGACCGACGGCCGAGGACCAGCGTCCGGTCGACTCAATAAGGGTCCAGACTTGGGAAAAGAGGACGGACGCGTCCGGTCGAGGCCGACCGGACCACGAGGGTTCGGTCGTCGGTCGAGTCGATAAGGGTTTTATGCGACCGGACGCGTCCGGTCGAGTCTGCATCGGACCCCGCCGTCGTCCGATCGACTCTTTAATCTTGGTTCGCGGGTTGAACTGGACCGGGCGTCCGGTCATCACGATCGGAGCGTCCGGTCGTCCCGAAAGCTCATAACGGTTCATTTTTCAGGTGGCTTATAAATAGAAGGTCCACTCGTGAGTGGAGGATCTTTGCTCATTCCAACAATTTGAGAAACACGTTTGTGAGTGCCAAGAAGAGCAAGGTCCTAGTGAGGTGTTTGTGATTTGAGAATCCAAGAGAGTAGCCTCACTAGCAAATCAAAGTAGCAAAGTGTGCATCCATCTTCTCATTAGGCTTGGCGTGGTCAAGTGAGAGTTCGTGCTTGTTACTCTTGGTGATCGCCATCACCTAGAGACGGCTTGGTGGTGATTGGGAGTTTGGTGTTCACCCGACGGAGCTTGTGGGTGACCCAACTCAAGTTTGTGGCGGTTTTGGGTGATTCGGCCATGACGGAGTGTCGAAGAATCAACCCAGAGAGCACTTGATCCTTGCGCGGATCAAGGGGAGCTACACCCTGCGGGTGCTCCAACGAGGACTAGTGGGGAGTGGCGACTCTCGATACCTCGGCAAAACATCGCCGCGTTCCTTTCTCTCTCTATTTACGTTGAGCACTTACTTTGAGTATTTACTTTGAGCATTTCAATACTTGTCTTACATCCATAGAATTGCTTGCTAGAGTAAGTTTGGAAGCGTTGGTTTTGAGGTTGTTGTGCATTAGTTTAATATAAACACTTTTTAGGCACAAGGGGTTAATTGGGCTATCCGTAGGATTTGATTATTGCAAGAAAATTTAGAATTAGCCCAATTCACCCCCCTCTTGGGCATCTTGATCCTTTCAATTGGTATCGAGCCTCGTGCTCACGTTTTTAAGCTTAATCGCTTAGAGCAAGATGTCTCACGGGGATGGACCTCCTCCTATCTTTTTGGGAGATGATTTTCCATATTGGAAAATTCGCATGGAGGCTTACTTAGAAGCTCTAGATGTTGGAATTCTTAGAGCCGCCTCTCAAGGGTTCCCAGCACCTAGGAATGCCACACAACTTCAAGGCGATGAAGTGAATTATGAAAAATGGAATGCAAAGGCTCGCAACACCATCTTTAGAGGCCTTTGCAAAGATGTGTTCAATCGTGTAAGGAACCACAAAGACGCCCATGCACTATGGTCGGATGTTTGTGCGCTCCATGAGGGAACCAAGAGTAAGCGTGAGTAACGCTATCATCTTGTGATTAAAAAGCTAAATTCTTTTGAGATGTTTCCCAAAGAAAGTGCTAATGAGATGTATTCTCGATTAAATGTTCTTGTAGAGGAAGTCAATGGGCTTGGACTCACTCAAATGTCACCATCCGACGCGTTGAGAAAAATCTTGAGTGTCCTCCCCATTGACAAATATGGGCACATTGTGACCGTGCTACATCAAGGTGATCTTTCCGCCGCTACACCAACACAAATCTTGGGAAAGATCAATGCTCATGAGATGTACATGCACATCACACCACAAGATGGCTCATCCTCTATAAAGAAGAAAGAGAAGGACTTAGCATTCAAAGCTAGCCAAGACAAGGGCAAAACAAGACTTGAGTATGAGAGCTCAAGTGATGAAGATGATGAAGAAAGCCTTGCCCTCATGGTGAAGAAGACCACCAAGATGCTAAAAAGGCTAAACAAGAGTGGCATCAAGTTCGACGGCAAGAAGAAGAAGTTCTTCACTAGCTCAAGAAGAAAGCCAATCTCCGAGATGGATTGCTACAATTGTGGCGAACTTGGTCATCTAGCTCATCAATGCACAAAGCCTAAGAAAGACAAGTTCAAGAACAAGGGCAAGAAAGATGATTCAAGTGATGAAGATGAAAAGAAGAAGAACAAGCCATACAACAAAGAGAGATGGCAAAAGAGGGAGTTCTACAAGAAGAAGAAGAGTGGCAAGGCCTATATTGTCGGTGATTGGCTCACAGACATTGATTCATCAAGTGGATCATCCTATGATGATAGTGACGATGAAAAGGTGGCCGCCATTGCTATTGATCTTGCATCTTCACCACCACCATCGCCATCATCATCTACACACCTATGCCTTATGGCCAAAGGCGAACGCAAGGTAACTAAGAGTGATGATAGTAGTGATGATGAACATGCTAGTGATGATGATAGTGATAGCGATGATGATGGCTCACCTACTTATGATGATCTTGTCAAAATACTAAGAAAATATACTAAGATCATTAGAAAGAGTAGAGCTACAAATGAAAAACTTGATGCTAAAAATGATTCACTCTTAACTAAGTGTGATACATTAGAAAAGGCTAATGATGAGCTCAAAGAAACAAATGATTCTATATCATCCAAACTCAAGGAGCTCAAATCTTCTAAGAAAGAGCTTAAAGATAAAAATGATAAACTTGAGTGGGTGCACAATGAGCTTATCACTAGTCACAATAAGCTAAAAGATGAATATGCAACTCTAAAGATCAATTATGATACCCTTATTATTGCACAAGAATTCTTACCAAATGAGCCACATGATGCTACTAACCATGTTGTTAAGATTGATATAGCTACCTCATGTGATGACTTAATTGATGAAAGCATTGAGCATGAATCTAGTAGCAAGGGCAAGCAAGTGGTTGAGTGCAATGACTATGATGAGTATGTCAAGCTCAAGAGTAACAATGAGAAGCTCATGAAAGATCTTGAAGAGATGAAAAGTCACAACACCATTGTGCTAGAAACTCTTGATCATGACAAAGAGGTGATCCTTGAGAATGAGAAATTAAAAGAAGAAATCAAGAAACTCAAGGAGGAGAAGAACAATGATCTTCTCAAGGAAGAGAACAAGAAGCTCAAGATGGAGAAAGAGCATCTCAAGGTGGGATTGAGCAAGTTTGCTAGAGGCAAGCATCTCCAAAGTGAGCTACTCATGAATACCGTCATGAAGATGGATAGAAGTGGCATTGGATATATGGCAAGTGTAGAGAAGAAGAAGGCTCAAGCTCAACACCAACAATCAAAGCCAAAGCCAAAGCCAAAGAGATGCTTTGAATGTGGACAAGAAGGCCACTTTGCTCATGAGTGTCAAACTCCACCACCACAACCCTTGCCCAAGCATGCTAGACCCTTTGCTTTCAATGCTCACTACATGCTTAGAAAAGATTCGAGTGGAAAGATGAAAGTCATGTTCTTAGGTCCTCCCAACAAGAGTAGGCCTAAGAAAATTTGGGTGGCTAAGTCACTTGTTGAGAAGGTGAAGGGCCCTCAACAAGCTTGGAACCCTAAAGCTTGAATCTCTTGTGTGTAGGTGAACTACAAGACCGGTGGAAGTCATTGGGTTATTGATAGTGGTTGCACTCAACATATGACCGGTGATCCTCGTATGTTCACCTCACTAGATGAAGAGGTAGATGGACAAGAGAAAATAACTTTTGGAGATAATTCAAAGGGCAAGGTTAAAGGATTGGGCAAATTGGCAATATCAAATGATCATTCCATCTCCAATGTGCTCTATGTTGCTTCATTGAGCTTCAACTTGCTATCCGTTGGGCAATTGTGTGATCTTGGCTTTCAATGCCTATTCATCGAGAAGGTTGTTGTATCCAAATTAGATGACAATCAAGTGATATTCAATGGATTTAGATACAACAACTTATATCTAGTTGACTTCACCTCCGAAGATGCAAACTTGAAGACTTGCCTATTCACCAAAACAACACTTGGGTGGCTATGGCATAGAAGACTTGCTCATGTTGGAATGAGCTCACTCAAGAAGCTTATGAAGAATGATTTGGTGAGAGGGTTGAAGGATGTGAAGTTTGAAAAGGACAAGCTTTGTAGTGCATGTCAAGCCGGCAAGCAAGTTGCAAACACTCATCCAACCAAAGCTTTCATGTCAACCACAAGAGTGCTAGAACTCCTACACATGGATTTATTTGGACCAACAACATACAAGAGTTTGGGAGGAAATCTCTATTGTCTTGTGATTGTGGATGACTATTCAAGATATACATGGGTGTTCTTCCTTCATGACAAATCCAAAGTTGCATCTTGTTTCAAGAAGTTTGCCAAGAGAGCTCAAAATGAATTTGAAGTGAGGCTCAAGAAGATAAGAAGTGACAATGGCAAAGAGTTTGACAACACAAACATAGAAGCTTATTGTGATGAAGTTGGAATCAAACATGAAGTCTCCGCAACCTATACTCCTCAACAAAATGGTGTAGTTGAGAGGAAGAACCGGACTTTAATCACTCTTGCAAGGACAATGCTAGATGAGTACAACACCCCCGAAGCTCTATGGGCGGAAGCAATCAACACCGCATGTTATGCATCCAACCGCCTATTTCTTCAAAAGTTCCTTGTCAAGACACCATATGAGTTGCTCAATGGGAAGAAGCCGGACGTCTCCTTCTTTAGGGTGTTTGGTTGCAAGTGCTACATCTACAAGAAGCGGCAACACCTAGGGAAGTTTCAAAGGCGTTGTGATATAGGTTTTCTTGTTGGTTACTCATTGAAGTCCAAAGCATATAGAGTATTTAATCATGCCACCGGCTTGGTTGAAGAAACATATGATGTGGAATTTGATGAATCTAATGGCTCCCAAGGAGCACATGAGAATCTTGATGATGTAGGTGATGAACCATTGAGGGAGGCTATGAAGAATATTCCGGTGGGAGACATCAAGCCAAAAGATGATGAAGATGGTGTACAAGTCACTAACCAACCCTCTTCATCAAATGTACCACAAGATGGTGAAAAGTTGGGAGAGTAGAAAATGAAGATACTCATATCTCCCATGAGCAAATGGTGGTACAAGCACAAGATGTTGATGCTCCACAACCTCCTCCTCAAGTGGTCAATAGAAGAAATACACCTCTCCTACAAGATCATCCTCAAGATCTCATCATAGGGAGTCCAACAAAGGGAGTGATGACTCGATCCCAAAACTTACTTCATTTATTGCTCATCACTCTTTTGTCTCTTGCTATGAGCCTACCAAAGTAGAAGAAGCTCTTAAAGATCCGGATTGGATCAATGCCATGCATGAAGAGTTGAACAACTTCAAACGCAATGAAGTTTGGAATCTTGAAGAGCGACCAAGAGGTGCAAGAGTCATTGGAACAAAGTGGGTGTTCCGCAACAAGCAAGATGATCAAGGTGTTGTTGTGAGGAACAAGGCAAGACTAGTAGCAAAGGGGTTCTTTCAAGTTGAAGGTTTAGATTTTGGAGAAACCTTTGCACCGGTTGCAAGATTAGAAGCCATCCGTATCCTTCTTGCATATGCATCACATCATGAAATGAAACTATATCAAATGGATGTGAAAAGTGCATTCTTAAATGGCGTTATTAATGAACTAGTCTATGTTAATCAACCTCCCGGGTTTGAAGACCCTAGATATCCTAATCATGTTTATAGGTTGTCCAAGGCACTATATGGGCTTAAGCAAGCCCCAAGAGCTTGGTATGAGCGCCTTCGGGATTTCCTTATTGAGAAGGGCTTCACCATTGGGAAGGTCGACACCACACTATTCACCAAGAAGCTTGATGGGCATATCTTCATTTGTCAAGTATATGTTGATGATATCATCTTTGGATCATCAAATGAAGACTCATGCAAAGAATTTGGTGAATTGATGTCTAAGGAGTTCGAGATGTCAATGATTGGTGAGCTTACATTCTTTCTTGGTTTTCAAGTCAAGCAAATGAAAGAAGGTATCTTCATCTCTCAAGAGAAATACACAAAAGATCTTCTCAAGAGATTCAAGATGGATGAATGTAAGCCAATCAAGACCCCAATGCCTACCAATGGATATCTCGACCTAGATGAGGGAGGTAACTCGGTTGATCAAACTCTCTACCGTTCTATGATTGGTAGCTTGTTATATTTAACCGCATCTAGGCCCGACATCATGTTTAGTGTGTGTATGTGTGCTAGATTTCAAGCTAGTCCTAAGGAAACACATTTAATTGCCGTAAAAAGAATCCTTAGGTATCTTAAGCACACACCAAGCATTGGCCTTTGGTATCTCAAAGGAGCTTTATTTGAATTAATTGGCTATTCCGATTCGGACTACGCCGGATGCAAAGTTGATAGAAAGAGCACATCCGGAGGGTGCCATTTGCTTGGTAGATCTCTTGTGTCTTGGTCCTCCAAGAAACAAAATAGTGTGGCTTTGTCCACGCGCAAGCGGAATACATTACATGCATGGGTGCTTGTTGTGCACAAATATTATACATGAAACAAACTTTACTAGACTATGGAGTAGTTCTAGAGAGAGTTCCTCTTACATGCGATAATGAAAGTGCGGTAAAACTTGCAAATAATCCGGTTCAACACTCTCGCACCAAGCATATAGATATCCGCCATCACTTTCTAAGAGATCATGTAGCTAAAAATGATATATCACTAGAAGGTGTAAGATCCGAAGATCAATTAGCGGATATCTTCACTAAACCGCTAGATGAGGCTACATTTTGTAGATTGCGGAATGAGCTCAATGTACTTGATTTTAGTAACTTCACTAAAAATTAAGCTTGTGTTGTCCCTTGCATTCATTGTAATATACAACATGTTTAATTTGTGGCAATGCATATAGGGCTTGTCTAACATGGTTAAGATAACACTTGAAAAGCGTGTGAAGAAGCTTAACCTTGGATCAAACTTGACAAGCAACTAGATTTACTTACAAGTATTACATATGCATGAATGTTGTTTTTGTCATTTTGTTCCATTTGCCCTCTTGTTGCCTATTTCCTCAAAAAGAATTATAGCCTAAGGCAAAATATTTTGAAAAATATGAGGGTTTGAGAGAGGTCACTCACATCGGTCCCAATTGGTGTTTATTTGGATCTTATTCAAGTTGGGACTTGATTGGGAAACAAGCGTATGAAGGAAGGTTGAAGGTTTGTTGGAAAAGGTGCACGGACGACGCCAGCTGTCCGGCGTCGGTCGATTCACACGGGAGGTGAGCTAGCTGATGAAGGAGTGACCGGACGCCAGCTGCGTCGGCGTCCGGTCGAGAAGGGTTCAGCGTCCGGTCGATCAAGGAAGGACAAGTTATTTTGACCGGACCACACTGCGTCCGGTCATGGACCAGCGGACGCGCGTCGGTCCCGATTCCAGAGGATTTGGACCTCTCTGGAATCGACCGGACGCTGGGTGGTAGCGTCCGGTCGCTACCACCGGAGCGTCCGGTCAGTGGATCTCGCGCGACTTCGTCTCTTTTCGGTTTCCTTTTCTGTCGCGTTTGGGGGATTATTTATCCGAGCCGTGTTCCTCTTCTTTGACCTAACCAGCGCCGCCACCTCCTCGTGCCCAATCTCGCGCGCCGCGGCCTTGCAGTTTACCCTAGCTCGGCGAGCCGCCACTACCTACCTAGCGCGCCGTGCCCTAGCCGAGCGGCCGCCATCGCTTAGTTGCAATATTGCCGTGCCCTAGCCCGAAAGCAAACCGCCATCGCCTAGCAGCGTCGTCGTGTGCCCTCGCCGCCTCGCCAAGCGCCTCGCGCTCGGCACCGCTCGCCGCCAGCGCTCGGCCAAGCTCGCAGTAGAGCCACCACGCCTGCTTTCAACATCTCGCTGGCGCCCTCACGCCTAAGCTTCGCCGGTCAATCGTTGCCTAAGGCTGCCGGTCTTCGCCAAGTGCTCTTGCCCTGTCCTCCCATTGATTGGTATGGCAAGTTTTGTGTTTCAATCTTGATCTCCAATTGTGACCTAGATCAAATTCTAATCGTGACCTTGATTCCCCATTGCATTGGGGCATTTGACCTAACCCTAGCCGGTTCTAAGGATCCCCCGCGTGACATCTTATCTCTTCTCGGTTCATTGATCGTCGGTAGAAAGCCATTCGATTCAATTTCGCATCTACATTGCTTTCTCTCGCTAGGGTTTCGCATCTATTAGCAATATGGTATTTATTTGTATATCTATCTATTCTATCGTGCAGCAAGTCGGTTCCGTTGTGTTTCGTCTGGAAGTTGGCAGTCTTCTCGGAGCCAAGCTCGCGAGTAAGGATCGAGGCCAAGCCTCGAAAGCGGCAGCTTGATGATTGATCTTCATCATCGGCGATTCACCATCTTTCTGCATTCGGATGGCTCGCACCAAGAACATTGGTGGTGGCCCGTGTGATGATGATCGGAGGCCCCGCCCCGCCCCACCGGCCGGATCGAAGGGCAAGGCAACCAAGCAGGTGACATCCAAGAAGCGGAAGTACCCCAACGCAGAGACAGCGAGAGCAGCAGCTGTTGCAGAGGCTGCAGAGCGTGCCGAGAGAGGAGGTGCCCGCAGCGGAGTTGTCATTGCAGATCAGCCGGTTTCACCAAAGACTTTCAGAGCTGCGATTGAGGAGGTTGAGCGTCGTCCACGGTAGTCCAAATGGGACTCGCCACATTTGCAGGACGACGGTCGCCATTGAGGAGGGTCCAAGACCTGGCTGGCCCCCCCCAGCAGAGCCTCAACCCGGCCAGGGGAGACTCGGGAGAGTCGGGGAGACCGAGCGGCACCTCGGCTCGCCCGCTCGAGTCGTACTAGTCTTCTGCGATTCCACCTAGGCGATTACGGCGTGGGGTTCTCGCCCCGCCTGCACCCTGTGGTCCGCCTCCGGTGGTTCACCTTGACTTGAGGGCCGCTTCTGACCAAAGGAGTTCAGCAATGCTGCGGTTTGTTGAGTTTGAGGTTTGGTTTCTCCGAGGAGGGATGAGAAAGCGGTTTGGGGTTCTACACGCCCTTTGCATGAGGATTTCTACAATGCATATCTTAACGGTGGGGCGATGTTGGATCACAGAGGGTCTCGAGATAGAGTCCATTGTGCAAAGCAAATGGAGAGGGCATTCGGCAATACTTGTCATATTTGCCGGGGTGACAGATTTGATTGGACGGACGGGCATATATGTACCTTCTTGGGTCCGTCTGGGTTTTATGCCTCGCTCTACATTGATCCTCATCACAGATTCATTCACTTTGCTTTCAAAGGCAAAGACTACTGAGTGACTAGTGGTAGAGTCGGGGAGATATTGAGACTAAGGAGAGCGGCTGTAAAGATGCATGAGGTGTGCTATGGACATCAGAGCCTCCCAGGCGTCCTCATGGAGGGCGGTGCCCCCTCTGATTTAGTGCTTGGCATTGCTTCAAGGAGCCGTTTGGAGAGGGGTCGGCGGGAACCCCGGTGACTTGACTCACTCTGCGAGGATACTAGAGGCCATCATCGAGGAGGACACTTGCTTCCTGAGGTTGGGATCTGAGGAGGGCTGACTCGCTTCTGCCTCGGCTTCTCAATGCCATCATGAGATGATGTTGTTTGACATCCGGGACCTCCTTCTTTCGAGAGATGGAGGATACTATGGTGAGGGATTCAAGGGTGTGAGTGACTTCCCTATGCTCATTGGATCACATTCCTCATCCACAGAATAGTGCTTGATAAGCCCCCGGCATGATGGATGAGTATACAGTGCCACTCTGAGTTCCCACCTACAACAACTCACGAGAGGATCAGACACGCCACTCCTCAGCACCTGGGTCGGCCTAGCCTGTCGCCTGACGTGCTGTGAGTCTCTGACTCGGCAGGATGAGATAATCGGAGGATTGCAGCCACCGAGGAGGAGGAGCTAGAGGCACAAGCAGGAGGTGAGTGAGTGAAGTACGATGGCAGCTCGACAACGACTACCAGCCTATACCTCGAGATGCCTCCACGAGACACGATGCAGAGGCGTGTAGCTCCGATTCTGCTCCACTGCTCCCTGATGCAGACCCGCTCTCATTGCTATTCTTGGCCGGATGCAGCAGATCGCATGAGATCGAACCACAGCGAGCACAGAGACAGTGCCAACCCGCTACGATTTCAGAGCTCATCGGGGGCGAGTTTTATTGGCAAAGCATAGCCTTCTTCAAGACCAAGCGATTACTTATGCAAAGAAGAGCTCATGGGATTCATGCAAAGCATGTAGTGACAGCTATTGGGGTCCCACGCCACGTGCCCTCGCCGCCCCGGCTTGCGAGCCTCCCACCACTTCAACGACTCAAGAAGATACAGCCGGTGGGCTTCAGAGTCGAGGGACAGCCTCCCGCTCGATTTCCTTCACCTCTCTGTGACAGGTGTCCCGGTGGTTAGCTCTCACTGTGTAGCCCCAGATTCACTCCTTATCACACGGGTTTCTCACAGAGCAGACTTCCTCACTATTCGTGCCTGAGTCGTCAGTCTCCAGGAGTCTTGGAGCATCATTCAGTGAGTTGACCGGCATGCCTACTCCACCTCACATGCATGTTGCCCGGTCCGCTCACAAAGACCTCCGGCTATCATGACTACTCAGAGGCTCCCTCGTCTGTCGCCTCGTCAGATCCCACGATGAGACATACTTGCAGCTTCACAAAGCGGCACCAGCCCAGCTCACTGCAGACCGAGACCGTTTCAACGACACTTCACGCCTGGAGGGTCGGTCGGTTCAGAGCTCGTGGTCGAGATGATGATGGCGCCGGTTCCATCTTGCTCCACGTACTTCAGCGCCCGACTTGTCCATCTGTAGTCCCGCCGTCAAACCCCTAGGTTTTGGTGTTTGGCGCCAAAGGGGGGGAGAGGGTTTGAGTATGTAGACTTAGGGGAGCGAGTTTTAGGGGGAGCTAGTTATCTAGTATTAGCTTATTATATACTTTTGGACTTTTATTTGTGTGATACACTATTACTTATGCATTCGTGTGTTTACTTTCATGCATACTATTATTTATATGTGATAGTGCTATCTACGTGATTGTGATATTTGACATGTGTGACTTCTACTTTGCTTTATCTATATGTCATATCACTTGTGTGATGCTCATTTGATTTTGCTTCCGCGTTTATACTTTGAAGCAAATGAGCTTTGTTATTTGTACTCATGCTTAATCCATATTCTTTGAGTACATTGTGTTGGCTTGGGTCATATAAGCTTGACTAACTCTTTTGTTCTTATTGACAAAAGCTTATATGAACCAAGCCCGTCAAAAACCTCACTCCATAACATACTCGAGGTGGTGTTGTCATCAATCACCAAAAAGGGGGAGATTGAAAGCATCTAGGCCCCTAGTTGGATTTCGGTGATTGATGTCAATACAAGATTACTATGACTAACGTGTGTTTTGCAGAGGCAATTAAGTTAGGTCATGGTAATGGAGATCGATTGGGCAATTGAGGTTGTCATGCCCCTACGATGGAAATCGTTTCGGTTTTCAAAGGATGGACGACAAGGTTAAGGATAACTAGTTCTAAGTGTCAATTGAAGTTGGAGAGACACTTAGAGTAGTTTAGGACTTTGTTTTTCCTTTGGCATTACTATGAAGGGGGGTATGAATGGGTAGCTTGACCTAGTTAAGTCTAGTGAGTTAGGTGTGGTGCACACTTGTTTAAACTAGCTCTAGGTAGCTCCTATGAATGCCTAAGATCTTTTGGAGCAAAATTCATTCACATATATTCGGAAGTTGGAAGTGAATGGAGGGTCAAACACCGACCGGACTGGAGCTCGGCAGTCCGGACCGGACGCCGGCCGCAGGGTCCGGCAGTTCATTTGATCGAGGTGATCAAGTCCGATGTGACCGGACGGAAGGTCATGTGACCGGATGTCGAGGACCGGCGTCCGGTCGACTCGATAGAAGGGTCCAGACTTGGGAAAGAGTGACCGGACGCGTCCGGTCGGTCTTAACCGGACCACGAGGGTTCGGCGTCCGGTCGAGTCGAAGAAGGTTCGATAGAGGGTTTTATGCGCGACCGGACGCGTCCGTCAAGTGCGATCGGACCCGCCGGCGTCCGGTCGACTCTTTAATCTTGGTTCATGGTTGAACTGACCGGAGGGCGTCCGGTCATCACGATCGGAGCGTCCGGTCGTCCGCAGAAGCTCATAACGGTTCGCGTTTCAGTCAGGTGGCTTATAAATAGAAGTCCACTCGTGAGTGGAGGATCTTTTGCTCATTCCAACAGGTGAGAAACACATTTGTGAGTGCCAAGAAGAGCAAGGTCCTAGTGAGGTGTTTGTGATTTGAGAATCCAAGAGAGTAGCCTCACTAGCAAATCAAGAGTAGCAAAGTGTGCATCCATCTTCTCATTAGGCTTGGCGTGGTCAAGTGAGAGTTCGTGCTTGTTACTCTTGGTGATCGCCATCACCTAGACGGCTTGGTGGTGATTGGGAGTTTGGTGTTCACCCGTGGAGCTTGTGGGTGACCCAACTCAAGTTGTGAGCGGTTTTGGGTGATTCGCCGCGACGGAGTGTCGAAGAATCAACCCAGAGAGAGCACTTGATCTCTTGGCGGATCAAGGGGAGCTACACCCTATGCTGGGTGCTCCAACGAGGACTAGGGGGAGTGGCGACTCTCCGATACCTCGGCAAAAACATCGCGTTCCTTTCTCTCTCTATTTACGTTGAGCAATTACTTTGAGTATTTACTTTGAGCATTTCAATACTTGTCTTACATCCATAGAATTGCTTGCTAGAGTAAGTTTGGAACGTTGGTTGCGAGGTTGTTGTGCATTAGTTTAATATAAACACTTTTTAGGCACAAGGGGTTAATTGGGCTATCCGTAGGATTTGATTATTGCAAGAAAATTTAGAATTAGCCCAATTCACCCCCCTCTTGGGCATCTTGATCCTTTCAACCTACAACAGGGGTAAATAAACTGTGAGTACACAATGTACTCGCGAGACTTATCCGACTAGTGGGAATAATTTTCCGACTCCAAGGAATATGATAAGCTTTATGGCTTGCTGGTTTCTTTTGGCAGAAAGCAATACTAATAGTGAGTCCTTATTTCTATATTATTATTATCAGCCGTATTAAGTTATCATCTAGCCAGTCTATATAAGCACATATTCTACTTTCAAGCAAAAGTTGAACAATCAGTTCCATTTCTTCTCCTTTCAACTTTCAGTCCTTACTACGGTGCTAAACACGAGACAAGCCGTACCGGATTGCCCTACGATTCGTGAATCAATATGCCCAGCTCACGTCCCGCTTGTACCCCAGGCACAAGCAGGACTAACCCATCACCCTCCTGTCCCGGGTGTCCAGGCCCCAATCCAAACTTGGACTCCAAGCCCCAACACCCTGAGTCCCGGACTCAGTGTGGTGTAAGGACCTCCACCACCTCCTCTTCCCATCAGTCGGTTCGAAAAGAGCCGGATCCACAACAAGAGAGCAACAAGTCTTCCCTGCGCCCATACCCAAGTATGCACTCGGGATAATAAATCTGTGACTTGCCCACGATGCCTTATGCAACGACCGGTCCTTAATCGACACAGACAGGGAAAAAGTGTAACCGAGCTATGCCCTGTTGGCCATAGGACACACCCCTTTACACTCACCAATACCCAAATCATATCCCTGCCCGGTCACCATTTACCTTTCCATCATTTTATCATGAGTGTTCATATTTTATTACCTATTTACGAGTAACGGCAGGTTACTCATGCTACCGATATCCTGAGCATAGCAGCCACTCGATCTGTACTAGTAGGACTCATGGGTAGATATATTCATGCATGTAGTTTCCATAAAATGCATGTAACTTAAATGCACATCATATATATATATATATATATATTCAGCTATCATAAAAATATGGGTTATACACCGGGGCTTGCCTTGGGCAGGCACTGGGTCAGTAGGGTCAGCACCAATAGGCTCCTAGGCTTCCTCCTATGCGAAGATCTCCTCCTCGTACTCCTCGATCACCTTGTCGTACTCTGGCTCGCCGACGGGCACGAAATCTACCAGTTCGTGATCTACATTAAATGATGATGCAATGCTTAGGAATATAACAACAACTCTTAAAATAATAGTACATCAATTTAACTACTAAGCTAGTGCTACCGACCACGAGGCTAAGCTATCTGATAACAAGTTTGAAATATGACATTCGTTATTATGATAGCAACTACCGATATTCTTACTCCTAATACTGACTTACGATGTATTCGATAAAGCAAGTGTAATAACTACTTTATTTACCAACCCGTTCTAAGGCTATAAAATTTATAGCAAGTACCTAATGTCCTATTGAACCTACTGTAAAATTTTCAAAGCTAAAACTATTGCCGATTTGCCACAAGAATTCCTACAATTATTAATCTACCTAATACTAAGCTTGCTAATTAGAATTTATGAGCCAATGCCCGCCACAGTTAATTGCATTCTAACTGTACTAACAAGTAGATGATATTTTTGCGAACCCAACAAAATTAGTCTCACTATTTTTGGACAACCACGCAATTTACTACGATTTATCGAAGTTGGATTCATAACAAAACTAAATAAACATGTCTATTCTCTGGAATTTAAGAAACCGAAATCTGGCCCCACGGCCCAACACGCGCTGGTTCGGCCCATCCCGCCTTCCCGCCCGCGCGCGTCAGCAGACCACCGCGCGGCCCACGCGGAGGCACGGCCCAGCCGGCCAACGACCCGCGATGGGGGAAGGCCTGCGCGCAATGACAGTTTCGCGAAAACGCCCCCAAACTACTTGACATTTACCGCGAGTGCTAAGACACTATTTACCCAATCTAGGCTTTTACAGATACGCCCTCCGAACTTCTTGTCTTTCCCCCTGACGATACCCCTACGGCCACTCACGCACACCGGTGCGGCAGGGCTGGCACCGGCGACCCACACCGGCCACCTCAGGCCTCCCCCTCCCAAACCAACGAGCCGACTCATACCTAGACACAAACGCGAAGTGAAGGGCGGAGGAAACACGCACCGGGACACAGCATCGGGCTCGGACCATGACAGCGGGCACCCTGCAAACACGACGACGCCGTTTCGGTGAACGTCAGCAAGGCCGGGGCCAAACAAGGAGCAGATGAGCACCAACGACTCACCACGGGACCTTATGACGCGACGACTCGACCGGAGATGGCTCACGCCGAGCCGGCCATGTGCGCACGATGTGGTGCGGCGGTGCACGGCAATGGCACGGCTGTGCCAGGGACTGCTATACGGCGGTAGGGCTTAGGCTGTGGCGAGCACGATGACACCCGACTAGAGGAGAGGCTAGTAGCGCGAGTAATTGGACCGAGATGCCCTGGTTGCTTGGTTAGCCGACGGCGCAGGACACCATGGTTTTAAGGACCCGGCGAGCGGCGATTCAAAATTGGAGCACAGGACTGAACTATAGGCGGTGATGTGGGGTTGGTAGGGCTACAGGCTACCTAGCGGAGTCGAACACGTGGTCAATTTGAATCAAGACACCGCTACCACGGCGAATTTGAAAGAAGCATCTCGGCGGCCATGGAGACAGCGGAGGCAGGGGGGTCCTGTCATGGCTTGGCATGGTCCGTCTACGGCGTCAACGCAATGAGCCAACACCTGACACTATGAGGGACAGGAGGACAGGTGGGACGTGCCCTAGATGGCTGTCTGCACGACCACTGCGGCAAGGCGATGAGCACGGTACGGCGCCACCGCGATGGGCAGCGCCAGACAAATGACGAAGTGCGATGCGACGTGGAGGGGATGGCAGAGCAGGCGGACGTCCTCCGAGCGAGCAGCCAAGGGAAGTCAGTGATCAGTACTGTCGGATACCGCAAGAAGGGGTACCCTAAGCAAGGACCAAAAATATTGCTTAAACCTTGCAAAAATCAAAGCCGAAAGACTACCGCAAGGTCTCAGCAAATTCTCCGAATCGCCCGAGGCCTTGCGCCGAAGCCTCATGCGAAAGGCCAAAAGCTCCCCGCCCCGCCGAGGCCCTCTCGTCGAGGCCCTCTCGCCAAGGCCCCGCCCCAAAAGGCCTTGGACGGGATGCCAATTCTCCGATTCGCTCAAAGCTGGGCTCGGCAAACAACCTCGTTACCTCCGTCCTGACCGAACTCCTCTGACAAAATGTCACGTCCGGATTAATGCGCCCAACTACCCCCGCAAAATGTCAGCCGCACGAGGGTACAGTGCGGGCAGAGCGACCGGGCGCAGCAGGGGTTACCTGCCACTGTGCTCATCACTGTGCTCATCACTGTGCTCCCTACTGACACCCGTACTGCCTTGTGCTACCTAACCCCTGCGCCAAGGACAAAGCGGCGTGGAAGGTCAAGTCTAGGTCCCTGTAGTCTCAGCAACAGCAGGAGAGCCCAGCTGCTCGTTCTCCGCCTCGCCCGAGACCCCCCGGCAGGGCCTCGGACGTACTGTTCCTTCTTCGCCGAGGCCGAGGCCGGGCTCGTCTCGCATCCTCGTCGCCTCCGCCTCAACTATCCCCCTGGCAGGTTGTCCCATCCATTTAATGCGCGTGAATGCACTCGCTACATCAGCCATGATTGGCAGGGTACAGCAACATGAGCGATGGGACAACGGTCAAATCTCCTTTTTTATCATGCCCTGCACTTTTCCACCTAAACCAGGTCACTATAGCCTCAGAATCAGTGCTTAGGCCCAACTGCTCCCTCTAGGGCCTCGGCAAATCAGGCCTCGGCAAATCAGGCCTCGGCATGGTCAGCTACAAACACCTGCTAGGGCCTCGACAAATCAGGCCTCGGCGCGGTTAGCTACAACCCGCCAGGCCTCGGCACTCCACCAGGTCAAGAGTCCACCAAAGCACGGCATGTCTCCGGCCGTGGAAGTCATACTGACTAGACATCGACAAGGACCCCCATGACCTCAACCACTTCAAACCTGACCAGCACGGCGCGCTAGACAAGTACCGATCTCCATTCCCAACGCCATGCTGCTACAAGACAAAACTGCAGTAGGCCCCACGTGTAGCTTACTCATGTACTCCTGGCTCCTTCCTTGCGGTTATAAAAGGAAGCGGCCAGGGATAGCTCAGGAGAAAAAAGAAGAAGAACATACGATAGAACCGCGCTCCCATACTCGCCCTAGACACATCCTGTAACACCCACGCTCACGGGCTGCTTGAGAGCAGCGTCTCAAGCACCTCGCACCATCCCACGCCGAGACCTAGGACTAGCTCCCTCTCTCACCCAGCTTGTAACCCCCTACTACGAGCACTTCGGTGCAAGGAAAACAAGACCGATCTCTCAGACTGGACGTAGGGCACCAATTGCCTGAACCAGTATAAACCTTGTGTCTTTTTGCATCACCATCCAGGATTAAGGGCACGCAGTTCACTTTTACTAGTTGGTTGAGGACCCCCTGGTCCGAAACACCGACAGTTGGCGCGCCAGGTAGGGGCCTCTGCGTGTTATCGTGATCGTCCCAACAAGTTCCGGATGGCTGGCCCCATACGCCCACTACGTCTCAGCACGGTGGTCTGGGAGCCTAGAATTCATGTCTCTAGGATGTGAGTATGATATGGTACTCCTCACACCCAGAGCCCCACCGGCCGGCGATGACGTCACGCATCGGCAGCCCGGGCGTAGGCGGCGCCCGGGCCACCACTCTCGTCACGCTCGCCAGGCACGATGCGAGCGGGACTACTCTGACACCCTGCGAGCTCAGAGCTACATGCCGCACTCTGCCAACATCCCATGCCCGGCTATTGGTACAGAGTCCCTGGCTGGGGACCCGTCTAGCCTAAGCCTGGGCAGGGGAAAGACGCCGGTAGCATGCAGTGACGTCCCGTCGTCAAGCTTGGCCCCGCCACATCCTGAGGAATCAACTCAGGTGGAGCGGAGCCCAGCGGTGGCACCATCCCCATACCCCTTCGGGCTGAAAAACATCACCGCCTCCTACGCTTTCTCTTACGCCTCCACGCACACGGAACCCTCGGAACACCACCAATGATTCACCCTCGACTTCTCCACCACAATCTCGACCCACACCCACACTGACTCCTCGGAGGAGGACGAGGCATGGGCTAGAGCGGACTTCTCCAGGCTTCGTGACCCTGAGGCTATGCACTGCTTCTTGGCCGCAAGCGACTACTACTTCGGCTACTCCGACTCCAATGACGAAAGCACTTACGATCCCACTCGAGAGTGTTTCCACGTCGGGCTCGGAATGCCAGGGGTAAGTAATGAGGGTGAGAGGGCAGGCAACCGGTCCCCACTCCGCCAAGGGGCGGGCGACGCCACACCCCCGCTCATCGAGCTCCGGGCGGCGCGGAACGTGAACGTCGCCCCCGAGGATCTCCAACGCCTAGACCTGGAGCAGCTCCGTGAGCTCCAGGCAAAAGTCGACCAAGATCGACTCCTGCTACAGCAGCTCTGAGACACTCTCGAGCAGGAGCAGCAAGGTCGCGGTGATAGCGGAGGGGCCCGGCAGAGGGCCCACGATGTGCACCGCCGCATCAACAACGACGAAGCAAGTGAGCAACCCCCAATCTTCAATCGCGCTAGCCAGAACATCACGGCGGCGGTGATGCTAGTCCGAGCGATGCCCGAGCCCTCTACCACAGAGGGGCGATGGGTCCGTGGCGCGCTACGAGACCTTCTCGAAACCGCCGCAGTACAGCAGGCCGAAAGCTCCTCGTCTCGATGATGTGAGAACATCTCGAAGCGGCCTTCAGTGCAGGATCGCCTCAAGGCCCCCTCAGTCCACGACCGCCTCAACGACCGACGCAAGGCACAAGAGGACCACGATGTGGTCAGCAGGCGATGGCGCCACGACAACGACGGGCATGCCCGAGGCTACCAGCCACACCGAGGTGGCCGCTACGACAGCGGGGAGGACCATAGTCCTTCCCCTAGGCCGCCTGGCCCTAGAGTCTTCAGCAAGGCCATCCGTAGCGCTCCATTCCCTGCCCGGTTCCGACAACCGGCCAATCTCGTGAAATACAGTGGCGAGACCAACCCCGAGCTGTGGCTGGCCGATTACCGCCTGGCTTGTCAGCTAGGTGGCGCGAACGATGACCTGCTCATCATCCGTAACCTCCCCTTGTTCCTATCAGACTCGACGCGAGCCTAGCTCGAACACCTCCCTCCCTCATAGATTCATAACTGGCGCGACTTGGTCTAGGTCTTCGTCGGGAATTTCTAGGGCACATACGTGCGTCCCGAGAACTCCTAGGACCTCAAGAGTTGTCGTCAGAAGCCAGACGAGTCTCTCCGAGAATTCATCCGGTGCTTTTCCAAGCAGCGCACCGAGTTGCCCAGCGTCGGCGACTCGGAAGTTGTCTAGGCTTTTCTCTCCGGCACCTCCTGCCGAGACCTGGTCCGAGAGTTAGGCCGGAACATACCAACCTCGGCGGCCACGCTCCTCGACATCGCCACCAACTTTGCCTCGGGCGAAGAAGCTGTCGGGGCCATCTTCCCCGACAGCGAAGCAAAGGGGAAGCGGAGGGACGAGGCCTCTGGGGCCTCGGCCTCCCATTTCTCCAAGAAAAAGAAAAAAGGGCGCCAAGAGAAGCAAGAGGCCCTCGAGGCCGATTTCGTCGCAGTCGCGGATCGCAGGAATCCCTGAGGCCCCGCCAGAGGCCCCCGACTATTCAACGATATGCTCAAGAAACCGTGCCCTTACCACCAAGGCCCACTAAAGCACACCCTCGAAGAATGCACCATGCTCCGACGCTACTACGCCAAGCTCGGACTTCCCGACGACGATGTTAGGAAGAAGGGCACCAGCGACAGAGACAACGACAAGGACGATGGGTTCCCTGAAGTGCACAATGCCTTCATGATCTTCGGCGGGCCTTCAACGTGCCTCACGGCACGTCAACGAAAGAGGGAGCACTGGGAGGTCTTCTCGGTTGAGGTAGCTACCCCCCAGTACCTTAACTGGTCTTGGGAGGCAATCACCTTCGATCAGGAAGACCACCCCGACTATGTCCCAAACCCCGGGCAATACCCGCTCATCGTCGACTCAATTATCGGCAACACCCGGCTCACCAAAGTGCTGATGGACGGAGGTAGTGGTCTCAACATCCTCTACACCAACACCATGGAGCTCCTAGAGCTCGACCAGTCGATGCTCCAAGGGGGTGTCGCACCCTTCCACGGCGTCATGCCAGGGAAGCGCACGCGACCCCTCGGACGTATTGATTTGCCGGTCTGCTTTGGCACTCCCTCCAACTACCGCAAGGATGTCCTCACCTTCGAAGTAGTTGGATTCAAGGGAACCTACCACGCCATTCTATGGCGCCTGTGCTACGCCAAGTTCATGGCGGTCCTGAACTACACCTACCTCAAGCTCAAAATGCCCGGCCCCAACGGCGTCATCACCGTCAAGTCCAAGTACGAGCATGCATACGACTGTGATGTCGAATGCATCGAATACGCAGAGGCTATCGTGGAGGCCGAGGCACTCATCGTCAACCTCGACCAACTCGGTAGCGAAATACCCGACTCTAAGCGCCGCGCCGGGACTTTCGAGCCCGCAGAGACTGCCAAGCTCGTCCCGGTCGACCCCAACTGCTCCAACGGCCGAACGTTGAGGGTCAGCGCCACCCTCGATAGCAAATAGGAAGCCGTGCTTGTCGACTTCCTCCGCGCGAATGTCGATATGTTCGCATGGAGCCCCTCGGACATGCCGAGCATACCGAGGGAGGTCGCCGAGCACGCCTTGGACGTCCGGGCCGGCTCTAGACTAGTGAAGCAGCGCCTACGCCGATTCGATGAGGAGAAGCGCAGGGCCATCGGCGAGGAGGTGCAGAAGCTCTTGGCGACCGGATTCATCAAGGAAGTATCCCATCCAGAGTGGATAGCCAATCCTATATTAGTTAGGAAGAAAAATAGAAAATGGAGGATGTGTGTAGACTACACCGGTTTAAATAAAGCATGTCCAAAGGTTCCATTCCCGTTGCCTCAGATCAATCAAATTGTTGACTCTACTGCAGGATGCGAGACCTTATCCTTCCTTGATGCGTATTCTGGTTACCATCAAATCAAGATGAAAGAGTCCGACCAGCTCACGACTTCTTTCATCACCCCATTCGGCATGTACTGCTATAGAACTATGCCATTTGGTCTCAGAAACGTAGGGGCCACGTACCAACGGTGTATGACCCAAGTCTTCAGCAAGCACATCGGGCAAACTATCGAGGCCTACATGGACGACATCGTAGTCAAGTCCAGAAAGGCCAGTAACCTCGTCGATGACCTGGAGATCGCCTTCAAATGCCTCAGGGAGAAGGGCATCAAGCTTAACCCCGAGAAGTGTGTCTTTGGGGTCCCCGAGGCATGCTCTTGGGATTCATAGTCTCAAAACGCGGCATCGAGGCCAACCCAGAGAAGATCTCGGCCGTGACCAACATGGGGCCGATCCGGGACCTCAAGGGAGTACAGAGAGTTATGGGATGTCTTGCGGCCCTGAGTCGCTTCATCTCACACCTTGGCGAAAAAAGCTTACCTCTGTACCGTCTCTTGAGAAAATCCGAATGCTTTTCCTGGACCCCCGAGGCCGAAGAGGCCCTCACCAAGCTCAAGGCATTACTCACCAACCCCCCCCCATCCTGGTACCACCAATCGAGGGCGAGGTCCTCTTACTCTACGTCACCGCAACGACCCAGGTGGTCAGCACGGCAGTAGTAGTCAAAAGGCAAGAAGAGGGGCATGCTCTCTCTGTCCAATGACCCGTTTACTTCATTAGCGAAGTACTCTCCGAAACTAAGACACGCTACCCCCATATCCAGAAGCTGGTCTACGCCATAGTCTTGGCTCGGTCGGTAAGTCTACGTCACTACTCGAATCCCACCCGGTGACCATGGTGTCATCCTTCCCTCCGGGGAGATAATCTAGAACCGGAGGCCTCGGGTAGAATAGCCAAGTGAAATTTGTCGAACTCATGGGGAAGGCCCTGTCTTTTGCGCATCGGAAAGCAATTAAATCCCAGGTCTTAGTCAATTTTGTGGCTGAGTGGACCGACACCCAGCTGCCACCTGCTCAAATCCAATCAGAATGCTGGACCATATACTTTGACGGGTCTCTGATGAAGACCGGGGCAGGCGCGGGTCTGCTTTTCATCTCCCCCCTCGGAGTGCATATGCGTTATGTAATTCGGCTCCACTTCGCCGCCTCCAACAACGCAGCTGAGTACAAAGCTCTCGTCAACGGCTTGCAGATCGCCATCGAGCTTAGAGTACGGCGTCTCGACGCACGGGGCGATTCACAGCTCATCATCGACCAAGTCATAAAGGACTCGAATTGTCATGACCCCAAAATGGAGGCATACTGCAAACTGGTATGTCACCTTGAAGATAAATTTGACGGTCTCGAACTCAACCACATTGCGCGGAAGTTCAACGAGGCCACGGATGAACTGGCGAAAATGGCATCGGCACGGGCCTCGGTCCCCCCAAACATATTCGCTAGAGACCTGCACAAGCCCTCGGTAGACTACGCCTCGACAACACAAGAGGGCCCACCGGCCGAGCCACCCACAGGGCTCAAGGCCCCCTCTGTTACCGAGACCCCGGCGGCCGAGCCCGAGGCCATGGAAATCAATGCAGAGCCTCCCGAGGCCGACCAAGGGGCGGACTGGCGAGTCCCCCTCCTTGATCGCCTCACTCGAGGAGTGCTTCCTGTGGATAGAGCCGAGGCCCAACGGCTTGCGCGACGAGCCAAAACTTACATCGTCAGCAACGACGAGTTGTATAAACGAAGCCCATCTGGCGTCCTCCAACGATGCATCACCACCGGGGAAGGCCAAGCCCTGCTTTGGGACTTGCACGTAGGAGCCTGCGGACACCATGCTGCACCTCAGACGCTCGTTGGAAACGCCTTCCGCTAAGGGTTCTACTGGCCAACAGCGGTTGCCGACGCCACCAAGCTGGTACGCTCCTGCGAGGGATGTCAATACTATGCGCGGCAGACACACCTCCCGGCTCAAGCCCTCCAAACCATCCCCATCACATGGCCGTTCGCCGTGTAGGGACTGGACATGGTCGGGCCTCTGCAGAAGGCCCCCGGGGGCTACACCCATCTGCTGGTGGCGATCGATAAGTTCTCCAAATGGATCGAGGCTCGCCCGATCAATCAAATCAAATCCGAGCAAGCGGTGCTGTTCTTCACGGACATTGTCCATAGGTTCAGGGTTCCAAACACCATCATCACCGACAACGGGACACAGTTCACAGGTCATAAATTCCTGACATTCTGCGACAACCACCACATCTGTGTGGCCTGGTCAGCCGTAGGACACCCAAGGACAAACGACCAAGTAGAACGTGCTAACGGCATGATCCTACAAGGCCTCAAGCCAAGAATTTACAACCGGTTGAAGAAGTTTGGCAAGAAATGGCTGGTCGAACTCCCGTCGGTCATCTGGAGCCTAAGGAATACACCAAGCCGAGCCACGGGGTTCACGCCATTCTTCCTGGTCTATGGAGCCGAGGCCATCCTCCCCACTGACTTGGAATATGGCTCCCCAAGGCTATAGGCCTACAACGAGCAAAGCAACCGCACTACCCGCGAGGACGCTCTCGACCAACCGGAGGAAGCCCGAGGCGTTGTCTTTGCTACATTCACCAAGTACCAACAAGCCCCCACGACGCTATCAAGCCCGCACAGATCTCAAGCCGAGAGACGAAGGTGGGCGACACTGGTGTTTGAGGCCGAGGCAGAGCAACAAGGGCCGCCACAAGCTGACCCCGCCATGGGAAGGACCGTACATCATCGCCCAAGTGCTAAAACCCGGGACCTACAAGGTGGCCAACGAGAAGGGCAAAATCTTCACCAACGCTTGGAACATAGAATAGCTACGTTGTTTCTACCCTTAAACCTCCAAGCACTGTATATATTGTTTCTCGAAATATATTAAAGAAGCGTTCTTCAGTTATTCTAATTTTTCGAGAAAACTCCCCCCTCGACGGGGAACCGATGTAGAAATAACGTTATAAGGGAGACTCGGCTCTGCCTCTACAGAACCGAGCCTCCCTCGGGGGCTAGAATCGGGGGGAACCCCCTAAGTCCCAGGCACTATTTTTAATCGTTTTCGAATAAATTTCCACGCCAAACTCTCTTGCGTACTCTGACAGGCTGCGTGTAAAAATCTAAGGACCGAAAGCGCCCCTCGAGTGCAAGAGGCCGGCCGAGTCGCGAGACTGCTTATGCCTCTGGGCTACGGCAACTCCCTCGCCACCTTTCGCCGGAGGGGCAGCTCAGGTTTTGAGGAAATCGTTTGCACAGACCTTGTCTAGAAACAATGCAGAGGGCAGAGCCTTGAAAAACGATAAAAACCGATTAAAAAAGCGTACGCACGAATACTTTAAAGGCGTCGACGGCCACAAACGTCACGACACGACAATAACTTAATTTGTTTACATGGCCCCTTTGGCCCAGGTCAAGGCTCAGGATCTCCTGCGTCGGCGGTGGGCGCAGGGGGAACCACTTCTTCTTCAAACAGACTGGCTAGCGCCGCACCATGGACCTCAGCCGCCTCCATTAGCTTGGTGACCTCCTCATCAGCCTCATCATCATCATCTGGCAAGATGTAACCATCGCTGACGGCCTCGAGATTGACGGCGTAGTGCGAAGAGACGACGGTAGGGCACACTTGACGCCTGTATGCAACGCCGCCCGAAGTCGCTCCCGCACTTGGCCACTCAACGTAGCCAGGCGGCTCCTGAGGGAGCTCCCCGACTGAGCCCCCTCAACAGCCAAAGCCTCGCAGACGGTACGGGTGGTGGCCTACAGTGTGTCGTGCTCCTTGATCTCGGCCTCGAGCGTCGCCTGCACTGCGACAGAGGCCTCTGCTACCCGGGAAACCTGCTTCTCCAACCCTACGCCAAAACGAGCAGGATGAGGTTAAGCACGAAAGAGGAATAAGTCGAACAGGGGCAAAGGCCTATGGGACTTACCCTCGGATTTCTCTTTCCAGCGCTGGACCTCGACCCGTGATGCCTCGGTCGCCTTGGAGGCCTCCTTCTCTAGCTCTATACCACACCAGAGAGTTAAGGGGCCGAGCGCAAGAAAAATAAACAAAATAAAGGGGGCAGAACTTACCCTCGAACTTCCCCTTCCAAGCCAAGGCATCGACCCGGGAAGCCTCGGCCGCCTTGAGGGCCTCGTCCAGGGCGCCCTTTGTCTCAACCAACTGCGTAGCAACGGACTTGGCAGAGACCGCTGCCTCTTCAGCCCGGGAAAGGAGGGCGTCCCGCTCGCCAGCCACCCGGGTCAGCTCCTCCTCCAGCTCCTTGACTCGCGCCGCCAAAGGAGCGACCTGCTCCCGAGCCATGGCCGCCTCGGCCCGCATATCTGCACAACGAATGTGGAGGTCCTCCGCCTCCGCGCTCCGTGCCGACAGGAGCTTGTTGGTGTTTGCGAGCAGGTCCCTCTGCTGCCCGAGTTGGTCCCAGACGTCTCTCTCTTGATGGAGGAACAACGATTTCCTGAGAGACCGGGCCTCGAGCTCCTGGATAGGTAGAACAGAGGTCATGCATTGTGAAAAGACTCAGAACAAGACGACACCACACGAGAAAAGAGGACGCGTACCTAGGCGACGCCGGGTAGATCGTCGTCCATGACGGACAGTGCCGTTCATAGTGACTACACCGCCAGCCGGCGATATTGCTCGAAGGAGCTCCAGCTCCCCCCTCGACCGCATCCTCGAGGGTGAATAGAGGCTCCCCCTCCGGGTCATCCCGGCTCAGCCACGATATACGCGGGTGATTCCACCACGGGGCTCGGGTACCCGCGCGAGGGCCGAGTTTCCCTCGCCAAGAGCTGGAACTAGCTGCTCGGTGGTGCTGTCCGCCTCGACATCCGCCGCATCCTTCCCCTGGGAAGTATCGGCAGGAGAGGTCGCCGGAACCTCCACCTCCAGGGCGCTCTCCTGTGACGGCGGCAGGCCTTGGGCCAGGGGCGGCACCAAAGGTTGCCCCACCTCCATCTCAGAATCCCGGGCCACCGGGCCCGCCGCGCTCACCTCGACCATCCCGGCCTCGGGAGTCCCAGGGGCCTCAGCTTTGCTCCCGGCCTCGGCGACTGGGGGCACCCCGGTCCCATCGGACTCATGGGCCTCGGCAACGCGCAGCGTAGGCCCTTCCTCCTCCGTCTGCTCCGTAGCCGCCCCGGGAGCCTCTTCTTGAACGACCGACCTCTTCAGGTCGGCCCCGGCCGACGCCACATCAGGCTGCATGGCGGTTTGTGCCTCTGACGCCATACGAGTTGCTACAGTATGGTGGGTTGCTACAGTTCCGGTGGGTTTGAATTGTTTTTTACTTATTTTCGATGAATTTTTAAAAAATCATAGAAAAATTATAAAATGAAAAATCTAATTTTATTGGACTCCATACGAGTAGATCTACTGTAGCAAACACGGCGTTACTGTAGCAAACACGGCGTTACTGTAGCAAACGCTGTCAAAAACCGTCCGAGGGGTAAAATAGACGGTTTTGGAAAGTTCATGGGATAAAACAGATGGTTTCATAGTTGAGGGATGAAGTAGACCATGTATAAAAGGTGGAGGGTTAAGTAGACTTTTTCCAAATCCGAAACCAAATTACAAAGAAATCCAAAGATGAACACATCTTGTCATGAGGATCTTATGAGATGAATGTCGCTGCGTCGCCATCGGATTAGCACTTTAGCGGTACCGAAGACAAAAAGAAGGCATACCTCCCTGTGTGGGATTGCCCTTGGCGGAGAGTCTGCACCGACCACCGCAGCGGAGGTCTCGGACGTTCTGGTCGATGGGGATGCAGGCGATGGGTATGGTATGGGTATGGGTATGAACAGGTAACCACACTAATCGGAGGAGGAAACTTACAACTAATCGAGCTTCCACCTCTTCCTCCACCAGATGTCGACGCTGCCGGATCTCTGCGCCGCCAGATCTCGCCGCGGCTCCACATACTCCCCCTCACGCCGCAAAGGGCACGCGTCTTCCCATGCTCTCGCTACACGCGGCACTCGTGCAAGATATGTGCTCTTATCGTCTCCCATGCTGCTCGCTACTGACGACAAGATACGTGCTCTTATCGTCTTCCCATGCTCTGGCTACGACGGCACTCGTGCCAGCATACAGGCTCTTATCTTGTTCGTAAATGATCGTAAATTTCTGATCGAAAATAGTGTTTTTTTCTCGTACCAAATCAGCCAATAGCAAATAATCCACGATATGATACGGCCTCTCGAACAGGCTGATAGAGGCCATGCATGGAGGAGAGGGCACGGAGGGGCTAGCGCTTCTGCCTCCGCCGACCATGGCTGCTATGGATGAAAACGGTACGGATATTTATTCGACCGTCCGTTCGACCGAACAAATATGAGCACTTATCTGGATAGTTACTCGGATATCCGTAATTTTTTCGGATACGGATAATAAAACGGATATCTTAGGCGGATATCAAATACGAATGTAATATCATCGATATCCGGCGGATATCGGATAATCCGGTTAAGTATCGGATATATCCGGATATTATTCAAACGGATATTATCCGGATATTATTTAAACGACCTTGGATGCAGAAATGATCAAAATAAAAATTGTAGATCTCAAAAAGTTATAAAACTTTGTTGTGTATAATTTTTTCATTTGAAATCATTTAGTGCTTCAAAATGCTATTTGAATTTCAATTTCGAAATGGTTAAAGAACGCATATTTCTCTTTTTAATCTTTGGCTAAAACTTGTAAGTAGTTTTTCTCCCTCGTACTAACTTCAAATTTGATAATTTTTTTTAAATTTTCTAAAATCATGTTCTATCAATTTATTGTGTTCTTATAGCTATTATTGTGTTCATCTTTTCATGTGATTGTATTCTATCTATTTGAATTTTGAATTTCAAAAAATAGCAACTTCAAACGTCATTTTCAAACATTAAATGACTTCAGCTGAAAAAGTCATGAACATAAAAGTTGTAAAACTCATCAAGATCTACAACTTTTATTTTGGTCATTTGTTCATCCGAGATTGTGATAGTAACATTGTTCACAAAATTTACATCTCTCTCTTGTAGTTTCATAAACTATAAGAGAGATATCTGAGATTCGTGAATAATGTTACTGTAACTATGTCGGATGAACAAATGACTAAAATAAAAGTTGTAGATCTCAGAAATTTATGAAACTTTATAGTTGCAAACTTTTTTATTTGAAATCATCTTGTCAAGGAAAACTACGTTTGAATTTATCAAATTTAAAATTTGGATTTTTCAAATGACCTCGGAATCTCAGATGGAGAAACAACCAAAATGAAAGTTTTAGATCCCAAAAAATTATGAAACTTTGTTGATTACAACATTTTCATTTGAATTTGTTTAGGGCCTCAAACAATAATTTTTTTCTTTTTTTTTTTTTTTTGTCTCGAATTGTGATTTTTGGAATTGGGCCAAAATATTACTTCTTGCCTAAACGGCCCAATCCTCTATAACCCTAGCTAAGCTAGCTGACCCATATATAAGTTCCCACTTGGATATATATTGCTTTTACTCAATATCCGAATAGATATTTATATCCGACCTTCTTCGAATCCGATTCATACCGTATTCGATACTCATTATTCGTATCCGTAACCGAGTCAATCCGTATTTGTATATGTATCCGAACGCTATCCGTGTCCGAATCCGAATCCGAACATAAATATGAAAACAAATATAATATGAGTGATATCCGTTCGTATCCGATCAGTTTTCATCCATAATTGGCTGCTGTGGGGACCGGCAAGATCCGGCCGATCCACGCCCACCCAACGCGCTGCCCCGTGCTGCAGAGGCCATGCGACTTCCATCCTCGAGTGCCGGCGGGGACGAGAGGGGCGGAGGTGGGAGCGACGGGGAGAGGAGAGGAAGGAGAGAGAGCACGAGGTTGGGGAGGGCTGCCGGTGCGGGATGGGAGCGGGGCGTTTCTGAAAAACTGCGAGGGACTTCTCGAAACAACGACCTGTTTTCAGAAATTTTCATATTACTAGAACACGTTTACTGTTCTTGGCAAAGGAGTTGGACCATGGGTTGATTATAAGAATTTTGAAGGCCTTTTTGCAAAATGAACAGAACCACATGTCCACTCTCCGAGGAGCCACCCATGCCCCGATCTCTGAGGTGCGAACGGAATGGAGTGGGTTTAAACAGCTTCCGATACAAAACTAGATATATGCACATAGGACACGATTTTGTTTTGTTTTATTCAACCTCGGTAATCGGACGCAGACGCTCGTATTGGATGAGGACACGTGGATCCGGTCTTCGTATTGAAATCGGTTAGGACGCGGACACATGAGCGTATTGAAATCGGTTAGGATGCGGACACGTGAGGATTATTAGTATCAGACACATACGCGTGAGAAGGGAAAAGATAAGATTTGGTATCACCAGGTAAATGATGACGTTATAGTCTTTTTAGGGATATAAGATAAGATAAGATAAGATAAGATAAGATAAGATAAGATAAAGAGATAAAGCTTATACTAGTTTGAATCCTCCCTAAAAAAATTCGATTTAAGCAAACCCTACCCCTGTGAGCACCTACGAAAGACTGTGTCGGCACATCTCGAGATTAATGAAGTCACCATAGGAGCCTCGCTGTCGACGGGAACGTCGCCTACCACTAAAAGTACAACACCGTTACAATCCTGGAATAAATCCAGAAAAATACGAGCACCCGTGCCAAGTCGAGGACTTAAACTCGGGTGGACAAGTTCCACCACAAGGAATCTAACCAACTCGCGAATCCTCCTGAATTCTAAGAAGCATCATCACTCAAATGCAGCAGGATGAAATGCATAAACATGTGCCTATGTCTTATAGTGGCTTTTATATTTTTATAACAATAATTATTTGCTCCATATTTGAATGCACAAAAATTGCATAAATAAATCAAATTAAAATATTTGCATCATAATGATTATTTTTCCCTATATTTGAACACATAAAATTGCATAAATAAATCAAATTAAACTATGTTTGTATAAATGGAACTTTATGGTGTTACGAATATCCACTTCTAGGTGGACGAGAGCAGCCAACATCCATGCCGCAATGAGCCCCACCATCGCCTCGGTCTTCCCCACCAGATCTGGTGTCGCCATGCCTTCGTCCCACAAGATCAGGCTGCCCCACCATGGAAGACGTCTCGACGAAGGTAGAGGCAGCACTCGACATGGGACTACTCTTTGCTGGCTAGGGGTTTAGTTGCCGGCAACCCTCGATGGTGATGCGGAGACCAAAGGGGCAATCAGGGGCTGCTAGACCGCTGGTGTGTGAGTCATGGGCGGACTAGGTGAACTCCACCTAGATTCCTCGCCACGCCACCCTCAACCCGTCCTTGCCCCTCGACCCCGCCGACCCTAATCCAAGGGCAGGGCGCCGACAATGTCCGCGGCACGCCCTCACTGCCCACCCCGCCCAACCGACTTCTCCCGCCGCTCCGCTGCCGTCTCTCTCAACACCACCGCCGTGTCATGGCCTCCTCCCCCCAAACCCCCTTCTAGAGCCGCCGAGGAATAAAACCCTAACATCGTCGGAACCCTAACACCACTGCCGTCTTCTTCCTCTCCGGCGGAGCGCGTGTGCGTCGGCGTGGGAGAGGGAGAGGGAGAGGGTGGGCCGGGCCGCGTCACGCCGTCCATGCTCTGTGGACGGGCGCGTTTTTGCGTTTTCGTATTTTTTTTAGAGTAGAAGACATGATTTATCCGTGTTCTAAATACTACCGTGAGAAGGTGAGATTGCCTTTTCATTTTGATTCAATGTCACAGGTTTATTCAGTTTTATCCAATGTCTCAGGTGACCCACTGGCTTGTAAATATAGACAAGATGTCAAAATTTGCATCTTTACGGTTACGAGAGATATTTATCCATGTTCTAAATACTACCATGTGATTGTTTACGGAGGTAAAATTGCAGCGGCTAGCAAGCAGGCTCATAGAATCGCTGAACTTTAGCGTGCCTCTTCAAGCTTGTGAATATTCTTTTAAGCTTTGTTGTTATTATGATGCTCTCATATAGTGCCGCGGTGGTCCGCTCGGCCTGTTTGCTTGCTGCCCTCCCAGGCAGCAGAGGGCCAGCCAAGCATGCATCCTATCCCCAGGCACACAAAATCTAACGCCTGGGAGCAGTTCTGGAGCCAGGCAAGTTGCCTGCAAACAGGTAGCCGCTGCGTGCCGCCTCTTCCTCCTCGGCGCCTCAACCGTCACGGGACGACCTAGAGGCCGCCATGGTGTCGCAAACCTAGGGTTTCGCGCCGCAGAGGCGAGATGGCCCCGCTGAGAAATTTCAATATTTAACCCTGAGTTCGCAAGCCTCAAGCCTTTCAATAACCCTGTGCACGCGAATTGTTTCAAACTGAGGGATTATGAATGATTTCTCTCTTTTTCTATTTTTGAGCTGCCTCTTTACACTGTTTAGGCCATGGGAAATGACGATACTACCCTCCGCTATGGACCCTAGCCCAGCGCCTCCCTTCCCTCGGTTCACAAGCTTTTCAAGGCGGATGGGGAGGACGGCCTGCTGGCGTTGGGCCAGCAGGAAAACCGGCGGCGTCCGGCCTACGACAACAGACGAGCACACCCGCCTCAAACCCTAGGGAGGGGCGGCGGGCGGAGGGGGCCTGGCGGGCGGCCGCGGGCGTTCGCCGGCAGCAGGCGGCGTCGGGTGGCGGTGTCTGTGAGCGGAGTCGCTTGTCCGTACAATCGCGGCTCGCGACGAAGGAGTGCGAACCAGAAACGAACAGCTGGCTTCACGATAGGATAAGGAGTTAGGAGTAGTTCGGTCATTTCTCCTGATTGAAACAATTCGCTTACGCAGGGTTAAATATTAAAAAACTTGAAAATTAGATGTCATATATTGAGTGGCTTAAGAACTCGAGTTAAATATTGAAATTTCTCCCGCTTCGACTCACTGGACGGTGAGAGGACGAACCGATGAACTCACGAAGTGGCGTACGCCTGTTTTCCAAGGACTCCACTGACACGTGGGTCTACTATGTTAAGGTGTGGGCCCCACTGGTCATAGGCCGCGATGCCTCGGTACACCGAACACGTCTCCCATCTTGACGAGACCCGTCTTCCACCTCGCCGCCCGATCCGACGCGCTGGATCGCCGGCGACCGGGCGTTGTCGATCCGAAGTGCAGAAGTCGGCTCTTCCTGCCGATCCCCTGCGCTTGCGTCCCGTAATAACACGACCGGCGCATCTCGCCGGCTCAAGAGCATCCGTGGATCTGACCGGAAGAGGCCGCGGCTGCTACAAGCCTGCTGCTGCTGCTCCCTCGGCGATGTCGAGGGTTCGGGACAGGACGGAGGACTTCAAAGAGGCCGTCCGAGTCGCCGCGCTCTCCCATGGATACACGGAGGTGAGTTGCGGCCACAGCCTCTCCATCCACACCCCATCCTCAGCGTAGTGATGAAGCCTCACGAATTGTCCTCAATTCTTCACGCTCATTGACTCGTCGTGTTGGTTTGTGTATGCTATGAAGGCCCAACTGGCCGCGCTCATGTCGTCTTTCATCATCCGGAAGCCGTCACCCAAATCGGCGTTCACTAATGCCGCGATCAAGACGGTAGGAGCCTGTGGTGGATTGTGTTCCAGTTTTCATGTGGTGAGACAGGTTGCCAATGTAATTGTTTGATGGGTTTTGTTGATGTGTAGCTTGAGAGCATCAGGGAACTCGAGAGGTTCATAGTGAAGCATAGGAGGGATTATGTGGACCTGCATCGCACTACCGAGCAAGAGAGGGATAACATTGAGCATGAAGTAAGTTGCATATTGTGTCATTGTTTGTTTTGATTTGCTATCGCTTTTCCTGTGATGATGCATGGATGGAATCTTAAATGTGTGTATTACTCAACCTATGTGCTTAATGTTCATAAAAGAATTGTCTAGTGCATTGTTTGCCCATTTGGCATTTCATTACAGTTCTCTAGCATTTTAATATGCTTGAAGCCTTCATTGTTTGAAAACTTCAATAGAACATTTTATGCCTGAAGGCTGAAGCTCAATGGCACAAAAGATATCTATTGCTGTACCATGCCATGTACCTTTTTGTAAAATATATACTTGGCTGTCAAATTTTTTTTCACAACTACATAAATCTAATCTTGGATTACAATTGTCGAAGACTTTAGCCCTAAAAAATATGTTGAAGAGATTATATATATGCATGATCATGTATCCTCCTTCATTCAGTTAATGTAGGTTGTGCATCTCTCTGTTAATACTATTAAATACTATTAATCTATGTTTGGATATAGTGATGTGGTGTTCCAATTGTATAGACTATTGAGTTGACAACCTATATTCATACTGGCATCCGCACATTGATTCATATAACCTGCTTTCTATTCTCAATTTAGTACTTATTTGTAACTACTCAATGCATATTAGATTGGCGTTTTTGTAAAAGCATGCAAGGAACAAATTGATATCCTGAAGAACAGGATCCATGAAGAAGAGAAGAATGGAAGTGGAAAGACATGGCTTGGCACTAGGGATGAGAGTTCCCGGTTGGACTTGATAGCTCATCAGCATGGTGTGGTATGGTTATTCTCCTTGCCATTGCTGTTATAAGTTTAAAAAATCTGCTGGATTAGTTTGTTTTTTGAGGTAGTTAGCAGTAGAACTGACCTGAATGCATTCCATTTAGAGGATGAGGCAAAGTAATTCCTTAAGTGCCTGTTACGGTGCTACATGTATTATGATCCAAGATTTCCTTTTATTAGAGCCAATTGAACAGGTCATCCTGTTGAGGATTGATTGTTTTCAACATTTCCTTTCCAAATTTTTGAGTTGGGTGTATATTTCACTAGTTGGTAGTAGGATATCAGACTTCGATTGGTTGATTTCATTTGGTACGATAAATAATTATGCTGTGTGACTTTAGAGGACAGATTGCCCAGTCAAAACATGTGAACTTGAATAATATCTACTTTCATTTTCTTGTTCGCGGATGCATCAGGTAAGAGCATGTACAGGCGAACACCTACCTCTATTTTTCTTTGTTGTTTTTTCTCTATATCCAAATCTTTGTAGCAGTCAGTCATCAGTTCTGAAGTCTGAACTACCCTGTTTTGCAGTAGTTTTAGGGATTTTCTTGTGCCCAGCTCCAATAAGCTGTTTGTTTACGTTACCAGGTTTTAATTTTGAGTGAGCGTCTCCACTCAGTAACTGCACAATTTGATCGTCTTCGGTCCATGCGTTTTCAAGATGCTATTAACAGAGCAATGCCAAGGAAGAAGATTCAGAAGAGACCAGAAATCAAACCTGCTGAACCATCCAGGTCCAATCTTGTTCTAAAATCTGATGTATCAAAGATTGTAGATCAGGAAGTATCCACAGCACCTATGAGAGTTCAAGAACAACTATTGGATGATGAAACAAAAGCCCTTCAGGTAATATGTGGATGGTATATAAACTATTATTTAGTGAAAAACTTGGTTATTTTACTTAAATTACCATGCATCATGTGTATCGTAAAACTCTTCTCAGGTGGAGTTGACAAGTCTTCTTGATGCTGTCCAAGAAACGGAGACAAAGATGATAGAAATGTCAGCACTTAATCATCTTATGTCAACACATGTTCTACAACAAGCTCAACAGATTCAGTATTTATATGACCAGGTATAGGATTCGTTTAATCATATTCTACTAGTTTATATGTTACTAGATGAGTGCCCGTGCGTTGCAACGGGTGCAACATAAATTGAATGAGATATTTGTTAGCCAAGTCAAAATCAAGAATATATCAATTCAATTTTTCACGTGTATTATACCATGATAATGTCTAGAAACGCATTCATTATCGTAATGAATCTGAAATAAAAGCTAGGCTTGAAGCTTGTTATCTGAAAGTTACAACAAACATCAGTTGCCTCAAAGGCTGAAAATTTATTGCTAGGCATCGAATTGAATTTATCCATGCTCTGTCTTGCCAAAACATGTATACTCGGACTTACAATATCCATATCCGCATGAGGCATGGCAATAATTCATTTTTTGGGGAAAAAAGTATTTGTTGTCAACACGCAACGCGAAGGACGACGAACGAGATTTGGATCACGATCATGATCATTGCGTGGTGATATTCCAATAAATTCCTCTCTTCCCATAATTCTCTTTCCGTTTTATTCTATTTTATTTACTTGCCTTCCAGTGTCTCCATGCGGTGATTATTTGTCTGCCGGATATGGATCATATGAGTGTTTTGGTCCTGCCGGGTAGATGTTGACAATCCATATGTTTTAGTTGTAGAGACTTGTGTTTTCCTACGTGAACATAAACCTATGGACTGTCAGAATCATGAATCAACCTGAAAAGTATAATGGTCGCATGAAGGTTATGTCCATGAAAGAGCTTTGTAACACAGTCTAGAATTAAATAATTGCCTCCATGGTCAGATCCCCCACCTAACTGAAAGAACGCATGGTTTGGATATGCACTACACGAAACCTGATTGTTATCTGTATGTCCTCATAGAACATCTTCTGCGCAGGCTGTTGAAGCTACAAATAATGTGGAGCGTGGGAACAAGGAGCTATCCCAGGCGATCCAGCGCAACAGCAGCAGTAGAACCTTTCTCCTCCTCTTCTTCTTTGTTCTCACTTTCTCCGTTCTTTTTCTTGACTGGTACAACAACTGAAATAGTATACGAAGACATTGTATTTTGTTGATGGGAAATGATCAAATTATGAAGGCTGTCTGTCTATTTAATTTAAAGTCCTGGCCTTTTAGGTAGTCTGTTACTTCCCAAGCATACTGTTCAATGTTCTGTTCATCTGAATATGCCGGGATTTGTCATTTCATTTCTGGCGTGCAAGCTACAGAAGCGATGGGCACTGTACTAGGCCCATGTACGGAGCTTTCAAGCACTTGTAGAGAGGACAAGCAAGGTTCGACGTCTCTCTGCAGAACCTGGCCATCAATTCCTTTACTGATCAGGTCATTAGCAGTCTCAAGTTCTCAACAGTGTCGTCGTCCAGAGTACCTTAAGCTGTTAAGCATTCAAGTCGATATTTCCTTTGCTCTTCCCTGTTAGCTTTGACGCAATCTTATATTGGCTCCGATCAGCGTCAGATGCATGGATCACATACAGAAGCAATCTGTATTGGCTCTGATCAGCGTCAGATGCAGGCATCACATACAGAAGGAAAATGCACTTATGCACCTGCCATCCTGGCTACAAAATTGTAGCGTCAGTTTTGGAACAGGAACAGGGATTAAAGAGGACACAGGGCAGACATTGGTAGCCAAAACATCATTTTCGATTTATATACGAATCAAAAGGCCGTTTGGCAGTGACACCAACCAATGCACAACAGATGATGGTCAACCTAACATGAAGATATGCCAGGTAGGCAACCTAACAGGCCGACAGTGATAGACCAGGGAATTGCTGACGTTATGAGAAGAATGAAATATGCATTTCACCTCCATGTCTCATCATATTACAACTCTATATCAGCATGCTTAAGCACATGCTTGTCGACACAGACCATTACCCTATTTACTATACGCATCATCCATTAGTATCCCCCTCCCACTTTCAATATCTACAAAGAGGTATATAGAACAGTCTTGTCTCAGAACAAGAGCAGGCACAGCACCACAAACACAAAGAGGAAGAACCAGATCTGGTGGAGGGACCTCTCGATTTCCATCTGATGCCGCCTCAGCCTGGGGTTCACGTTCTGCGTCGCAACATGGTATGGGCTCGTGTAGTACAAGCTCGCTGGCAGCTGGCCACGGAGCGCCCAAGGAAGCACAACCTCTGCCATCCCTCCAAGCACCCCACCAGCAGTTGAGTGGATCAAGCCACGCCCTACTGGTGCTGGAGGGTAGATGAAGTCAAACCCATTGGGAATGGGATGGTGGTGTGCCTGCAGCAATGGCTGGTGCTGAGGGTTGTCTTCCATGCTCTGGTGGTAGTGCTGGTCATTGACGTTGCTTTGTGCATTCTGTTGCTCAACAGTCTCACGGTGTACCATGGGGCGGCGCGGGATGGCCATGCCATTCAGTGACTTCTTTGAGTTCCCTCCCCGGCCATATAGTGGCACAAGGGTGTCCATTGAGAGTGTTGCCTTGCATACGGGACATTGGCGCCTTGCCGAACTGCTGTTGTCGCTGGCAGTTGACTCCACCCCAGGCCGCAGCCACTCATAGATACAAGGCCAGCAGTACAGATGGCCACAGAGAGTAACCACTGGTTCTGCTGCAAAATCAAGGCAGATGTTGCAGTCAAAGCATCCGCTTCCTGTTGTCGCAGGCATGTCCCCATTGGCTTTCTTCACTGGCTCAATATCAGCCATGAAAGGCTGGCTATTGATAGCAGCCATGCAAGGCTGATCCATTCTCCCAGGTTCCATGGCAATCGTGATGCTTGCTCTCAGAAACTGTTTTAGTTCGGTTATGACAGTACTGCAATAGACGGAGAAACCAAAAGAGGTCAGTAGGAATACATACAATTGATAAAGCAACACGCTAGAGGTCATTGCACAAAATGATAAGGAAGTCTAAGCATTGAAAATGTTCATGATATTCGAACACTTGCCTAACCGTGTGGGAGGACTAGAGAAGTACAAGAAAGAAGACTGAAAGCAACGAAGCAAACCGCAAACCACATTTCTAGTTTTAATATATGCTGAATTCTGAGGAAGAGGCGGAGCCAAGTGTACAGACAATAACAATTGAACTAAATAGAGGGATCCATGTAATAAGCAGCTTTTAGGCCCACACCACATCATCCTGTCCTGGGGAGTCTATCCGAATAAATTGAACTAGTGTGACAACTGAAGTAGATGTTAGGTAAATCTCCAAAACGTGTTAAGAGGCAAATGTCCTTGAGTCTATGCTGGTTGCGCTTTTACCCAAGAATCCATCGTCTTTCCTAGTGGCCTGAGTCAGCAGTGATAGATTCTCCAATATTTTAGTACCTAGTAGTGTGAGTCAGCAGTCATGGATTCTCCAATAATTTAGTACTGGGGACGACAACTGTTGCGCTTTGTTTCTATCCCTTTAGTTAGATAGTTATCCGCGTCCTACTTTTTGTGCCATTGATAAGTTATCCAAGAATCTATCTATCAGAGATTAGGAAACTTATGTCAGCAAGAAAATGAAACCACTCGCTTATCTGCAATGTGCATGGCAGCATAATATTGACTCCAAGACTTGGCCCCTTGTTGAAGGCAAGAACAATCATTGCCAGCTCGAAATTGCCTCGGGAAGAAAATAGAGAACTATTCGAGTTTTAAAAAGCTTGCAAACGTGGACTTTGACAAGGCTGGTAGGTCTGAACAGATTACCACAGATCCTAACAAATTTTATATTCAGACAAACGGCTGGGGAAGACCAAAAGAGCTGATAAACAAAGGAAAGTATGAGATCGACTAAAGGTGTCCGTCCTAATCTCCAATATATGCTTGTGGTGACATGTTGATATTTTTGTAGGCGAGGGTAAGGCTTCACCCTTCCCCAGACCCCGCACAGAGCGGGAGCTCTCTGCACTGGGTACGCCCTTTGTGAAGCTTCTTCCAAAGGAGCATCATTGAAAAACAACAACAGGTGGAGGTACTGATGTGGACTGCAACAATGGTAGAGTAGCTACAAGGCTTGGCATATTTAATGGAACCAAACACACTGAAAATATCATTTAAACATTCAGTAATCAACAAAAACTAGAATAACCCAGTGATAATTGCACCTACTGTACTCTGATCAGGAAACAATGAATAGTTTGTCCACCAGCTTCGTGGAAATTTCTAATTCGCTTCTGGTCCCAAATGTGCCATGACCATCATTTTTATATTCAAGCAAAGCTTCGGTAAGTCTTTCCTAAGTTAAAACACATCTTAATCACATCAAGTACCTACAAATGAAGCTCAAAGAGAGCATTTTCCTCCAGTTCTAGTTTTGTTTTGTGGTTCATGACTGGCCTAATAGATATGTACAGAAAGAATTGGTACTGAAGGTGAAGGTTGTGCTTGACAAACAGAAGCTGTGAAACTCCAGAAATAAACAAGCCGCTATGTTGGACGTGTATGAGCTACCATACTATGGATTTTAAGCACGTTCCAACAATAATTTGATCTAAATTTAGGCATGCCAGTGAATTTGGTTGCCTTTATTATATTCCATATGTATCGTGAATTCGTGATACTAGTAGGTTTCAGAAAATAACCACATGGGTATTAAGCATACGCACCTATACCAGAGAAATTTCTTCAGGGAAAAGGTATTAAATACTAGCTTCAAATAGATATATGCAAATTGATGCAATTTGTAACCCCAGGGAGATGGGTCGGATGAAACATTTTGGAACACAAACTAAACTGGTACCTGCACACGAATCCACCACAACAAAAAGAATGAACGGGTCTGAGAATCCGTCTCAGAAAGGGAGGTTCAGATTTGGCTTATCAAGTACAACGAACGCGGAGACCAAACAAAACAGACTCTTGGAGCAATCCGTCCGATTACCGAACGAGGAAGGAACAAGCAGTGCAAGCCAAGGTAATAGGGTTCCTTACCAGCAAAGGAAGAAGAAATCAATCCGAGCTCGGATGGATCCGCGCTCCACGCAGGTGCAGCACCACCAGCAAGGATGATGACGTCGGCGGCGGCGGATAGGTCGCAGAAATTTGACACAACGCGCTTCCGGGGATGGGCTCGGCGGCGCGGCAAGAGGAAGATGGTTTCTGGGCGGTGGCGCGAGGCCGCGGCGATGCTTCGGGCGACGAACGCGGGAGCGGCGGAGCAGGACGCGGCGGCACGGCAGCCGGCGATGATGAGGCAGGAGGAGGGGAGCAGGGCGATGATGAGAAGAGGCGGCGGATTTCGGTGGGAGGCTCCCGTCAAGGGTGTATATAATGAGTTGGGGATTCGGGATTTTTTTTTTCCCGTCGTTACGGATGGCCCTTTGCAGTTTTAGGTGTCCTACTATATAATTGTCATCTCAAATAATAAATCTCCTACGTTTTTATCACTTTCACTGACGTGTTACGCCAAGTGAGCGTGCCAGCGTAGCAGTGAGCCTGAGAACCTCTACCAAGCATGCGAAAATTACCTGTTTACCCCTACTGTTTCTCTCTCCCGACACTCGCTCACGCGTGGGCCCTCTTCCTCTCGCTGACGCGAGGGCCCCGCACGTCAGCTTCTCCTTCAATCCCATCTCTTTTCCTCACCGCGCCTCACCTCCATGGTTGTCGTCGTTGCCGAAGCAGAGGACACCGGAGGGGCCTCGTTCGTCACTCCTCTGCCCCTCCGATTGCGCCGCCGCCTCCACTGCAGCGCGCCTCGCCGTTCGCGCCTCTCCTCCGGCAGGCTCGGCTCCTTCATCGCCGCTAGCGAAGTCGCCATGACCACCGCGAGTGCACGTGGCCAGGCCACCGCGTGCCGTTCTAGGCTGCGCAAAGAGCACCCACGGGCTTGGCGGGTGGTGGTGGTGCTTGCGTGTTGTAGCTCGCAGACGACCCCCACCTCCGTCAGCTGGGATCGGTCAGAGTCCAATTCGTGCGTGAGTTCACCCGACTCGGCCTCCACCAATCCGTCGGCGGCATCCTTGCCCTCGCGCACAGGCGTAGAGGCGTCTCGTCCGGGGAGGAGGGGCCGGGAAGCTCTGGCTCTGGCGGGCCGTCCCCGCTCACGCTCTCGCGGGGAGAGCGCCACCGAGGCGTGGTCGCACCGCGAGAGCAGAACGCGCGCGCGCGCTCGCAGCCATGGAGGATCTGCTGCTCCCATCCTCACTGTTACCCGCACCGACGGAGAAGCCGAGGCCCGGGCCTGGGCTCAGCGGCAGCGGGACGATGCGGGACTCGACGGAGGCGGTGGAGGTCTCGGCCTCGGCGATGGCGAACGCGTCATGCTTCCCCCTAGGCGCGCCGGCGGTGGTGAAGGGCAGCCAACGCTAGTGGAGCTGCGCTCGTCCGGGGAGGAGGGGGTCGAGAAGCTCTGGTGGCGCTGGCGGCCACCATCACCGCCACTAACTTCTGCGCAGAAGAGATGGGGTTGAAGGGGAAGCTAACGTGTGGGGCCCACGCGTCAGCGAGAGGAGGGAGAGAGAAGCAGCAGGGGTAAACAAGTAATTTCGCATGCCTTGTAGAGATTCTCAGGCTCGCTGCCAAGCTGGCATGCTGCATCAGCGAAAGTGGCAAAAGCGTAGGAAATTCACTGTTTGCGATTGCAATTATATAGGAGCACACATAAAACTGGTAAATGGAGGAGTGTCATCCGTAAGGATGACAAAAAGTTAAAAATCTTGGATTCGGCTCGGCTAAACGAGGGCGAGAAAGAAAAAATTAGCTCCGCTTGGCTTGCACGAAGGTCTTTAAAAGCTTCTTAAAACTAATTATAATTATTAAAAATAGTTATATCAAGCGAACAAAATAAATAAATACCTCTACTTTATCGTTTTAAATGATTTTTATAATAATTATTATAGATTTCTAAAACTCGAAAATCAGACAGAAAAGGGAAAACCACTGGCCGCAGATAGTTGCACTAGCCATTGGGTATATAGTGATTAAGGCTTAAATCCATTGGCTTCGCCGTTGTTGAGCCAATCCAATGCAAGAGCTAGCCGTGGTGATAGGAAACATATGCCCTGTTCACTTGAACTTATTAGTTATGATATAGTGTTTTTTTCTCGTAACAAATCAGCGAATAGTATTTTTTAACGCAACTTCTCGGCAAAACGAACAGGGCCAGCATGGACGCCATTGCCGGTGGTGCACGTCCACGGGAAAAGTCATAGATTTCGGAACCGATAATAAGGCCGCTCCGTCCATACTAATCGAATGACTCCGTCTAGGAAAAAAAACCACACGGAGTAAGGCCTGTCCGCTCCGACGTTCCCCATTTTGCCATCTCCCGAGTCACCAGTCAACACCATTGCCGCTTTTTGAGCGCTGAGTGACACGAAACAAAGACGAAATGTTCCCTAGTGGGCCTCTGCTGCCTCTGCTCATCTTTTGCAACATGTGTCCCGTCCATTATCTCAAACCGATATCGCATTACATACAGGAAGCAACAACATATACTTTAGTTTCAAAAGAAATAATATACACTCGCTCACTTCGTTCAAAAAAAAAAAGGATGTCCACTATAGCAACTATAGGTTTAGTCTTTCTTTCGAAAGATCAACTATAGGTTTAGTCAGTCAAACTATTTCTAGTTTGTTCAAGTTTATAAACAGTATCAATAATTCTGACAAAATGTACTTCGTGACTAATCGTATGACACATATTTAACATCATAAATACTTGTATTTGTTTTTGGACAGAAATAGTTTTTGTAGAATTTGTTTGCCACTAATGGAGCATTGGAGCTATGTAATCATTCCCGGTACATGCAATCATGACTCCTTTTGTTATCTTCTTGTTTTTCTTTTCTTTTTTGCCTTATGATTTCAGTGACTGAGGGTATGGCCGCGACTGGCACGGTACTGTGCATCCCCAATTGCCATACGGGCACAAGCAGACGAGCAATCTGTTCGCCGCATCATCAGATCAGACCAGATAGTAACAAAAATGTGGGGCTCGCACGACCGGTGTGTGTGGTGTCAGGGTAAACACGAGCAAACAAGACACTCCCCGCATTGTCATTTGTCAAAACTTACGCCCACAAGATTTGACGCTGGAAACGTTGGGAGAAATATAGAATACGGGCTGCGCAGACACGTACTAGTACGGCGGGCAGATAGGCTGACAGGGTCACAAGTGAGCTGTCGCGGTCAGTGGCGAAGAGTCCCCTGACCACTGGCACCACACGGACGAACGACGGGAAACCCAAGTAGAACCGCCTAGTGAAAACTAGGGGTCTTGGCCACTTGGGTCGATCTTCCAAAAACCAGAAGGTTTTTATTGTTATAATTAGTATTTGGCACCACACGGACGAACGTAATTAGTTTTATTTTTTATTTATATTTAATGCTTTATACATAAATTCAAAGATTCGATGTGACGAAAAATCTTAAAAATTTTGGTAAAATAAGGTGAACTAAACAGGGCCCAAGTCAAGTAGACCGTGTCCAGCCATCTGGATGGCATTGGCGCCAGTGGCCGCCTCCGAGCCGTGCCGGCCCCGCCCGCGTTCCCGGCTCGGATCCGCGAAACCGCATGTGCGCGCGCCTTTGGCAGCGGGCCGCCGAATCCGTTCCGCGGCTTTCGTGACCGGAGCGACCGACACCAGCACGCCTTCGTTCGAAGCAAAAGCTGCTGCAACCGTCGCTGGGTTGCTCGAATGGTCAAACGGCCACCGGCAGATTCGCGTGGCCTTCAGTCAGAGGCTCAGAGCGTCAGACGGCCACCGGCTCCCCGCGCGGACCAGACCACAGCGCGGTGGTTGGTTGCCTCGCGGGTCACGGGCTCGCTCCTTGTCTTGTTTAATCTGCCGCCGTACCGGCCACCACGTCTAGTTTAAGCGCGGTGAGGTACGGTGCCTGCCGCGTGCGTCGTTCGTCGCCGTCGCGGAGTTAGATAGGAATAGGATGCCGGCACCGAACACGCCTGTGGCGGTCTCATCCGGTCGGGCGTTCGTGGCGTGATAAGATAAGATATGGGGGCGCGCTGCCCTGCCCCGCGCACGAGCGATCATTGGCCTGGGTCCGGTCGTTGCGGAGAGAGCCCAGAGGGCGCGTCGCGACCTGCCGCGTTCCGCAATCCGCCACGCCGGCGGTGGGCGGAGGCCACACCTGCCACTGCCTGCCGGCTTTGCCCTGATCCTGGCGCCGACGCACGTTTAGCACCCGTCGGCACCGCGCGCGGAGGGAGGGCTCTTGTTTAATCGCTCCACAGGTGCGTGCATTTATGTGGCGACACTGTTGCAGGTTGGATGGCGCTACCAGTACGAGCACGTACCAGTTGGGTTCGGGCAGACACAGCACAGCTAGCCAGCTAGGCGATGGGACCAAAGATTGAATCTGGGGGGCTACCGATCGCAGATCCAGACATACAGACCGCCCGCTGTTTTGCAGCATCTGCCCGTGGATTACACGTTCGCGCAGCAGTTCACTCAGGCCGCCGGACCACGGAATGGATCCACCGGTCGATGATTCTTCCCTCCCTCCCTGTGGTCCTCAGCCAAGGTTTCCACAAGTCTTGACAATTGACATGCCCCCAAGGGATTTACTGTAGGATTTAAAGCTTTGTCCGTAACGAAGAAATTGTGTTTTAGATGAGTATATGCCCAATTCTTAGGTGCAGCCGTAGATTACGTGTTGCCATTCGGAATGCAATACAATCCCGGGTTCAGCACGTATGGCAGATAATAATTAGATGAATCTCGGAAACAAGTATATCTCAAACCATATCATATCTGGAAATGGCCATAAGGAACACATTTCTTATAGTATGATGTTCTCGGATCGTCCACGTTACACATTTCTTATAGCCATATCATATCTGGAAATGGCCATAAGGAGCACGTATGGCATTCTTATAGTATATATTATTAAATTATTAATATTAATATAAGATAGAATGATGTTCTCGGATCGTCCACGTTACACATTTCTGAGCCTCTAATAAAGAACAAGAAAATAAAACCAGGCTAGGGTGGACAATAATTCATGCCGCTTTCCTCAAACAATAACCGAATATATATATAATCCCATTATATACAGGTAGTTATTGTAGAACTGTTCTCCGTATGGCTCAAGTGGTCTCTACACAGTCTTTTGAAAGCCCCCAACTGTGCTGAAGAGATCCACTGCGCATTTTACACCTCAACAAATTTCTCGATGCATGTGACCAGTGTGCTCTCAGGCACAGCCCCGATAACCGAATCCTTTTTCTCGCCATTCTTGAATATCATCAGGGTGGGGATGCTCCGGACCCCGCACTGGCTTGCTATGTCCGGGTTCTCATCTGTGTTGAGCTTGTAGCATCTCAGCTTTCCCTCGTAGTCCTTTGAGAGCTTGCCAACAACTGGATCTATCATTTTGCATGGCCCGCACCATGAAGCCCAGAACTCAACAAGGACAGGAAGCTCGCTCTCAATCACAAGTGATTGCCATGTTGACTTTGTCACATCTGGGACTACAATTGAACAGTTGAAAATGAGAAAACCTCAAATGATCCATAGGTATAGTACCAACAACAAAGGAAGAAATGTCAAGATATAACAACAAAGATAAAAGAGTTTCACGAGCAATTGAAACAAAATGGAAACAGCATTCAGCTTGCAGGGGAGGTAATTTTCTCACTTAGAATTTGTTTATCGAAATACTACTAGTAGTAATACAGTTTAAGGGGCCACTTTATACCTGTGCAACTACAGTCCTACTAGGCAGAGCAATAATGATTAGGTATGCCCAGGTTTAACCAACATTACTTCAAATGCTATGCAAATTGCAAAGGAGTGTTGTTGTTGTTGTTTTTGCAAAGAAAAATGAAGTTTAAGTAAACTAGGTTCTAAACAGAAAATAGTTGGTTTGAACCACATTGATTCGAATTAGTTATTTGACAAACATGGTAAACCAAATATTGGAACATAAGGAGATGGATGTATAAATGAAGGTGCTCAAATTAAAGTAAGGACAATCTACAAACACCAGTTGCCAAAATGGGAGCACGACATGATATGCTTGTCCCAGTATGATGCATCTAAACAGATACAATATGCCTCGCTTTGTGCAAAAAGCATGTCGCAACTTTGCCATGGTTAAAGCAAAACAAGCAAGGAACCTCCCGAGATACTATTCAATCATGGCACTAAGCATTGCTGGTTTTAATCTTTCAATTTAATTTACTAACAGCTTTTATGTTAAGCCTCAACAGAATCGTGGGTAAAACAACAAGAGTAAAGGGACTGACAGGAAATGCATTCGATCTTCTCAGTGATAAATAATGTGATACATGACAGTATGGCATACATTCTCATCAAATCAAAAGGAGTTGTGTTTCACACACCACCATAAGTGAATAAGGCAATAACAAAATTGGCAAGATAACAAGGTTACATGACCCACGTGAATCATACATACATAAACCTATTCATTTAACTAGTACTGAACAATTTAGGGCTTATAGCAGCCCAAGTTTGACAATTGTATGCTTCCATATTTGGATTATAGCACCTTTCCACAAAAGGAAATGGGTGGTCAGCAACATTAGTAATTGTAATATTATACTATTATACCATAATAAAGCATGTCACCCATGCGCATGCATGGATCTCTGGATGCACCATAGGAGAACTGGAGGTGCTTTGGTGCTTTCCCAGCAAAGCAAGGTTCCAACAACATAAAGGTTGTTGTCTCCAACTCCAACACAACACAGGTACTAGGTAGTAGATACCCATGTGCTTGACCTTCCCAAGGAAACACAATTACAAATCTACAATTCAATCCAACATGATATGTCGATCCCAATATTATGTATTTGAACAGTTCAAATATGCCTTGCTTTGTGCAAAAGGTGTGTTGCAACTGTCATAGTTATTAAAAAAACAAGAAACAATCTCCTAAGCTATTATTCAAGGCTATGAAATAAGCATTGCTGGTTTTAGTCTTTGCAAATTTCATTTTAGCAAACAACTTTTATGTTAAACCTATAATTGTGGATAAAGCTACCACACTAAAGGGACTGATAGGAAAGGCATTCAATTATCCCAAGGATTAACAATGTGATACATCCTCATCAAACCAAAGGGTGGTACACAATGCCATAACAAATTGACAAAATAAAAAGGGGTACATGACCCACGTGGGTCATACATGAATCTGTACATTTAAGTATTTAACTAATACCGAACAATTTAGGACTCCAAAGCTGTATACTTCCATATTTGGATTATAGCGCCCCTACTCGACAATATTAGTAATTGTGATACAAACCATAAGAGCTTGTTCAGTTTTGGTAGGGATTGAAAAGGATTGAGGGGGATTAAATACCTTACAAGTCAGAACCCCCCTCATCCCCTCCAATCCTCTTGGGGAGGGGATTAACCAAACAACTGATAAAGCAAGTCACCAATGCACATGCATGAATCCCTGGATACACCAAAAGGTGCATTTAAAAGAAATGCCACTCAAACAGATTACAACAGTAGGCTGATTACAGAGGGAAAATTGCATGCACCAAAACGGGATGGGGTTTTGGACTTTGGTGCTTTCCCAGCAATGAAGACTTAAAGAGTCCATCGACATATTTGGGTTGCTGCCTCCAACACAACATAGGTACTAAAGGCCTGTTTGTTTCTACATGCGCTCCTAAAATTCCTGTCACATCGAATGTTTAGACACATGCATGGAGTATTAAATATAGACTAATTACGAAACTAATTACACAACTTGTGACTAATTTGCGAGACAAATCTTTTAAAACTAATTAGTCCATGATTTGACAACATAGTGCTACAGTAACATATGCTAATGACAGAATAATTAGGCTTAAAAAATCGTCTCGCAAATTAGCCTCTATCTATGTAATTGGTTTTGTAATTAATCTATATTTAATACTCTTTATTAATATCTAAACATTCGATGTGACATGAATTTTAGGAGCGACTAAACATCCAAACACCCCCTAAATAGTAAATACACATGGGCTTCATCTTACCAGGGGGAACACAATTGCAAATCTGCGATCGAAGCAAATGCAAGTAGATATGCTGTCTCTATCACAGGAACGCACTACATGAATACATGATGGTGCATGCATGAAGGTAGACATTCACAAAAACCTAAAAGCACAGACGTCAACAGCTGCTCGCGTGGAGTTGCTATCCAGTATGCTGCGCAGCTGCGCCCTTGGTGTGGTAACCTTTGATCCCCTAGCTAATTCCTGCTAATTACTCCGAATAGCTGCCTATACGTAGAGGAGACCACGCAACCTAAACGACACAGCATCCTCCTATCCTACTTGCGGATTCATAGAACCAAATGTGTAATCGCACTCCAAACAACCAAATCTATGTATCATTTCTACAATTCTACGTACGGAATAATAATTAATCCTCATACACACGCCACTCGGGTACCTTGGATGGTCGCATCCTGACTCCTGACCTTGGACGGCGCACACTACGGACGCGCCACGGCCCGTGCCCCGTCTGTTCCCGGAGAGGCCGGTAGTCGCGCGGAGCGGCGAGGATTTGACGGTGGACGGGATCGCGCAGCAGATGCGGTGCGCGGGGTGGGCAGGTGAGGAGACGCAGGCGAGTGGAGAGGAGGCCACGGGGACGGGGACGGGGACGGGGACGGGGAAGGCGAGGCCGGCGGCCATGGCGATCCGCGACGGGGACGGGGGGAGAGTTCGAGAAGGCACGTTTTTGTTGCGGTGCGGGTGCGGGTGCGGGTGCGATGCGACGAGATCACGAGAGAGAGACAGGGGAACGGGAGGGGAGGGAAAGAAAAGTAGAAGAGGCTTTTTCCTCTCGGCCATTATAAAAATGCTTCGTTCATATGCGCCATTAAAAATTTATATAGATCCTGATGTCATGACGTTAACATTTTTTTTTTTTTGTTCTCCACTCTATTTCATCCGTCTTTTATTAGATTTCCACTATTTGCTAGCCCTAATATGTGGGCCCGATCAGAGAAAATGTACAAAATACCTCCCTCTCCCAATCCCTCCCCACGCACGTCGCGCTCCTATGGTCCTGCCCCTCCGGCACCATGCCTCAGGATAGAGGAACTCGAACGCCGGACAGGGCAGGTGCGGCCAGCACCTCGTCGGTGGCGTAATGGAGAACGGAGGTCGGCAACGCGAACAGGCAGACCAGGGTGGGGCCTGAAAGGATCAAGATGCCCAAGAGGAGGTGAATTGGGTTAATTCTAAATTTCTTCGCAATAAACAAGTCATATGGTTAGTTCAATTAACCCCTTGTGCCTAGAGAAGTGTTTCTATTGATCTAACGTACAAAAGTTTAGCAACATAGTTTCAATCCTACTCTAGCATGGCAATTCTAGGAAAATAAATGACAAAAATTAAAATGCTCAAAGTAAATGTTCAAAGTAAAGAGATGAGAGGAAACGCGACGATGTTTTGCCGAGGTATCGGAGAGTAACCACTCCCCACTAGTCCTCGTTGAAGCACCCGTGCAAGGGTGTAGCTCTCCCTTGATCCGCGCAAGGATCAAGTGCTCTCTACGGGTTGATTCTTCGACACTCCGTCGTGATGAATCACCCACAACAGCTCACAACTTGAGTTGGGTCATCCACAAGCTCTCGCAGATAATCACCAAGCTCTCCGATCACCACCATGCCGTCTAGGTGATGGCGATCACCAAGAGTAATAAGCACGAACTCTCACTTGACCACGACAAGCCTAGAGAGAAGGGTGGATGCACACTTTGCTACTCTTGATCTCACCAATGAGGGCTCTCTTTGAAATTCTCAAATCTCAATCACCTCACTAGGACCTTACTCTTCTTGGCACTCTCTAAGGTATGTTTCAGCTGTTGAAATGAGCAAAAGTGACTCCACACACGAGTGGAGCTTCTATTTATAAGACAGCCTGAAAAACGAACCATTATGTGCCTCTGCGGGGTGACCGGACGCTCCGGTCAGTTCAACCCGCACACCAGTGTTTAAGTGTTGACCGAACGCTGGCAGGGTCCAGTCACCACTGACCGGACGCATCCGGTCCCATTTTTCCCTCATTAGATGCTTACTGTACTCGACCGGACGCTGGATCCTCAGGGTCCGGTCAGAATTGACCGGACGCGTCCGGTCGTAGAATTCCTTCTCTGGAACCTTACTGAAATCGACCGGACGCAGCGTCCGGTCACTCGACCACTCAGCGTCCGGTCGCACCAGACGCAATCTCCTTGGTCAAATGAACTGACCGGACCTGCAGCCAGCATCCGGTCGCACCGGAGCCAGCGTCCGGTCAGTATTTGACCCTCCATTCACTTCCAACTCTCAATCATACGTGAATGAAGTTTGCTCCAAAGGATCTTAGACATATGTAGGAGCTACCTAGTGCTAGTTTCAATAAGTGTGCACCACACCTAACTCACTAGACTCACCTAGGTCAAGCTACCTATCCATACCCTCTTAATAGTACGGCCAAAGGAAAAACAAAATCCTAAACTATTCTAAGTGTCTCTCCAACTCCAATCGACACTTAGAACTAGTTATCCTTAACCTTGTCGTCCATCCTTTGAAAACTGAAACGATTTCCATCGTAGGGGCATGACATCCATGATTGCCCAATCGATCTCCATTACCATGACCTAACTTAATTGCCTCTGCAAAACACACGTTAGTCATATTAATCATGTATTGTCATTAATCACCGAAACCCAACAAGGGGCCTAGATGCTTTTAATCTCCCCTTTTTGTGATTGATGACAATACCACCTCGAGTATGTGAAAGAGTTGAGGTTTTTATCATGCTTGAATCATATAAGCTTTTGTCAATAAGAACAAAAGAGTTAGTCAAGCTTATATAACCCAAGCCATCATGATGTACTCAAATGATATGAAATAAGCATGAGTACAATAAGAAAGGCTCATTTGCATCGGAGTAAAAACGCGGAAGCAAAGGAAATGAGCATAGCACAAGTGACATGACATATAAATAATTCAAAGTAGAGAGCACACATGTCATATATCACGATCACGTAGATATCACTATCACATATATATAGTTCGATGTATGAAAACAAAACACACGATGAATGCATAATAGTAATAGTGTATCACACATAAAAACTCTAAATGTAGTATATAAGCTAATAATATAACTAAGCTCCCCCTAAATATGTCGCTCCCCCTAAAGCTAACATACTCGAACCCTTTCCCCTTTGGCGTCAAACACCAAAACCTAAGGGTTGGTCGACGGGCTCGCAATGACGAGTCAGCGTTAAGTACGAGGAGCAAGTTGAATCAGGCGGCATCATCATCGACCTTGAGCTCTATCTTTGATGACCCTCTGTGGCTGGAGCGTTGCAGGTCTCAGGTCTGAAGTGAGGCAGTCTTTGCTGTGATCTTCTTTGGTATATCTCGTCGAGGATCTCAAGATGCGACATGAAGAAAGAAGCCTCTCGAGTAGTCACGACAACGGAGCTCTTTGTAGAAGGACCTGGGGCATGCATATGTGGCGGTGTAGGCATCCCTGTCAACTCGCTAAAAGATGCTCCAAGACTCCTAGAGACTGACGTGTCAGGCATAAATAGCGAGGATGACTGATCCGGTGTGAACCCCATCTAAAGTGGTGTGAACTGTGGGGCTACCACTGACGAGGATAACCACTGGGTCACCTGTACTAGGGGAGAAGGAAACCGAAGGAGAGGCTGTCCACGACTTTGAAGCCCACTGGCTGCATCTTCTTTGGAGTCATCGTAGTGGTGGCAGGCTGAGCAAGCTGGGGTGAAGGCTGTGATTATGGAGCCCCAAGAGCTGTTACTACATCTTTGCATAAATCCCATAAGTTGTTCTTTGCATGAGTAACCTCTGCTTTGGAGGACCTCTTCTTTGTCATTTGGAACTCGCCCTGATGAGCCTAAAAGCGTGCAAAGTTGGCAGCGGTCTCTGAGCCTATCTAGCTCGATCTGCCCAGATCCGCTCAAGGATAGCAATCAAAGCGGGGTCCGTTTGCGGTGCAGGTGGAGCGAAGCTAGAACTGTCGGCCGCTGCATCATGTCTACGTGGAGGCATCTGAGGAATAGACTGGTAGTCATCGTCTGAGCTATCACTAGGCTCGCTCACCTCCTGCTGTGCCTCAAGCTCCTCCTCCTCAGTAGCGGCTATGCCTCTGATAATCTCGTCTTGTTGAGCTATGGACTCTGGTACATCTAGACGATGGCGAGGCTGAGTGGGTGCCTATGGTGTGCTATGCCTGATCCTCTGTGCCATGTTATAAGCTGGAAACTCTGTGGTGGCACCTCTGTACTCTACAACCATCTCTAGTGTCCTAACTTGCACAGCCTTGAGAATAAGGAATGTGATCCAATATGCATAAGGAAGTTGCCTACGACCCTTGAAGCCCTCAGCTATAGTATCCTCCATCTCTAATAAAAGGAGGTCCCAAATATCAAACACTGTCTGCTGCATCAGGGCGTTGAGGAGCCAAAGCTGAAGGCGAGTCAAGCCCTCTCTATATCCCTAGCCTAGGAAGTAGTGTCCTCCTAATGATAGCCTCTAGCACTCTAGCTATAGGAGTAAGATCACTGGGGTTCCTCCTTGACCCCTCACCAAAGGGATCCTTAAAGCAATGGCGCACAAGATCTGTAGGGGGCACCAAACCACCATGAGGACGCCTGGGAGGCTCTTGCTATCCATAACATACCTCATGTAACTTGACAGGCTGCTCCTATAGCCTCAGTATCTCCCTAGCCCTCTGACTCATCATCCTGTAGTCTCTGCCTCTAAATGCAAAGTGAATAAATCTGTGATGTGGGTCAATAAAGAGTGAAGCATAGAACTGACGGACCCAAGATGGAACATATAATCCTATCTGTCCAATCAAATCTGTCAGCCCCGGCACATATGATAAGTATGGGTAGATATGCTCTCCGGCTGCTGCCACAATAGACTCTATACTGCATACCCGCTGAGATATGAAGACTGCTCCACTATTCATATAGGCATTATAGAAATCCTCTTGCAGTGGCGTGTAGAAACCCTCTGCTGCTCTCTCATCTCTCCTGGGTGGAAACCATACATCAAACTCCACGAAGCGAAGCTGCCGAACCTACTTGGCCGTGGCGGCCCTCAAGTCAAGATGTACCACTGGAGGCGGACCCTGTGGTCTAGGCGGTGGACGTGATCCCCTCCACTGTGTCGGCGGCCTCAGTGAGACTAGAACATGGGTACGACCAGAGCGGCGTAGCTGGGGCTGTGGTGCCTGCTCTATCTCCTAAGCCTGCTCACCCTCCTGAGTCTGCTCTACTGTCTGGGGCTGCTGCTGTGAAGCTCCCTGAAGCTGACCCTCATCAATAGTATAATGCCCTCCTTCAACAGTGACAGTTCCAGGTGGACTACCAAGAAGGCGCTCAACTCGCTGTATCCCAGCCCTTGCTTCCGATGAAAGCGGCGGATCTGCAATCACAACCCCACTGTGAGTACCTCCTCTCTCGGAACGCTCTACGACCTCTACAACTGTTGCTGCTCGAGTTGTCTCTGCATCTGGGTACTTCCTCTTCTTAGATGCAATCTTCTTTGTCACCTTACCTTTTGCATCTGCAGGCAGGCGAGGCGGGGGCCTCCAATCATCATCTCTAGGACCACCTCTGTAACACCTCAGGTGTTTGCCACCAGTTAAGCAATGGGTTTAAACTCAACCATGGCATGTTAAGTGGTGATAGAGATGTTAGATCAAACATATGAAAATGAGCCAGCACTTAAACTTGGACCATGCACCATTGCTTACATGCTGCCCTTTCCAAAAAGTATGCTTGAGTAATGTTGGATGTACTTCTTTTATGTGTCTCGCATCAACATCCATCTATATTGATCACTAGAAAATTTTCATGAAGTTTGGAATCAAAAAGTCACATGAAATGATAAGTCATATCCTTGTTGGAATGGTTTTACTAAGTGCTTGGATTGCAATATTAAGTAAATGGAAATATAAGTCATCAACCAAACCTTACAACCTTGCCCAAAGGACTCTAATTGAACTATAAAATAAAAGTCATGAAGGGTTCGTGTTGAGCGGAGGACAAGAAAATACCTCCATCGGTCTAAAACTTGGATTTAGGCTTTACCGTGATGCTACTTTGACCTGTGTTGACCAATCACTTATAGTGCTTGCATGGAGTTGCACCTTAAATCAAAGTTGAATTTTGAGTAGAGTAGAACAAACTTTGTTTAATGGTCAAGAGCTAGATCAGCTTTGAAGCAAGTCAAACCGAGCCCTCAAGTTGGAATCCATGGCTGTTTTGGAGCTCAAAATTTTGGCTAAGTCCCTAATGGACAGAACCTGAATTTTCAGTTTCGTGTACCACACTTTAGGTCCTTCTATCTCTCTAACTAGGCCTAATTAGACTTTGAAGCTTTAATAAAAGTTGGAGCTGGTATGTAGATCTACAACTTTTATCAATAGAGTTTTTGCTAACTCGTCGTGGGTTAGGAGCTACGGAGGCACGAAGTATGAGTTTCAGTGGTACGTTTGAGGTAGTATTAGATTTTTCCTTCTTAGTCAGCTGAACTGAAGCAGTAGCATGGCCGACTAATGCTCAGGGCGCTGCAGGTGGCGTGGCGCCCTCGCTGCTTGCATGGCCGCCAGCTTGCCACCTTGCCGTGCATATGTAAAGGACCGGCACCCTCCTCTCCACTCTCTCCCTCTCACTTCTTCCTCCCTCTCCTGCTCTCTCCAGCCAGAACCATGCGGCCGCCAGCCACCATGGATGACGTCGCGAGCTCGAGCATGGCCGCCGAGGGAGCTCCTTTGCCACTAACGTCCTCCTCTGCCAAGCGCCCTTGCAGCTCCCATTTGCCTCCACCTCAGTCGCTCCTTGTCCACTGCCGTTGCCGACCGCGCCATGGCCACCGTCGCTAGCTGCCTATCACCATCGACGACCGTACACGGCCTGGCCTCGTCGGGCCACCGCGGTGCGATCCGAGGCTACCCACGGGTGTGCGCGGGTCCCTCGCTGCTTCCTCGCCACTCGCCGCCGCCGGCAAGCCCTCCCCGGTCGGCCCCTAGCTTCCTCTGCTCCAAATCCCGCCAAGGACTGCGCCTAGGAATTTGACGAAAGTGAGGGGTCAATCTGTGAAGTTATGACTCTTGTGAATAGTGCCGGAAAGGATCCATGTGTTCGTATTTAATATATGTTTTCTGCAGGGACCCCAGTGCAAGATTTAGATTCCTTTTCTTTTGATTTTTGGCAGATTTGAATGCTCCACTTTGAAAATTCGTAGTAATTTGTAGAAAAATCGTAAAATAGTAAATAAGGACTTTTTGGAATCATTGTGAAATTCTATATGCACTAGATCTATAATAGGGCATGTTTTAGTTTAAATATTTTGCTGTAAAAATAGATCTATGCAGCTAGGTTCCTGTTACTTGCCATGTCTTGTCTTTTTCATAACTGCAGTTTATATGCTCAAATAAATGTGAAATTTTTGTGGAGTGCTACTAAGGTGATTGTTGTTGTCTGGTAAAAATTTCAGGAGTTTAGAATTTATAGTTTAAGAGTTATAAAAATAACAAATGCCCTGTATTGCTTTGCTTCTACCCTGAATAGTTCTGCATGTTTGACTTAATTGGCTCAGTTAAGTTATGAATCATGACTTGGTGAAAATACATGAGTTGTGGTAATTTTCTTAAGCTTTTCAAAAAGCTAAATATCATGATTTTTGGTTAAGTAGATCTTGAGTTATACTTGTTTAAATCTTTGTGGCTGTTTCTGCTCAAACTCAGAGAGGGTTTCCTTGTTCTTATTGTGGGCCTTCTTAATAGTATAATTAGCTTTAGGTGTTTACAACAAAGTTGTTTATAATTTGCTAAGATTTCTAAAAAGTCTAGAATCACATTTATAGTACATGTATAACTCTATTTATAGCTGTTTAAAGTGGCATGTCAGTTTCTGTCTATGTTTTGGACAGAGATGCAATTATTGGATTAGTTGATCCTTCTAACTGTAAAATCATCTTAATATGAGAATAACAAAGTTGTAGATAATTCGTGTATCTAGCCTCTGTTAAAATTTGGTGGTATTTGGCCTTGTGGTTTGTGAGTTATGCCTGTTTAAAGTTGGGTTTCAGAAATGGTTGCTTCTGTCAATTGTGGACCAGTTTTTATAAATGAGTATATTTGATTTAGTTAACTTGAGAATCATGATAAGATGATTAAAGATGAATTGTAGAAAATTCCATAAGCTTTCCAGATTGTCTTGTTGCATGTCTTTTGGATTAGTACAACTCCTGTTATGAGTAAAATTAGCTGCTGCTGTTGCAGCCTTGACTCTGTTATTGCCGTGAATAGCTTGTTTGCTTGATATGAGTTGATGTGATCCACCTACTCAGTAGAAAGGAAATGAAAGATAACAGTACCTTACCACTAGGTTTGCATGTTTATGTGTAGTAGTGTTGCTGAAGGTACTGCTTGTTATGTGCGAGCTTTGTGCTTAGTGATAGTCGCTTAAGCTAATTAAATTGAGTGTTTCGAAATGCTTGCTTAAGACCATGATGTAGGTGTGGATGCTCGTTATCTAGGTTGTGCCGTAGTTGTCACCCTTTTGTCCTCGGTAAGCACATGAGTGTGGAAGAGCGCTATCCTAGAGCAACGTCCAAGTTTTGATAATCTCATGGTTGTCGTCTCTAATTAAGTTCTCTCTTAGGAACCTAAGCCTGTACATGGGGTTGCTAGCCTTGAACGTTGTGCTATGAAGACCTTTATCCATGCCTTTGCTTGACCTTCGACCCAAGCTTAGCCTCCTTCTTTGCTGCAATGTTTTGTGGTTGTCCCGCTCCTGTGTGGGAGGACCTTGCGCAAAAATCCTTGTTAGATCTCATTGCTCCTTCTTCTACTGATGATCTAGTGCAACGCTAATCGCTATGTACCCTGGCTTTGGAACCTTATCCTCGTAGATCCTATCATTGCTTTATCAACTGAATTCCTAGTCAGTGCCTTGGCTTTGTCCCTTGAATCTCATTTATTTTGTCTCCAACTCTCTCAAGTCTATGGACATTTATCAGTCTTGATCTCATGTTGCTGCTCGGCAAGACCTAATCTCATGTTAATCTTTACCTGGTGATCACCATGGTGGACACAATGCGTTTCTGGAAGTTAAGCAAGAGTCTCGTGCTTAGTTGCCTTCAGCAATTAGGCTATGTTCTTTTGCGCTGTGTTTTGATCTTCTGATCGCCTCCTTGTTGGCTCTTAACCTTGTGACTATCTTTGTTTGCTATCCTTCCTTCGCATAGTGCTTGCTCCTATGCAACCAAATTTGTGCCACGTAAAAATTCTTGTGGGTTGTATGTTCAGTAATGGTGCCACGATTAGCGATCTACGGTGCTGTGATGAAACCGAGAGCCTCCTATGGGCGCGCACACAAGGTTGTGCTACTCGTCACGCTCTAGTATCGAGGTTCCTTGTCATGATCCATTGCAGAACTGCACCGATGTGTTATTTTCACGTGAACTCTTCCTTGGTTATCTCTCCTCATCATGTCAAGAGATCTATATGTCGAACTAGATGCAATAGGACTCCCTTTTGAAGTCATCCAACGGTTAACCTTTGAAGAATAGGTCACTAACAGAAACATAAACAGACTGCAAGAGGTGGTAGATAAGTGACTCTACTCGACGTGACTGTCCCTGTAATGACGTTGGTCATCTAGTGAGCAACTTATGTCATTTTCATTGGATCAAAAAGGTGCACTACACTTAAGATTGAACAAGTTATCAGTAAGATGATAAATGGACCAGGATATTATGTGCTGTAATAGGTCACCTGGTATATATGAGTTCATGTCCAAGTTCTCAATCTTTAGGTGCATAAGGATCACGTAGACGAACCAACCTTCTTTGGTGTGACCCCTTTCTGCTGACTTCAATGGCGACCATCTGTAGGCTTCGACCACAATTTTTATTATCAAGAGTGAAGATTTGGAACCTTTTTAGTGTTGAGGGACAACTGATTTGTTACCAGTAGGAAAGTTAGTCTTCAGTTAGGTAACGACTATTTGGTAACTATGAAGGCCAGATCTCACAAAAAAAATGTTGATCAAGGAAACAGCAAACCTGGCCCTGCAATGCAAGTGCTACTTCTTCTCCAAATGTGCTATCAAGTCAATTCCATCATGGCCAATCACGTATATAGTACAAGACGTTGTATCGGCTAGGTAGGAGCTAGCGAAAGCACGTCCCGAGTTTTAGTCAGCATCTTTGTGCCCCAAGGTGCCACTAACACATGTGTCTGGACTCTATTGGATGAAGTGCCGAAGGATATATAGGAATGGTTCCTTGTCAATGTAGAAATGCCCTACATGTGGAATAATGTTTTGCGCCCTGCGAAAACATAGCCACAAGTCCAATGCTTGTGCGTCATCAAGTGGGTGTCTAAATCAAACGATTTGAAAACCTTAGTCTACATCCTCAGAGAAAAGAGTTGTTGCTGCTGCTATACAAAGAGATCGAAAGTATAGAACACACACCACAACGTGTGGAGCAAAGAAAGAGAAGAACGAGAAATCTGTTCAGATTTTTGGGTACAAAAACCGAACATCTTCAAGCCAACGATTAGTGACTCAAACATGGTTGGATTGGCCCCAAACTTGGTAATCTCATTCCTTACTTAGTACACCTCAATGTCTTAATTTGGTTTGAGAATTAGGTGAGTAAAACATCGGATTTGAGAGATGTTTTGTCAATTCGGTTTGCTGTCATTTCAGAACAGAGCAGTGTTGGTAGATGAATTGTTTGGATGGTCAACGGTGTCCGGTTGAGTTGATTTTTGGTGAGTAGTTAGAAGACCCATGGATCTACATGCCCACAAAATTTTGTGCATATTGGAGCAGTAGTTTGTGAGATATGAATAGAAAACAAAAGGGTACAGAATCTGCAATTTCGCTGTGACTGCGATCATCATTTGTGTTTGACGGTTGTGTTTGTCATTCATGCCAAGAAATTACAACTTGTAGGTGTATTGTTATTAGACAACCCTCCATACCCTTGAGAAGACTAATTGCACCCCTATGTGCCTTGCTTTTTCCCTCTTAGATCAGCAATGCGTGAGCAGTCAAGGTGTTCTAGAAGTCAAATTGTGCCCTTGCAATTCGAAAGTAATTGGAAATGTATCAAACCATAGATTTTTGGATTATGGTTTTTGAGATATTGATTGGCCTAAGAAATAAAGCTTCAATGTCCAATGTAGTTCCACAAAGCTGGTTTTGCTACGATGCAAGTCAACCCAACTTGCTGTGCAACTGCACCATGAAGGCAATTTATACTTAACCTGCTTGGTAGTGAACTAGTCCCTACTTTTGTGATTACTTGCAACTTGTGTTGTTCTCCAAGCCTCGCTAACATCCTTCTGCGTCAATGGTTCTCCAATGCTGACATGCCTTTGGTACCTTATATGTGTTTTTACCCAAGAGGTTGCATCAGATTCAACCCAAATCACTATTGCAACTTGGATCCAAAGGCTCCCTAAGGAATGATCATCGAGAACGTTGAGCCGACAGAGTCAGCTACTACGTTTACCACTCACTCAGCAGACTCAGGCTATACAATATTGTTATCACAGAAAGAGCACTGCACACATGGAACATTATGTAGCTCTCCATCAGTTGACATCTGAGCGATTGCACCGCTACAACCAGTTTGGATATTGGTTAACTAGCTTCTCATACCCTCAAAGGATGTTTACCCCATCTATGATCACATCCTTTACGGAAAGTTGTGCTCAAGCCACTTTAGTAAAGAACTGCTTTTCAAACCTTGGGAACAAATATAGCACCGTTGCAAGGAATATCCGTCAACAAACTACGGTCTAGTGCAAAGTCCATAAGGTATGTGCTATATCCACTTGGAAAGTAGATGTTACAAGTATCTAGTCTACGCTTGTGTCACTCTTTGTACATCGAGGACGAAGTACGTAGGACATTGCTATCTTGGATTCCTCCCAAAGTAACAATACTTCATGAAGGCCAACGAAGGAAATTCTTCAGACAAAACTTACTACAAAGGACAAGTATCAGAAAGTGTCTTGACCAAATTAGCCTCTCTTATGCTTGAAGCTAAGTAGCCTAAAGCTATGGCTGATATTGGAAACTGGTAGCATGTATCTCTTCCATAAAAGTCTTTCGTCCTGAATCTCGGGATGCGATTCCTTTAAGGGGGGAAGGCTGTAACACCCCAGGTGTTTGCCACCAGTTAAGTAATGGGTTTCAACTCAACCATGGCATGTTAAGTGGTGATAGAGATGTTAGATCAAACATATGAAAATGAGCCAGCACTTAAACTTGGACCATGCACCATTGCTTACATGCTGCCCTTTCCAAAAAAGTATGTTTGAGTAATTTTGGATGTACTTCTTTCATGTGTCTCGCATCAACATCCATCTATATTGATCACTAAAAAATTTTCATGAAGTTTGGAATCAAAAAGTCACATGAAATGATAAGTCATATCCTTGTTGAAATGGTTTTACTAAGTGCTTGGATTGCAATATTAAGTAAATGGAAATATAAGTCATCAACCAAACCTTGCAACCTTGTCCAAAGGACTCTAATTGAACTCTACAATAAAAGTCATGAAGGGTTCGTGTTGAGCGGAGGACAAGAAAATACCTCCATCGGTCTAAAACTTGGATTTAAGCTTTACTGTGATGCTACTTTGACCTGTGTTGACCAATCACTTATAGTGCTTGCATGGAGTTGCACCTTAAATCAAAGTTGAAGTTTGAGTAGAGTAGAACAAACTTTGTTTAATGGTCAAGAGCTAGATCAGCTTTGAAGCAAGTCAAACCGAGCCCTCAAGTTGGAATCCATGGCTGTTTTGGAGCTCAAAAATTTGGCTAAGTCCCTAATGGACAGAACCTGAATTTTCAGTTTCGTGTACCGCACTTTAGGTCCTTCTATCTCTCTAACCAGGCCTAATTAGACTTTGAAGCTTTAATAAAAGTTGGAGCTGGTATGTAGATCTACAACTTTTATTAATAAAGTTTTTGCTAACTCGTCGTGGTTTAGGAGCTACGGAGGCACGAAGTATGAGTTTCAGTGGTACGTTTGAGGTAGTATTAGATTTTCCTTCTTAGTCAGCTGAACTGAAGCAGTAGCATGGCCGACCGATGCTCAGGCGCTGCAGGTGGTATGGCGCCCTCGCTGCTTGCATGGCCGCTAGCTTGCCACCTTGCCGTGCATATGTAAAGGACCGACACCCTCCTATCCACTCTCTCCCTCTCACTTCTCCCTCCCTCTCCTGCTCTCTCTAGCCAGAACCATGCGGCCGCCAGCCGCCATGGATGACGCCGCGAGCTCGAGCATGGCCGCCGAGGGAGCTCCTTTGCCACTGATGTCCTCCTCTGCCAAGCGCCCTTGCAGCTCCCATTTGCCTCCACCTCAGTCGCTCCTTGTCCACTGTCGTAGCCGACCGCGCCATGGCCACCGTCGCTAGCTACCTATCACCATCGACGACCGTACGTGGCCTAGCCTCGTCGGGCCACCGCGGTGCGATCTGAGGCTACCCACGGGTGTGAGCGGGTCCCTCGGTGCTTCCCCGCCACTCCCCGGCCGGCCCCTAGCTTCCTCTGCTCCAAATCCCGCCAAGGACTGCGCCCAGGAATTTGACAAAAGGGAGGGGTCAATCTGTGAAGTTATGACTCTGGTGAATAGTGCCAAAAAGGATCCATTTGTTCATATTTAATATATGTTTTTTGCAGGGACCCCAGTGCAAGATTTAGATTCCTTTTCTTTTGATTTTTGGCAGATTTGAATGCTCCACTTTGAAAATTCGTAGTAATTTGTAGAAAAATCGTAAAATAGTAAATAAGGACTTTTTGGAATCCTTGTGAAATTCTATATGCATTAGATCTATAATAGGGCATGTTTTAGTTTAAATATTTTACTGTAAAAATAGATCTATGCAGCTAGGTTCCTGTTACTTGCCATGTCTTGTCTTTTTCATAACTGCAGTTTATATGCTCAAATAAATGTGAAATTTTTGTGGAGTGCTACTAAGGTGATTGTTGTTGTCTGGTAAAAATTTGAGGAGTTTAGGATTTATAGTTTAAGAGTTATAAAAATAACAAATGCCCTGTATTGCTTTGCTTCTACCCTGAACAGTTCTGCATGTTTGAATTAATTGGCTTAGTTAAGTTATGAATCATGACTTGGTGAAAATACATGAGTTGTGGTACTTTTCTTAAGCTTTTCAAAAAGCTAAATATCATGATTTTTGGTTAAGTAGATCTTGAGTTATACTTGTTTAAATCTTTGTGGCTGTTTCTGCTCAAACTCAGAGAGGGTTTCCTTGTTCTTATTGTGGGCCTTCTTAATAGTATAATTAGCTTTAGGTGTTTACAACAAAGTTATTTATAATTTGCTAAGATTTCTAAAAAGTGTAGAATCACATTTATAGTACATGTATAACTCCATTTATAGCTGTTTAAAGTGGCATGTCAGTTTCTGTCTATGTTTTGGATAGAGATGCAATTATTGGATTAGTTGACCCTTCTAACTGTAAAATCATCTTAATATGAGAATAACAAAGTTGTAGATAATTCGTGTATCTAGCCTCTGTTAAAATTTGGTGGTATTTGGCCTTGTGGTTTGTGAGTTATGCATGTTTAAAGTTGGGTTTCAGAAATGGCTGCTTGTGTCAATTGTGGACCAGTTTTTGTAAATGAGTATATTTGATTTAGTTAACTTGATAATCATGATAAGATGATTAAAGATGAATTGTAGAAAATTCCATAAGCTTTCCAGATTGTCTTGTTGCATATATTTTGGATTAGTACAACTCCTGTTATGAGTAAAATTAGCTGTTGTTGTTGCAGCCTTGACTCTGTGATTGCCGTGAATAACTTGTTTGCTTGATATGAGTTGATGTGATGATTTAGATGCTAGGCTAATTAAGATAACTTGTTAGTTGCAGGTGCCAAGCCTTTAACTGAAGATGAGCAATTGTATATTAGGTTGTCTAAACTTGGCAAGTTAAAGTAATTTGAATAGAACTTAAGTAAACTAATATGCCATGCTTGATGTACTTGCTATCTGGATGTTTGGTTTGATGTGAATAGCTTGCTCTCTATAGTTAGTTGTGTGAGGTTAGTTAAATAGCTATTGGTGTCTATGTCTTGCATAATCTTGTGTTTGTCTTGAATGCTTATGTGATGCATCTTGTGTTACCATTCATCACATTCATACACATGCATCTTGCATCTCATTTAGGTACGCTAGATGAACCACGTGAAGGACGTGATGTTGGAGCCGAACCCGAAGATGGCGCAAGGGATCAGGCAGTGGATGCGCTGGCATAGGGCTAGCACGGTGGCACGGCTCGGTTGGCATCGTGGCACGGGGAGGCGCTGCTGGCGGCGGCGTTGGAACTGCGCAGGAGGCAGTGCCACGGGCACAGGTGTGCGGACGTGGCTGTGGAGGCGCAGGGAGCAGTGGCTGCGGTGGTGCTGGGAGACGCGGCGGTGCTGGCGCGGAGTGAGCACGGCGGTGATGCTCGGGCGCGGCGGTGTGAGGAGCTCGGCGCGGACTATTGCGGCTACGGCGGCTAAGGCAGAGGCGAGCTCGGGCTGAAGCGGTGGCGGCGCGGGACGGCAATGACGGCGATTAGGGTAAATGCGCGACGGTGATTAGGTTATAAGTTGGCCCCCATGGATCAGAAAAGGAAACGGTGATAAGAGATCTGATGCCGCACGAGATCTACTGACCGGACGCTCTAGTGGTAGCGACCGGACGCTACCACCCAGCGTCCGGTCGATTCCAGTAAGGTCCAAAACCCCTAGAATCGCGACTGGACGCGTCCGGTGGACACCGACCGGACACAACCAGAGTCCGGTCAACACAGCCTGATTCTTCTCCAAACGACCGGACGTTGAGACGTCTTCTGACCGGACGCAAAAAGGCAGAGTCCGGTCACTAATTCGCAGCAAGTTCACCTCCTGTGAACTGACCGGACGCTGGACATCAGAGTCTGGTGCAGCGTCCGATCACTCTATTCCAGCAAATCTTCAATGATCCTTCGCGCTGCCTGTTCCCAATCAAGTCCCAACATGAATAAGATTCAAATAAACACCAATTGGGACTGATGTGAGTGACCTCTCTCAAACCCTCAAGTTTTTCAAAATATTTTGCCTTAGGCTATAATTCTTTTTATAAAAATAGGGAACAAGAGGGCAATTGAAGATAAACGACAAAACAACATTCATGCATATGCAATACTTGAATGTAAATCTAGTTGCTTGTCAAGTTTGATCCAAGGTTAAGCTTCTTCACACGCTTTTCGATGGTTATCTTAACCATGTTAGACAAGCCCTATATGCATTACAAAAAATTAAACATGTTGTATGTTACAATGAATGCAAGGAACAACACAAGCTCATCTTGTAGTAAAGTTGCTAAAATCAAGTACATTGAGCTCATTCCACAAACGACAAAATATTGCCTCATCTAGCGGTTTAGTAAAGATATCCGCCAATTGATCCTCGGTTCATACACCTTCTAGTGATATATCATTTTTAGCAACATGATCTCTAAGAAAATGATAACGGATATCTATGTGCTTGGTGCGAGAGTGTTGAACCGGATTATTTGCAAGTTTTACCGCACTTTCATTGTCGCACAAAAGAGATACTTTATCTAGAACTACACCATAGTCTAGCAAAGTTTGTTTCATGTATAATATTTATGCACAACGAGCACCCGCGGCAATGTATTCCGCTTCGGCGGTGGACAAAGCCATACTATTTTGTTTCTTGGAGAACCAAGACACAAGTGATCTACTAAGCAAATGGCACCCTACGGATGTGCTTTTTCTATCAACTTTGCACCCGGCATAATCCGAATCGAAATAGCCAATTAGTTCAAATCTAGCTCCTTTGGGATACCAAAGGCCAATGCTTGGTGTGTGCTTAAGATACCTAAGGATTCTTTTTACGGCAATTAAATGAGTTTCCTTAGGATTAGCTTGAAATCTAGCACACATACACACACTAAACATGATGTTGGGCCTAGATGCGGTTAAATATAACAAGCTACCAATCATAGAACGGTAGAGAGTTTGATCAACCTTGTTACCTCCCTCATCTAGGTTGAGATGTCCATTAGTAGGCATTGGTGTTTTGATTGGCTTACATTCATCCATCTTGAATCTCTTGAGAAGATCTTTTGTATATTTCTCTTGAGAGATGAAGATCCCTTCTCTCAATTGCTTGACTTGAAAACCAAGAAAGAATGTAAGCTCACCAATCATGGACATCTTGAATTCCTTCGACATCAATTCACCAAATTCTTTGCAAGAATCTTCATTTGATGATTCAAAGATGATATCATCAACATACACTTGACAAATGAAGATATGGCCATCAAGCTTCTTGGTGAATAGTGTGGTGTCGACCTTCCCAATGGTGAAGCCCTTCTCAATGAGGAAGTCCCGAAGGTGCTCATACCAAGCTCTTGGGGCTTGCTTGAGCCCATATAACGCCTTGGACAACCTATAAACATGATTAGGATATCTAGGGTCTTCAAACCCAGGAGGTTGATCAACATAGACTAGTTCATTAATAAAGCCATTTGAAAATGCCCTTTTCACATCCATTTGATAAAGTTTTATTTCATGATGTGATGCATATGCAAGTAGGATACGGATGGCTTCTAATCTTGCAACCGGTGCAACAGTCTCTCCAAAATCCAAACCTTCAACTTGAGAGAACCCCTTTGCAACTAGTCTTGCCTTGTTTCTCACAACAATGCCTTGATCATCTTGCTTGTTTCGAAACACCCACTTTATTCCAATGACTCTTGCACCTTTAGGTCGCTCTTCAAGTGTCCACACTTGATTGCGGGTGAAGTTATTCAACTCATCATGCATGGCATTGATCCAATCCGGATCTTGAAGAGCTTCTTCTACCTTAGTTGGTTCAAAGCAAGAGACAAAAGAATGATGAGCAATAAATAAAGCAAGTTTTTGTGAGAATGTCATCACTCCCTTTGACGGACTCCCTATGATGAGATCTTGTGGATGATCTTGTAGTAGGGGTGTGTTTCTTCTATTGACCACTTGAGGTGGAGGTTGTGGAGCATCAACATCTTGTGCTTGTGCCACCATTTGATCATGGGAGACATGAGTATCTTCATTTTCTACTCTTCTATCTTTTTCACCATCTTGTGGCACATTTGATGAAGAGGGTGGATCAATCACTTGTACATCATCTTCATCATCTTTTGGCTTGATGTCTCTAACCGAAATGTTCTTCATAGCCTCCCTCAATGGTTCATCACCTACATCATCAAGATTCTGTCGATGTTTTACCACCGATAGACTGCCACGGGGTTACCCGGGGCAGTATGTTCGGGCTTCAGCGTATGCGGAACTCGACGATGAATGCAAGAGACAGTCAATTTATCCTGATTCAGGCCCTCGACTATGGTCGAGTAATAGCCCTACGTCCAATCGGCGTTTGCCTTTGCGTTGTATCGATTGTGTGTTGTTGTGTTCTAGAAGTCCTCTCTAGTAACCCTGCCCTCCTTTATATAGTCAGGAGGTTAGAATCCTAGTCGGTTTACAATGAGAGTTTCTAGTAGGATTACAGAATAATACTACTACTAAGATTACATGGGGAGAATCCTAGTTAGACTAGACCTTCTCTCTTCCTCGTGGGGTATCCTGTGGGTCCCGCATCGACAAGCCCCCGAGCACTTCATGGTTGAGCTCTGGAAGCCTCGTCTTGTTCCTTCAGGTCTTAAAAGTAGAAGAAAAGAGAGACTTTTTCACATGTGTGCCATTATAAAGATCGCAATCCCTATATGCCCTTTGAAAAATCGGCGGTCTTGTGCGCCACTCCTCCAACTTTTTGGGCCCTCCATGCCACTTAAAGTGAGTTCGGGGCTCTACTTGCCGTCAAACTACAGTGTGAAAAGCGAAAAATTCTTAAGTTCAAATATGTTATTAATCTTTTTTTGAGCATCTTATCGATTTCAAATGAAAAAACTCAAAACTATAAAGTTGTAGATCTCGTCGAGATCTATAATTTTCATAAAAAATTATTTTCATTTAATTCCTCAAAAAAATATGATTTGATATGATTAATATATCTTAGAAAAATCATCATATTTTTTTTGCGGAATTAAATGAAAATAAATTTTATATGAAAATTATAAATCTCGACGAGATCTACAACTTTCTAGTTTTGAGTTTTTTCATTTGAAGTTGTTAAGACGCTCAAAAAAATTAATAACATATTTGAATTGAAGGGCATTTTGCTTTTTTCACACTGCAGCTTGAGTGCTTAGCCGAATGATGTATGGCATGGAGGACCCAAAAAAGTTGAAGTAGTGTATACCAAGACCGCTGAATTTTTTCAGGGGCACACAAGGGATTACGATCTTTTATAATGGCACACAGGGAAAAGTCTCTAGAAACAAGCGTCGTCCGAGTGCTTTCTTGAGTAAAACCATGTAGCGCTTTCTGGGATCTTCGCGTGGTGTTTACCTTTTTGAAGAAAAAAGTACTCTCCTTTGGGTGTAGCCCCCGAGCCTCTTGCTATTTGGTACACAAAGCGGGAGGGTCTTGTCTTGAAATCGCTCTGATCCTTCGTTGAAATGTTCCCGAGCATGTACCCGGGTTCTTTATAAAAAAGAACTCGGATATAGCTCGGTCCGGCTTCTTTTTGTCATGAGTCCTTGAAGTAGTTTTGTCCTGAAGAAGTCTTCTTGGTGACGTGCACTTTTTCAAAGAAAAAAGTGCACTCACTGAGTGTAGCCCCCGAGCCTCTTGCTATTTGGAACAAGGAGATGGAGGGTCTTGAATCTTATGTTGTTTGAAAATTGCTGTCTTGAAGAAGTCTTTTGAGTGATGTGCGCTTTTAAAAAAAGTGCACTCACTGAGTGTAGCCCCCGTGCCTCTTGCTATTTGGAACAAGGAGGGTATTGAATCTTATGTTGTTTGAAAATTGTTGTCTTGAAGAAGTCTTTTGAGTGATGTGCGCTTTTTTGAAAAAAGTGCACTCACTGAGTGTAGCCCCTGAGCCTCTTGCTATTTGGAACAAAGAGTTGGAGGGTCTCAAGTTATTCAAAGAACTGAAAACTTCCCCTGTTGCAGCCCCCGAGCATTTTTCTTAAAGAACTCGGATACAGAATCTTGGCATATTCTCTGGTAGTCTGCTGTTGTCAGATGTTGAGTCTGCTGCTTTTAGATGTAGAGTCTGCTGCTTTCAGATGTAGAGTCTGCTGTTGTCAGATGTAGTCATGTGGTGGTGGTTGAGTGTAAATACCTTTTGTTCACGGGTTGTACAGTGTTGGTATATTCTCCGAAGATGCTTGTTGTTGAGTATTGTTCCTTCACGCCTGAGTCCTCTTTCATTGAATTCTGTCTTTTCACCGTGTCCTTTGTTAGGTTTGTTCTGCTGGTGCTCCCAGTCCAGGTGCACCGTTTATTTGGCCTATAAATATCCTTCTTGTGTGCTGTTTTGATTCATCGAGCACTTGGTTGTGTGGTCTGAAGATTCCATAGCCATGAATATGATAGTTTGTGAAGTAGAGCAGCCCCCGGGCGTATTTCTTAGTTCTTGTACATCTTGTCGTAGTTGGAGGAAGTCTTGTGATAGGGATTAGAGGTATACTAATCCCGCAGTGGCATTGCTCCGGGAAGTTCATGGCGGTAGCTGGAGGAAGTCTTGTGATGTGAGATTCGTTCCTTCATCTAGCAGTTCTGAGTTGATCCTCGATGCCTGCCCTGAGGCTGTCCGGTGCAGATCAACACCATATCCGGTATCACATCGAACTTGGGTAGACAGATGCCTGTAGGCTCCTCTTGTTCCATGTTGTCCCGCTGTGCCACTGATCTCCGCCTTGGATGTGCTGCTTTCCTCCTTTGAAGAAAATAGTGTAGCTGAGTGGTTTGCTCTACCGAGTAGCAATTTAGAGCACGTAGTCGTTCCAGAACCTAGTTGTTTCCGGGTTCCTTTTTGCTACCTTGCCTGTCGTAGTACCGAGTTCATTGGGTCTTGTAAGATTTGTAATCTTGTATCTTTTGAAGTCATTTGTAATGAAAAGAATCTCATCTTCTGAGTTGTCCTTCTTTATTCTATCGATGCCCCTTTTGTTTTTGAGAGTCCCGAGTTCTTTCTGTAAGATCTGGGTTGTTATGTTCCTTGAGAGGTGACCTTTCGTTGCTTCATGGCTGATGGGTTCTTTTTGTAGTGATATGGTAACTCTGCCGTTTTGCTGGATGGATAAGTCTGAAATCTGTCCGTTGAATTATACCGTTATGTGGATTTGTGCCTTCGTCATTTTAGCTGTGTCAGTAAATAGACGTTGCGCTCTCACACCCTATTTTAACGGGCCCGTGGGGCACATTTTACTGTTGTAAAGATTATTTAAAGGCCTTATGTCTTCTTTTCCTTTATTGCTCCATTTTTGCCTTGAAAACCCTAGCCTTCAGAAATCCACCGCCGCAATTATCACCGTCACCTTAGCGACCGCCGTCTGAGCTTTTCCCTAGTGCCTTCTTGCTTCCTTTAGCATATGGGCAAGAAGAAAGCCGCGAGCAAATCCCAGGCAGCCTTCGTGGACGAGGAGTCATCCCTTTCTTTGATCGAGAACCAAGAGTTCGTGGCCATGAGGGCTGCCCAGAAGGTTTGGCCGGCTCCAACAACAACCGAAGATCAGCTTCGCGAGCTCGTCAGCGATGGCTTGATCCAGAGCAAGGACATTGCTGAATGGAGAGCTCCAGGCGAGCATCGGGTCCCTGCTCTAGGTCCTGGTGAGATCGTCCTCTTTGTCTCCTTTGTCCGTGCTGGACTCTGCCTTCCCGCTTCTGCCTTCCTCCATCGATTCCTTAATTATTTTGGGGTTACTTTGAACCATCTTACCCCCAATGCTGTCCTTCATCTTTCTGTCTTTGTTCATCTTTGCGAAACCTTTCTTGGAATTCCTCCTTCTCTTTCCCTCTTCCGTTTCTTCTTTCGTCTGAAACCACAACCCCGCCGTGATGACACTTCTGTTCTTGGTGGGTGTGGGATTCAGTTTCGTTAGGGTCTCAAAATTAAATTCTTTGATTATGACTCAGTTGACTCTGTGAGAGATTGGCATTCCGAGTGGGTTCACTCCGCCAACATGATCCCTCCTCTTTCTGTCCATTCTTCTTCTGGTCCCACGGTTAACGATCGATGGGAAAAGAAACTCTTCACGGAGGATGAGAACCAGACGATCAAGCCGCTTGTTGAGAGAATAAGTACTCTGAAATAGGAAGGCTTGACCGGTTTTGGTATTATTTCTAGTTTTCTTCGCCGTCGAGTCCAACCTCTTAAGGAGCGAGAAAACTTTGGTTTTGAGTACTCTGGGGCGGATGATCCTTCTCGTATGGTCCCTGCCCTTGAGTTAACAGACGAGGAGGTGCTCGAGCGCCTTCGGAAGATGCTGAAAGGAGTGAACGTCGTTCCTCACGCTATTGTTGAGTATTGCGCTAAGAACCCTCCTCCTGTTGTGAGTTATTTTTCCTTATTCGAGTACTTTTTGAATTTCCTTTGTTGTCTCCACCTTTGGTTAATCTTTCTCGTCTGGTTGTTTTACTCTTTTTTGTAGGAATTGGGGCGCAACTTTATTGACCCGATCCCCTTTGATGTCCTCCCTGTCATGGTGAATATTGGGGAGAATCTTGCTGGGGCTTCTGTAATCAGTAAGTTCTAAATCACCACAGCGTTTCCTAGAGTTTCTTCCGGAGTTGTTGATGTATATGAAGAATATGTTCCTCGTCCGTCCCCCGAGGTCCTCGTAGCGTCTCGAAGAGGGGGCGAGCGGATGGCACTTCATCTGGTTTACCTATTTCCAAGAAGTCTCATCGGCCGAGTACTCATCTAGGTACTCCAGTTATAGGTAGCATGCTCCTAGGTGAGCATATTAATATATCTGGTCTTTTTGTTATTTATTTGTGCCTTTGACCGAGTTCTTTTCTATCTTTTTTCAGATGGTGCTGTAGCTGTCTTACTGGAGACTGAGGAAGATGAGGATGATGATGTGCCCCTCATTACGCTGTTGGTGAGTTGTTTACTTGTCCTTCTTTTGTTGAGCACTTCTTCTTGTTCTGACTTCGTCCTTGCTCTTTTTATAGCAAGCGGTCATTGGGCTCGAGTTCTTCTGGGGTTCTAGTATCGACCACGCCACCCCCGTCGCATGGTGGTGGTGATGTTTTTGCTACCGTTGTCCCTCCTGCGAGGTCTTCTTTTTGTTTTACGAAGAAGAAGATAGCTGGGTGAGTGAATTCTGGTTTTGTCTCTTTGCTTTTGTTCTCCTTTTCCCTTGTTCTTATTGGCGAGTTTCTTTATCAACTTTTAGGCCTTCATCTTCTCTCGACCCTCCGTCGACTTCTTGCCAGTTCTCTGGTGTGCCACCGAGTACCGAGCCTCAGGACTCGGAGCGCATGGTCGGTGAAGTGGCTGTGGGGGAGACGAGGTTTTCTAGTGATGATGCTACTGCTGGCTTGGTTGCCTCGGAGGTGACCGTGGCTATGGTGGTGGATTCATCTAGGGAGGTTGCCGGGACTTCCCATAATGTGTCCCCAATCATGCCTTCTCCGCATCGGCCGTCTTCTCCCTCCGTTCCTCTTTCTACTGAAGATGTGGTGCATCAATTTGATGCCTCCCATCGGTTGTCAAAGTTGACCGCTTCTTGGGGAGACTTTGCAACCTCTTTTGGAGAAAAACTCTAAGTAAGTTTTCTAAAGTTCTTTCTTTGGATGTTCATCTTTCTCCTGTTCTTATACCTTTTTCTCTCTTTCTTCTTGTTCAGTCCTTCTCTCGGGATTATATCGGCTTCTTTTACTCGTCGGAGACCGAGAAGAAGTTGTCTTCTGAGTTGAGCGCCCTGAAGATAGATCTTGGTCTTTGCCAGGCCGAGATGGAGGTTGAGCGTCAAACGCATCAGAAGGAGGAAAAAGCTCTTCGTGCCTGGGTTGTTGAGGCCAAAAAATAGAGGGATGCTGCTATTCAGGAGGCTTTAAAGAATTCGGAGGCCACGAAGAAAGAGTGCGATGGTATTGCGGTTCTTTTTGTTTCCTTCTGTATTCAAACTCTCCTTTCTGCTGACTTGTCGTTTGGTGCTCTAGTTCTCCGAGTTGAAAAGCAGAAGCTCTTAGAGGGTTTTGATGAAATGAAGACTCTTGTTCGTTCTAGTCACAACAAGGCTGAGGAGGTAATTACTCACGCTGAGGAAGAACTCGCGCTTGTGCATGCTAAAAAACTATCAAATATTTGTCTGGCAAGTTGGCGACGGCTACTGAAAACTGGAAAGCTTTATGGAAATCCTTTCGTTCAGTAGCCGATGTTCTCCAAACTCCAGCTGGTGATGGGCAGTCTTGGTCTCAGTTAATTCCTCGAATTCTGACTCATTTCTAAGAGTTCGTGAAGAGGTGCGCCCAAGTGTGTACCAAGAATGTCCTGGCATAGGTCTGGGTTCTTGCTCTAGAGGCGCCTTTGTCCAAGATAGCAGAGGAAGTCGATAGTCAAGAATACATTGATGTTGTTGAGAGGATGGAGCCTGAGGTCAAATACTTAGCCAGTAGAGTTGTAGATAATCTTAATATTGTTATCTCTTCTCCTGATGATGACGCTTGATGTAATTGACCTTTATTCTCGTGCCTCGTAATATGACATTATACTTCTTTTTGAATGAAGATTTTTTGGTGATGTCTTCTTTGCCTGGATGCCTTGCTTATTCTTTGGATGAGTTGTCCAAGTGATCAGAGTTATTTGACTTGCCGAGTACTTTGTTCTTGCTTTCGTCTTTGCCATGTAAACAACTCTACATGTTATCTTGACAAACTTTGACGAGTACTTTTCTGTCCTTCTTCTTTGCCATGTAAACAACTCATTATATGTAGATCTTTGTGTTGACAACCTTTCTTGATCTGTCGAGTGCTTGTCTGGCCTTCGTCTTTGCCATGTAAACAACTCTATATAGATCGTTGTTTTGGCGGACTTTGTGTTCTTGTTAGTACTGAAAAGACTTAGGATCGGCGATCTTGAGATTGGTAAGTCCCCGAGCACTTCATGGTGGAGTTCTGGAAGCTTCTTCTTGTCCCTTCAGGTCTTGCCGAGCAGGAACAAACGTTGTCCGAGTACTTTTCTGTGCGAAATCGTGTAGTGCTTGTGGGGTCTATCAAAGTGTAGCCCCCGAGCCTCTTGCTATTTGGAACAAGTAGCTGGAGGGTCTTGTCTTGTCCTGATCCATGCTCAGGCTTAGTCGTTTTGCTTTTTGGTCCGGGTGTTAGCTTGTTAGCTACCCTCATCGGCGGGCTCAAGCATCTTTTCAGCTATTTTGCTCTCGGCCGGTAGGCTCAGGCATGTTTCAGCCATTTTGCTCTGTGGTTTGGGTGTTAGCTTATTAGCTACCCTCAACGGCGGGCTCAAGCATCTTTTCAACTATTTTGCTCTTGGCCGGTAGGCTCAGGCATGTTTCAGCCATTTTGCTCTTTGGTTCGGGTGTTAGCTTATTAGCTACCCTCATCGATGAGCTCAAGCATCTTTTCAGCTATTTTGCTCTCGGTCGGTAGGCTCAGGCATGTTTCAACCATTTTGCTCTTTGGTTCAGGTGTTAGCTTATTAGCTACCCTCATCGGCGAGCTCAAGCGTCTTTTCAGCTATTTTTCTCTCGGCCGGGATGCTCAGGCGTATTTTCAGCCATTTTGCTTTTTGGAAACAACTCGGGGATAGCCATCATAAGACATATGTTGCCGAAAAATCATCTTTATTGATCATGATCGTTTGACAAGCCATAGTACATATGTTGTCGAGGAACACCATCTTTATTGACCGTGAACGTTGATTTCTTGTGGTTTGTACATGTATTCTTCCTTGAGTTATTTTCATGCGTAGAATCTTCTTAGTTGGCTGATGTGCCATGTATTGCTGACTTCTTTCCCATCTTCAGTTATTAACTTGTACGTGCCTGGTCCAGTGACTTTTGAGACAATAAAAGGACCTTCCCATGGACTGAGTAGTTTATGACGTCCGTCAGTTTTTTGTATTTTTCTTAGCACTAGGTCTCCGACTTGTAGTGATCGAGGCTGGGTATTCTTGTTGTAGTGGCGTCTTAATCCTTGGAGGTATCTTGCTGATTGAAGGGTAGCGTTTACTCTGACTTCTTCTATACTGTCGAGTTCTAATCTTCTGGTGTGTTCTGCTTCTCCTTCATCATACTGTTCTATCCTTGGTGACATCCAAATCAAGTTGGTAGGTAGTACGGCTTCTGATCCGTAAACTAGGAAGAAAGGCAAGTATCTAGTGGCTCTGCTTATTTGAGTTCGTAGTCCCCATACTACTTTGGGTAATTCTTCAATCCATTTTGATCCATAGTCTGCTAGCTCTTCATACAGTCTTGGTTTCAATCCGACTAGTATGAGTCCATTGGCCCTTTCTACCTGTCCGTTGGCTTCTGGATGTGTGACTGATGCATAATCTATGCCGAAGCCACAATCCTGTGCCCAACTTTTGAACTCTGTGGCTGTGAAGGGAGAACCTAAATCTATGATGATTCGATTGGACATGCCGAAGCGGTGCATAATGTCTTGGATCAACTCGACTGCTTTGGCTGCGCTGTATTTTGCGAGTGGTTTGTATTCGATCCACTTGGTGAACTTGTCAATTGCTACGAAGATGTACTCGAAACCGCCCTTTGATTTCTTGAGAGGTCCTACTTGATCTAACCCCCAGCAGGAGAAAGGCCAAGCGGGTGTGATGCAGATGAGATTGTGAGCTGGCACATGAGCTTGTCTTGCGAACATTTGACAACTTTTGCATTTTCTGACATGTTCTTCTGCGTCTTTCAGAGCTGTTGGCCAGTAGAATCTGGTGCGGAAAGCTTTGCCAACTAGTGTTCTTGAAGCGGCATGATTTCCGCAGCAACCTAATTGTATTTCATCTAAGATCTTTTTGCCTTCTTCAAACAAGACACATTTTAGGAGTACTCCTGACGATGCTACTCTTCTGTAGAGCTTGTCTCCCACTAGGACGAAGTTTTTGCTTCTGCGAACAACTCGGGTGGCTTCCTCTTTATCTGCTAGCAACTTATTCTCTTTGATATAATCAATAAAAGCCTGTGTCCATGAAGGGTTGATTACCAAAATCTGATTGCCCTTGGCTGTGAGTTCTAGGGTTGTCTCACCGGGTTGTTTGATAGAAAGAGTTGATAACTCCTCTATGAATACGCCGGGTGGGACTTTTGCCCTGTCTGATCCGAGCTTGGCGAGGACATCTGCTGCAATGTTGGAATCGCGCAGGACATGTAGAATTTCTAATCCTTGGAAATGTTTTTCGAGTTTTCGGATTTTAGCGCAATAAGCACCCATGTTTTCTTTGGTGCAGTCCCAATCTTTGTTGACTTGGTCGATGACTACTGCCGAATCACCGTATACGAGTAATCGCTTGATTTCGAGGGTAATTGCCACTCGTAGCCAGTGGATGAGAGCTTCGTACTCTGTTTCATTGTTGGTAGCTTGCCATAATATCTGAAGGACATACTTGAGTTGTTTTCCGTCTGGAGAAATTAGGAGAACGCCCGCACCGGCACCGCCTAGCTTGAGTGATTCATCAAAGTACATCTTCTAGTGGTCAAGAATTGTATTTGACATAGGTTGTTGAATCTCTGTCCACTCGGCAATGAAATCGGCAAGGGCTTGAGATTTGATTGCTTTCCGTGGGGTGAAATCGATGTTGAGAGCACCGAGTTCAACTGCCCACTTTGATATGCGCCATGTTGCGTCTCTGTTGTGTAAGATGTCTCCGAGTGGGAAATCTGTCACCATGGTAATCTTGTGGCTTTCGAAATAGTGGCGAAGCTTGCGTGAAGTGATCAATAGGGCGTAGAGTAGTTTTTGCATATGCGGGTACCGAATTTTTGATTCTGACAGTACTTCGCTGATGTAGTATACGGGTCATTGTACCTTATACACGCGCCCTTCTTCTTCTCTTTCTACGACTATCGTCGTGCTGACCACAGTAGAAGTTGCCGAAATGTATAGCATCATGTCTTCATCTTTCTTTGGAGGTGTGAGAACTGGTGAGGAGGTGAGGTATGCCTTAAGTTTCTTGAAAGCTTCATTGGCTTCTTCCGTCCACTTGAACTTGTCTATCTTCTTTAGTAGTTTAAAGAAATGTAACCCTTTTTCGCCGAGCCTTGAAATGAAACGATTGAGTGCCGCCATGCAGCCTGTTAGTTTTTGCACATCTTTGACGCTTCAAGGTGGGCCCATCTCTGTTATGGCTCGAATTTGCTTGGCGCTTGCCTCGATTCCGCGATGACTGACCAAGAATCCAAGTAGTTGTCCTGAAGGAACTCCGAATACACACTTGTTTGGGTTCAATTTCCACCTCCACCTTTTTAGGTTCTCGAAGGTTTGTTTTAAGTCTTCAATCAGTGTATCCGGGTTCTTTGTTTTTACAACCACGTCATCCATGTATGCTTCTACGTTTTTGCCAATCTGATCACCAAGGCACGTTTGGATAGCTCTTTGGTAAGTGGCTCCATCATTCTTGAGTCCAAACGACATGGTCTTGTAGCAGTAGGCACCGAACGGAGTGATGAAAGATGTCTTGCTCTGGTCTTGTTCCTTTAATGAGATCTGGTGATACCCTGAATAGCAATCAAGAAAGGATAATAGGGAGGATCCTGCTTTTGAATCCACTATCTGATCAATGCATGGTAGCCCGAATGGATCTTTCGGGCAGTGCATGTTGAGATCTGTGTAGTCAACACACATGCGTCATTCGTCCGTGTTCTTCTTCTATACTAGAACTAGGTTTGCTAGCCAATCTGGATGAAGGATTTCTCTGATGAATCCGGCCGCCATTAGCTTTGTAATTTATTTTTTAATCGTTGCCTTCTTGTCAGGTGAGAATCGTCGTAGCCATTGCTTTACAGGCTTGGAGCCTTCATTGACATCAATTATGTGCTCAGCCAACTCTCTTGGGACACCTGGCATGTCGGCCGGCTTCCAAGCGAAGATATCTTTGTTCTCCCAAAGAAAGTTGGTGAGCGCAAGTTCCTATTTTGCCAAAAGGTGGGCGCTGATGGTTGCTATCTTGGAGGGATCGCCAGTGCCCAGGTCGATTTGCTTAACGTCGGCTTCTTTTGGTGGTGCGAGGATGCTTGGCTTTTTAGCCAGTATCTCTAGTTCTTCTTGTCTTATTTCTGCGGCAATAGTGGCTATTTCTTTTCTACCATTGTCGGCTTGTGCTTTGGCTACGATTTGGATTGCCTGAACGTCGCAGTCAAAAGCGCGCTTCAAATCACTTCGAAGAGAAAGGACACCGTTAGGTCCTGGCATCTTAAGCAGTAGGTACGAATAATGCGGTATTGCCATGAATTTTGCTAGCGCTGGGCGCCCGAGGATTGCATGGTATGATGAATCGAAGTCCGCAACCTCAAACTTGATGAGCTCTGTACGGTAGTTCGAGAGAGTTCCAAAAGTAACAGGTAGAGTAATTTGTCCAAGTGGCATGGCTGCCTTGCCGGGTACTATGCCATAAAAATGTGCACTTGTTGGTTTAATCATCCCGGCGAGTTGCAGTCCCATCTTCCTTAGTGTTTCTAAAAAGATGATGTTGAGTCCGGCACCCCCGTCGATTAGTACATTGGTGACAGTCATACCGGCAATAGTTGGATCTAGAACCAGTGGGTAATGCCCTGCGTTTCCCACGCTAGTCCATTGGTCTTCTCTTGAAAATTGGATTGGATACTATGACCAATTGAGGTATCTTGGGGTAGCCGGTTCTGCTGCCATGATAGTTCGTAGTGCTAATTTTTCTTGATGTTTGCTTCTGGAATCTGGGGCCCCGGAAAAGATCACTGCTACCGTCCCCCTGGATTTTTGGAATCCCTTGTCTTCGTTATTGTCCTCGTCTTTTTTCTGATTGTCTTCTTTAGTGTTCTCCTTACTATCTTTTCTTGTGTATCGATCTTTGAAGGTGTAACAATTTCCGATGGTGTGCTTTCCATTAGGGTGTAAGATGCAATGCATAATTTCAATGTCATCATATCTTTTGGGCTTGTAAAACTTATTTGATTTGTCAGCCATTGCCACGGTGTTGTCTGGTCTACGCTTTCTTTCCTGATGTCTGCTATTTCGATGATTTTGCTTGTCCGGGTTGTCTTGGTTGCTTCTATCCGGGAACCTTTCTCGTGTCTTCTCTTCTGCAGTAATCATCTTTTCTACTGTTCATCTGAATTCTTTCATTGTTTCTTGGATTTTCTTTGCAGAAGTCTTGAAATTGCCACCTAGCCATGATTCCGTGAGAGAAAGCTTCAATTACTTCTCTTTCGGTGATGTCGTGTACTTGAGCTCGTAGTTCGCCGAATCGTCGATAGTAATCTCTGAGGCTTTCACCTCCCTTCTGCTTGAGTCCTCTTAATTCCACGTGGGTGATTGGGTGGGTAATGATCCCTGCAAAATTTTCACAGAAAGCTCTCTACAAGTCCTTCCAATTTCTGATTGATCCTGGATTCAATTTGTCGAACCATTGGAGAGGCATGGTTTCCAGGGCCATGGGAAAGAACAGGGTCTTGATATCGTTGTCTCCTCCAGCTAGTTCAATCGATTGCGAATATATCCTGAGCCACTGCCTTGGTTCAGTCTTGCCATCATATTTAGAGTGGTTGGACGGTTTGAACTTGTGAGGTAGTCGTATTGACGCAAGTCTGTTTGCAAAATAGGGGAATCTATCGTGTGTTCTGGCTTCTTTGAATTCCGATTTGGCACCTCCTTCTGGCCAACTGTTGTTTTGATGAGAGTAATCCTGCGAGGCTGTCTATACAGGCGCCCTGCTTCTGGTCTTTCTTGGTTGTTCAACTCGGTGGCTCTAACTATGGTCCCTTCTACTTTCTCTGTTATAACTTCCACTTGGTCCGAGTCTCTTGAAAGCGGACTTTCTTTGATTTTGATCTTACCTATGGGTCATTGATCTGGCGGGTAGTCTTGAGTGGGTCCTTTCTTCGTGCGTCCTCAGGGCTACTGAACGAAGAAAATCCCAGAGTTGTTCTTGTTTTTCACTGGGATGTGAGGTCGCTCTGAGTTCTTCTAATGCTTCTCGGATCTTATCGTAGGGTGTATTTGTCGTGCATCTTTCTTTGGCTTCTCGTTGTGATTTTCTTCTGTCGTACTCGGCCAACTCTGACTCGTATCTGATCCAAGCTTTCTTGCGCTGCCTAGCACGGTGTTGGCGTCCTTGCTTCAACTTGTTTTTTTCTTTCTCTGGCTTGTTTCTAATTCTCGGTCTCATCATCGTAGCCCTGGGTAAAGGGTGATATGTTGGATTCTGATTCATCCGATGACCTGACATCGGGCGCTTCTAGGGGGACTCATGGTGATCAAGGACGGTGAACCATGAGTACTTCCCGTGCGTGAACTGTTCTATTATTGGCGTTAGTTTCCATACTGTCGGAGTTGATAACTTTAGTAGAGGCCTCGAGGTCGCAGACCGAGTCTCCTTCTTGGTAGGGTAGAATTGCCGTTGTCATCGTGTCGACCAGTCGGGTACTGCTATCCTTAGGAACAGAGCCTGGCTAGTGAACGATGTAGTCTTGAGATGTTATAGTTAGTACGAGACCTTCCTGAGATCCCTTCAGTGGCATTCTAAGCACCGAATCGAGGAGTCCTTCAGGCCGTGTCTGATAAGATGTTGCCATATTGTGGAGTTCGAATGGAAAATGATCCGGCTTCTTGAAAAGATTCTATTTGTACTCCGAGTTGTATTCTTGATAGGTTAGGGCCACATTCTTAAGCCCCATCGGAAAAGAACTTGGTTTCCCAAAAGAACTCGGATAGGACTCTATCTCGGATGTGGAGCCTAAGTTCGAGTCGGATACGCAAAGCCGTGAAACCTGAGCGGAATCGAACATCATGAGTTGTGTGAATCTTCCAGTGATTTGATCTGTCGTAGTCGCCGAAATAGAATAGTCTTCATGGTGATTTGAATCTTCGAGGAGACAGCTCTAGAGCTTGCCATTGTCGTCCACCTCGCAGATCCATGAGCTGAAGATGAAAGTTGATCCCGTTGAGAAGATCATGCTGTCGAGGTCCATCGAGCTCTCGGATGCGAATTCACCGAAGTCCCCTACCTGGCGTGCTAGCTGTCGATGTTTTACCACCGATAGCCTGCCACGGGGTTACCCAGGGCAGTATGTTCAGGCTTCAGCGTATGCAAAACTCAACAGTGAACACAAGAGACAGTCGATTTATCCTGATTCAGGCCCTCGACTATGGTCGAGTAATAGCCCTATGTCCAGTCGGCGTTTGCCTTTGCGTTGTATCGATTGTGTGTTATTGTGTTCTAGAAGTCCTCTATAGGAACCCTACCCTCCTTTATATAGTCAGGAGGTCAGAATCCTAGTCGGTTTACAATGAGAGTTCCTAGTAGGATTACAGAATAATACTACTACTAAGATTACATGGGGAGAATCCTAGTTAGACTAGACCTTCTCTCTTCCTCGCGGGATATCCTATGGGTCCCGCGATCGATAGATTCTCATGTGCTCCTTGGGAGCCGTTAGATTCATCAAATTCCACATGATATGTTTATTCAACCAAGCTAGTGGCATGATTAAATACTCTATATGCTTTGGACTTTGATGAGTAACCAACAAGAAAACCAATATCACAACGTCTTTGAAACTTCCCTAGATGTTGCCGCTTCTTATAGATGTAGCATTTGCAACCAAACACCCTAAAGAAGGAGACGTCCAGCTTCTTCCCATTGAGCAACTCATAAGGTGTCTTGCCAAGGAATTTTTAAAGGAATAGGCGGTTGGATGCATAGCATGCGGTGTTGATTGCTTCCACCCATAGAGCTTCGGGAGTGTTGTACTCATCTAGCATTTTTCTTGCAAGAGTGATCAATGTCCGGTTCTTTCTCTCAACTACACCATTTTGTTGAGGAGTGTATGTTGCGGAGACCTCATGTTTGATTCCAACTTCATCACAATAGACTTCAATGTTTGTGTTGTCAAATTCTTTTCCATTGTCGCTTCTAATTTTCTTGAGCTTCACTTCAAATTCATTTTGTGCTCTCTTGGCAAACTTTTTGAAGCAAGATGCAACTTTAGATTTGTCATGAAGGAAGAATACCCATGTATACCTTGAATAATCATCAACTATCACAAGACAATAGAGATTTCCTCCCAAACTCTTGTATGTTGTTGGTCCAAATAAATCATATGTGAAGGAGTTCAAGCACTCTTGTGGTTGACATGAAAGCTTTAGTTGGATGGGTATTTGCAACTTGCTTGCCGGCTTGACATGCACTACAAAGCTTGTCCTTCTCAAACTTCACATCCTTCAACCTCTCACCAAATCATTCTTCATAAGCTTCTTGAGTGAGCTCATCCCAACATGAGCAAGTCTTCTATGCCATAGCCACCCAAGTGTTGTTTTGGTGAAGAGACAAGTCTTCAAGTTAGCATCTTCGGAGGTGAAGTCCACTAGATATAAGTTGTTGTATCTAAATCCTTGAAATATCACTTGATCATCATCCTTCTTGGATACAACAACCTCCTTCTCGGTAAACAAGCATTGGAATCCAAGATCACACAATTGCCCAACGGATAGCAAGTTGAAAATCAATGAAGCAACATATAGCACATTGAAGATTGAATGATCATTTGATATAGCCACTTTGCCCAATCCTTTAACTTTGCCCTTTGAGTTATTTCCAAATGTGATTCTTTCTTGTCCATCTACTTCTTCATCTAATGAGGTGAACATACGAGGGTCACCGGTCATATGTTGTGTGCAACCACTATCAATCACCCAATGACTTCCACCGATCTTGTAGGGCCCTTCACCTTCTCAACAAGTGACTTTGCAACCCAAATTTTCTTAGGCCTATTCTTGTTTGGAGGTCCTAAGAACATCACTTTTATCTTTCCACTAGTATTCTTTCTAAGCATGTAGTGAGCATTGAAGGCAAAGGGTCTAGCATGCTTGGGCAAGGGTTGTGGTGGTGGAGTTTGGCACTCATGAGCAAAGTGGTCTTCTTGTCCACACTTAAAACATCTCTTTGGCTTTGGCTTTGATTGTTGTTGTTGAACTTGAGCCTTCTTCTTCTCTACATGTGCTACATATCCAATGCCACTTCTATCCATCTTCATGATGGTGTTCATAAGTAGCTCACTTTGAAGATATTTGCCTCTTGTGAACTTGCTCAATCCAACCTTGAGATGTTCTTTCTCCAACTTAAGCTTCTTGTTCTCTTCCTTAAGAGCATCGTTGTTCTTCTCTTCCTTGAGCCTCTTGTTTTTCTCTTTGAGCTTCTCATTCTCAAGGATCAAGTCACCATCATGATCAAGGGTTTCTAGCATAATGGTGTTGTGGCTTTTGATTTCTTCAAGATCTCTCTTGAGCTTTGCATTGTCATTCTTGAGCTTGGCATACTCATCATAGTCATTGCACTCAACCACTTGCTTGCCCTTGATACTAGAACCTTGCTCAATGCTCCCAATGATCAAGTCATCATATGATGTAGCTATATCAATCTTAACAACATGGTTAGTAGCATCATGCGGCTCATTGGATACAAATTCTTGAGCAATAGCAAAAATATCATGATTAATCTTAAGAGTAGTATATTTATCTTTTAGCTTGTTGTGGCTAGTGATGAGCTCATTGTGCACCCACTCAAGTTTATCATGTTTATCTTTAAGCTCTTTCTTAGAAGATTTGAGCTCCTTGAGTTTGAATGACATAGCATCATTTGCTTCTCTAAGCTCAACATTAGTCTTTTCTATTGTATCACATTTTGCTAAAAGTGAATCATTCTTAGCATCTAGTTTTTCATTTTTAGCTCTACTCTTTATAATGATCTTAGTGTATTGTCTTAGTATTTTAACAAGATCATCATATGAAGGTGAATCATCATCATCATCGCTATCGCTATCATCATCACTAGCTTGCTCATCATCACTACTATTATCAATATTAGTTACCTTGTGTTCACCCTTGGCCATAAGGCATAGGTGTGTAGAGGATGGTGGTGGTGGTGGCGGTGAAGATGAGAGATCAATAGCTATGGCGGCCACCTTCTCATTGTCACTATCATCATCGGATGATCCACTAGATGAATCAATGTCCGTGAGCCAATCACCGACAATGTAGGCCTTTTCACTATTCTTTTTCTTGTGGAAGTCTCTTTTCTTGCCATCTCTCTTCTTATATGGCTTATTCTTCTTCTCCATTGGTTGAGTCATCTTTCTTGCCCTTGAACTTGTCTTTCTTGGGCTTGATGCATTGGTGTGCTAGATTACCAAGTTCACCATAATTGAAGCAATCCATTTCGGAGATTGGCTTTCTCCTAGAGCTTGTGAAGAACTTCTTCTTGCCATCGAACTTGATGCCACTCTTGTTTAGCTTCTTTAGCATCTTGGCGGCTTTCTTCACCATGAGAGCAAGATTTTCATCTTCATCTTCTTCATCACTTGAACTCTCATACTCAAATCTTGCTTTGCCCTTATCTTGACTAGCTTTAAATGCTAAATCTTTTTCTTTCTTATTAGTAGAGGATGAGCCATCTTGAGGTGTGATGTGCATGTACATCTCATGAGCATTGATCTTTCCCAAGATTTGTGTCGGTGTAGCGGTGGAGAGATCACCTTGATATAGCACGATCACAATATGCCCATATTTGTCAATGGGAAGGACAGTCAAGATCTTTCTCATAACATCGGATGGTGACATTTGAGTAAGTCAAGTCCATTGACTTCCTCTACAAGAACATTCAAACGTGAATATATTTTATTAGCACATTCTTTAGGAAGCATTTCAAAAGAGTTGAGCTTTTTCATGACAAGATGATAGCGTTCCTCACGCTCACTCTTTATTCCCTCATGGAGCGCACAAACGTCCGACCATAGTGCATGTGCGTCTTTCTGGTTCCTTACATGATTGAACACATCTTTGAAAAGGCCTCTAAAGATAGTGTTGCGAGCCTTTGCATTCCATTTTTCATAGTTCACTTCATCGCCTTGAAGTTGTGCGGGATTCCTAGGTCTTGGGAAACCATGTGAGGCGGCTCTAAGTATTCCAACGTCTAGAGCTTCTAAGTACGCCTCCATGCGATTTTTCCAATATGGAAAATCATCCCCCTCAAAGATAGTAGGAGGTCCATCCCCGTGAGACATCTTGCTCTAAGCGGTTAAGCTTAAAAACGTGAGCATGAGGCTCTGATACCAATTGAAATGATCAAGATGCCCAAGAGGGGGGTGAATTGGGCTAATTCTAAATTTCTTCGCAATAAACAAGTCATATGGTTAGCTCAATTAACCCCTTGTGCCCAGAGAAGTGTTTCTATTGATCTAACGTACAAAAGTTTAGCAACCTAGTTCCAATCCTATTCTAGCATGGCAATTTTAGGAATGTAAATGACAAGAATTGAAATACTCAAAGTAAATGCTCAAAGTAAAGAGAGAAGAGAAAACACGGCGATGTTTTGCCGAGGTATCGGAGAGTCGTCACTCCCCACTAGTCCTCGTTGGAGCACTAGTGCAAGGGTGTAGCTCCCCCTTGATCCGCGCAAGGATCAAGTGCTCTCTATGGGTTGATTCTTCGACACCCCGTCGCGGTAAATCACCCATAATAGCTCACAACTTGAGTTGGGTCATCCACAAGCTCTCCGGATGATCACCAAGCTCTGCGATCACCACCAAGCCATCTAGGTGATGGCAATCACCAAGAGTAACAAGCACGAACTCTCACTTGACCACGACAAGCCTAGGGAGAAGGGTGAATGCACACTTTGCTACTCTTGATCTCACTAATAAGGGCTTTCTTTGGGATTCTTAAATCTCAATCACCTCACTAGGACCTTACTCTTCTTGGCACTCTCTAAGGTGTGTTTCAGCTGTTGAAATGAGCAAAAGTGACTCCACACACGAGTGGAGCTTCTATTTATTAGACAGCCTGAAAAATGAACCGTCATGTGCCTCTGCGGGGTGACCGGACGCTCCGGTCATGTTGACCGGACGCTCCGGTCAGTTCAACCCGCACATCAGTGTTTAAATGTTGACCGGACGCTGGCAGGGTTCGGTCACCACTGACCGGACGCGTCCGGTCCCATTTTCCCTCACTGGATGCTTACTGTACTCGACCGGACGCTGGATCCTCAGAGTCCGGTCAGAATTGACTGGACGTGTCCGGTCGCAGAATTCATTCTCTGGAACCATACTGGAGTCGACCGGACACAGCGTCCGGTCGCACCAGACGCAATCTCCTTGGTCAAATGAACTGACCGGACCCTACGGCCAGCGTCCAGTCGCACCGGAGCCAGCGTCCGGTCAGTATTTGACCCTCCATTCACTTCTAACTCTCAATCATACGTGAATAAAGTTTGCTCCAAAGGATCTTAGGCATATGTAGGAGCTACCTAGTGCTAGTTTCAACAAGTGTGCACCACACCTAACTCACTAGACTCACATAGGTCAAGCTACCCGTCCATACCCCCTTAATAGTACGGCCAAAGGAAAAACAAAGTCCTAAACTACTCTAAGTGTCTCTCCAACTCCAATCGACACTTAGAACTAGTCATTCTTAACCTTGTCGTCCATCCTTTGAAAATCGAAACGATTTCCATCGTAGGGGCATGACATCCATGATTGCCCAATCGATCTCTATTACCATGACCTAACTTAATTGCCTCTGCAAAATACACGTTAGTCATAGTAATCTTGTATTGTCATTAATCACCGAAACCCAACAAAGGGCCTAGATGCTTTCAAGGCCGTCCACCGCCTGCGGATCCAGCGACACGGGCGTCGCCGCCGCCGCCGAGGCGTGGGCGAGAGCCTCTCGCCAGCAACCGTCGCCGGCCCGATGGCCACCAGCTCCGGTGACCACACTGCCAGTGGACAGCGACGTTGGATGCGCAAGTGGGGAGGAAAGCGTGTGCTCCACACCCTTTGTAAGCGCGCCGTCCAGCCCCGACCGTGACCGTCGTTCTCCGCCGCCGGTTGCTTCTTCAACATAGGCCGCCGTCCAGCCCCACCGCGACTTCGTCGTTCTCCGATGTCGGTTGCTTCTTACATGGCGCCCACGGCGGCACTACGGATGAGTACGACGGCTGCGAGCTGGGATTCGACTTTGACTTCTCTCTCGCTTTGCCCGTCTCCCGCCAAGGGCGGCGATGTCCTTCGCCGACGAAGCTCTTCCGCGAACGGCCGATTCGGCCAATGCCGCTCACGTCCTTCTGCTGCTCCGCCGCATAGCGCCTCCGCCTCTCGGCGGAGAGCGTCCCCCGCCGCCAAGACGAAGCATGGCCATCTCCGCCGAGCCGCCGCGTGCACCGCCGGTACCGCTCCTCTCTCCCTCCGCGCGCTGGCGGCTATTGCCGCGTCGCCGCCGCGCCGGCGGGCGGCGAAGTCCGTGGAGCCAGCAGCGGCGGGCGAGGCCGAGGCGGCCCCGTCGGTGTCACGGTCGTCGTCGTCCTCCTCGACGGCGTCCTCTGCTTCCTCCTCCTCATCGTCAAGAAGCTACTACTACAGGTGGGATCTCTTTTTGTAGTAATCTTACAGTGATGTATTTTTAAGTGTTGATGACCGCTGAAAATGTTGGTCTTCTACTGGTGATTCTTTGGTCTGGTCGGAGTTCCTCTATCCTAAGGCATGGCGCCGGAGGGGCAAGACCGCAGGAGCACGACGTACGTGGGGACGGATTGGGAGAGAGGGATGACATTTTGTATATTTTTTCTAGTCGGTCCACATGTCATGGCTAGCCAACGGTGGAAATCTAACAAAAGACGGATGGAATGTCGTAGAGGATAAAAAAAATTTAGCGTCATAATAACAAGATCCGTATAAATTTTTTAGTAACATATAAAAATAGAGCATCTTTCGTTAATGGCACGCTGGAAAAGCCTCGAAGAAAAGCATGTGGGCTACTAGTTCCGATCCGGTTCCCCTGTGGTGCGGCGCGGCGCGGCGGTGCCACCTCGCCCTCGCGCGTCGCCTGGGGCCACGCCGATGGCAACTTGGCGATGAGCCCGTTGCTCGGTTTTTGTTGCTAAACTAGTATGGCGCGACAAAACGCCTCGAATGGCTCGTTTTCGGGTTCGAAACAACGAAACTGAAATCGTGTATTCCCATTCCCTGTACCTGCAGCAGCCCCGTTAGGCCACGCACAAGTCGCACATCAACCAGTTGAGGCGCGCCGCGCGAAGAGGATGCTGGCACCTGAACCGTCCCAACCTTGGCTGAGGTTTTCAGCGTTCAGAACAAGTCACATAGCATTCGCACTCACAAACTGAAGACAAGAACGTTTATTTGTGTCTATTCGAACATGTGCACTGCTAGCCTAGTAGTGCCAAAAACCCCGTCGCCGTGCACATCTACTGGTACTTAAAAACCTAGCCGCAAACAATGTTATTACGATTCAGAGCAGTGCGCTGGATGTATTTCTGGCAGTTTATACTGCAATGGCTGCAATTGTATTATCATCCAACTCAATGATGAATCTTTACAGCATGTTTACTGTACTTGCACCCAGCTCAATGATGAATCTTTACAGCGTGTTTCTTTACAAGTTTCATTCATCAGATTATTCCAAATTTGAACTCCATAAATGGTAAGGCTTCTACATCCCTGTCAGAGTTCAATGAACAATTCGAACTCTTCATCACCCACCGTTAGAACATGGGCACCCAATAACAGTACCCTTTTGCCTTCAGGATTGGCTGCGCTCATATGCTTGCAAGGGTCCACGGTAATCTCCACATTGGATGCACTGCCAGCCGCCGTGTGGACACGTTCAAAGCCAACCAGCTGTTTTATAGGAAAGCCTGGAACGCTTGATTTCGATCTTGCAAACAGAAGAACAGCATGACTCCCATCCATGCTACCATGATTTGAAACAGCGACGTGAACAGAGAATGCCAGAGCTTCACACGACGCAATATCTTCAGTTTTCACGAAGTCTAGTCCATCCCTCCTTATGTATGCAGGCTTTCTACTAATAATGTCCAAAACTGATGAACGCGACACGGTGATCTTCTTTGGAGCTGACAAGATGCTATATGAATATTTGGAGTAACTTAAACCATATCCAAAACCATACACTACATCTCCAGTGTAAAAACGATATGTTCTCCCAGGGTAACCACGTGAAGGGTCAGCTCTCATGTTCATATCAGTCATCGGAATAGCAGTAAAGGATTCGGGATACCAAGTTATAGGCAGCTTTCCTCCTGCATTATAGCACGCACCAAATTAGTCCAGTGGCCACCACAACTTTTCATTGCAATAGTCATATATTTTTCAAGAGGTTATTTACTCACCTGGGTTGTACTCTCCAAAAAGAATTTCTGGAAGGACTTGGCCACCAACCTCACCAGGATATCCGAGCCAAAGAATGCTTGCGATTCGTGGATCTTGCTTTGCAAATGAAACATCAACAGGACCACCACCCAAGAGAACCAACACAAGGGGCTTCTTCGCTACACTAGCAATGGTATGTATGAGGCTCATCTGCTTGCCTGGAAGGAGAAGGCTCACTCTATCGAAGTCTTCACGCTCTTCTGTCAGGTTCAAGCCAGCAACTACAACAACAATATCAGCTCTTTTAGCTGCTTCAATAGCTTCGCGAAACAATTCTGTCGAGTTACAGGAAACATCCTTGCATCCAGTGGCAAACGTTGTCTGTGTAGCATAGGCTTGAATGCCCTTAAGGAAGGTCGTCGGATTGCAGGCTACACCTGAATAAAGTGAATATAATGTTAAAATGTATGCAAAATAGTAAGTTAAAGCAAATGTTCATTTGAGGCGGTGATGTGAAACCTGTATAGTCTCCACCCATCGCATACACATCATTTGCAGATGGTCCAATGATGGCAACATGTCTAACTTCGCTTCTCTTCAGAGGCAAAAAACTATGGTCATTCTTCAAAAGGACAGCACCCTGCCTTACAGCTTCTGCTGCAAGCTCTCTATGCTCTTTCGTGCACACATTGTTGGGCCCTAGTTGAGTGAACCATTGGTTGTTGTTGGGCTTATCAAATATTCCAAGACGCAATTGAACAGAGAATAGATTAAAAAGGGCACGGTCAATATCTTGTTCTTGAACCTTTCCCTTCTCAACTGCTGACTTAGTATGCCGAACTAGGAAAGAACCACAGTTGATATCCATTCCTTCAAAAAAAAAAAGAGTAACTCTAACACCTCAGCAAAAGATTAGCTGATAGATTCAAGACGTAAATGGTCAGATGGCAGATGATGTTCTAAGAAATTTAGTTTGACAAGACGTCAAAACCTCCGAACATCAAGGTTCTCAAGGAATCACTGGAAACAGAAAGGAGAAGCCTCAAAATGGAACAAGTATGTAAATATCTTTGCAATATTGGGGGTTACCAAAACAAGGTTTACATCAGTTGGACTTGACTACCATTTTTCCTACATACTCATAGTATCTACTTTTGAAATGCTAGATTTGATTGCCCTAAAAAATGCTAGATTTGACTGAGAAGCCACTTCTAGTCTACAAAGAGAAACAAATCACGCATTTCTCAGTATAAGAGAGAAGGTTTGAGGGTACTAACCTGCCTTAAGAACAATTGCTATTGAATCTTCGTCTGATTTAGTGTATGTCTGGTTTTCGTGAATAATTGCCACAGCATCACAATCAGATGTAATATACCTTGAGAGAATCAAATGAACACAGGTAAACAAAAATGGAAATGCTGGATTTGGTGGTTCATATAATGAAATTCCTTGTCATTCATATTCTGTGGTCCAAGTCTCAACAGAGGCAAATTTAGAGGAAGAACAAGTAGCATACCCCTGGAAGCCCCATTCATCCCTGGTCTTCTGTAGAAGATCTTTGTTAGCACACATAGGCACGCCATTGACCTGGTTATATGAACACATCAAGCAGGTAGCACGAGCCTCCTGGATGCAGGTCTTGAAAGGCGGCTGGTACGTGTCTTCCAAATCTTGTGCATTTACCTGCCAGCAGTGGATTACAATCCCGACTTGCAAAGAAATATGGTGATTCCAAGGCTGTACTTCGACTTTTGAACTGAGCATATATATTGCTAAGCAGAGTATATGAAGAGAGAAATTTTGATTGATTTTTTTTTCAGTTCAGTTTACCACGAAGGCACGAACATCTTAACATGCGCCCTCGAGCAGAACATGTCAGTGTTTCTCTATGATGCGTGACTCAAGATAAGATTGGCTGGTGGGCAGTGGCTATCTACGGAACTTGTTTAATCAAGATTATACAAGTTCAGAGAAATGAAGAGACGTGAATGTGTTCACCTTGGCATTGAAGGTGTACCTCGAGAAGCCTTCCCATTTCTCCATGTCATACGCTGTATAGTGCTTGCAGCACGCAGAGAGCCTGATTCTGCCTTCCTCCCCTTGCTCCCCCTGGAAGCCCTTGACATACTCGAGGGAGTACGCGGAGGCGACAGCGGGGTCCTCCCCGGACGTCTCTTGGCCGCGGCCCCACCTCGGGTCTCGGAAGATGTTGATGTTGGGCGCCCAGTACGTGAGGCCGGCCTGGCCGGCGTTGTGCATGCCGAGGGCCTCCGTCGCGACGGCCTCGGCGACCGCGCGCCACAGCGAGCGGTTGAAGGCGGCGGTGGACAGGATGACCTGCGGGAAGGAGGTGGCGGCGCGGACGGGGCCCGAGGAGAAGTTGACCCCGGGCCCATTGTCGGCGAGGCCGTGGAGCGACTCGGACCACCACTGGTAGGGCGGGATGCCCAGGCGCGGGACGCCGCCCGCCGTGTTGGACAGCTGCGCGATCTTCTCGTCCAGGGTGAGCAGCGAGACGAGCGCGCGCGCGCGGGCCGGGATGGAGAGCGAGGCGTCGCAGAACGGGTAGGCGCTGCTGGCCGAGTAAGGCGACGCGCACGGCGGGCGCGCGTTCGGCGCGGCGGCGGCGCCGGCGCAGGCGAGGAGGCAGAGGAGGGCGAGAAGCATGGCGAATTGGCGGGGCGGCGTAGCCGTTTGGTGGGGAGGATCCGGATTTCGGTCCAACACAACAATTTGGCCGTGCGCTCGGCTCGAGTGGCTTGCCGTTTAAGCGACGACCCACTGAGCTAGCTAGCTGCAGTGTTGTCACGGGACGGGACGGAGACTGGGACGACAAACGGGGACCCGGCGTGTGGGGCTGGATGGTTTGCGTCGTGGAGTGGAGGGTTAGCTGCCCGCTGCCGAGTGTATGACTAGGATCAGTTGCTTGCTAGCACGGCCTATGCGTAATTCATTTTGGATAAGTATGGCCACTTGAAACAGTCACGCTTTGGCTTATCGCGGGGAATCAGGACTCAGGGAATCGTGTTTGGACCCGCAACAAGATATTCTTTCTGGTTCTTAGAAGAAAATAAAGAGAGATATTCTTGATTTCTTTCTCGTTTGTTAATGCTTGCCGCACTGTTCAACGTCTTTATTAAGTGATGGGCTGATGGCAGTTCTTGGCTTTTGCTTTGGGAAGGTGCTGTGCGGATGAGTTGTAGTATCGTGGTAGCTGTCGGCCATTTTCTGTGACACTGTGGCTCTGTTCGTTTTGCTGAAAAAATAAGTCGAAATACTGTTCCGATTGATTTATTGAGAGAAAAAAACACTGTTTCGACTGAAAAAATAAGCTAAAAAGTATGGATTATAAGACAAGCGAACAGGGCATATATCTCGTTCTTGGCTTAAAGCTATGGCTCTCTGGTTAGGGTATGTTTGAAATGCAGGAATTTCACAGAAATCTTGCAGGAAATTCACATGAATGAGTTCAAGTTAAAAAAAAACACAGGAACAAGAATTTTTTTGTGCAATCCCCTAATCTATCACGTATATCATCGTTCCGAACTCGATCCCTTCTTGTATGACTATAAATCCAACGCAACATATGTATTTCCGCGACACTTATCTGTTGAACATGTCGTCTTTTCGTATGCCAATATTCTGCACCATACAACATAGCAGGTCTAATCGTCGTCCTATAAAACTTGCCTTTTAGCTTCTGTGATACCCTTTTGTCGCAACCAATATAAATGCAACGTACATTAATGTCGAATGCATTCATGGCAGTTATATCTCGCATTTTTATTGTAGAAAATTTTTAAATGCTTTAGACATTGATTAGAATGTTTTGGATCTTTTTAGAGTTCTAGGTATATTTTTTTTCTACTTCCCTAGAGATAAATCTAATTTCTAGAAACTTCTAGATATATTTTCATGTCTCTAACTATTTTATTTGGATTTATCGTGTTCTAGTCTATCTCTACCATTTTCTCGAATTTTTATAAGCCTAGAGATATTGCAGATGCCCTAATCTGTCACTAGAATTTTCTCAAAATTTTAATAAGCCTAGGGGTATTGGACGGATGGACAATGCTTGTTGTTGCTGCATAGAAAACAAGGTGCACTGATTATTGTTGTAGCACAGACGATCACACTATTTTTTCAGAGTTTGAAAACCTTATTCAAATGTTTACCATTTTTTTAATTATAAATGACAAAACCATCTTGAGAACCACTTCTAACCAGATCACAAGGTAACTTAATTGGTTTTGGGGTTGAGGGAGGCAACTTAGTTTAGTTTTGGAGTTCGAGAAGAAAATCTTGACTGTGACGATAGTTGAGCGAGTGAAAAAGACGTTTTCCATAAGAAAAGATGTTTTCCAAATGTATATCTTGTAGACTTTGTTAGGCCCTACTTAGAATGCGGAAAATTTTCTTTGTATATTTTTCCTATAAAATCGCACTAATTTCTATAAAATTTTATATGTTTTTTTTTTGTAAAATCCTGTATTTCAAACAGATCCAGCCTTTTGAGATTTGGATTTGGAAAATTTGAAAACGTAGGAAGCCGTCCAGTTTTTTTTTTTAAATCAAGCCGTCCAGTTCAATTCGCGGAGTCGCGGGCTTCGAGCCAAACGTATGGGCTTGGGCCTAGCCGCACGGCCGCACTCCACGGGGTTGTTTCTCTGCACAACGGAACTTACCAACCAAACAACCGGGAAAACGCAGAAACCCACCTTAAAAACCCCGTAAAACCACAGGGAAACCTCGCACCGTCACACGTCTTCCTCCGTCCAGCCTGTCTCCGGTCCCCCGGCTCTTTAACTCCGCATCATCCCCAATCCGGTCTTCCCCACACCCGTACCCATCAAATTCCCTTCCGCTCGATTCTCCGGGAGGGGGAGGGTAGCTGAAGGACATCCCGGGGACGCAATGCGCGTCCTCTCCGTGGTCCTCCTCGCCGCAACGTGCGCGGCGGCGGCCGGAGGCGGCGGGGAGCTTCCGGAGTTCCGGGAGGCTCCGGCGTTCCGCAACGGCGCGGCCTGCGCGGGCGCGCCGACGATCCACATCGCGATGACGCTGGACGCCACCTACCTGCGGGGCTCCCTCGCCGGCGTCCTCTCCGTGCTCCGCCACGCCGCCTGCCCGGAGTCCATCGCCTTCCACTTCGTCGCCTCCTCGGCTTCCCCGGCGCGCCGCCTCGCCTCGCTCCGCCGCGCGCTGGCTGCCGCCTTCCCGACGCTCCCGGCCACCGTGCACCGCTTCGACGCCCGCCTCGTCCGGGGCAAGATCTCCTCCTCCGTCCGGCGCGCGCTGGACCAGCCCCTCAACTACGCCCGCATCTACCTCGCGGACCTCCTGCCGCGCTCCGTCTCCCGCGTGCTCTACCTCGACTCCGACCTCCTCGTGGTCGACGACGTCGCCCGCCTCTGGGCCACCGACCTCGGCCCCGACGCCGCCCTCGCTGCCCCCGAGTATTGCCACGCCAACTTCACCTCCTATTTCACCGACGTGTTCTGGCGCCACCCCGAGTACGCCGCCGTCTTCGCCAACCGGACGTGCGTCCCCTGCTACTTCAACACCGGGGTCATGGTCATCGACCTGGACAGGTGGCGCTCCGGCGGGTACACCGCGAAGCTGGAGTACTGGATGGAGGTGCAGAAGCAGGAGGCCAGGATTTACGAGCTGGGCTCCCTCCCGCCGTTCCTGCTGGTGTTCGCCGGCGAGGTGAAGGCCGTGGAGCACCGGTGGAACCAGCACGGGCTCGGCGGCGACAACGTGGAGGGGCAGTGCCGGGAGCTGCACCCCGGTCCGGTCAGCCTGCTGCACTGGAGCGGGAAGGGGAAGCCGTGGCTGCGGCTGGACGCCGGCCGGCCGTGCCCGCTCGACGCGCTCTGGGCGCCCTACGACCTTCTTCGCCGCCGCGGCGCCCGGGACGACCTCCTCGCCGCCGTCGCCTGACAATGCTGGCCCCACATCGGTGGAGCGCGATCGACTTGCTCACGTCCGATCGGATCATATGCCACGGCGCTTGGCTGCTCCGCTCGCTTCGCCGTTCCACTCTCCCACGGGTGGGTGTCGGCGTCGGGCACCGAGTCACTGACACGTTAGACCCACCTGGACACTCTGGGTGGGTCCCCTGATGAGTCCATGCTGTCAGTCGTAATGGCGTTGGTTGGAGTGACCCTGTCGGTACTGAAATTCGTCGGGCCCACACGTTGGTGGCGGATGGGGATTTTGGGGTGGGAGCCGAGGTGAGAGAAAAATGAATTCATTACGACGGGGCGATGGGCTGAATGGCCTGGCCAGCCCCAGCTAGCCGAATAAGCCAGCCGAACAAGCTCGTTGTTTTTTTGACCTGTTGGGACAATAGATCTTTAGATTCTATTCTTTATTTTGTTCTTGTTATAAATTCTTGAATCTACTTCCATATAATAGCAATAGTAGCACAGGCACAGGTTTATCTCCATGGAATAAAATTGGGTATATTTGGAACTAGGGTTATATATTATTGTATATGATCGTCAGAGGTTAGGGCTCAGCAGGTGGAAACAAGGAGTGTTGTTCTTGGGAAATGCCTCTTGGTGTAGTTTTATAATTTTTTGTACGAATGCAAGGCTGCTGCTATTTTAAATTCGTTGATCGCAGTGCACAGCTAGCCAGATTTGAGATGTCGTTTTGCTCTCAGAATGAAATGAAATACTGTTCTTCTAACTTTTATAGTATAGCAAAAGTCAAAGGCTAATTGCATGTCGTCTAGTGGCACAAATCTCAATCCTGCGTCTCCAAAATTCAGGAATCTGATCTGACTTTACCGCTTTTGTTTAAAGCCTGATCCACGGATGATTTTCAGTGGAGTTTGGTGCCATGTGATTCGAATGGGCGCTTGCCAAGTGCTCGAGGGGATCTTTGTAGAAAAGGCGGCAAATTCTTTGCTTCTCCCGTGCGCGAGCGCGAGAGGGGGAGAAAAGGGAGGTCCGGTTCCTTTCTGCCTTTTCTCCTCAGTTAACATCAGGCTGCCGGGAAGGGGATGATCTCTCGATTAGGGTAGCGTGCGAGCGTGATGTTGTCGACGGGAATTCTGATTCGTGCAGGATTACTGCAGCGGTGACAGGCCATCCAAAGGTTCAATTGTGGTGATATGACTCCTTCAAAACTGATCCCCCGCCCCTACGCATCTTGGCCCTCGTTTAGTTCGGCCCGAATTCGGCGCCGGCAAAGCTACTGTAGTATTTTATTTGTATTAATAATAATTGTTCAAACGTTGACTAATTGCAGCCAAAACTTGCTCGCAATTAGTTTTTGATTGGCGCATTTGGGCTGCGTGCAAACAGGAATCTTCTTTTTACATACATAGTGCCAAAGTTTGAAATTGAGGGTAACTAAACACCCCTTGCTCGCTTCAATGGCGCTGGGCTGCGTGACAGCCGTGACTTGATCTGCCACATGTATATACTCCCTGCGGTGCTGCATCTGTAAGCAGATGGCAGATCTTGTCTCGGTCTACAGAACTGACAAAAGTGCCACCGACAGTCTCGGCATTTTACCCGGTATGCGACAAGCGCCGACATGTTGCCACGCGCGAAAGCACGCAGTTCTGGCAGTTCTAGGCTGGTTTAGATTGCAAGTTTTTTTACTCTCTCTCCATCATATCAAATCTTTGATCACATACATAGAGTATTAAATGTAGATAAAAAAATAACTACTTACACAGTTTGATGGTAAATTACGAGACGAATCTTTTGAGCCTAGTTAAGCCATAATTAAACAATAATTATCAAATACAAACAAAAATGCTACCGAATGCCAAATACTGATTCATAACTCTAATCTAAATAAGGCCCCTAGTGGACCAGCGTCCCAGGGTCTTGTCTTGGTTGCCAGTGCCAGCCTTCATTCGCTAATCGCTACGCCTAAGCTTCGGCAGCCACAGAAAAAAGCAAGCAGGTGCTTGGTTAGTAATTAATCTTTAGTACCGCACATTCTAAATTATAAGTCTTTTTAATTTTTTTTTATTTTCATCAATTTTGCTATTTATGTAGACTTATTATTACATTTAGATGCATAACAATTTTGTTATATATCTAGACTTATTATTATATTTAGATACATAGCAAAATTGATGTATAAAAAAATTAAAACGATTTATAATTTAGAACAGATGAAGTATATGTCACACGAGTTTCTGTTTATTTGAAGATTTTTTTAGAGGTTGCAGATGTTTTCTTACTATTACTACGACGCTGTTTTTTTCACGCCACCATCTGTAGCACCGCCGCACCAGGCGCGTCAGGCGTGGCTGGGTGTGACTGAAATTGACATCAAAGCAGGCGGCACAACCCTTTTTCAAATTTTATTATGTTTATAAAAATAATATCAATATTTATATCTCAAAACAAAATTATTATATCACATTATTATTATTATTATTTTGGTTTAATATATATGTATAATTAAATTTAAATTATTTGACTTATCAAAGAAAGAGATATACATTCATTTGAGAACCAAGGGAGTACTACTCTCTCCGTCCGTTGCTTAGTCAACTCATCCTCAGTATAACCAAATTATTACTAAAAAAATACTAATATTTATCATGTGATATATTTATAAAGTTGATATTATTTTTTATAGACTTAGTTAAAGTTAAATTAATTTGACTTTGACCAGCTATAAATTGCAACTTTTTATATCGAGGGAGTAACTATGTCTTGATAATAATGTAAAACGAATTTCATCCTTAATCAAGAAATTTAACTACTTTATAAAATATTAATACTTGTATGGCATCAAAAATTGGGAACGAGGGAGGAGATTTTATGAGGACCTCCATAAAGCAGGGACTTGAGTTGTCCTTTTTTTTTAGTTTGGCAAAGCCATGTTTAGGGTTTCTGTTGAAGGTGCTCTTTACCACATGTACGTACGGTGGAGTGAGAGCCAAAGTGGGTCGGAGCTCCACCAGAGGGGCCTAAAACTCGTGACAGAAACGAGCCGGAAGGAAGAGTTCGGGTCAGTTTGCTGGTCTAGATTCATCTAGCCAGCCGGCTGATCCTCCTCATAGTTCACTATTCACCAAACCAGTCGAACAGTGTTTTTCTCTCACAATAAACCAGCCGGAACAGTAGTTTTTCAGCCAAGTTTCACACCAGCGAACGGGACCTTCATATAGAAATTTCTTTTGTTAATTAAAAAAAAAGTTCCATGTCGTTCCAGTATGAGTTTTCAGTTACGTAGTCAGTTAGGGGAAAAGGCCTGAATCTACACAACTGGGCAACTGGCCCTGGCCACCATCAGCATAGCAATCAGGCCAGGTCCAGGCAGCAGGCCCGCAGCTAGTAAGCGTTGACTATCTCGCAAGCGTTGACTAGCCGGCTAGCCTAGTAAGCGTTGACTAGCCGGCTAGCCTATACCACGTCTCTTCCCCAGGACGCCACGGTGCTTCGAGCCTCCGACGGAGCAGCAGCACGAGCCGTCGTGCGTCGGTGACAGTCAACCAGGATGGATCAGAGAGCCCGTCCTTTGGCACGAGCTGCCGAACCGGCCGGCGGCCGGTTTCTCCGGCCTTTTACGCGCGAAACTGGCGCGACACGACAAGCCATCATCCACCATTTACCCGTCGGTGCGGCTCGGACGACGTTGACTTGCATTGCACACGCAACGCCGCCACGCCGGTAGCCATGCCGCCTGCCCGCCTCCATGTGGGGAGGCAAACACGCTCGTTTATTTCAACGCCTTCTATAGTTCTATATAGCCCCTGGCGAGATGGACCGGATTGGATCTATCTCGCAATCCAGGCGTTTTTTCTCCCTTTGTCTTCGCTGCAAGTTCGTGGTCGATCCAGCAACCAGACAGGCCGACCGCGGAGGGAGATGGCGCAGGGGACGCTGGCGGTGCTGCTCGTCGGAGCCGCCACGTCTTCTCTCCGCTCGGATTCTAGCGCCTTTATCCCTGTTTCATGATCGACTAACTCGGCTGCAATGCAAAGACGAGATCTTGCGCGAGCATTTGTAGCTTCACTGCTCTCGAAGAAGGTGACATGGAGTCATGGACTATCTTGCTAACGAGTTTTGGTGTGGTTGATCGCAGGTAACATGGATCCCTACGCGCTTCTGCAGTGTCGCTCCCATGAGCAGAAGAGCAGCGTTGCATCTGGTATACGTCTCTGTTTAGCTTCGGTTTAGTTGCTTTCATATTAGATACTTTGATTTGTTGAAATTTTTGTTTTAAGTTACGTTTTACTAGTAGTCAATAGTCTGCTGTCAGCAAAAGCCAAAAGGAGAGTTAAGACGTACAGTAGGTAGTTCTAGACTCAGAAACAAAGAATCGAGTGCATTATAAACCATGCTCATGTTACCGTCTCCAGTGCTGTCAGAGCTAAAAAAACCAAGCTCAAGTTACCGTCTCATGTGACTAGGAATCTACACTGTGCAAGTAATAAGGCAGCACACTTGAAGAGTCGAGTGCATTATAAAACAAAAAATTACATGTGATTCTGTACCTTATGTATCCTTCAACCCTGGCTTCCCTGCCAATTTGTAAGTTTTGATTGGCCCTGCCGCAAATTGAGAGCAATTTGTAACTTGATCTGTTTGTGCACTGCAGGCAAAGGATGTGAACCTAAATAGAACGAGACCTTTGTGTTCACCGTCTCCGATGGCGCAACAGAGCTATTCATCAAGCTCCTGGACAGTGACGGTGGCACGGATGACGACTTTGTTGGTGAAGCAACGTAGGTAATCACATCTTGTAAGGCCACGTTTAGTTCAAAAAATTTTCCCAAAAAGTGTTACAGTAGCCATCACATCGAATCTTGCGATACGTGCATGGAGCATTAAATGTAGACGAAAAAAAACTAATTGCACAGTTTGGTTGAAAATCGCGAGACGAACGTTTTAAGCCTAATTAGTCCATGATTGAACACTAATTACCAAATAAAAACGAACGTGCTACAGTCACAAAATTCCCAAATTTCACCCAATTAAACACAGCCTAAGTTGTAGCTCGACCAATCACGCCTGCACCTACAAAGTGATGATAAACCATGTAAAGTGACGCTAGTTTGCCTCCTTGCAGTTTGCAGTTTTGGAGATGTTTTGGGATCCAGTTTTAACGTCTGCAATGTTTTAGGCCCCGTTTGGTTCACGGGATTTTCAAGGAAATAAAAACGGAGGAAAGGATTGATGGTAGAGCGTTTGTAACGGAGGAAATAGCAAACCCTTTCCTAGGAATACTGTAGCTAGATACCGATTTCATAGGAAAAATCAAATCCACTCCTATCCCTTGTTTTCTCTTCCTTTGCAGAAGCCCGGGGCAACTCGCCGTCTCACGCCAGCAAGAGAGGATTAACAGGTCAACCATGGCCAGCCTTTTCGCCGGAGTATGCGACCATGCGGTGGCCGTGGCGCTTGCTGACCTCGATGTGCTCGCGCTGCAACCCGTGCGCCATGGGCTCGCCATTGCCGCCACACCAAGCATCGCCGTCCTACGCGACGACCGAGTGACGGATGAGCACCCGCAACCACGAGTTGGCATGCCCCTCCAATCCGATATGGGTCATGTTCGCTTGAACTTACTAGCCGTACCATTTCAGCGAAATAACAATGTTTTTTTCTCACAACAAATCAATATCAACATCTGCATCAGCCGTTTTTCCAGCCAGCCGAACAGGGCCATGATTGGATAAGAAGAACATGATATGCTTGCGAACGGTGGATAGACCTAGTTCATGGACCAAACGTCCCAGTGTCCCACAGATAATCATGTGCTTGCTAATTAATCTGTTGCTAGACATTAACAAATGCTTTTTACCATCTAGATTTTTTTCAATTCACGGGTTACATATTCATGCGCTTGCTTATTCCTGTCTTGCTCCCGCCATGGAACAATCACATGTCTATTAATTATATTATAAATTTTTACTAATTTTTCCTTTACTCCTTGCAAAAAATTACACATATTTATTTGTTAATTAAAATTTGATGTTGTGATGAAAAATATTTGAATAATAAAACAAGTATTTATCTCTTTTAATCACATATCATGTTTTGAAAATCTTGTGTTATTTCCAAACACCCTTATCTATATGTTTCTTGCATTTTTCCATTCCTCTGTTTCCCCACGACACCTACACCCCGTTCCTGTGTTTTCTTTCTTTCCTTTATTTTACATTCCATTGTTCCAAACATGCCCTTATTTCAATCGAGTGCCTCTGGTTTTGCAAGATTCCTCTGGAAGCAATTTATACAGAAGGAAGCATCCCTCCAACTGTTTACAGTGTTGAGAAAGACGAAGAATACCGCGTAGAAATCAAAGTTGGTACTTTCACTCTAGAGGTAACCATCTCACATAGTCACTCACATCCATGTTCAAAGCTGGATTTAGAAATGTAATACGTACACTGAGAAGTCTCTGTCTATAATCTATTATAAAAATGCTTTTGTGATTTAAAATGTAGGTTCGTTTTCATCAAACCAAAAAAAGAAGGCTCACACAAGTTTTTCAGATTGCTTTTTGCTAAAAATTCCATGTGATAGCTGCCGCGGGGTGTCGATGTTTCTTTTGCCTCCTTTAGCTTTTCCTATCCAGTTTCTGTCCGTGGCAAACACTATATATTGTACTTTGCGATAGTGCGTGTGCGTCCCTTATCTCTCTTTCCTGTTTACTTTTTTTTTTCCATTTCCCTGAAGATTAGGAGCTGGGTTTTGTTCTGAATTTATCTTGCTACAGCCTGCTGAAATGTCCCTTCTATAAGCAGGTTTCTCGTGATCAGGGTTTCTGAGGATAAATTGGCGTGGCTGGAAGCACGTAGTCGTCTTATAAGAAGCAGACGGATTTCTTCCTATTGATGTATTACTGCAGTTCATCAGTGAGCGTGCATTTACAACTTAATGTAGAACCCTGCAACTTATTACTCTAAAACCAGTTCCCTAATATGTGATGCCTTGTCCTGTACTCCTGTTCCTGTACTGAAACCTGTAATAATAATGGTGCTGGCCACTTGCGTGAACTATGACTGACCCCCGCTCTTGATGTTCAGTTAACTTGTCGCAATTACAAGAGGCCGTGTGACTGCTGCAAGATATCACCTGTCTGCTCTTCCTTTCCCCTGGCCCTGAGGCCTGAACCCTGAAAGGGCCTCCATTCCGTGTTCAACGGGGACAGGAATACAGGGTCCACGAAATCATCTTGCTCTACGGGACTGGACATCTCGTGCATGGAGAGGTAGCATGGTAATCAGCACCGTGCATGCCTTCCTCTGACATCCATGTCTCGGATGATGAGACTGGACCATGGCTTAGCGTTCACTCAACCGCATGCATAGATGGTAGAGCGGCCCCGGCCCGGCCCCCGGGTCTTCTTTGACCTTCCTTCCGGGCTCCGGCTCCGGCTAGCTGCTGCGCCTGCACTGCGCTGCGCTTCACGGCCGTATCTCTCTGCCTCCCTGCCCTGTCTTTCCGCTGAGCCAGTAGACGAACCTAACAGCATGTTTATTTCCACCCCAACTTCCAAAAAATTGCTACAGTACCTATCACATCGAATGTTTGCGGCCCATGTATGAAGCATTAAATGTAGACGAAAAGATAAACTAATTGCACAGTTTGGTGGGAAATTACGAGACGAACGTTTTGAGTCTAATTAGTCCATATTTGAACACTATTTACCAAATAAAAACGAACGTGCTACGATAGCCCCAAAATTCAAATTCCTACGACTAAACAAGGGCTAAGTCACTAGCGAATTTTTTATGTCCTAGTACACGACGATCCTTGCCATGTGATCTGGTCATCTGGGCGATAAGATATGTAGGATGCCGGCATGCCGCTGAGGATGGCGTTGGCGTGCATGCTCTGCTCGCAAGCGAACAAAAAGGCTAGTAACTCGAAATCATAGTTTCAGCGAGGCGCGACAAAGCACCAGCTTGTCCGGGCTCCCATGGCCGCTTGCTCGCTACGACGTCGCCGCGGCGGCGAGCGGAAATGACGCAAAACACCCTGCACTGCCACTGCTGGCCGGAACTCCGGGAGAAGAAAAAAACAGGCCCAGCCGGCCAGCTGATGCTCCGCTCCCAGCTCTCGCAGCAACGAACCAAAAGACAGCAGCTCGCAATCATTGCTTCCTCCCTATCTAATGAATCAAATCTTTGCTCGATCGGATCGGAAGAACATGGCAAAAGAAGCATGCATGTACACTCTTGCTCTGTGTTGGATTGGATCCAGAGCCCTACCCTACTGCTGCGGCACTATCTAATTACAGTTACAGGCGCACATCTATCGCTGTGTGTGGTTGAGCAGAGGGAATATGGAAGCTCTAGCCAAACGAATTGAAGAACCTGCCCGCGCTTGCTTCCCCGCTCTCGCTCTAGTTGTGCAGCGGGTTGGAGCCCTGCGGCACCAGCCTCTTGGACTCGCCGAGCACCGCCTCGGCGTCCCGGGCTGCCGTGGGGGAGGGGGGCGTAGCCCGCGCGCCTGCCATTGTCGTCGTCGCTGTCGCCGCCAACGCCACCCGCCCGTGCCTCCACGCTGCCACGTCCGCTCTGGGAATCCCGTGGCCGCAGCAGCCGAAGGAGGCGAGCTCGGTCGCCAGCAGCAGAAGCATTGCCAGCAGCATGGCTGGTAGCCGTGCGCTTATGCCGTGTCTCTCCATGTTCGGGTCGGGGCCGTCGGGCCGGCTGCCGGGGATGTGGCTGGGAGCGAGCGAGGCTGCAGGAGGGGGAGGACGCCAAGCGCCCTGGTACCGGAGGCGAGCGAATTTTGTATGCGTCTGCTGTGCTGTGCACGCTGCCGTGTTGCGCTGCGTGTCGTGGGCGAGTGGTGCCGGTGCCGGCCGGTGCGCGCTGCTAATAAAGATGGGGCCGGTCACCGTTAGTCTGACTGTAGTGGCAGTTGTGATGAGGGCATTGCTTCCACCACACAGAAAGATCCAAAAGCGATACTTCGCTGTTTTTGCTTTTATCCCCATTCCCATCGGTCTACATCAACTTTATCTGTCTTTGAAGAGGCAAATGACTGCACAATTTCGTAACTCATATGGAAAAAAAAAATCCTTTTAAACAACCACCCCCACACCCCCACACCAATCCTCGTCCGATTTTCCTCGCTCATCTGTAAAATCGAGCATCTCCAAGAGTTTGCTATCTTAATTTGGCATCCATATAATTTTAGCAAAATAAGAAAAAATAGCCTCCAACAGTTTGGCAAAACAACTTGGCATCAATAGCAACTTGGCAAATCTTCCCTCCGCGCGCGCAAATATACGCGCGCGTATACGGCTTGGCATCCGGGGCTCTTCGAGCGGGGCTCTTCGTTCGTTTAGCAGGGCTCTTCGTTCGCTTAGCGGGCCTCTTCGTTTTGTTAACGGGTTTTTTTATTTTACCAAGTCAAAAATGCCAAACTCTTGGAGATGGATTGTTTTTTTACTTGCATATAATTTTAGGAGTTGGCAAATCACAAGATTTGCCAAGTAAAATTTGACAAACTCTTGGAGATGCTCTTAGCTTTTAAAAACCATTTACTTTCACACACAAAGGGTTTTGATGGTTTTTTTCATAACATGGTGCTACATCAACCTTCCTATGTGGCGCCAGTCAACTAAGAAGAGGTTAAATTGAACTATGTTGATAGTTCAGAGGGGGTAAATCAGACTATATTTTTAAAAAAAACTTCTTATTGTTTTTAAACAAATTATACAATAAAAATCCTAAAAACTAGTTTAATCTTAAAAAACATAAAATTTCTTATTTAGCACAACCAAAGAAATATGAAACTAGTTTCCTAACATCATTAGCTATCTTATGGCGCCTAAATTGGAATTAATTGAAATCTTATGTTGTGGAGCCTGCCACATGTATCTGGGCGTCAACTGTATTGTGGGCGCCAACAAGCTGTCTTGTACCCGACGGCGTGGGCAACAAGACTAGGGAACACTCTCTTTCTCTCTCTAAACTTGTAAGACCATCCCCTTCACCTATAAAAGGGGATGTGCTCTCTCCCAACAAGGGACGGTCATTCCGACTCTCTCTCTGCTAGCTTTAGACATTATGAGCACTCGAACAACTTCACGGCTTAGAACTCTAAAGCTACACAGAGCATACGTTTCAATACTTAGCACACGTAGGAGCTCCCGTCACTCTTGGGCTCTCGGCCCTTCAGTCCAGAGTTCGACCGGACCTCTAACACCACCATCTTATTCCCACTCGTTTGTAACCCCACAACAAACTTCGAGTATATGGGCTCAGGAATAAAGTCATCGACCAACTAAAACTGGACGTAGGGCACGTTGCCTGAACCGGTATAAACCCTGTGTCATTGAATGCTAGGCCACATCCTATCACAACGTACGGCAAAACTACAAATATTTACGTGTTGGTCACTTTTCGCACCGACAGTTGGCGCCATCCGTGGAAGGATGCCGTACGTTCACGCTTTTGGTCATCGGATGGCCCACCTTTCTGCCATCTTCGGCATGGCGGGCTCAAGCGATATGACTCGCTTCGGCTCGCTGAAGTTTCCCACGCTCCCACCAGTTGGGATGTGGGTTCCTCCTGTCTTCGAGCTATCCCAGACCTTCCTCTTCGAAAGCCTGGACTTCATCGTCGACCAGCTCGGCATGCTTTGCCTTCGCGAGGAGGCACTTGTCCCGACGCTCGTCGGAGGAGGAGCGCCCTCTGTCGGCTCCGGGCCACCCGGCGACCTCAACGACGAGACACTTGCGCTTCGCTCTAAGCCCAAGCTGGGCTCAAACCCCACTGTGAGTAACGTACATATTGTTCTTTACTTGCTTTTTGATATCTTCTACCGACTCTCCGGAGGGACCCCGTTGTCCCCACCGCAACCGCCATGCGACTGGTTCCCCTACGGCCTCGCCTCTTTCCACGACCTAATGGATGACGAGGTTGAAAGCAACGGCTCCAGCATCGGCGACGTCGTGGCACCTAGCACCCTCTGTCCTGGGAGTGCGCTATGGCGGACGCTCCGGGACAGCCGCCGGTGGTAGCGGAGTCTCTAGAGACTTACACCCCTCCGGACCGTCGTGCGGAGGCCCTCGCGTGCGCGTAGGAGCACGGCGAGGAGTTATGACAAAGGCGGCAGAGCTAGCCGCCACCTGCGCCGACGCGCTCGGCGCAGCACGCTGCGCCACTCGCGCATTACCCGGTGAGCGGCGCCCGGGGTCGCGCCTGCCATGTCTAGCGCAACATCATGGACGGGGGGAACGATCCCCCATAGTTCGCTCGGGCTGGCCAGAACATCGCCGCTACGGCAATGCTTCTGCGCGGCCTTCTAGAGCCTGTCGACCCCTAGGAGCAGGCGATCCACCGCAACCTCCGGGCGCTGGTGGAAACCACCTCCGTTCAACAGGCAGAGAACTCAGCGTTGCGACACCAACTCGCGACCTCTCTCCCCACCGGAGGAATGGGGGCGCACCAGTCGAATCGCTCCATTTGCTCACCACTATAGTCACCGAGTGCGGAACAGGAGGCCACAGCTAGCCCTGGGCAAATTTAACCGAGAACCGAAAATCGAACCGAAAGAACCGGAACCAAAAAATTCGGTTCCTGATATTGAGGAACCGAAATAACCGAAGAAAATTCGGTTCCTACTCTCGGTTAACCGAATTAACCGAATTACATGAATTATACTTCACTTACTTGTATTTTGTAGGATTATGTTTGGTTTATGTGTAGTGTTTTATATTTGAACTGCTATATATTTGTGTTACTATATTGCTATTGTTTTCTTATATATTATTATTATTAAAAATGAATATAGTGTCGCATAAATTTGCCTTAAAACAAGTATATTTATTATTGTCTTGAGGTCTTCTGAAAAAATTATGTTAGTTCGGTTAGAACCGGAACCGAACCGAAATAACAGAGAACCGAAATGCTCGGTTCCTAATTTTTTTTGGAACCGATCGGTTCCCGTTTTCTAGGAACCAAATTTCATCAATAACCGAGGGAACCGAACTGAAACCGAACCGAGAACTGAACGCCCACCCTGAGCCACAGCTGCACCATGGACTGACCCGGCGCCCGCTCCACACCGACCACCTATGCGTGAACGCCTCAGGCCTAACCGAGACGCTCGCAGCGTCATCAACAATTGGCGTCAAGCCCGACATGATGCTGACGTCCATCAAGGGGTGGTGAGAGCAGACGGCACGGGCCCTGGCTGGACCATCGAGGGGAGCAGGGAAATGCACCCTAGGCTTGGTCGCCGACCGAATGACCAGAGTCCCAGCCCAGATGGCCCGAGACCACGGGCCTTTTGCCATCGCATCCAGAAAGCGTCGTTCCCACCGCGCTTTCGACCACCTACCAACATCGCCAAATACACCGGGGAAACAAATCCCGGTATATGGCTCGAAGACTTCTGGCTCGCCTGTAGAGCCGGAGGAGTGGATGATGACCACTTCATCATTCAATACCTCCCCATCTGCGTGGCGAAGCATGTTCGAGCATGGCTCGAATTCCTCCCACCTGACAACATCCGCGACTGGGCGGATCTCAAGAGGATCTTCATTGGGAATTTCTAGGGGACGTATGTCCGCCCTAGGAATTCCTAGGACCTCAAGAGCTACCAACAGGAGCCGAACGGGTCCCTACGGGATTACATCCGTAGGTTCTCAAAACGATGCAACTCCCTTCCTGATGTCGTTGATGTGGACGTCATCAGCGCGTTCCTCTTCGGGACAACATGTGAGTCCTTGATCCACAAGCTCGTCTGTCTGAAGCCCCGTACCACCCGCAACCTGCTCGACGTCACCACGAACCATGCCTCCGGCGAGGAGGCGGTCGGAGCGATCTTTAGTGGAGTCCAGGACCAGGGTAAGGCCGACCGCGTGGGCAAGCAGCCCCAGCAGGGCTAGCCCAACCACTTCGATAAGCTCATGGAGAGTCCATGCACCAACCACGCCTACCTTATCAAGCACCTCTACAAAGATTGCGAACTCCTCAAGTGCTTTCTAAGATAGGCTGGCGGACCAAAAGAAGAAAAGGGCAAGGAGGCAGTGGCCAAGAAAGGAGGCATGGCAAGCAAGGATGGGGAGGGCTTTCCCGATCCCAAGGAATGCCTCATGATCTTCGGGGGATCTGATGCCATCTACTCCAAGCGCCATCACAAAGTGCGCTACAGAGAGGCATGCGTCGCTGAAACGGCTGTCCCCTCCTTCCTTAGCTAGTCAGAATCTCCGATCACTTTTGATCAGACGGACCATCCTTCCCACATCGCCAGACCAGGTCGCTACTCGCTCATCGTCTATCTCATTGTCCGCAAGAAGCGCCTCACCAAGGTGCTGATGGACGGAGGCAGCGACCTCAACATCCTCTACATCGACACCCTCGACGCCATGCGCAACCCCTGGTCAGAGCTCCGCCTAGTGAGCTCTCCCTTCCACAGCATGATCCTGGGAACATAGGCATACCCGCTCGGGCAGATCGGCCTACCCATCACATTTGGCGACCGAGCCAACTTCCGCTCAGAGGTCCTTATCTTCGAGGTGGTGGACTTCCCAGGGTCCTACCACACCATCTTGGGGCGGCCATGCTACACCAAGTTCATGGCGATCCCCAACTACACCTACCTCAAGTTGACGATGCTGAGACCGAACAGGCGTCATCACTGTGGGTAGCACCTTTTCGCACGCCTACACGTGCGACTGCGAGCATTACAAGCTCGCAACTGCCATCATCAACTCAGCCGAGCTCCCTCGGCTCGGAGAATCATCGACCCCAGCAGTCCCGGACTGCAACAAGCCAACCTCCTCGACTGCCTTCCACCCACTCGAGAAAACTAAGGCGGTGGGGATCGACCCTACCGACCCAACCAAGATGGTGCGGATCGGGACCCAGCTAGCGGCCAAATAGGAATGAGAGCTCACCGACTTTCTATGCGCCAATCATGATATCTTCACATGGAAACCTTCTGACATGCTAGGCATAATACGGGAGGTCACCGAGCACGCATTATGCCTTGTTCTAGGCTCAAAGCCCGCCAAGCAATGTCTGCGTCGCTTTGACGATGAGAGGCGCAGGGCCATAGGTGAGGAGATCGCCAAACTCCTGGCAGCTGGGTTCATCAAGGAGGTATACCACTCCGACTGGCTCGCTAATCCTGTTCTTGTTAAAAAGAAGACCGAGAAATGGAGAATGTGCGTTGATTATACTGGCCTCAACAAGGCGAGTCCTAAGGATCATTTTCCTTTGCCACGCATAGACCAGATAGTCGACTCCACCTTAGGATGCGAAATCCTCTCCTTTCTGGATGCCTACTCAGGCTATCACCAGATCACGATGAAAGAGTCCGACCAGCTCGCAACTTCATTCATCACCCCGTATGGTTCATACTGCTACGTAACCATGCCTTTCGGTCTAAAGAACGCTGGCGCCACCTATCAACGGTGCATGTAGCAATGCTTCATCAACCAAATCAACCCGCTCGACCAACCTGATCAAGTCAAGCGGCCAAAACCAACAATCGCCGTCTATGTAGATGACATAGTGGTCAAAACGGCTCATGCTTGTGGCCTGATCGCAAACTTGGCCACAACGTTCATGAACCTCCGAAGGTTCAACACCAAATTTAATCCCGAAAAATGTGTTTTTAGGATTCCAAAGGGGAAGCTGCTTGGATACATCGTGTCCAAACGCGGCATCGAGGCCAACCCTAAAAAAATCACAGCCATCTCCAACATGGGCCCTATACACAACGCCTAGGGCGTACAAAGGCTCACCAACTATTTGGCCACCCTGAGCCGGTTCATATTCTGGCTAGGCGAGCGAGGGATGCCTCTCTACAAGCTTCTCAAAAAGACAGACAAGATCGTCTGGACTGAGGAAGCACAACAGGCTTTAGAAAGCCTCAAAACATCACTGACGTCGGCCCTAATCCTCGTTGCTCCCGAACGGGGAGAATCCCTCCTCCTCTATGTCATGGTAGGCAACCACGTGGTGAGAGCCGCCCTAGTCATCGAAAGGGAGGAGCCAGGACATGACCTAAAGGTCTAGTGACCCGTATACTTCATCGGTGAGGTACTCACCAACGCCAAGATTCGGTACCCCCAGGTGCAGAAACTTCTATACGTCGTGCTGATGGCGACCCGGAAGCTCCTACACTACTTCACTGAGCACGAAGTCATGGTCGTCACTTCATTCCCGCTGGGAGACATCATTCATAACCGCGACGCCGCGGGACAGATCTCTAAGTGGGCACTCGAACTAATGGGCCACAACATCAGGTATATCTCTCGTACCGCTATTAAGTCTCAGGCTCTCATGGACTTTGTCGCCAAATGGACGGAGGTCCAGCTCTTGACCCCATACGTCACCCACGAGTACTGGACGATGTACTTCAATAGGTCGGTGATGGCGCCCATCTCGAGGGCTGGAGTGGTTCTGATCTCTCTAGATGGGAGAAGGCTCCGCTACGCGATTCGTCTCCACTTTTTGGCCTCAAACAACACCACGGAATATGAGGCCCACATCAACAGACTATGTATCGCCATCGAGCTTGGCGCTACGTGGCTGTACGTCCGCGGTGACTTGGAGTTGGTCGTCGACCAAGTCATAAAGGAGTCCTCTTGCAAAAGCCCCCTCATGGCAATATACTGCCAGGAGGTGTGCAAGCTTAAGGACAAATTCTAGGGGACTGAACTACATCATGTCCCCTGAAAGGACAACGATGTCGCCGATTTTCTCGCAAAATTAGCTGCCAGGCGGGTTCCATCTCTAGATGAGGTCTTCATCAACGACCTTCATGAGCCGTCCGCCCGTGTCCTGGAAGGTCCGATCCAGACACACCCTAATGCCAACCTGGCGCTCGGGGGCTCCGACCTCGGTGCCTCTGTGACAACATCACCCGCTGACGTCGCCATGGTAGCACTCAATCAAGTCGACTGGCGAGCGCCGCTACCCGCCTACCTCCTTGAGGAGATTCTCCCACCCGAAAGGACAGAAGCGCGATAGATCACTCGACGCGCCAAGACATTCGTCACATTCGGTAACGAAGTTTACAAGCAAAGTCCATCAGGAATACTCATGAAGTGCATCCCTACCGACCAAGAGAAACAGCTCCTCCTCGAGGTCCATGCCGGAATCTATGGACATCACGCGTCCCCGAGGTCGCTGGTCGAAAAAGCCTTTCAACAAGGTTTTTAATGGCCACTACGCTATGAGAGGCAGAGGAGATCGTCCGCAGGTGTGAGGGATGCCAGTTCTACGCTCGGCAAACTCATTTGCCAGCACAAGAGCTTCAAACCATCCCCATCACCTGGTCATTCATGGTCTGGGGCCTTGACATGGTAGGACCCCTCAAAAAGGGTCCGGGCGGCTTCACTCACCTACTCATAGCAGTGGATAAATTCACCAAGTGGATAGAGGCGAAGCCCATCACCAAAATTCATTCGGAAGAGGCGGTCAAGTTCTTTCTTGACATCATCTATCGTTTCGGTGTTCCTAACCGTGTCATCACTGACCATGGAACTAACTTCACCGGGAAGAAGTTCCTGGACTTCTATGATGGATACGGCATCAGGATCGACTGGGCCTCGGTCGGACATCCGTGTACTAACAGTCAGGTCGAGCGAACCAATGGCATGGTCCTCCAAGGACTCAAGCCACGTATCTTCAACTGACTCAATAAATACACTGGGCGATGGGTTGCAGAGGTCCCAGCGATCCTCTAGAGCCTGAGAACAACCCCAAACCGATCCACAGGGTTCACACCTTTCTTCCTGACCTATGGAGCTGAAGCAGTGCTGCCCTCTGACCTCAACCACGGTGCCCCAAGAGTGAAGGCCTTTGACTGAGACCAAGCCACGGAGGCTCAATAGGACACGGTCGACCTGCTCGAGGAGGCTCGTGAGACGACCATCATCCGCTCCGCTCGCTACCAGCAAACTCTCCGCAGATACCGTGAAAGAAAAATCAGAGGGAGGATCCTCGAGGTCAGAGATCTCATGCTCTGAAGAACACAATCAACTAGGGAGAAACATAAACTCTCTCCACCATGGGAAGGACCCTATATGGTGACCGAGATGATCCGACCGGGCACCTACCGACTGAAGGATGACAACGGCAACGTTCTCACCTACACATGGAACATCGAACAGTTACGTCGTTTCTTCCACTAAAACTCGGTCTTACCGCTTTCTTTCATTCAGCGTTTGCTCCTACAAGCACCCCAGCCCGAGCACTCTCGCCCTAGGTCACTCGGGGGCTCCATGAGGGTGCGATACCACCTCTATTTTTTACAATCATATAACAAATACTTTTAACCCGAATGAAATGGTAGTCCGTTCCTTTAATTACCTTATGTAACTTTGTTTTAAACTCCTGACCAATCACACCCACCACGACCTACGGTTACGAGCAGCTGAGCCTCGCGGGCCATGCCTGGGTTCTTAAGGTTGCAGCCTACGGGTCAAACGGGCAGGTGCGAAAAAGAAAGGATAAAAAACAAAGCTATGCTATGATAAAAACAAGGAACAAATGAGACAAGCTTCCCCTTACGAAGTGAGTCAATCACAAAATGAAACTAAAGTATTCATGAATACAAAAAATTGTTCATACGGGGGCTCCCCCACGAACTTATCCTTTACATTTACTAACTATTTCTACTCAAAATTCTATTGTGGCCGCCCAGCGGCATCGGTTGGCGGTGCAGTCAACAAGGATAAGGGCCGCTCGCTTGCCGACGGGACTACATTCAGCTCGGTCGGAGGCGGGATGGTGCTCGTTTCTGACCTAGTCTCCACTCCATCCGTAGGTTGGATGATGTCTTCTTGGCGCACGCCTTCAGCCACGTTCGTACGGCGAGCCTCCATCACCCATTGCGTGGAGACTTGCTCGGCAACCATCTGTGCGTATGGCACCATGCTCTCCCCGAGCGCATGGATGGCATCTGCGCTCTAGCTGTCGGCGTACCCTCTGCAGATGGCGGCGAAGTCCAGGTTTAGGTGGTATGTCGCTACTGAGGTCAGCACCCCTGACATCCCATAGAACATTCCGTCGGAGATGAGCACCCAAACCTCGTTCAGGACCTCCGGCAGCTAGACGGCGGGCGTGCTGGTGCTCAGCGCCAACCTGAACACCTCAAAAACGACCACCTGGGCGACGTTGTGGATCTGGTCAAGCTCCCCCTTGAGAGCACGTCGCTCTTTGAGGGACTTGGCTAGCGCCTCTGCGCTCCGACCGATCACCGCCTTGGCTGTCTCTAGCTCCCTCTCTAGAGAACCAACTTTTCCACCTAGTTCTAAAAAAAAGCACGACAAGTTCAGAAGCAAGGGAAAGGAAAAACCAAGACATCAACCAAAGGTGGAACAGATACATACCGAGGCAAGTGCCTTCGAGGATGGAGAGCCCTTCCTCTTGCTGGGTGACCTTCTCAAGTAGTCGGGTGTTCGACTCCTCCACCCCAAGCACCTACTCTCGAAGCGCGAGCACTTCCTGATCAACCTCCGACCGGGCCTTCTGCTCCATCTATAGAGCCTCCAAGGACTTCTAGATCCCCGCCTTGGAATCCGCTAGGTCGACCTTCGCTGCGTCGAGACCCCACTCGACAAAAGTCGCCCAATCCACCGCGAGCAGTTCCGCTGCCCGTGCTCCTGTCGCCTCGGCCACCCGGTCTTGGGATTTACGGCGGGCGGATTCTAGCTGGCGCTCAAGCTCATCGACCTGCCATGACATCATGATGTCCCGCTCCATCCGACCGTGTTCCTCCCAAAGGAAACGGAACTTACGGATCGACGTCGCCTCTAACTCCTATAAAGCGAGAAGCAAGCACACTGAGACAACCAGTGGAAGACCAAGGAGTTGAGGACAAACACTCAAAACATAGAAGGCTTACCTCAGTGATGCGCAGCAGGTCAACTAAGACCACTTGATGGACGAGCTCAACCCGCTCCAATGCCTCCTTGAGCTTTGCCTTGGTTTGGGCGAGGTCGGACTCCATCTACAGTCCTCTCTCCTCCAGGAAGTGCTAGAGTGCCACCTCCTCCCCATCGCGAAGGATGAACCGAGCCTTCCTCGGGTCACCGAAGCAGGGCCACACCAGCTTGCGGGTCACCCCCAACCCACTAGAAGATCTAGCCACCGCAACATCGTGCGACGACCGGACCACCGCCAGCTCCTGCGACGACGGGATGGCCGGTGGCTCCACCCTAGCGCCTTCCTCATCGGAGCAGGGGATCTCCACTATCTCGACTCCATGGCCCATCGGCAAATGTTCTGCCTCTGGCCTGGCCGTGTCTCCTCCTGACCCCTCCAACTTTGACCAGGAGGGCGAACCGTGTGTTCCTCCGCCAGGCGAGGTAGGGAGCCTAGTTTCCTCTTCTCTTCCATCGTGGCTGTTGGGGGAGGGATCGCAAGGGTTACCTCTAACCTAACCTCTACTATCGCCATGGGGATCACCGTCATCACCGCCGCCGCCGCTGTCGCCGTAGTCAGGATCGGCTGAGAGGACGCAACCCCTAGAAGGGAAGGTCGCACTGCCGCCAGTCTGCTTTCCTCGCCGCTCATCGCGACCCGCTGTAGGCTAGGCCTCCACTCCTCCTGCATGGGAGGCGGGGTGATGCCCAGTCCTGTCAGTCCCTGTCCGCTATAAAAAAAGTACAGGTCAGTCGCGCAAATAGAACTCAACTGTGAGACCGAAAAGGAACAAAGATGCATACCTAGATGAAAGTGGTAGCGCCCTAAAGCTCCGACCCGCTGGCGATAAGCTTGTCAGATGAGGACCGCTCATGAGTCGCGACCCGCACCCCTCGTATCGATCGAGAGAGGAGCCAACCCAGCCGGTTCCCGATTGGCCCACAATCGCCGCGACCGTCAAATCACAGCGCACCCGCCGGGGCAACTAATGGGGCATCTCCCCATTGTGGGTCGCGCGCACGCACCGACCCCAAAGATGTGGGGGTATGATCATGCTCCCCTGATCGGCCGGCGTGCCCCGCCATGCTCGGAGCAGCGGGGGGCGAAGCCAACGATGCCTCCGAAGGGCACGGTGAACGCGCCTGCTTCGCCTCTCGCTCGATGGCGGTGTCTAAGCTCGCGACGTGCTTCCTTAATGTAGGAACATCGCCGTGCCTCTTCGCATCCCGCCCATCGCTGGCGAACGTGGCCGCAGGCTCACGACACTCCACCGAGGTCGCAACGATGCCCCGGTCTCCTTCATCCTCGGAGGAGCTCGCGTCGCCACCCATCTCCATGGGCTCCTTCGACTCGAGCTCTGCCTCCACGTCGCTCCAGTTTTCACTGGCCCGCACCCACCGGGCGATCTCTCTCTCCTTCTTGTACCTCCTTTGGGCCATCTCAGCTCTCTTCTTTTGGCAACCGTTGCCTCTTTCAGAGCGGCTTGCCGAGCTACGCCGTCTGGCCCCCTTGGAAGATGTGGCCGGGACTTGTAACCCATGAGTCCCTACGAAATGGATGACTCGAAGTCAAAATACAGGAGAGCAAAAGAGAAAAGGACACATAATGAGAAGAGGGGAGCATACCAGATTGGACAGCTTCGTGGCGTGAAGAGGTCTAGGCTTTCCTTCAAGGGACTCTTTGTCCCTTAGTTGCAGCACCCGGTCGAGCCGACTCCAGACTTCGTCCTTCACCAACTCCTCCAGTGACGTGCGGTCGGGATCCATTGGGCCAGAGTAGGCCCACATTGGTCGCCTCCTCTCCGCCAGCGGGGCGACTTTATGGCAGAAGAAAGTGTGGAACACCCACAACCCATCGAGGCCATGCTGCACTAGCTTCTAGAGTTCTGCCTCGATGACCTTCAACATGTTCTGCTGACTGGAGGGCCCCCATGACCAGCTCTCCCGCCTTTTCGGCCTTCTTCTGGTGAACGGAGAGAACGGCACCTCCGCTGGGTTCCAGATATAGAACCACTCCCCCATGCCACCCCCAATTGGAGTCATAGGGGGAGTATGTAGGGTAGGAGCCCGACGGCCTCGGCTTCTTCTATAAGGCGAAGCCCCCAACCGACGTGGTCCTATGTGGCTTCCCCTCCGACAGGACTCGCCCGGTGAAGATCCGCCAGAATAGATCCACGTGCGGCTCCATCCCGAGGAAGGCCTCGCAGATGGTGATGAAACCGTCAACGTGCAGCACGCTAGTCGGATTGAGGTGATGCAGCTTCGGGCCCCACTCATTGAGGAGCCTGCGCAGGAACCAGTGCGCGGGATATCCTAGCCCACGCTCATGGAAGGTGAGGAAGGAGACAACCTCGTTGGCCTGAGGTCACGGAATGGCTTCCCCTAGCGCAGGAGCCCTCCAGTGCGCCACCTCCTTCAGCAGAAGCAGCCCCTTCTCGACGAAGGCGGCCAGCACCGATTCATATATGTTGGATGGCCTCTAGTTTGACATCTCGCTCTAGACTCATGAATAGATATGTGAGTTCTCCTCTCCCTCGCTTTACCCTCTTTCTCTCAGAAACCACCGTGGCGCACGAATGAGCTTGGCAAGAAGGAAGGAGGAGGAGAGGCGGCAGATGGAGAAAGGCGAAGGAATAGGATGAAAACCCTCTCCCTTCCCCATTTAAATGTGAATAGGCATGCGATGGGGCCCGTCATGACTAATGGGATGCACCCTGCCCAACGAAACATCACCCGGTTAAAGCGAGATGTGGCCTGGGTTAGGCCCACCACTACCACAACCCAGGCATAGGAAACAAGGCATAATCGCATGCAAATGACCCTCTGCCTTCCCAGGTAGGGTTTGGAAGGGCCCACCAATAGGATCTCCATCGAGGAGAGACCAACGGGCTACCTGAGTCGATCGGACGGCTCAGAGGCGACTGTCGAGAGACAGGTAAGGGGCAGTGGGATGCCCCATGCAAGCTACGCCGACTCCATCATGAATGACAGACACGGATCCCATTCGGACATATCCGATAAGAGCTCCTCAAACCCGTCACTCGAGTCATCAAGATAGCTTTATCAAACGTTCTTACTTTATTTTCTGATGCATGATAATTCATTCATCCTTTCTCATACACGCATTCACACATTCATTCATACAATCATTCATTCATCCCATACATCCAAAGTATCGCATATGCAATTAATGCATCACAACGCTTCGTGTTGCGTCACGAAGCGGTAGTTGCCTCATTCAACATGAGCAAACGACCGACCGAGGTTCGAAGGCCGGCCCACGAAGGGCTCGAGGCTACCTCACGTCAAATAGAGCTAGGGGAGAAAACATAGATGAGCCCCAGCGGCCCTCGCCCGGTATGCTCAGAAGCAGACAGGGTTATCTTGACCTTCTTGTTCGATCCTAACCTCGAGCCATGCCCATAGAATCTCCATCGAGAGAAGACCAATGGGTCACCTGAGTCGGTCTCCGGAATGACCCGAGCATCTGCCGAGAGGTGGGTTAAGGAGGAGTGGAATGCCATATAAGGGCTATGCTGACCCCGTTACGAATGATGGACCCGAATTCCGCTCAAACACGCCTGTTAGTGAGCTCACCAAGCGCGTCACTCGAGCCATCGAGGCAAGCGACGGTAGCTCAGCCCCTCTGGTTAAGAAAACCATGGACGGGGTAATGCACGGAACTAAACCAACCCCTACTGAACCCAACGGGGCTCAGGGGCTCAGGTCACCCGACGCCGACTCGAGAAATCAACCGACCGCATAGGTCGCTGGCAGGACAAACATGGGCGAATACCCCAAACGGCAGAAACACAAGAGTCTGCGACCCCAGAAAAGAGTACTAAGATACTCAGCCTCCAACTGACTCACCAGTCGGACGCAGGCTCGGGGGCTACACCCACCGGGTGCGCTCGCGCGCACCCGCTGGCAAGTTAAAAAATTCCCTAGACGATTCTACCCAAATTGCCTGGGGCTCGGGGGCTACACCCACCGAGTGCGCTCGCGCGCACCCGCTAGCAAAATGAAAAACCCCCAGACAATTCTACCCGAATCGCTCGGGGGCTCAGGGCTCATGTTGGATTTGTAAACCCGGGGTCCCTAATGGGCTCGTTTCCCAACAAAAGCTTAGCCCAGCAGACGGCATTACAAACGACGCGCAATTCCTGGGCCGGCCTAGTACCTAACGACAGGTCGGAAGAGCGATCCAGTCTCCGACCGAAAGGCCTGGCCAAGGAGAGGACGACGCTCGCTTTTGACTTCGACCTGCTTTTCGGACCGGAAGGCCTGGCCAAGGAGGGGACGATGCTCGCTTCCGACTCCGACCCGCTTCTCCGACCAGGAATACACCGAACTTCTGCTTACGGCTCTTCTCCGACCGACGCGGTCGGAGTCGACTGGGAACGACCGGTCGGGGACACCTGTTCGGTGAGGATCCAAGAAATCAGGTGGAGCAGATAAGATAAGGCGCTCAAGTCAACTGCAATACCGAGGACCATACCATGCACACCTGCAGGACAGTACTGTCAGGCCATGCTAGAAGGGTACTTTGCAACCTTCTAGACATGTTAGAACACAAACAGTGTTGTAGGCGTCGATATTTATCCTACAGTATGGTAGACGCCGACATTTGCCATACCAGAAGAACACGATGGAGCCTACCACATGTATCTGGGCGTCAACAGTATTGTGGGCACCGACAAATTGTCTTGTACCCGACGGCGTGGACAACAAGACTAGTGAATACTCTCTTTCTCTCTCTCTCTAAACTTGTAAGACCATCCCCTTCACCTATAAAAGAGAATGTGCTCTCTCCCAACAAGGGACGGTCATTCCGACTCTCTCTCTCTACTAGCTTTAGACATTCTGAGCACTTAAACAGCTTCACGGCTCTAGAACTCTAAAGCTACACAGAGCATATGTTCCAATATTTAGCGCACGTAGGAGCTCCCGTTACTCTCAGCCCTTTAGTCCAGAGTCCGACCATACCTCTAACATCCTCATCTTATTCCCACTCGTTTATAACTCCACAGCAAACTTCGAGCACCTAGGCTTAGGAATAAAGTCACCGACCGACTGAAACTGGACATAGAGCACGTTGCCTGAACCAGTATGAACCATGTGTTATTGAGTGCTAGGCCACATCTGATCACAACGTATGACAAAACTATAAATATTTACGTGTTGGTCACTTTTCGTACCGACAAGTACTTTGAAAAATTATCTAGAACAGGAAACTAACACCCACTATGGTCCTAAGTCCTACGATTCACCAACGTTTCTACATAGTCCAGACAATCAACATCGACTAATTATAATAGATAACGAGGATTCCACTAGCAAATAAACTCCAAAATGAGTCCACTAAGATTTAAAATTTCAAGTTAGGCACTATAAGATGGAGCATGATTCTAAAAAAATATTAAACCTGGATTTTTGAGCTAAAAAAATTTCTATGAATTTTCTAATATTAAACTAGGTTTTGGGATTTTTAATTGCATTACCTTTCTATGTAAAATTATTTGGATAGTTTTTGAAAATTATTGTTTATGTTTTTTATATACTTTTTGAAAATATTTTTAGTTCAATTTACTTGAACTTTCAACTTAGTTCATTTTACCTCTTGTGGCTGACGTGGCGTGTTATGTATATGATAGGGTAAATCGCACGACTATGAAAGCTAGGAGGGTGAAAAGTATTTTTTTTTTCTTATTTTTTTTACCATAAGTATATTTTTCCTATTTTTTGAGCAAGAAGTATAATTTTTCCTAACTCGTATGGTTTTTTAGAATTACATAGTATAATGTAGACGTCCACAATACATGCGTACACTCATCCTATAAACATACACGTACGTAAACTCTATTTCTATGAACACCTTAAAAAACTGAGCCGATAGACCACGAATTCGCCACGTGCGCCTCGAACTTGCACACAAGAGCTTTCTGCGCTAGTTTGGCCCTGTGTAAAGTGGGCCAGAACGTGTCTGCAAAGCCCCCAAAAGGCAGGCGGCTTATGACATGACATGCCCCACCAGGTTGCGGGGTTTGGGCTTCTCGGTCCAGCAGAGGGTAATAGCCACGCTTTTCAGCAGCCCGACCCAACCAAAGCATGGGACAGACGACGGCCGATTGCGAGACCGTAGAAGAAACGATGCCCTCTGCTCTGCTTCCCGCACCAGCGCGTGCGCGCCGCCAAGTTGGCCTATTCTCCACCACAGCAAGTTTCACCGCGTATTCCCTCCCTCGTCTCGTCTCCAAGTTTCTCGGGGGCGAAGGCGTAGGAGTCAGAGGCGGAGCAACCGCGGTCCGCGCTGCGGCACAGCGACGAGGTGGGGATGGACTACCGTGACAAGCTGGTGCTCGCGCCCATGGTCCGCGTGGTAACTCCTCTCGACCCGAGCCCCTCCCACGAATCCGTTGGCTGGATTTACTTAGCCGATTCCCCTCTAGTGCGTATGACTTTGGATTTGAGCTAGGAGTAGTTCGAAACGTCTGGATCCCTGGATTTGGGCCTCCCCTTTCTTAAGGCCGGTTGGCACTTGGTAGCGCTCCTTGGAGCAGCTTCTCAACAATAAATTTGCACAGGTTCTTGTAGGGATCACGCAACAATCACTTCTCAATTTACACTGAGACCTAAAATTCCTGCTGTTCACGGTTTGCTATTCAATCCCCACAAGAATCACTCAAAAAAAAGTCTCCAGAATCACTTCCCAACTCCCCCACTAGAATCACTCCATCAGGGGGTTAGCTATTTTTGACTTTATTCTTCTTCTGTATTTCCGTTGAAGTTTATGAATAGACAATATCACTAAATGAACATGCACCGTTTCCATTTACCAATAAACTCCCATGCTACTATTGCTAACAGCATGGTTAGTAACCGATCACAAGTTCGGAGGTTTTGATTAACAGCTCAAGTCAAGAGCATCATCACTCCCTTTAGTTTGTGACATGTTGTTCATCTCATGGTTATGAAGTTTTTGATTAATCTAGTTCTAGTTTCCTTTGCAAACTTACTATCAAATGTAGCATCTGCCTTATTTTGTTAATTATTTTTGCAGGGCACGTTGCCATTTAGGCTACTGGCTGCTGAATATGGTGCTGATATTACTTATGGAGAAGAAATTATTGATCACAAATTGTTGAAGTGTGAGCGTGTTACAAATGGTATTATAGTTCAATTGATATTTGGCATCTGATGTGGTCTATTGGTCCTACAACTATCTCCACTGCATTAGTGTTTTAGTCTATTTATCACCTGCTTTTAAGATCTAATATGTTGAGTATCATAGGACTGCAAATAGCTTTACCCCAATAATGTTGCATCTGGAGTCAATAATTGGGTATATTCATCTTAAAGGACTATTGGATAAAATTATTGTAGTTGGTTATTGGGGAACGATTCGATGAATGCTAGAATAACTTTATGAGTGCTTCATGAAGTGAAGAGAAAGCTATTTTAAATGTGAAGCTTGGGTGCCTCCATAGCACTTCCAGTATCTGTCTTATTTGTTCCATCTGTTGTTCAGATTTATTGCATTGCTCTGGGGCTGTATGATTCGACACATCCTAATCATGTTGCACATTGTTTACCAGAATCTCTTGGGACTACTGATTTTGTGGAGAAAGGGACTGACAGTGTAGTTTTCCGTACATGCCCACAAGAAAGGGGTAGGGTTGTATTCCAAATGGGCACATCAAATGCTGTGAGGGCACTTAAAGCTGCTCAGCTTGTGTAAGCTCTATTTCTGAAACCTTTTAGTATCCAAGTCCTGAAGTTGCTAACATAAATTCTGTGTTTGTGCCAATCGATAGCATTGGACTACATAGTTTTGCTTTGCATATTTCTTTAACCAAAGTATTTCGTCCTCACAGGTGCCAGGATGTTTCTGCTATAGATATCAACATGGGCTGTCCAAAGTCTTTTTCGCTTAGTGGAGGGATGGGTGCTGCATTACTCTCCAAGCCTGAGCTTATACATGATGTACATTTCTTAGTTGATTCCTTTTGCCTTTTCTACATATATCCACTGCTCTTACTCAGGCTATGCATAGTATACATATAGATTTTGACAACATTGCGGAGGAACTTGGACACAACAGTGACATGTAAAATCCGTCTTCTGAACACACCTAAAGACACTGTGGAGTTGGCACGCCGGATTGAGAAAACTGGTGTTCCTGCTCTTGCTGTCCACGGAAGGTAATGACACATAGAATTGTATTTTTAGTTATGGTGGTCTGGTAGATAATTGAAACCATTCTTGCTCTAGCTTTGGAAGCATGCAATTAGCTATCTGCATTTTTCAATGATGTCAATATCTCCACCTCTTTTCTTGAGTATGCCCGTTTATAATTGGTTTCGCTTATGTTATGCCTCTTTGAAACGCAGAAAGATTAAAGATAGACCAAGAGATCCCGCCAAGTGGGATGAGATAGCCGATGTTGTGTCAGCGCTGTCAATTCCTGTTATAGCTAATGGAGATGTCTTTGAGTATGAGGATTTTAAGAGAATTAAAGATGCTACAGGTTTTTGTTTCTATTTGCCCTGTCATTTGTTAGTTTGCTCTGATAAATTTGGGTCTTCACCTCTATCAGTTAGCAATCTTGAAACTGCTTTTTTTAATATGCATCTATTCGGACTGCCACAAAACTTCAATCGTTTCCTGAACGCTGTATGCCATTAAACAGCTGAAGTAACTATCACTTTATTTTTCATGAAGAATGCATATAAAATGGTTTCTGAATAAGTGACTCTGAGATACTTTCATCCTTGGTACATGTTGTCTAATGTGTATTGGTAGATGGACCTTCGTTTCTTGTTATTTTCAGTTGTAGTTGATATATTTGTTCCTATTACTGTTAGGTGCTGCTTCTATTATGGTTGCTAGAGGTGCCATGTGGAATGCCTCTATCTTTTGTGCCAAAGGAAAAACACCTTGGGAGGATGTCAAGAGAGAGTATGTGAGAAAGGTATTTAATTTTACTGTCGTGTTTGTTAGAGGATATCCTCTATTCATTTTGCATGGGTACAAAAACATACTGAAACTTCTATGAGTGTCTATCAAAAGTTAGGAGTTATGTGCTCTTTTTTTCCCTGTTTCAGCGTGATGGGTTGTACTACTACTTGGGCTGCAGCTGCAAGGAATGTATGCAGCTGCAGCCCAAGTAGCACAAGCGATCACAGCTTGCATTTGGCAATTGGCACTGACATCATATTGCATTATAACTATGTGGCAGAGCATATTGTGGGACAACGATGTGAAGAGCACGAAACATACCTTGAAAGAAATGATAATGCACTATTCTTGCCTTGAACTTCCTGAGGGGAAAGGTGTTATAAAGTGTGATACATCAGAAGATGTAGCGTAAGTTCAGACAACTTTAATTGTTTTCTTTTGCACATGACATGTTCACTAAGCTGTATGTTTTTGCATTATCCACTGATTGTTGTGTCCACCTATGTTACTAGTTTACTTGGAGGTTTGCAACTTGTTACTAGTTTACTCATGGACGATGTTATCCACTGATTGTTGTGTCCACCTGTGTTACTAAAATTTGTGCTATGGTAAATACCATATCACCTTACTTTCACGATAGGTCCAGGATGCTAGCTATCCGTCCATGTCATGTTTCTGATACTCCAACCCCCTCCCCCAATCCACTCACACTCTTTGAAAATAGTGGATTCATATCACCTTGGTCTGTTGATTTTTGAAATCCACATTGAAAAGCCTGTCGTTGCTGTCCACATGTCCTTATGAAAATTCAGCAGATCTTATTTTCTTAACTATACATCACTTATTCTGCAACATGTACTGTCCACATATCCTTCCTTGTCAGTTCATCTTAATGACCAATTTCTTCTAATCTTTCAGGAGACTATATGGGGAGGAGGACTACTATAATTTTGTTGTTTCAAATAGGAAATGAATACAATTTGGTGCTGTGAGCTCTCATGTGTATCAGGTATCTATTTTCAAATACAGTGAAAAAGGAAATAATATTCTGTGAAATTGATGAAAGTTATAGTGTTTCATGCCGTGCGCATGTGGTACTTGTTCCTGCAAATAACAATTATTTGCAAAATAAGTATGTTTGTTGACAAGGATTTCAAACTAAAACTGGTTCCAGGTCCTTGGCCAGGTAGCCACTCCTAATAGGGGCTTGCATGCTGGTAGTTCTGTAAATTAGCGATTAGAGTTTGTAAATGTCTGATACTGATCAAGAAGTCAAGAACTGGCTAAACTAAATGGTATTTTCCCCCGACCCAGCAAAATTGGTGAAACCTGCCTGAAACTTGAAGAACGATGTTGTTCACTTGCATGATTAAATTGCAAATCAGAGGCACCCACAATGTAAATTCAAAAGGTTTTTTCATTATAAAAGTTGCAATAATTCAGTGATTGGTAATGGAGCAGCACTCTCAACTTCATGATTGGCTGAACCTGTATGTCTGCCTAACAATCTTAGTCTGATAGTTTCTCTCTCCCTCTCTAAAAATGTACTACCAAGAACCTGTGTATCTGCCTAATCAATCTGAGTATCTCAGAAAAAAAAATATTACCAAGAGAAACATATTGTAATGTAATGGCTGAGCTCAATGTGGCAACTCCCAATATTCCCATCATTACTTGTCACGAGTTGTACTTGCAGTCTGTCTTGAAAATGCATAGCAGTTTTCAGTTCTTGGGGTCTGTTAAATTATTAATGGTCTTTTTAGTTTTTATTTGCCATCTTTCTAAGCTAACAGATTTTTTTTACTTTATTTTATTTTATTTTTGCAGCTTCTGCTTGGATTCCTATCTCACTTTTTATTAATGGATTAGGAGGAATCTGCCCTGCCACCAAGGAAAACGAGATTTGCCATTTTGGCGCTGTCTGGACTTAGGTCCACTAGTCCAGTAAGGGTTTTCAAATTGAAAAAAAAAGACACTGGAGCTGCTGATCTTTCCCTTCTACTGGTAATAGATAGGTCCATACCTGGAATTAATCAAACACCATTTTTTTTTGAAACTGATACTAATCTAGACCATGGAAATTTTGTCATGTATTGTTGGTGGAGATACTATGGTGCTTTTGGGGGAATTCAAATAGACTTTGATATGTTGACACTACTGTTATGGCCCTGTGGTCTAAGAACAAATATTAAAGTTTTCATGATATGACTTTGACTGGCATTTAGCCTGGCACTTAATATTTGCAACTCACCTCTTGCAGTATGTTAATGTCTTTATGCTTTTTCTCGACGCATTGCTAGTATCATTGTATTAAGAACAGTCCCATACAAAGCTGCTAGGGGCAAGGAGGAAGAAAAACATATAACTAGGTTAACACGCTTCACAGGAAGTAAGTGAAAAAACGACCACGACCAGGGAAGCCAAACCAATATCTATTTGTGCTTGCAGGTATCATATTATAGATCAACCTTGCAATGAATTGTGTTTTTTTTTCTGTTTATCTAGGCTTAACTAACTTTGGAGGGAAAGTGCTTTGGCGCCTCCACTCCCCTAAACAATTGTGCTCTGACACTTGTTGCTGCATGGTTGCTCATAATGTAAAATGCATGCATGGTATTTCTGCCATCTTCGATTTTTTTATATAATAAAGACGCCATCTTCGAGTTACCCAAGATGCAAAAATGTCGTGCAAATCGAAGGCACCGATGAACAGTCGAGACCTAACTTTGCTGACAAGCCAAACCTAGCCTTCATTCTCTTGGATCGAAATGGCTACAGATGAGAAAAACCGTGTCTTAACCGTCACTATGCCAGAAAATGCGGGCCAAATAATTTTTTGATACCTTTGGAAAATTGGAACGCGTACTAGTAAGTTCTTAAGTTTGCCGTCAACTTCGAGGCTTAAGCGAGTTAAAATTGGAGGATGAACTCTGCACGCTCCGTTGAGACCTCATGCAAGTTCAGTCGGTCACTCAGTCATGTGCAGTGGCTTGGGATTTGGGATATGAAACCTCAATCTCCAGGTGTGATTAGTAATTTGTAATCTGAACATCAAGCTAACCCGAGCATATATCTTTACATTCAAGTCGTCCATACTACATTCAAGCGCACTGCTCACTGCTGCCGTGCTGCGCTACACGCACCAGGTACAGAACAGGATTGAACTCCAGTTAGACACTGGGTACGATAACTATACTGACTCGACGATCAGCACTTCATCTCCCTCCGGACAGGTCAGATATGGTGCTGGTCCCCGTCGACGTCATCGGGAACGACATGATGTAGGGGTCGAAGCCCTGGTCCTGCATGAGCGACAGCATGTTGAGACCCTGGTACGTCGGCGACAGCTCCGGCAGCGGCGCGTCGCCGTCGAGGTACTGGACGATCTGACGCATGCCCGGGCGCGCGCCGGGGAAAGGGTGCGAACACAGCAAGCCTAGCCTCAGCACAAGGCTCGCCTCGCGCTCGTCGAAGTCGCCCTGCAGGCGCGGGTCCACGGTGTCCGTGACGGAGCCGGCGCGCCAGCGGTCCAGCACCCAGTCCACCAGCACCAGGCGGTTGTCGCGCGCGTCCTGCACCACGGGCTTCCGCCCGCACGCCACCTCCAGCATGAAGGCGCCGAACGCGAACACGTCCGACGCCTTGGAGGCCCTGCCCGTGTGCCCGAGCTCCGGCGCCATGTACCCCATGGTGCCCACCACGTGCGTGGTGTGCGGGTCGGTGCCGTGGTCGTACAGCCGCGCCAGCCCGAAGTCACCCAGCCGCGCGTTCATCTCCCTGTCGAGCAGCACGTTGCTGGCCTTGATGTCCCGGTGCACCACCACCTGCTCCCAGTCCTCGTGGAGGTACAGCAGGCCGGACGCGACGCCCTTGAGGATGCGGAACCTCTGCCCCCAGCTCAGCCCGATCTTGCTCTGGTCGTAGAGGTACTTGTCGAGGCTGCCGTTGGGCATGTAGTCGTAGACCAGCAGCAGCTCGCCCTTGCGCCGGCAGTAGCCGAGCAGCTGCACGAGGTTGCGGTGCCGGAGGCGGCCGATGCTGACGACCTCGGCCACGAACTCCCTCATCCCCTGCCTCGACCCGTGCGCCACCTTCTTCACCGCGACCTCCATCTTGGACGCCAGCACGCCTCGGTACACCCTGCCGAAGCCGCCGATGCCCAGCAGCCGCCTGTCGCTGAACCCGTCGGTGGCGTGGAACAGATCCTTGTAGGAGAACCTGTGCGGCCCGAACGAGGCCTCCCACTCCTCCTTGACCTCCGCGTACATGCGCCGCCTCCGCAGGAACGCGAAGACGGCGGCGGCCACCGCGAAGACGAGCACCGCGGACGCGATCGGCAGCACGATCTCCAGCGTCTTGGACCTCGGCTTCGGGAACGTGACCGGCAGGGTGGGCAGGGCGGAGACGTTCAGCGCCGGGGCGGCGCCGTTCATCTTGAAGCTCCAGCCCAGCACGTAGTGCCGGCAGAAGAGGATGCCAGTGGCCGACGAGAAGCCGACGTAGGCGGTGTCGTCGATGACCGAGGAGAGGTTGACGGTGGTGGAGAGCAGGGGCTTCTTGGGCCGGGCAGCCGCCTCCAGGGGCGCCATGGTGACATTGACCTGCGTGGTCTGGCCGTCGAAGTCCACCCACACCTGCATCGCCTTTCGGCTCACCAGGCTCATGTTCCTGAACGCGCCGGTGGCATCGTCGTAGTAGCCGGCGTTGTCGGCGTCGACGGAGTTGAGCCCGTTCACGTCGACCCCGACGTGGTTACCGCTCATGTCGTTGAACTCGGAGTTGAGGATGGTGTCGAACTCGACGGCGAACAGGTGGTTAGTGGCGTTGCCGTTGGTGGCGGAGCTGACGAGCCCCATGAACTGGCCCGGCAGCGCGGAGGTGAAGTTGCTGCTCTTGGCGACCACGAACGCCATGCCGTGGCTGCTGAGGTCCTCGTACGCGCCGATGATGCCGATGACGAAGGCCGTGGAGAAGGACTGCATCGCCGTGGCCGTGCCGTTGGGCGCGCGGCGGAACCGCAGCGGCGCCGGGTAGAAGGCGTGGCCCTTGAGCTGGCTGGTGCCGTTGGTGAGCATGAGCAGCCCGTCCGGCGTGACCGTCGCCATCCCGTCGAAGCTGAGGTTCGCGCCCTTGAAGCCGTCGAAGACGAACTGCTCGTCGGCGGCCGACGCCGCAGGCAGGAGCAGGAGCCCGCCGAGGCCGAGGAAGAGAAGCAAGGCGAGGTGCGACAGCATGGCTGCTAGTGCTGAGCCTCCCTCGAACGGTTGCGGGGTGGCGACTGTGGCGAATGATTGGGCCTCTGTGGCGTCGTCAGGGGCGGCTACCGGTGTTTAACGCGGCCGGCCGTATGCGTCTTCACCTTTTGGGTTCCTTTTTTGGCCGTGTGAAGCTGATCAGATTCGCACGTCATTAGAGAGTAACCAATCCTTCATCATCAATCCTCATCTGGCGTACGCGCGACGCCGGATGGTGAGCGGAGTAGCGTCCGTAAATCTCATCTGGAGCCGTCGCGGTCTGAATTACCCTGCGAAATCATACCACGATTGGAACAGGTGTGGGTCGGGTCGGTGTGCACGCGGGACGCCTGCGCCCCGTGTGCCTGCCCCCTGCCCTGGTGCGGATGCTCGTGCCCTTCGGCCTGTTCGCTTGCTTCGTAAACGATCGTAAATTTTTAACTGAGAATAGTGTTTTTTTCTCACACCAAATCAGTCAGCAGTAAATAATCCACGATACGGCCTCCCCTCGGTCCCCGACTCCACGCTCCCAGCCGCTGGTCCGATCCACAGGTCAAGGGGTCAGCCGCAGCGTCAACGTTTCCGGCCTCTTGTTTTCGCGTTCCCACGGATTGAAGTCGCCGATTACCTGAGCACAATTACTCGTCCTATCTGCCGCACACCTGTCGCCGCGGCAGGCCCCGCCCACAGGCCACAGGCTGCCGTAGTGGTGGCTGGCTTCCATTACCGCGTGGTCACAAGAAGCTTCCCCTGCAGCCCCTTCCCATTTTTTGCGTTTTGTTTTGGTCTGCGTTGCATCCCGTGGGCGGCGGGGCTCGTCGTTTGTCTGCTTCCAGTGGCCTCATTTTCTGCGGTGGTTGGAGCTCACTCAAGTCAGGGAAACGCGAGCCGTCCTCAGGGCACCCACCAAAAGAGATTCACACTCGTCTACCGCGAGATTTTAGCGCCAGTACAATAAACCCGTGTTTAGAGCGTGTTTAGTTCCAGGAAGTTGGAATTTGGGGCTACTGTACCACTTTTATTTTTATTTGACAATTAGTATTTAATCATGGATTAATTAGGCTTAAAGCGTTCATCTCGTAATTTCCCACCAAATTGTGCAATTAGTTTTTTTTCGTCTACATTTAATGCTCCATGCACGGGCCGCAAACATTCGATGTGATAGGTACTGTAGCACTTTTTGAGAATTTGGGGTGGAACTGAACACGCGCTTAGTTGGCAGAATTTTGGAATTCGGGCTACTGTAGCACTTTCGTTTTTATTTAGCAATTAGGCCCGGTTTGGCAGGGCTTCACTTCACTAGTGAAACCATTTTTTTTTGCTTCAGCTCCACGAACAGTTCCACCGGTGGAGCTGAAACGGTTTTGGTAAACCGTTTGGCAAAATGGCTTCCCTGTGAGAGCATGTTTTTAGGGCTTTGGAAGAGGAGGCGGGAGAAACCACTTTTTTTTTGCTCCATCCCACCCGAAATCATTGTGAGAGCATGTTTTTAGGGGCTTCACCAGTGAAGCTATTTCACTTTACCCCGTTTGGCAGAAAACGGCTCCAAACGGCTCCTGAAGCTAGTGGAGAAGCCCTGCCAAACGGGGCCTTGGTGTTCAATCATGGACCAGTTAGGCTCAAAACGTTCGTCTCACGATTTCCAACTAAACTGTGTAATTAGTTTTTTTCGTCTATATTTAATGCTCCATACACGTACCGTAAGATTCGATATGATAACTACTATAGCATTTTTTGGAAATTTAGGTTTGAAACCGAACGCGGCCTAAGCCAGTCCTTTTGACTGCCTGCGATTCTGGATCATGTCGAGTAACCTTAAACAACCTGGGCACGGAAATTGTAGGAAAAGATAGTGGCGTACAGTCAAAAGGGCGCAGCCCACCAGATGACACCGAGGACTTGTTTAGTTGGCCAAATTCAGGGTGGATGGCTTCACTGTATACACTATAGCGTATTGTAGCATTTTGTTTGTATTTAGTAATAATTGTTCAATCGTTGACTAATTAGGTTTAAAACATTCGTCTCGCAAAGTACAACCTAACTGTGCAATTAGTTTTTGATTTCGTCTACATTTAGTACTCCATGCATGTATCACAAATTTAATATGACAGGGAATCCTCTTTTTGTATAGTGCCAAAGTTAGAATTGGGAGCAACTAAATAAGCCCGAGCCAAATTGGTTACTCTCAGTACATAGTACCTGGCTGGCTGGCTACCTGCTCTAATCCAAGCGTGCCGTGTTGCAATGTGACATGCGAGTATGTGACACTTAACCACTCACTCCTGTCATCGCTGGCTACTGGCTAGGATATTTTTATCGGCATTTCCTTGACTTGGATCAGCGATGCCGTTGAAATTCAGTGGGACGCGGTTGGCATGGCAAGCGGGGCCTGCCTGGCTGACGTACCCGTCCGGCAAGCAACATGTTCCTCGCACTGTGACCGTGGACGGGTCCGATTGCCTCACCAGGCAGGCTACGAACCAACGCCCTCTTGAATTCTTGTGATCATGGGGGCGGTTTTGAACAAGAAGTCAAGAAGTCGCCCTCGGGGGTCAAAGGCTCACAGCATCGGATCGTTCGCACAGAAACGCCAGAGCGAAGTTCAGTCGTAGACTACTCCTCTATTACTTCACTCCAATCGCTCCCGTCTAGAGCGCCTGTGTTGCAGCGTAACGCGGCTCGCGAACGCGGACGCGATGGGTTGCCCCCGCTTGCACCTCCTCCCACTCTTCCTGCTCCTCGCCGCGGTTTCCTCTGACCACGCGGCCGTGCTCGCCGCCGCCGAGGAGTTCACCTACAACGGCTTCGGCGGCGCCAACCTCTCGCTCGACGGCATGTCCGTGGTGGCGCCGAACGGCCTCCTGGTGCTCAGCAACGGCACCAGCCAGATGGCCGGCCACGCGTTCCACCCGGCGCCCGTCCGCCTGCGGGACGGCGGCCCCGGCGGCGCCGTCAGGTCCTTCTCGGCGGCGTTCGTCTTCGCCATCGTCTCCAACTTCACCGTGCTCAGCGACAACGGCATGGCGTTCGTGGTGGCGCCCAGCACCAGGCTGTCCACCTTCAACGCGGGGCAGTACCTGGGCATCCTCAACGTCACCGACAACGGCAAGGACGGCAACCGCGTCCTGTTCGTCGAGCTCGACACCATGCTCAACCCGGAGTTCCAGGACATGAACAGCAACCACCTCGGCGTCAACGTGAACAGCATGAGGTCGCTGCAGAACCACAGCGCCGGCTACTACGACGACGCCACGGGTGTGTTCAACAACCTCAGCCTCATCAGCCGCCAGGCCATGCAGGTCTGGGTCGACTACGACGGCGCCACCACGCGGCTGGACGTCACGATGGCGCCCCTCGACGTGCCCAAGCCCAGGAATCCGCTCATCTCCGCGCCGGTCAACCTCTCGGCGGTCGGGACGGACGACGACACCGCCTACGTCGGCTTCTCGGCGGCCACGGGTGTCATCTACACGCGCCACTACGTTCTGGGCTGGAGCTTCGCCACGGACGGCGCGGCCCCGCCGCTGGACATCTCGAAGCTCCCGGCGCTGCCGCGGTTCGGGCCCAAGCCCCGGTCCAAGGTGTTGGAGATCGTGCTCCCGATCGCCACCGCGGCGTTCGTCCTCGCGCTGGTCATCGGCGCCTTCCTGTTGGTGCGGAGGCGGGTGAGGTACGCCGAGGTGCGCGAGGACTGGGAGGTGGAGTTCGGCCCCCACCGCTTCTCGTACAAGGAGCTCTACCACGCGACCAAGGGGTTCAAGAACAAGATGCTGCTCGGCACCGGCGGCTTCGGGAGGGTGTACAAGGGCGTGCTCCCCAAGGCCAAACTTGAGATCGCCGTGAAGAGGGTCTCCCACGACTCGAAGCAGGGTATGAAGGAGTTCATCGCGGAGGTGGTCAGCATCGGCCACCTCCGCCACCGGAACCTCGTGCAGCTGCTGGGCTACTGCCGGCGGAAGGGAGAGCTGCTGCTGGTGTACGACTACATGTCCAACGGCAGCCTGGACAAGTACCTGCACGACAAGACCAGGCCCGTCCTGGACTGGGAGCAGAGGTTCCACATCATCAAGGGCGTCGCCTCCGGCCTGCTCTACCTCCACGAGGACTGGGAGAAGATCGTCATCCACCGGGACATCAAGGCCAGCAACGTGCTCCTCGACGGCGACATGAACGGCCGGCTGGGCGACTTCGGCCTGGCGAGGCTGTACGACCACGGCGTGGACCCGCAGACGACGCACGTGGTGGGCACCATGGGGTACCTCGCCCCGGAGCTGGTGCGCACGGGGAAGGCGACCCCGGTGACGGACGTGTTCGCCTTCGGTGTCTTCGTGCTGGAGGTGGCCTGCGGTCGCCGCCCGCTCGGGTGCATCGCGCCCGACGAGCAGAACGTGCTGCTGGACTGGGTGCAGGAGCACGACCGCAAGGGGGCCGCCCTCGACACGGTGGACGCGCGGCTGTGCGGCAAGTACGACGCCGACGAGGCCCGGCTGGTGATCAGGCTGGGGCTGATGTGCGCGCACCCGTTGCCCGACGCGCGGCCCGGCATGCGGCAGGTCGTGCAGTACCTGGAGGGCGACACGCCGATGCCCGAGGTGGCGCCGACGTACGTGAGCTACACCATGCTGGCGCTGATGCAGAACGACGGGTTCGACTCCTTCGCCATGTCGTTCCCGTCCACGGGCACGTCGGGCGTCAGCCCCGTCTCCGGCGGGTTCTCTTCGGTGTCCGGCCTCTCCGGCGGAAGGTGAACAAGGGACACGGTCGCTGTCAGAGTAGGCTTTGCCCGTCTCGCGTTGCTAGGTCTTTCCTGTGACATAGCTGTACTGTAACTGTAATCCCAGAGTGGTAAAATTTCTCGCCGTACTGATTTTGTACTGGTACTGTTTGTAAAATATTCTCCGAGTGTGACTGTGAAATGCGATTTGCTAGACCGCGAGGCTGGAGCATTCGACGTCACGAGAAACATCGCATCACAGCATTTGCGACTCAGAGAGAAGGGGACACGCTTCTCAATCATCTCTTTTGACCTCGGCACGGCGGCGCGCCCGTTGGCAATTGGCATCGCACTCGGTACTCGCGGCCCGCGGTGTTACTTGAATATGTTATCAGTTATCACGACGCCACTCGCCGCTGGCACGGCGTGCTCGTCACCGATCGCTGCCGGAAGAGATATCACGAGCCAACAGTGTTGTCTTCTGCCATTGGGCTGCATGAAGGGATAGATAGAGCCAACAGTGTTCTAATTTCTAGCTATAATTTCTGTTTTCAGCATATTTATAGTTAGGGGGATGTCTTTTTTTTAGTGCGTCAGATATACTTTGATTCGTAGGACTGCTAGGGCAGCTTGTAAACTTTCTTTTTTACTTTCTTGTTTACTTGTTTTCCCACCAAACATCATCGAAGAAAACTGCGCCGTGGGCTGATTTGGCACATACCACGTAGACTTTCGTTCTGTTCGTTTGGACTTATTTGGTTGATAAGTCATGACTGAAAGTACTGTTTACTGATTTGATGTGAAAGAAAAATATTATTCATTGATTAAAAAGACGACTTATAAATCTAATAAATCAAGCGAACAGGACGTTTACTGCTATATAAGCAGGGCACGTAACAGGGTAAATATGTCCAAGCTTTGACATCATCCTCGTGCTGAGTGTTTTTTTCCCCCCCAGAGCTCGTACGATTTCACATGGTGGGTGGACTGGTTGTCTTGGATTGCGATGCGTGGGCACACGGGTAAACAAACATATCGCTTTTCTTGCTTCTTTCGGCGAGATCGCCGAGATGGGAATTGGACCGGGTCATCTGCTGCGCTGCTGCCGTAAAGCAGCTCAGCCCGAAAAGAAACATTGGGCCTTCGTGCGCACCCTCACCGTGCCCTGGGCTCCAGAACCGGGCCACTTTTTGACCGCATAGCGCCATAGCCCAAAGCTCTAGCAAGAAACGACGGGGAAAAGCACGCACGCACGCGGGCGCTTGCATTGCATTGGCACTTTGGCAGGCCGCGAGCAGTTTGATAGCGACAGAGGCCAATGTATTTTTTCGAAAAAGGTGCGGACTGTGTGGACTCGTGAATCCTCTCCAAGTCAAGGCTAGGGCACCGCATTCGGCATTCCGCACTCCCCGCGCCGCCCCGAACCGGAGAGGGAACAATGGACGCGGCCGTCTCGAATCCGTGGAGCAATAGGTACGCTAGTGGTAATTTGAGTTTTTGCTAGCTGGTGTCGGGCGGTTTTTCTTTCTCCTCTGATTTCGCGAGTTCGTTGGCTCTCCCGTGCTGTTCAGGATCGCGCTGGTCACCGGGGGAAACAAGGGAGTCGGGCTAGAGACGTGCCGGCACCTGGCGACCAAGGGGCTCAGGGTCGTCCTGACAGCGAGGAACACGGCGAGGGGGTTGGAAGCGGTCGAGGCCATCAGGACCTCCAGCGCCGCCGCCGAGGTTTTCTTTCACCAGCTTGACGTCACCGACCCCTCCAGCGCCGCCCGGCTGGCGGATTTCATTAGGGATCAATTCGGGAGGCTTGACATCCTGGTATGGATCCCTAATCCGTTTCGCTCGCTTTGCTCGCTCGTGAATTTGGGAGAGTGGGAATCGATTCAGTAGAGAGATCGTTAGAGCTACACGTTTTATTCGTCAATGTAAATTGAACTTTGTATTGTTTACATATATTAAAAGTGAGCAAAAGACCAGTACATCGCGAGGGGGCGCTAAGCACACCAGATGCCATACTCATACACTCGAGCAACAAAAGAGCTAGACCATATTGCTCTCAGTTCTGTTTTAGACACTCCATCGGTAATTCAGCATTCCAAGCAAGCTGCAACCTTCATGATTGTGCCACTCTTCTAAACTCTGCTGCCGGTATAGAGTCCGTTTCGTGTCGAAATCCAGAAAACAAAAAATCTAATGAAAAATTTGTGTAGCTTTTGCGTCTGTGAACTTTCCTCATTATCACATATTAGTGTTTGAACAAAATGATTCTTGTCTGAATCATTTGCAAGGCATCACCATCATTTTGTTACTCTTGCTGTTTGTAGATCAATAATGCTGGGGTTTCAGGTGTTGATCGGGATCCACTTTTGGTTGCCAAAGTTAAGGATCAGGTACTCTTAAGTCTTAACTAAATAGAATATTATAGCGCACTGTTGCTTTGCAGGAACAGTTTGTGAGCAATTCCTGTGTAATTATACTTCACAAGAAAGCAAAGTTATTGTAGTTATTATAGCTTCCTGTTTCTATAGTTGTTTGCTGCTGTCTTTCAAGATGTTGAGATGTTATGTGGTAAACATATTCTTTTAAGATTAATGATCCTTAAGTTATGCAAGGCAATCACAATATTTGAAAAGTGAAATCCTTGTTAGATTGTACCTTCGCTTACAATTTGACTGTTTACTTATTACATTAATATATTTGTATACAGGTCTAGGAAAATAAAAGGTATATCTGTTTAACTTTGGACTAATTAATATGTTTATGCAAGGATAGGTTGAAGGTATGGATGTGAACCAACGAGTTGAATGGATGAGGGAAAATTCTAAAGAGACATACGAGGAAGCTAAACAATGTATGAGGACGAACTACTATGGTGCCAAACTTGTCACTGAGGCATTACTTCCTCTTCTTCAGTTATCATCCTGTGGAAAAATTGTCAATGTTTCTTCCGGCTTTGGACTGCTGAGAGTAAGTTCCGCAAATCCCAAAGCATTTGAACTGGAAATTTAAATAATTAATGTAATTCCTCACAGTTCATCACCAGCATAGTGCTTGCCAGAATATTTTTGCAGTAGCATGCTTGAATTCCTGCCTTTTGTTTTGAGTTTTTTTTGTTGCACAACAACCAGTAGCCTTTCGGAGGGGCATTCTTGTTTGTCTCCACATTCCACAATTTTCTTTCAGTATATGGAAGAACTTAAAATGATGTTACCGATGATTATTTCTACTGGGAGTCTCATGCATAAAATGTAACTTTGTTTCAGTCCACTTGGCTTCCCTTGTTCTTGTTCACTTTTAGAGTTTTAGTTACTGAAGATCAAATGTTATCCTTTTGAGCAGCACTTCAACAGTGAAGAACTAAGGAAGGAATTTGATGACATTGACAACCTTACTGAAAAGAGACTGGAAGAACTATTGGGTTTGTTCCTTGAAGATTTCAAGGCCAACTTACTAGAGGCACATGGGTGGCCAACAGGTGGCTCTTCAGCCTACAAAGTTGCCAAAGCAGCCCTTAATGCATATACTAGGATTCTTGCTAAGAAGTATCCTACAATGCGTATCAACTGTCTGACACCTGGTTATGTCAAGACCGATATGTCTATGCACATGGGGGTATTGACACTTGAAGAGGGTGCCCGCAACCCTGTGAAGGTTGCTCTCTTGCCTGACGACGGATCAACTGGTGCTTATTTTGATCTGAATGGCGAGGCGTCCTTTGTGTGATGATATTTCTCTTTTCGGCTTCAGAATAAAAGAAAGGGCTATAAAATAGTTAGTGCCAGTAAGTATTATAGCTCGACTTGTGTACTCAAACTAGCACGTTGAGCAAACCGTAGAGCTCAACACCTGGATTCCTCATCTTCTGTATAACATCTCTGGTCATGATTGTATATTTGCAATGAACCAGTGCTTGACAGATTTGGTCGCACTAGGTAGTGTTTGGTTGGCAAACTGGTAATGGCAACGGGAATGAAAGTGGATTGTGGGGGGAATCGATGGTGGGATTCATTTACAAGATTTTGTTTGGTTGGACAAAGCAATGGCGCGTAATCATTTAACGGCCGGAGGTGAGCGGCATCCGCGTTGAGCAGGCTCGCATCGGGTCCCTCCGGCGAGGACACTACTGTTAATCATTAAGTAATGTAAAGTGATGGCACTGTTAATCATTACTGGGGAAAAGGCTCTAAACCAAACGTCCTTGAGAGGACATTACTTAATATGTGGTCGCCTCTTTAATTTGGCTTGTTGTCTCGAACTCTCGATATGTTACCCGTGTGAATGTGGGCGTGTGGCGGCTACAAGCTACTTTGGAGCATAATGCATTGTCTTTTTGACTTCTCTAGGGGTGAAGGTGAAGATGTTCACAAGCAGAAAATTGGTGAGAACTGAGAAGTTACATGGCCAGTCCCTCCAGAAATAGGTTGGAGTTGGATTCAGAATCAGTATGTATTGCTTCTGAGTTATTGAATATAGTATAGTCTAGCAAGTTGTTGGGTACTCACCAAACTTCACACTACATGAAAATTGAAATTGCTCCTCATCTTAATGACCACTAGTGAATTGCCTATTGAAGTGTAGTAACATTTCAATTCGGAATATTCAGAGCCATGTCAGGCTTTCCTGCGTTCTATCTTGGTTTGGTTCTGCATGCTTCAGTGCTTACCTGTTAAATGTCACTAGCATGTCTACCTTTTTTGGTTATTGGTTCTGAATGATGGCGGCAGCTGACAGCTGCTTCCTTTGGGCTTTGGTCGGTTTATTTATATCTTTATATGCGATCTGATGATGCCATGTTGATTTGTCCCAAATGAAAAAAAAAGAATTAAAAATCCAGGGACTTGTCCTGTCATCTCTTTTAGACATGCCCAATGTGAACCAGCAATCTGAACTCGGCCACTTGTGGTTCCACTGTCACAATATTAAAAAGCATAAAGTTGAGAGGTACTGTACATACTAAATCCTCAACTTATTTTAGCTTGTTGATAAGACCTACTCCTACTACGCATGCAGCACCATGTTAGCATATTGTATATATAGTAGGTCCCTTAATTGTGGATGTAATCACGCGTCTGTGCGGTAGGCTTGCATGTCACCCCGGCTGACCTATATGTACTCATACACATATGGAATACAATCAATTATTTCCACACTTTCATGGTATCAATCGCGGTTCCGATCCGCTACCCTTCCGCAACCCAAACCAGTGCCGCCGCCGATCCGATCGCCACCCCCGTCGCTGACTACATGTCGCCGGGTGTGTCGCCGGTCTCATCGCCCGCGCTGCCGATCCGATCGCCCGCCCCGTAGCTTCCCTCGTCACCGGGTGTGGCCGCCGATCCGATCCTGCCTCCGCTCCTATTCTTCTATTGTACGTGCTGTACGTCTCCCGCCCGCCGCCGTCGTCACGCGTCTTTGACGCGTCTTTGTCAGATATCATCTCATGCGTGCTTGGAGCTGCACACACATCGCCGGGTGTCTTTGCGTCTTTGATCTGGCTGTGCACGTCTTTGTGTACGTGCTTGTGACGCTGCCCGCCGCACACATCGCCGGGTGTCTTTGTTGATCGCGCCACCAGTGTGCGGCCGCCCGGTCCGCCCCTCATGGCGGACGACGATGATGATCTGGCGCGCGCCGCTGCGCGCTAAGGCCGCCAAGAGGCTGTCTTGAGAAAGCACGCCGCGCCGAGGAAGAGCGCCTCCGTTCGTCGCGCTGGACGAGTACGAGGCCGCCCACGAAGGTTATCTCTGGCGCGAGCCACCACCGTCGTCAACGTCAAGGCCCTCATCCCCGTCATTCTCGACCAGGCCACCAACACCTACACCAAGTGGCGCGGCATGTTCCTCACCGTCCTCGGCAAGTACGCGCTGACTCGCCACGTCCTTGAGGATGAGGCGTTCCCCACGCGCCCGGCGTGGGTGCAGGCCGACTGTGTCGTGTTGACATGGATATACGACACGGTCTCCGGCGATCTACAGCAGTCGCTCATGATGCGGCGGCGACCGCGCCGAAGCTTGGTGCTACCTCGAGGATGAGTTCCTCGGTCAGCGGGAATCCCGCGCCCTCCTCCTCGAGACGCAATTCGCAACTTCCGCCAAGACTCCCTGACGATCACAGATTATTGCCGTCGTCTCGAGTCCATGGCTGCGTCACTTGCAGAGTTCGGCGACCCCATCGGTGATCGGCAAATGGTGCTCACCCTTCTCCGTGGCTTGAGCGGCAAGTTCCACCACATGGTGTCCATTCTCAAGATGCATCGCCCGTTCCCGACCTTCGCGGAGGCTCGGACGCACCTCCTCCGGAGGAGATGGAGATCGACGCGAGGCCGCCCCTCGCCTCCGCCGCACTTTCGTCGCGCGCCGCGCCCGGCGGCAAACACGGTGGCTCTGCTGCGCGCGCCGCTATGGGCGCCACTCTCCTCTGCGCGCCCACGGTGCGCCCTACGGTGGACAGCGAGGAGCACCCCCGTGGTGGCAGCGTTCGGCCGACGATGCGTCTCGCGGCGGCGGACGTGGATGGCAAGAAGAAGCAACAACAACTGCTCTTGGCGCCTCCGGTTTCAGCCATGCATCCCCGGGTGTGCACCCATCATTTGCACACCCCTAGGCCGGCACCCTCCAGATGTGGCCCTACGGGCGTCCTCCACCGGCGCCACCAGCGCTCACCGCCGTCCCACAGTACGGCTACGGCGGCTCCTTCAGCGGCGTCCCGAGAGGTGGCGCCTATGGCTCCGGCTACACCGCTCCGCCTTCACCGTACGTCTATGGGGAGCAGCGCCAGCGTTCCAGGGGCCCTCGTTGGCCTACCAGGTGTCACAGCCGGCATCCTGGAACCCCATCCATGGAGGCGCTTGGACTCAAGACTCCCTGGCGCAGTCGTTCAACACCATGACGCTCACTCCGCCGGCACCGTCCGAGTGGTACGCCGACTCCGGTGCTAGTTCTCACATGACCGCGGACCCTGGTAACCTCTCCACCATTTCCTCACCATCATCTTTTACACCTTCATCTATCATTGTGGGCAATGGAGCACTCCTTCCTGTCACTGCCACCGGATCACATATTTTTCATCTCCACATCGTAATCTTGTTCTTAACAATGTTCTGGTGTCCCCCAACATTATTAAGAATTTGATTTCCATTCGTCGTTTTACCACCGATAATAATTGTTCTATTGAATTTGATCCGTTTGGTCTTTCTGTGAAGGATTTGCAAACTAGGAACGTGATCGCCAGGTGCAATAGATCTGGCGACCTCTACCCGTTCTTTCCACCCGCCACCAGCACCTCCGCACTTATCGCTGCACCCACCTCACTTTGGCATCGTCGTCTCGGGCATCTTGGGCGCGAAGCTCTGTCCAAGCTTATTCGTTCCAGTGTTATCTCATGTAATAAAGATGATCTCCACCATATATGCCATGCGTGCCAACTTGGTCATCACACACGGCTTCCTTTTGGATCATCTAGCTCTAGGGCTAGTCATAATTTTGATTTGATACACTGTGGTCTTTGGACATCTCCTATTGTTAGTGTGTCAGGGTACAAATATTATCTTGTTATTCTTGATGATTGCTCACACTACATTTGGACGTTTCCACTTCGCCTAAAATCTGAGACGTTTTCCACTCTCTCAAATTTTTTTGCCTTTATTCACACGCAATTTGGCACCACCATCAAGAGCGTTCAGTGCGACAATGGCCGTGAATTTGATAATTCCACCGCCCGCACGTTCTTTCTCTCCCACGGTGTTGCACTCCGCATGTCGTGTCCATATACTTCTCAGCAAAATGGCAGAGCCGAGCGCTCCCTTCGCACCATTAATAATATTATGCGTTCTCTGCTATTTCAGGCGAGTCTTCCTCCGCTTTACTGGGTTGAGGCCCTCCACACTGCCACCTATCTTGTGAACCGCCTCCCCACCAAAACCCTCGCCTCCTCGACACCTTACACCCACCTTCATTCCACCCAACTCTCCTATGACCATCTCAAAGTTTTTGGGTGTGCTTGTTACCCCAACTTGTCCTCCACAGCACCCCACAAACTTGCACCTCGTTCTTCCCTACGCGTCTTCCTCGGCTACTCCTCGGAACACAAAGGCTATCGGTGTCTCGAGCTCCAGTCGAATCGCATTATTCTCTCCCGACATGTCGTTTTTGATGAATCTTTTTTCCCTTTCGCCGACATGTTGACCACGCCCATGGCTTCCTCCACCTTAGACTTCCTCGTTGATGAGCATGATCTCACCGCTCCACTTCCTGGAGTTCGCGTTGTGCATGCAGGTACCCCGACTCCTCCGACGTCTCCCGTCATGCATGGCCCTATGCCTGTGCATGCGCCTGTTGCCGCGTCCCAGTCCGGTCCTGCATCGCCGAGCCCTGGAACGCGGTCGCCCAGCTCGCCCCTGACCGGTGCTACTGCCCCTGTGCATCCCGCACAGGCTGCTGCCAGTAGCGCCCCGGTCGCCTCGCCGACTGCACCATCCGGTGCTGCTGCCCCTGTGCCATTAGCACGGGTTGCTGCCAGCAGCACCACGGCGCCAGGTGCTGCTGCCCCTGTGCCATCCGCACGGGCTGCTGCCAGCAGCTCCACGACAACCGGCCGCACCATCGCCACTCGCCCAGTCTCCATCACCCCGGTCACCAATGCGCACTCAATGCGCACGCGCGGCAAGGCTGGCATCACCCAACCTGTGGATCGCCTCAACCTCCACACTGTGCCCATGTCGCCTTTGCCGCACTCTGTTCGGGACGCTCTGTCTGACCCCAATTGGCGCTCCGCTATGCAGGCTGAGTATGATGCTCTTCTCGCCAATGACACTTGGAGCCTTGTTCCTCGGCCGCTTGGTGTCAATCTTGTGACTGGCAAATGGATTTATCGTCACAAGTTGCGGGCCGATGGTTCCCTTGATCGCTACAAGGCTCGTTGGGTATTGCGGGGTTTCACACAGCGCTCCGGTGTTGATTATGATGAGACTTTCAGCCCAGTGGTCAAGCCTGCGACTGTCCGGGTGGTTCTATCTCTGGCATTGTCTCAGCAGTGGCCCATTCATCAACTGGATGTCAAGAATGCATTCTTACACGGCACCCTCATTGAGACAGTATACTGTGTTTAGCCCAGTGGTTTTGTTGACTCCTCACGTTCGGATTATGTCTGCCGCCTCAACAAGTCTCTTTATGGCCTGAAGCAAGCGCCCCGTGCCTGGCGCCACAGGTTCGCCTCACACCTTGTGTCCCTCGGCTTTGTTGAGACTCAGTCTGATACTTCATTATTCTCATACCATCGGGGTTCAGACACTGCCTATCTGCTGCTGTATGTGGATGATATTGTTCTTACCGCCTCCTTCGCCAGATTTCTCCAGCAGATTATTGCAGCTCTCCAGCGTGAGTTCGCCATGACCGATATGGGACAGCTACACCATTTTTTGGGCATCTCTGTGACACATTGTGCTGGTGGTCTTTTTCTCTCTCAGCGGCAGTACACTCTGGATATTTTGGAGCGCGCCGGGATGAATGCTTGCAAACCTTGCAGCACCCCTGTTGACCTTCACTCCAAATTATCTGCAGATGGGGCTCCGGTTGCCGACGCCACACAGTACCACAGTTTGGCTGGTGCTTTACAGTATCTGACTTTCACCCGACCAGATATCGCCTTTGCAGTTCAGCAGATTTGCTTATATATGCATGATCCTCGTGAGGCCCCACCTTGCTGCACTCAAGAGGATTTTGCACTACCTGCAGGGTTCTCTCTCACTTGGGCTGACCATGCGTCGGTCACCACCTGCGTAGCTGGTCGTCTACACTGATGCTGACTGGGCCGGCTGTCCCGACACTCGACGTTCCACCTCCAGTTACGCAGTGTTCCTTGGGGACAATATGGTGTCCTGGTCCTCCAAGCGTCAGCAAACAGTCTCCCGGTCCAGTGCAGAGGCTGAGTATCGTGCTGTGGCAAATGGTGTTGCTGAAGCTACTTGGCTCCGCCAGCTGCTTACCGAGCTTCGCCACCCGCCTCGCCGTGCCACCCTGGTCTATTGTGATAACATCAGTGCTATTTACCTCTCTAGCAATCCGGTGCAGCATCAGCGGACAAAGCATGTTGAGATTGATCTTCACTTTGTCAGGGAGAAGGTCACCCTCGGTCACATTCGGGTACTTCATGTTCCGACGACATTACAGTACGCCAATGTCTTCACCAATGGCCTTCCTACCTCGTTGTTTCAGGAGTTTCGATCCAGCCTGAACGTCTGCCATGCTCCCGATCAAACTGCGGGGGAGTGTTAGCATATTGTATATATAGTAGGTCCCTTAATTGTGGATGTAATCACGCGCCTGTGCGGTAGGCTTGCATGCCACCCCGGCTGCCCTATATGTACTCGTACACGTATGGAATACAATCAATTATTCCCACACTTTCACACCAGCCACCAGGTTGACCAGAGAAGCAGAGCTCGTGGTGCACGCTAATGGAGGGAGCCATCTCTAGTTTCCCAAGCACAAGGTATGCACTTCACTCTTGACATGTACTAGTCTAGCTACGATCTGATCTGTGTTACAGAGTCATCATCCCGGTTGCATGATTCATTAATTTGTTAGGATTGCTGTGGTCACCGGCGGAAACAAAGGGATTGGGCTAGAGGTGTGCCGGAAGCTGGCCGGGAATGGCATCACCGTTGTCTTAACAGCTAGGGACGAGACCAAGGGCGCGGCTGCCGTCGAGGAGCTCAGAGAGCTGGGCCTTTCCGATGTCATGTTCCACCGTTAGACATCACAGATGCATCGAGCATTGCTAGGCTGGCCGATTTCTTGAAGACCCGTTTTGGGAGGCTAGACATTCTGGTAAGCCTTCTTTCCAAACTTTCAAGGTTTGCTGTGGCAGCAGGTATTGTGATGCTGCATGATTGCTTGGTTGATGAAGGTGCTCTGTTTGTACATACATAGATAAATAATGCTGCATTTGGTGGCGTCGAATATGCCTGGGGTCCTGCTGATGATGGGTCAGTAACGAGCGAAGAAGAGGTGAGCTCTACATCTTTAGCTAATTGGAGGTTTTTCCTTCTTAGTGTGCTCTGCTCAATGCCTCGATGGAACAGGCAGCAACCGGTACATCTGGAGCAATGTAGAAGAATCTACATGAGCTTTCTGAACATTTTGCTCGTAGGATAAACTGAACAAAGTTTGTTTGTTGATGCGTGTGGTAATTGAGTGGCATGGATAGGGATCAGAGGCTTGAATGGTTGTGGAGAAATACCCGGGAGACTTATGAGGCCGCAAAGAAAGGCCTGCAGACAAACTACTATGGCACGAAGCATGTGATCGAAGCTTTACTGCCTCTGCTGCAAGCCTCCTCCGATGGAAGAATTGTTAATGTCTCCTCCGACTTTGGGCTGCTTAGGGTAACTTCTTTTGATCACTCGCTGCTCTAAATTCCGATCCAATGGCAACACATCATAGTTATGTAGTACAAGACATCTTATATTTTGTACTATTTGTAGAGAGGTCAGCTGAAACGGAAAGAAAATATTTCTTGCGATTGCAAATGCAGTTTTTCAGAAACGAGGAGCTGAAACAAGAGCTGTACAACGTTGACAAGCTAACCGAGGAGAGGCTGGACGAGCTGGTGGACATGTTCCTGAAAGACTTTGAGGCCGGCGAGGTTGACGCGCGCGGGTGGCCGGCAGCCTTCGCGGCGATCCTAGCGGCAAAGCAACCGGCGCTGCGCGTCAACTGCGTTCATCCTGGCTACATCAAGACTGATATAACCTGACACTCGGGGCTCCTGACGCCCGAGGAAGGCGCGGGCAACGTGATCAAGGTGGCGTTGCTACCGGAATCACCGGCGCCTTCTTTGAAGACGGCGAGGAGGCGTCGTTCGTGTGAAGTGATTTGTGGACCCGCATTCAGAAAAGATGGAAATGGTGATGATGTGCATTAATTCTCAGCTGCAGCCTGCATACAGTCTGAATTTTAAACTACTGTACTACCCGTCTCCGGTTAAGTCGTGTATAGGAAAGTTTGAATTCCTACCACAGCTATAGATGATACTTAGAGCATCTTTGAGAGACATTCTAAATTCTACATTCTATATCTTCATTTGGCTAGCCACTCTATGAAAATTCTCTCTATATAATTCAGCATATTCTAACAGACTAGCCATATCTCACACTTCATATTCTATGAAAGGAGAAGAAAGAAATTGAGTTTTGGAGCAACACAAATATGATACTAGCTCTCAGTGTCACATACGCCAATATAGCGAGGTACACTGTCCAGTCAAATTTGGCTTCCGACTCTCACAGGATAGCACGCCAAATGAAATGACAATGGCGTTAACTAGTCTGTTGGATGCCAGATTTTTGCATGTTAGCTAAAAATAGAAATAGCAAGTTGGATCCCAACTCTCTTGAAGATACTCTTAGGCTAGAAAAACTTCTACACATATATGTGGATTGTTTTGCATTGAGTTTAGTCAAGCTTTGTTGACCCTTATGAGAGGTTTGTTTTGCTCTTAAAATCAAGATCACGTACACACCACTCACATATGCACTACTCCTATGCTGGGAGTAGGTACAAAAACATGCCATTCCATTTAGATCCACCCAAAAATATTTTACTCATATACTGGAAGTTAATAGCAAAAACATGTCCAATAGATTTTACCATCCACCAAATAAATGCTCCAAAGTTCTTGTTTCTATCTCTCAAAAGTTTTGTTGCAAAAAAGAAGCATGGGTTATGCAAAAGTTATTCAAAAAAAAGAAGAAAAAAAAGAAGAATTGAAAAAAAGACAAGTGTCCGAGATATCTAAAACAATGGGTACTCAGATGTCCGTCTGAAAAAGAGAAAGAAATAATGAATAAGATATCCCATGTTCTCTTTCAAAAGTATTTCCAAGTTTTTAAAAAAGATATGTTTTCAAAGAGCATAGTAGAATTATGTTAACCACTATATATATATCCACCATATATCCAAACACATGCACATCTTGATTTGATTATATAACTCAACTATCTTTGGATCCGAGGTTTGACTTTACAATATATGTATTGTAAGTATGCTCTTTCATACTATTTCCACTCCTATGAGCTCCACATAAGCCTTAGTTGTAGGAAAGAAAAGGCATAACATCACTATTGCCTTGGTGAGGATCCACAAATACCACATATATTGAGAGACTTGAGGGTGTCATATAATGGAAGCTCTGAGTTTTATTTTGAAAACCTGTAAAAACTCCGGAATAATGGTTGAACAAAGAACTTGAGACATAGTGCTTGACTTGATCGTTCTGTCTTTTAATTGCTCAAGACCCAAGTAAAGGCTAAGAAGCCCCATGGTTGAAGGTAATATGGGTAAGTTTGAAAGTCAGAATAGTTTGTTCTAATCCGGAAAAGAATTCTTGTTTGAACGCATGTATACTTTTGAGGAGAGAAAACATTGAAGAAACTACTGATCCATTGCTGAGTTTAGCATTGCTCAGGGACGAGCAAAGGTTAACCTTAGGGGAGTTTGTTGACGGTAGTTAACAACCATCATGAACCATCAATATAACTTGTATAAGGGCATAAAAATAATTATCAACATAGGTTTAGGGGTTTAAACTAACAAATTCCATAAATTTTGATGAATCTATGTTTTCAGCAGGGTTTATCCAGAAAACCGTCAAGGTGGACCCAAACGTTAGAATTAATCGCGCTTATCCAAGACGAAAAAAACACCAGAAGGTTCAAGAGGACACCAGAAGGCAAACCACCGAAGAAGACCACGAGAGTCAGCCAGGTGGGGCCGCCCGGCCCCCTAGGCCCACCTGTCACCCCCTCCTTCCTACGTCGGTTCTCCATCGTCTTAGGGTTTGCATCTACGCCGCTCTTTCAAGTCGGTTTGATCCGAGACTCAGGATTAACACTCTCCCCTATATATACCAGCCCCTGCCACCCTCAGGGCATAACACTGATCATTGATCAAGTCATCATCCAGAAACCCTAATCAAAGAAGAACCTTAGAGCTCCACCATATTCTAGGACATAGCTAGCTAGGCTAGATCTAGAGGGAGGCAAGCTTCGCTTGGATTCCTGATCTTGTCAAGAGCGTGTCTTGGTATAGCCCCTTGTACCCTCTTTTGTATCTTTCATTATTCATATGTTTGCTACAATTGATTCGATATTGTTCTTAATATTATTCATATTTCTAGTTATTATGTTCATCGTCTACTTTGATTATATGCTTAGTATAGCTAGATTATCATCATGCTCAAGCATAAGTTTGTATAGCGCTTGCCCTAATGTACACGGGGTGAGTGGTCGACATTGTGTAGGCGTGGTGCTTATACGTTGTTTACCTGCGGATGCACCCTATATTCTGGGCCATGTGGTAGATCACGGATGTGACACTCCCGTTGAGTCCTTTGTAGTCCACTCCCCGAATATAGGTCAAGTAGGATCTAGTTACGAAAGTCATGCTTTGTTCTTGATCTTCCTTAGTAATATCCCTTATGTGTAGATATGGAGTTGATCTTAGCCATGACTACTAAGTGTAATTGCACTAATCAACGTATGTTTTGACTTGTAATTAAGAATGACTTAGAAATTATTTCTCTAATATCTACTTAGCCATGCTAATGCCATAGAAAAGAGTACTCTGAGTGATCAATGATTAGTTATCGCTTACTATTCATATACATTTATCTCTTGACTTACCCCTATTATGAGTAGAATATTGGTTATGATTTACTTCTCCATCATATGTATAAGTTATCAATATATTCTAACTGCCAGTCCTTCCCTGTGGTAAAAATATAAACAACGATACCTAGAATACTCTCGGGTGAAATGCTACAATGGTATATTATCTGTGCGCTTGCAGATCCCCTCATATATAAATATTATTTCTAGTCACAATAAAATACTTAACTACTTCTTAGTGTCATTCTAGAAGTGACGCTAAGGAATGTCAACAAGCATTTCTGGTATCATAGTTAGGGATGACAACTTAGCAAAAGTGATGTTAAGAAATATCAACAAATATTAGGTGGCTATGTAAACAAGTGACAAGTTAATAAATACCAACAAAGAACAAAGGCCCCTTTCCAGTCTTGAAATGGCCTTCAAGTCTCTAGTCAAGACTCACCTTGCCTCCTTACTAGAATCAAAGAGAAAGTACTGGAAACAAAGAAACACTGTTAGATGGGTTACTTTGGGGGATGAAAATACTTCTTTTTTCAGGCAATGGCTACTCATAGTCATACCAGAAAGCATATTGGCAGCTTGGTCACTTCTGATGACATTCTTATCACCGACCATGAGCAGAAGGCTAGCATCATTTGGAATGCTTTTAAAGCAAGATTGGGTACTAGTGACTTTTAAGGCATTTCATACAATCTAGATTCACTTCTTCAGAGTCATGACCTTGAATTCCTGGCAAAAGAGTCTAGCACCACAGAAATCACAAATGTGATCGAGGGTATGCCAAATAGTCATGCTCCTGGCCCAGATGGTTTTAATGGCCTCTTTATAAAAAATGCTGGTCCATTATATGACTTCCTTAGGTTTGTTAATGACTTTTTTAGAAATGTTATTGATGTCAGCTGCCTCAACTCCTCTCATATAGCACTGGTCTCGAAAAAGTCCAATCCTGCTACAGTGGATGACTACAGACCCATATCACTCTTGAACTACTCTTTGAAATGCATCACTAAGCTAATGTCCTCCAGGCTCCAAACTATTTTCCCACAACTTGTTCATCAGAATCAATATGGTTTCATCAAGGGGAGGACTATACAAGATTGCCTTGCATGGGCTTTTTAATTTCTACATATTTACCACCACTCCAAAAAAGAAGTTGTTATTCTAAAACTAGACTTTGAGAAAGCTTTTGACAAGATTGAGCACCAAGTCATCTTGGATGTTCTTAAGTATAAAGGCTTCCCAGATAGATGGATTGAGTGGGTGCATATGCTCCTTAGCACAGGTACTTCCTCAGTATTGTTGAATGGCATACTTGGAAAAACTTCAGATGCATGAGAGGAGTTAGACAAGGAGATCCCTTATCCCCCCTTCTTTTTGCATTGGCAACTGATCTACTTCAATCAATTGTTAATGGAGCTTGGCAGGCTAGAGTGCTAAAACATCCAGTTAGTGAAAGTTTTGGAGGTGATTATCCTGTAGTTCAATATGCAGATGACACCCTTTTGATCCTGCCAGCCAATGCCACCATTCTTCTCAACCTCAAAGGACTGCTTGGATCTTTCTCTGACTCAACAGGGCTACATATCAATTTTTAGAAATCATTCCTGGTTGAAAGCTCTAGTTTGGTTTTGGTTAATTGATGAAACCCTAAGTGCTAACCTAGTTTATCAAAGTGATTGGGAGATAGGTAGCACTACTCCAAGTGATGAAGCAATGGCAAAGATCATGACGATGGTGATGGCATGGTGATGATCAAATGCTTGAACTTGGAAAAGAAGAAAGAGAAAAACAAAAGGCTCAAGGCAAAGGTATAAATAGTAAGTGCCATTTTGTTTCGGTGATCAGACACTTAGCGAGTGTGATCACATTTAGGTTAGATAGCCGTACTATTAAGAGGGGTGAAACTCGTATTGAAATGCGGTTATCAAAGTGCCACTAGATGCTCTAACTCATTGCATATGCATTTAGGATCTAGTGGAGTGCTAACACCCTTGGAAATGTTTGTGAAAATATGCTAACACATGTGCACAAGGTGATACACTTGGTGGTTGGCACATTTGAGCAAGGGTTAGAAACTTCACCGGCGGAGTGTCTGCCCGTAGAGTGCAGACAGTCCGACGGTGCCACTGGCGCCCTATACAGAAAAGATAGGGGTTCACAGAGTGACTGGACGCTGGTGGTGCAGTGACCGGATGCTGAGGTCTAGCGTCCGATCAGTGACAACAGAAAGCACATTGTCTTGGTCTTGTAACCGGACGCTGGAGTGTAAACTGACCGGACGCTCATGGTCTGAGTCCGGTTAGTGCTGACGTACGCTGACGTGAGGCGCACAGAGGAAACGTTGAGTGACCGGACGCAGGGTGTGTCCGGTCGAGCATGACCGAACGCGTCCGGTCGTGAAATGTCGCGTTTAGAACCTTACTGGAAACGATCGGACGCTGAGGTCCAGCGTACGGTCACTTTCTAACTGACGCGTCCGGTCATCACTTGACCGTTGAAATCGGGCGATCGGCGTTTGAAGCCGATGACACGTGGCGCACATCGCACGACCGGATGCTGAGGTCCAGCGTCCGGTCGGCCCGTGTTTAGTGTTGTGAGGAGCCCAACGGCTCTAATTTCGTGGGGGTTTCTATTTAAGCGCCATGGCCGGCTCAAGCTCACTCTCTTGGCCATTTGCATTGACATAGCAACCTAGTGAGCTTAGCCAAAGCCCTCCCACTCATCTCCATCATTGATTCATCATCTTTGTGAGATTGGGAGAGAATCCAAGTGCATTGCTTGAGTGATTGCATCTAGAGGCACTTGGTATTCGTGTTTTGCTACGGATTTCGCTTGTTGCTCTTGGTGGTTGCCACCACCTAGATGGCTTGGTGCAGCGGTGGAGGATTGGCACGAGTTGGTGATTGTTCGTGGCCATCTCCGGTGATTGTGAGGGGATTTGTACCTTACACGGCGGAGCGCCGAAAGGTAACTCTAGTGGATTGCTCGTGTCATTGAGTTACCTCACTTGTGGGTAGGTTCTTGCGGTATCCTATTGTGTGGTCGAGGTTTGTGAAACACCTCTTAGCGGCCGAACCACCAAGTGTTGGTCGACACAACGGAGACGTAGCGTGTTGGCAAGCACGTGAACCTCGGGAGAAAATCGGTTCTCTTGCCATTTGGTATTCTCCCGGTGATCGGTTTATATTCATCTTGTGATTGGTTCATCCCTCTACACGGCGGTATAATCACCCTACTCACTCATTTATATTCTTGCAAACTAGTTGTAGCAAACTCTTTAGTGTAATTAGAATTGAGAGCTTGCCTTGTTATTTAAGTTCATCTAGTGGAGCTCTTTAGAGTAGCAAGTTTGAGAGCTCTTAGTGAGTAGCATCATAGCAAGTTGTGTGTCTAGTAATCATTGCAACTAGAATTGTTGAATAGGTGGCTTGCAACCCTCATAGAGCTAGAGCAAGTTTGCATTTCGCTATTTGTCTTACTAATCAAATTGCTCTAGTTGATTTGTAGAATTTTAAATAGGCTATTCACCCCCTCCCTCTAGCCATATTAGGACCTTTCACTGGTCCCTATTAATATAGACAACAACAAAACAACTCATTTAGCTAACACATTTGGCTGCAACAATGGAACCATGCCTTTCACCTACTTGGGCCTTCCCTTGGGAACTTACAAACCTTCTCCACAAGATTTCAGTCCTCTCCTCACCAGAATTGAAGCTAGACTCAATGGCATTAGCAAAATGCTCTCTTATCATGGCAGGTTAATCCTTGTCAATTCTGTCTTTTCAGCCATGCCTACTTTCTATATGTGCAGCCTCCTGCTCCCTCCTCAAGTCATTAAACAGATTGACATGTATAGGAAACACTGTCTTTAGAGTGGTGGGGATATCAACAAAAAGGGGTCCTGCTTAGCTGCCTAGGAACCTGCATGTAGGCCTAAGAATGAAGGAGGTCTTGGTATTATTGATCTAAAAAGCTAGAATAAAGCTCTCCTGCTAAAATATCTTGATAAATTTTACAATCATGCTGAAATCCCTTGGGTTCAGTTAACTTAGGAAAAGTTCCATGTCAACAATAACACTCCCCCACATGCAAGGTCCCCTATTGGTTCTTTCTGGTGGAAGGATGTGCTCAAACTCCACCACGATTTCAGCACCACGACAATTTGCAAGCCTAATTGGGTAACTCCGTTCTATTTTGGAAGGACAACTGGCTGAACCCCAGTCCTAGTGACAGATTTCCTCATTTGTATTCTTTTGCCAAGAAGCAGAAATGTTCTTTAAAATTTTTCGTGGAGAGTGAAGCTAACAAAAATTTCACACTTCCCCTATCAGTTCAAGCATCAGAAGAGTTGGCATCTCTTCAAGTCCTTCTACAGCAAGAAGTTGGTGATCAACAAGTTTGGGATACTTGGACATACAGGTGGAACTCACTAAATTTTAGCTCCAATAAAGCTTACAAACTCCTGCAAGGAACTCAAGACTCATCACCCTTGTTCAGATGGCTGTGGACTGCAGGCAACTTAGGTAAGCATAATTTTTTCTTCTGGCTCTTGCTTAAGGACAGATTGAATACCAGGAACCTTCTGAGAAGGAAGAACAAATACTTGGAAGACTACTCCGGTCCTATTTGCAACAGAGGCCTCGAAGAAACCTGTATGCATCTTTTTTTGAGTGCCCTTTCAGTTAGGATTGCTGGGCCTATCTTGGTATTGGTTGGAACCTGAATCTCCCTCCATTAGACATGATGATAGAAGCTAGAACTGCTTTTGGGAATGTCATCTTCGGAGAAATTGTTATCACAACCTGCTGGGTCATATGGACTTCAAGGAACATATTGATTTTTGACAACAATCCTTGCAACATGGACAACTGGAACACTCGGTTTAAGGAAGAGATTGGCCTGATTTGTATCAAGGTCAAACCGAACCTTGCAGGTTCCCTGTATATGTATCTAGAGAATTTAGCATAATGTTTTTGGTCATTTTCTTCTTGAGCTTGCAAGCTCCTTTTGCTGCACAGCTTGTGCACCTATAATTCCTTGTTTTGTAACCGTACTTTGTCATTTCATTTAATAGAATACAAAGAAATAGGTGGGGGATTCTCTCACTGAGCCTTCAAAAGAAATCTAATTTTGAAACATCCAGATGATATATTTGCAACATATGTTTGGAGACAGATGAAACACTTGAAACATGTGTATGAAACACTTAAAAACACCTGAAAACACTTAAAAGCCATTGCAAAATATACGCAACATCCATATAAAACACTTGCAACATATGCATGAAACATATGCAACATTCAAATAAACACACTTGCAACATACGATTGAAAAAATAGAGGAAATATTTGGAACAAACGCTTGCAAAATACGTGTATAACCATTGCAATATATGCAACATCCCGATCTACTTTTGCAAATCCATATGAAACACTTGCAACATACCTCTAAAATATCTGAAACACTTAAAATATACACTTGCAATATGCGATTTCAGCATAACATCTCCTTGCTGGTTGGGAGAATGGAGGCTCATCAGCATGTGGAGTTCATCGAAGGTAGCGGCATCGGCGACGCTTGTAGGCGGTGGGCTGGCGGCAGCGGACGGTTGCGCGACTGAAAGGATCTAAACAATACCTAGAGGGGGAGGTGAATAGGCGTATCCAAAAAATTCTGCGTAATCTCAAAGTCAAATGTCAATGACAGTTGGAAGTCCCGACAGTTTCGGCTAGAACTTTCGGCAGCCGAAAGTTCTGACGTAAATAGCCAGGAGTTCCAGCACCTATGAGAATTTCACTACAACTGCTAAAATGAACTTTGAGTGCGAGATATCTTACAACCCCACTTCTTAGTGGTAAGATAAAGTGTTGGGGCTGCTCCTTTGACACCGGAAGGTCACCACTCCGTAGATCGAGTCCAAACCCTAAGAGGAGAGTTGGGGAGAAAGACAAACCAACAAGAACAAATATGATAGCACAAATCTCAACAACAACAAGCACGCGGGACACAAGGATTTATCCCAAGGTTCGATAAACCCAAAAATGAGCTCCTACGTCCTCGTTATTGAGGTGACCACAAAGGTCAGAGTCTCTTCCACCTCCTTGCCTCTCTCAAAGCAACCACAAAGGTCACTCGAACTTTCTACTAAGAAATCAAGGGTAATACAAACTTTCCAATGCTCTTCCACAAGATGGAAGCTCTTGGGCGATGCCTAGCCGGCTAGGAGCAAAGCTCCAAGAGTAATAGATGCAAATCCAACCGGCTTGATGAAGAAATCGAGTGCTCAAGCTTGCCAAAGTGATTCTCTCACTCAATCCACTCTCCTTTTACTCAAAACCCTAGGGGAATCGAAGATTGGAGCAAAGGGGAGAGGAGAGGGGCGCCTTGAATGCTTGGAAGCTGTTTTGGACGAAGGTTGATGAGTAATGAATGAGTGGGTAATGGTTAGAAGACAGGAGAGAGCTATTTATACTTATAGTCAAATCCAACCGTTCAGATCTGAGTCGGAAGTTCCGACACAGATCGCCGAGACTTCCGGCCCTTCTACAAAACACTGTTCGCTAGGCGCAGACCAAAGGGCTGGCTCAGCTGGAGTCGGAACTCTCGGCGGCTGCCGGGACTTCTGGCAGTCGGGACTTCCAGCTTGAGCTGGGACTTCCAACGGCCAGCCGATCCTAGCGGCTAAGTCTAAGAGCGCTAGGACTTCCGGCTCACGCCGGGACTTCCGACTACCAAAAGTCCACCGACTACATTTAAGTGTTCGTGAGGTGGTTTTGTGTCTCTCTTTTGATTTTATTTATATGCTTCAACACTCTATCTTCCTCAGACCACCTTGTATCCCTCTTTATAGTACGGTGGAACCTAAACTCAAAACACAAGATAAAACTTTGGAGAGCGCTTTGTGTTCGTCCGTCTTTTCAACTTCAAGAATTAAGGGATACCATTTCATCTTGGATCAACATTTTAAAACTTTTATGGGACTAAAACTGTAATATATCTTATTAAGATCTCATTAGTCCCTAAATTGGATGTCATCAATACACCAAAACCCACATAGGGGGCAAATGCACTTTCAGCGACGCGGCAGGGAGGCAGCGGCCGCATGACTGGGAGAGGGCAACCGCGCGCCGTGCCTGGCAGCCTAGCACCACGACTCAGAGGTGGCCACGCGCTGTGCCTGGCAAGGCCAGCGGCAGAGAGCTATGCCTCGTAGGTGCAGGCGGAGGTGGTAGCACAGAGACGAAGCAACACAGCGAGCCACTCCTTGCGGCTGAGAATGAGTGAGTGAATCGGTGTGTGGACCTGTGTGGAGAAGCCCAAGCGGCAAGCACACGTTTAGATCTGACGAATGCATCCGATGAAAAGCATTGGTAGCCCTATCCTAATCATTTCGTATTATTAAAAATCCGGCACTACAAGCTTATATGTTAATACATGCCGCTATATGTCTTAAATTATAGGTCATTTTGGTAATGTACCTTGATATATGATATGTCTAGTTATATAATAAATATTGTGCATCTAGAAAATTCAAAACAACCTATAAATTAAAATGAAGGGAGTATATATATTTTTTTAAATTGATGGTCAAAGAAAAAAATAGTGACGCGGGACAAAACAAATAAACATATAAAAAGTGTGTGAGAGAGAGTAAGAGACAAACTTTGCTTATATTGAAAGTACATAAGAGTTCACAACCACACCAAACTAAAAAAGGAAAAGAAACCAAGAAACTGGGAAGGGCAGTTGACATTCAAGGTTCCAAATACGGATTACAAGGCAATGCCAAAATACATTCCAGTGGCAGGGCTTGACCTAATACTAATATTGAGGAGGGTCAGCAACGGTTCTTCCACCTTGGGCGCTCAAAGCTACTCATAAGATCCGTTGGAGTTTTATTAGAGGAAAAAAGGTAAATGACAGACACTGTTTGGTGCCTTTTTTTTTTAAGTTGTTGGGGGTGGGTGGGTGGGGGTGGGGTGGGGTGAGAGAGTGTCCCTACCTTTTCATTTTGTTATAAAAGGAGCATACATGAGCAGTTTTTGACTCCATCCATTTCAAACTATAAGTCGATTTGACTTTTTTTATATATCTAGAAGCATGACAAAATAGATGTAAAAAAAAGTTAAAATGACTTATACTTTGGAACGGAGTGGGTACATGTCATTTATGGGATATTAGCCGGGGGGGGGGGGGGATAGCAAAGCCCAAGCATGGGCAACATCTCTATCTTATGGGGGTAGCCTACATGCCTAGAGCTCGGCATCTTCGCGACACCCCATGAAGAGGCGAGTGTAGCATGGAAGTAGGGAACGGAACACAACATCGTGCATGTGCTGCTTCTAGAAACGCCAGCAACAAAGTAGAAGAAAGGAATTGGAGTGGGCTGCAGGGATGGTGGACGGCGGCCGAACACGTCAAAGAGCAGCGACATCGTCTTCTCCAATTTGCACACAGAGCCGGTGCCAGAAACCAACCGCAAAGACGCAACCAGCAATAAGGTGAGCTGTGGCTTTTCAATCTGAGTGCTGCACAGCTCACATAGGTCCGAGTCAATGCAGTGTTTCTTGAGTAAATTCTCCCACGTTTGGATGCATTCTTGGACGAGTAGCTATAACACCTCTGGTGTTACGAGCTCGCTAAACACTGAGATTATAGCCTGAGAGATGGATCTAATAAATATAGTGGGCTAGCTTACTTAATTGCCTATATGTGTTAAATAAAAAATCATAACGCGAAGAGTAGGATAAGTAGTTCTAAACAATGGCACGTGTATCTTATATGACTCACTTCTGTGGTTAAGAAAAATTAAATGAGTGTTGTAAGTTAGTTTATTTTAGGTGAAAATACGCTAACGAGATCCTAATAAGAAAAATAGGAGGAAACAAAATACATGGTTATATATATATATATATATATATATATCTTTTGAATTTAATTTAAATTCGAGCTTTGGTGAAATTTTTCTTATGTCTAGATGTTGCTAATTGTCTAAATTAGTAAATCAATAGAAATATATATATGTATATATACACTCACGTGTTTTATTTTGATAAGCATGCTACTATATTAATTAAAGTAGTGTACAAACTTATTTCTTTCCGAGTAAATCTCTATAGATAAATATATATATATACATAAACATACAATAGGTATATGCATATGTGTACATAGATTAGTGAAAGTAACGATGGCATATTTATAATTACATATATATCTAGTAAAAAAAAGAAAAAAAAGAGAGTTGCACACTCACACGCACTGCACCACACGTTGTTGCTGGCCGCTGGTGCATGTGCTGCTCTGATCTAGACTGAGAGAGAGAGAGAGAGAGAGAGAGAGAGAGAGAGAGATGCTGCTGCCTTGCACGTCGAGCAATCAAAGCTGCTGCTGCCTGCCTACCCCTCAGCCGGTCACGAAGGAGAAAGGGGAGAGTGTGCAGGACGTCCAATTTATTTCCTTGCTGTGCATAGAGGGAGAGCTGACGCTACCCTGCATGCCGAGCAATCAACGCTTGTCTCGCTGCACCGCTGCCCCTGCCGCCGCCGTTCGCGTTCCGCCAGGGTCGAGCTATCCCATCCCGGCGCTCCACGACGCTCTCTCTCTGAGCCCCGCCCCTACGGACGTACCCGCTTCATTAACGCAACCTCGACTGTAGAAGGCCGAGCCTTGAAGAGCTGTTGCCTCATCTGCCCGTGCCGACCGAAGAAATCGCACTACTTCGCGATCTTAACACCTCTCACTTCGCTCCAGCGCTTCAGCGACTAGACATAGAAGCTAGCTAGCAGCCTGACCCGCATCAAGGCGTAAACAAGCTCCTCCGGCCGGCGGTTGGACGTCTTGCTCGACGTCGGTCATGCACGCCGCCGTGACGGTAGAGTTGGGGGTAAGGCCTTCAAGTTCAATTGCTCGGTCCCCGAGTTTGTCTTGACTTTCTCTGCTCGGTGCTCACCCTATTTGGCCAGGGCGCTCGCCGGAGACGTGGTGATGCGCTGATGTTCATCCCGGAGCACCGCCGCCCCGACGGCTCACATGTGGCCAGCCCTGCCCAGTCTTCTTCTGCCTCAACCAACATCGTAGCGGTGTCTTTGGTGAGCTCCTGATGCTGTATCATTTTTCCTTTTGCTCTGGTATCGCTCGTGCTCGTCGGAACAACTTCATCATCGTTGGAACGGCGCTGTTTTCGCCTGCTGCCGTGGCCAGACCACTGTAGGGCCCCGCTAGTCGCCTAGACACCTCTGTATGTATATCCTTATCCTATGAGTTTTACTAGTATGAAACCCACTTGTATATATATCCTTATCCTATAAATTTTACTAGTATGACAGGATCGTGTAGATTGCTATGCTATAGGACTCCGGTAGAAGTCGAGTGATTGCCTATCACTCGCGAGAGATAGGAAAGATATTATTATTGCTATTATGTTATTATCACCTAAAAAATATATATGAATGATAATTGGAGACCGGGCGGAATGGTACTTTAGATCTGGACTTGGTTGGCATTCGAGCGAGGCTCGGGTTACACTTGTTCCGTCTATGTCGGTTAAGGACCAGCCGTTGCATTAGGTTCTAGTCAGGTCATAGATTTATTATCCTGAGCACATACTTGTTTATGGGAGCAGGGAAGACTCGTTGCTCTCTTGTCGTGGGTTCTGGCTCTTTTCGGACCGACTGATTGGAGGCGGAGATGATAGAGGTCTAAGCACCACACTGAGTCCGGGACTCAGGTGTGGGGGCTTGGAGTCCAAATTTGGACGGAGACCTGGACCCCTTGATAGAAGAGTGGTGGGTTGGTCCTGTTTGTGTCTGGGGTACAAGCGGGACGTGTGTTTCAGGATACCCAGCTAGGCACATTGATTCGTGAATCGCTGGGTAATCAGGTACGACTTGTCGACGATCTAGCACCGTAGTAAGAACTGAAATATAAAAGATGATAAAATGGTCTGATTGCTTACCACATGCTTAAAAGTAGCACATGTGCTTATATAAAATGGTTAGTTAATGAACTAATGATGACTGCTAATGAAATTGAATATAAGGACGCACTTTTAGTAATGCTTCCTGCAGATGCAATAACTCACGAGTCAGATAGCCTTGCATATCCTTGGAGTCTTTTCTTTTCTCCTGACGGGTAAGCCTTGCGGAGTACAATTGAGTACTCAGGGTTTATTCCACCCTGTTGCAGGTGACATGAACATGTGGAGTTGGCACTTGTGTGTGGAAACCTCCTGGTGGGCTCAGCGATGATTTTCTTAACGTTACGAATATAGAGTTTATTTGAAACTTTCACCCAAAATATTTTACAATGAAAAAACTTATAACCTACTATGATATATATAATGGATCATCATGTTAATGTTTAACTTATCATTAAATGATTTTATTTCCGCTGAGACTCTGATAACATGATTATATTCTGTTGTTATAAACAATAAATATTATACTCTGATGTTGCATGAAAAGTGATGTAAAAAATAGCTAAAATGTTGTAAGATTTATTCTCTCATTTGTGATCCTGATGGAAAAATATGGATTTTCGGGTTCTCCCATGGGGTGTGCTCGATGGAACTGACTGATGTAGCTCACCTTGAGGTGCTTAATGTCTAGTGGAAGACAAGCGTCTCCGTAAGTATGTTATTTCGGACGATTCTGCCACAGTAGCCAGCCGAAAAACTTAACTTTTGGAAAGGGCACAATTCTCCCAAATGAACTTATAATAGCCATAGCTGCCACCTACTACAATTGTAGACATTGTTTGGTAGCTTGGTTAAAGTCAGCCGTTCATCAAGTCGATTTTGTTGCCACGATTTTTTTTGTGATGTTGCACTGCATAATAAATGGATTTTGATATGTTTTTATCGAGATGGAGATGTGTATCTATATGCATTTGTTTTATTTTGTAGCAATTATAACTAGATGTCTCAGACAATAAGTTGATTTTGCTGCGAAATGGCATGTAGCCTAGACGTTACAAGGGTCCGAGTAGCACTTCAGGTCCTAGGTTCGACTCCCCGTAGGAGCAAATATTTAACGGCGTTGTGCATTCAGTGGTAGGCGACATTCCTGTCAATAGTTAGGCGTCTGTGGTGACTTCGTCAATCTCAATCTCGAGGATTTGCTAGCCTAGTCTTCGAAGATGCTCATAGTGGTAGAGTTTTTGTGCTTGCATTCATAGGGGTGAGTGTGCATGCGTTGTGAGCGTCTGTGTTGCACTATGTAATTTTAAAAAATATATGTTGATTTTGTTACAATTACATTTTATATGGATGTTACTGTTTTGTTTTGATCCAGACAGAAATAGAGATCGAGAAGTGTTTTGTGATGTTGCGGTAACTTGTTTTTCCGATGGTGCAATAAGTGGGGGTGTTTAAATCCAGGAGCTAAAGTTTAGACATGTCACATCGGGTGTCACATGTGGAGTGTTCGGATAGTAATAATAAAACAAATTACACAAGTCCTCAGTAATCCGCGAGACGAATTTATTAAGCCTAATTAATCCGTTATCAGTACATATTTACTGTAGCACCATATTGTCAAATCATGGATTAATTAGGCTTAAAAACATTCGTCTCGCAAATTAGCCTTAATATGTGCATTTAGTTTCATAATTAGTCTATATTTAATACTCCATACATGTGTCCAAACATCCAATGTGATAGGGACTAGACTCCTAAACTTTAGTTCTTATCACATCAGATGTTTGGACACATGTATGGAGTATTAAATATAGACTAAAAAATAACTAATTGCATAACTTGTGACTAATTTACGAGATGAATTTTTAAGCCTAATTAGTCCATGATTTGACAATGTGGTGCTACAGTACAGCTACAGTAGCATGTGCTAATGTCGGATTACTTAGGCTTAATAAATTCGTCTCGCGGATTACTGATGACTTCTATAATTTGTTTTATTATTACTATCCGAACACTCCCACGTGACATCCCAATATGACACCTCTAAACTTTAGCCCCTGGATGTAAACACCAGTTTGTTCAATCATTCTCTAGTGTGCTGCGGCAGGGTTCCTCTAGCTGTACTCCCTCCGTTCCAAAAAGAGTGACGTTTTTTACTTTCAAACATCGTGTTTGACCGTTCGTCTTATTTAAAAATTTTATGTAAATTATAAAATAAATAAATCATTATTAAAATAAAATAAGTCATAACAAAATATATAATACTTATAGAAAAAAAAATTAAATAAGACGGATGATCAAACAAGATGTCTGAAAGTAAAAAACGACACTCTTTTTGGATGGAGGGAGTACATGAGAAGTTCGACGAATGCACGGTGTGTGACATGAATGGGTTGATTGTTACACCCTTTATCCTAAAATAGAAGTTATTCTCGCTTCTCGAGAAGTCATTTTTTTTAACTCTGACCATTTACATATATAAAAGAATAACATACATAGATCGTTTAATATACTTTTATAACAAACTTATTTAGAGATACAAATAATATTGCACGTATTTTTTATAAATCTAGTTAAAGTTGAGAGAGCGTTTTTGAAAACAGTACGGGATGGGATATCTGTGAGCTTGGGCTAATATGAGCGTTTTCGAAAACAGTACGATATGGGATATCTGTGAGCTTGGGCTGTCACGTTCATGTATAGCTCTGCCGCATGTTTTTTTCACTGGGCGGAAGGAATCGTGAAGGACAGGTTTTGGCAACCGTCAATTCGATGTCTGCTGGTGGACAGAACGGAGACCACACAAGTCACAAGCCACGGAACTGTTGGCATGTGTATCACGTTCCAGTGTTCCACAAATCCACGATCTTATCGTTTGTCCTAGCTAGTTCACGTGATGGTCGACTGATTAACACTGCTAACCTCCAAACTTTCGAAATATATCATCGTCGACGAGGTGCGTGTTCATTCTCTGTTCTTCTCTAACCACATATATCTGCCCAGACCGATCAGTTTTGGAGCAAGACAGCTCCCACCCCTGCTGCTCGAGCTCGCAGCTAGTGCACGCTCATGGAAGACGCTATCTCCCGTCCTCGCAACACAAGGTACGTTCATGCCAATATGCCATATATGATATCGCCATGCTCAATGCTCGCGTGCCGTGTCCTAAGAAGATAGTAAGAGAGTGTATCAGAGTCCCTTAAACTTTTTCCTGTATGCTCACCGAACTTAATAACCGTCAAAGTGAGGATCTGGCCGAGGCGCCGAGCTCCCAGTACCAGGTCCCTGCAGCATCCGGCCTCCGCTCGAGCTTGCCTTCACCCTCTCCCCATGGCACGTTGTCGCTGCTAGAAGGCTGTGTGACGGCGAGGCACTTAATTTTGTTTCTCTCAGATCCGACGAATGGCACGCATGAGGGATAAATGTGGCAGGCCCATCCTTGGGAGCGGCTCATCGATCTGGGGCACCTACAATCGGACCCTGGGGAGGCTAGCCCCATGGGTGCATGTTGTAGCTCTACCTAGCTTTGTGCTAGTGTCGGCACACTTCTAACCTCCTGCCATGGATCTTCAGATTAAAACTTTAACTCTGGCATGTATGAAGACAGCCGCTGACATCTTTGATGTTGTGACCTTACCTCCTTGGAGGCCTTTCGGTTCAGCGTTATTCCTCAATGGCAATAAGGTTTCTTTCTAAGTGTCTTCTTAGGCGTGTAGTTGTTGGGATGTGTTTTTGAGTTGTTTAGTTCATGCTTAGTGATGCATCTTGTGCAAGTCTTTTGAGTTGGGTTGTTGTGCTCTAAGTTACAATCCATAATAGAGTTGTGGTGTTGACCTATTGGTTGGGTGGTCGTGAAGAGGATTTTAGCCCCCCTCCCCCCACACAAAAAGAGTGTGCATCTAGTTGAGTTGAATGACCCGGTGTACATTTAATTTACTCAAAATTACTACAAGGATTAGGCTCAGTACTATTGTGGTTGGTGCTTTAGCAGGATTGCCGTGGTCACCGGTGCGAACAGAGGTATCGGGCTAGAGGTGTGCCGACAGCTGGCCGTCAATGGCATCACCGTCGTTTTGACAGCATTGGACGAGGGGATGGGCGCGGAAGCCATCGAGAAGCTCAAAGGGCTGGCTCTCTCCGATGTTCTTTTTCACCAGCTTGATATCACGGACGTTTCTAGCATTGCTCGATTAGCAAACTTCTTGAATACCCGATTCGGGAAGTTAGATATCCTGGTAAGTCTGTGTATCAACTTGATGTACTGCTCTTTGCTCTTTAGTTTAATAAAAGCTTCCGATTCAAAAAAAGATATCCTGGTAAGTCATCATCTTCTGGCGTCTCAAAAGCTTGACTGGCCCGCCGGTGATCAATAGTACTTCACTTGTATATTTGTAGGTAAATAATGCCGCGGTTGGTGGGGTCGTGTACTCTCAAGATCCTGTTGATGATCTAGAATCGAGAGAGGAAAAGGTGAGGTTTATATTTTCTCCTAGTGGTAGACACTAGGATATGCTAGTCCATATACTAGTGCTACCTCATGGGTCAGTAATTATAAAGGATATAAGTATTACAAATTTATTTACATATAGATTTGGAGCCATGACTAATCAAAATTGTTTATTTTTTATTTCTCTTATTTGCTTATATTCTAATACAATGCTCATGTAGATACTTTTTTATTTGTATTGAGTTGTGATATTTTAGTTTACCCATTGTTCTATACACATTTCCATCCTAATTCATAATTTTCTGCTCTACATGACACCTTCATGTGTTAACCTATGTTTAGTTTAAAACTCTCTCTCATGTGTTCATATTCTAACACATTATTGATAAATACATTTCTTTTTCTTTGTTGATACAAGTATAATTATTTTATATATTTTTCCATCCTCATTTCATGTTTTCTCCATTTGCATCACATTTCCATTTGTGTTTGACATATGTTCACTAGATACTCCATGTGTTGTATATTATAATAGAATACTTATATTGCTACTTTCTGATCTTTCTCCACTTGTGAGTTGTGACACACTTTAGTTATCAATTACCTTATATACTTCCCCATTGCTATTAATATTTTCCCCCCTTTACATGACACCTTCATATACATGTACTCGATATGTGTTCAGTTGAAACCGTTGATTCAGCTATGTATTTGACTCAATTCAATGTAGATGCTTATAGGATCTAAATAGTGACACACATTTATGCATGCATACTTTTAGAATTTTTATATTAATAATGATAGAAGTGAGTAACAACTTTGGTATAGGCCATATCTACATCCGAGGCTGTTTCAAAGTTCAAAGATTTGAATTTTTAAAAATATAATATCTTAAAAAAATTATTTGAGCCCTAAATGATCTAAACTACAAAGTTGTAGATCGGATCAAGATCTACAATCTGGATATAGATTTATCTTGATTCGACTTCATATGAAATGTTATGATTTTTCAGTTAAGAGTAAAACAAGAGAGAAAGAGAGAGACCATCTGACATGTGGGCTCCATTACCACGTCAACAAAAATGGCTGGAAACCCATTTTGAAATGGTGAAGGGGGTACTTTTGTTCGGTTTCAAAAGTCAGAAGTGATATGATTTCTGTTATGGAGTTTCTTAGGGATCAATATCAGATAATGGATTGTAGTCTTTCTCAAAATGGGACGTGTGGATAATTTAGATGAATATTAGGGTTACTTTGTGTTATTTTACATAATGGCAGTGGTAGGTAATCTGGGTCAAGATTAGGCGGTTACTTTAGACCTTTTTAAATAATGGAAAAGGCGTGTAATTATTTAGAAAACAAAACAAATATAATGGTTACTATTTTTAGTTGTAATTAGATTATGCTAAATAGACGGCTTGGTGTTTCTGATTTTTGTAAGGATCTATGAAATTTATCTTTTTTCTAGCACGTCTTGAAAGGATCAACGTGAAGGCATTATTAAAGCCTCGAATTAGTAATAGTAAAAATGATGTCTAGTGGAACGACGCTTGTTAGTATCCAATGATTAATTTTGTAAGGCAAGGTCTTCATGACACATTATTATGGATTTAGTTTTGATTCTAAATCATCCACTTCCATCGTTATAAAAAGTATCCTAAAGTAACAATCTAATTTAGTATGCTTCCAAATCATCCACATCTATTATTGTAAAATTTAACCTAAAGTAATACTCTAAGATTTGCATCTAAGTTGCCTACCTCTATCATTATAAAAAATTAAAGTAAGCCTCTAATTATGTATCTAAATAACCCATATCTTTCATGGTTAAGAATAATCTAAAGAAACCCTGAATCTATACCTTAATTGTCTACTACTGAACAAGCTTTTCTGTTCATGTGTGCGACAGTTCAATCTCATGGATAGGGATCAGAGGCTTGAATGGTTGTGTCGAAACTGCCGGGAGACCTACAACGCTGCAAAGGAAGGCCTGCAGACAAACTACTACGGCACAAAGCATGTGATCGAAGCCTTGCTGCCTCTGCTGAAAGCCTCCGACGATGGAAGAATCGTTAATGTCTCCTCCGACTTTGGGTTGCTAAGGGTACCTTCTTATTGATCAGATTCAACATCCAATCCAGCCATTCATAGGCCACTCCCCAATTGGCTCAGTGGTCGTCAGTTGTCTTAACAGAAGTTCTTCATCAATACAGCATTTCAGAAACGAGGATCTGAAGCAAGAGGTGAACGACGTGAGCAAGCTCACCGAGGAGAGGCTGGACCAACTGCTTGACCAGTTCCTGAGAGACTTCAAGGCCGGCACAGCAGAAGCACGCGGGTGGCCAGTAGCGTTCGCGGCCTACAAGGTGAGCAAGGCGGCCGTCAACGCGTACTCAAGGATCCTGGCGGCGAAGCAGCCAGCGCTGCGCATTAACTGCGCGCATCCCGGCTATGTCAAAAGTGACATAACCTTACACTCGGGGCTCCTGACGCCGGAGGAGGGCGCGAGCAACGTGGTGAAGGTAGCACTGCTGCCGGACGGCAGGGTGACCGGCGCTTTCTTTGAGGAGGGCAAGAAGCTGGCCTCCTTCGTGTGATTTCTGGATCGGCCTGGCTCGCTGCGGCTGCTTCTCACGGTGTATTTGGACCACTTGGTATCATGCATGGTATGTTGCTTGTTTGAGAGTGTGGTAGCGAATGGTGCTGGACGATTCTGGTAATAAATTGATTATGTTTGGGAACGTTTGTGGTGATGACCTGATGATGCATGCCATTTGATTTTTTGAACGAGTTGGAGGGGTTTTTGGCCCCTACTGACAGTCTGACACTGACCCTTTTTGCATGGCAAGATAATGTTTGGGGTGTGTCAGCACTCTGCAAACGCAAGGAACGTTCTCTGCTTTGGATTTAGGCGTCATGGTGCAGCAGGAGCAGTGTGGCACGACATCACACACAAATGTTCGGAGCAATCCGAGTGTACCTCAACTGATTAGATTAGATTTTTTTGTGAAATCTCCCATCTGAGTAATTTCTTAACTTAATGCAGGTGTCTATATTTTTCTAAATTTATTTTAGAATCTAACAACGTTTTGCTTTTCATGAGTCCAAGAGGGAGGGAGTGAGGTCACTTTAGCTTAAAATCTTAACATTGGCTCAACCTGATCTACACAAGAAAAACATAAACTAACTAGTATGTATGCACCTTAGATTTTCTAGTGTGACCTATCTTAACCAACTCACAAAGAGTATTGCAAACTAGAAGCATTTCTATCAGCCAACCTATGCTAATCTAGAGATAAAAGCCATGCAAAACAAGCACAATGCGGAAGCTTAATGCGTAAGGTAAAGAGAAAGTTAAGAGAGGATAACCTTTTGAAGACAAGGATGTATCCCATGGTATGGGTTACCAAAACACAACCTCTGGTCCACGCTATAGATCCATAAAGAATATGTCACGGTGTTGAGCTTGCCACAAAAGCTTGTGTAACCAAACAAGTGCCGCAAGCCACACTAAGGTTCACCGTCGCCACTTGATTCTCCCAATCACCATACCACTGTCATTCTCACCGGATTGTCCTACCAAATGTCTCCTAGGGAGGATCCTGTAACACCCCAGGTGTTTGTCACCAGGTAAGCAATGGGTTTAAACTCAACTATGGCATGTTAAGTGGTGATGGAGATGTTAGGTCAAACATATGAAAATGAGCCACCACTTAAACTTGGACCATGCACCATTGCTTACATGCTGCCCTTTCTAAAAGTATGCTTGGGAAATGTTGGATGTATTTGTTTCATGTGTCTCGCATCAATATCCATCTATATTGATCCATGGAAAAGTTTTGTGAAGTTTGGAATCAAGAAGTCACATGAAATGACGAGTTATGTCCTTGCTTGAATTATTTTATAAAGTGAATGGAATTCTCGATCGTCAACCAAATCTTACAACCATGCCCAAATGACTCTAGATGAACTCTACAACGAAAGTCATGAAAGGTTCATGTTGAGCAAGTGGCCAGAAAATGCTCCAATAGATCAAAAAGGATAATTTAAGCTTTATCGTGATGCTACTTTGACTTGGTTTGAACTGTAGTTTAGAAGGTTTGCATGGCAGTGAAACCTAAACAAAAGTTGAAGTTTGAGTGGAGTAGAACAAACTTTGTTTCTGAACCAAGAGCTAGATTAGCTGGTAAGTAAGTCAAACCGAGCCCTCAAGTTGGAATCCATGGCTGTTTTGGAGCTCAAAATTTTGGCTAAGTCCCTAATGGACTGAAACTGAGTTTTTAGTTTTCGTGTACCCCGCTTCGTAGTCGTGTATCTCTCCAACCAGGCTGAATCAGACTTTGACACTTTAAGAAAAGTTATAAATATCGCGTAGCTCTACAACTTTTATTACTACGGATTGTGCCAAAATTAAGTGGTTTAGGAGATATGGAGGGATGAAAATCGGGCTTCAGTGGTATGTTTGAGGTGGTATTGAATTTGTTTCCTTCTTTCAGCAGAGGCAGCAAGGCCGACAGTGCACAGAGCCTCGACGCCACGTGTTGCCAAACATGAAGGTGTTGTTTCTAGTCCAGAAATAGACATATGCTAGTTGTGGTTGTTTACTCCATGTGCTGCTAAGTGTGGCTTATGCCCTTGTTGATGATCAAGTTATGATACTTGTGACCTTGTTAAACTTGTGTCATGCTTGATGTGCTTGCTCTCTATAGTTAGTTGTGTGATGTTAGTTAAATATTATTGGTGTCTATGTCTTGCATAATCTTGTGTTTGTCTTGAATGCTTATGTGATGCATCTTGTATTACCATTTTTCATATTCATGCACTTGTATCTTGCATCTCATCTAGGTGCGCTAGATGAACCCCGTGAAGGACGTGATGTTGGAGCCGAACCCGAAGACAGTGTATGGTGGACCTATCCCGAAGATGAAAGGACTAAGCAAGTGCTAGGACCGGAGATGTCACTAAGACGGTGCAAGCTAACTGAACTGACTTGTGTCGGATCCCAGGCAAGCCCCGGAGCATTATAAGTCTCCTAATTTATAAAAGCGATTCTTTCTATATATATGAGTTTATATATTGTTGCATTAAGTTGTAGGAGTTGATTGAAACCGTTGATGCATTTATTACTATTCTTGCCTACCTTATTACCTTTTACCCTGTTAGGTCAGGATCGAATAACTGCTTAGCCTTGCTTAGACCGGTAGCGATCGGTAATATCCGGTCACCTACATTTTAGGTGGTTACTGGAAGAATTTAGCTATAGAAAGAATGATATACTGGAATTAACCATGTGTGATGAATAATTGGAGACTGGACGGAAAAGTTGGAGGCAACCAGACAGGGTTCTAGGGTGCTGTTAGTTTCTGTCTGTGTCGATTAAGAACCGACCGTTGTTGGGCCTCGGGTCATGTTGAACGCATGCCTTACATTTAGCTAGCCGAATAACGTACCTTTCGACCGCAAAGCTGGGAGATTATTCGGGCCGAGTGGATTGCCCGCAGCGCACTGTATCGGAGCAGGCGTGGTAGGACACGGGGGCGCGATGATAAGACCAAAAGGCAGTCGGTCGGCCCCCGGGTACATGTGGTTCCTGACAAACTCGAGATTTTTCCTGGATAGTTGACTCGGTGACCGATACCTCACTTTAGCGGGTGAGTGAGGTTTGTGTAAGGAATAAATCACCAGCTGGTTAGGAATCGATTCGAATCGCCATCGCTCCTGGATAGTGAGCACTTGACTCGAGCTACGGCATCGTAGTAATTATTATGGAACAATAATGGTTATCTAGATGGTATGGAATATGCTAAATCTAAATTGGTAACTGGATGTTATTGGTTAATCAAGTGATTGCTATAGTATATGTGCTTACCTAGATGGATAGGTTATAATAAAGATGATGCAAAGTACTTAAAATGGTTTCTTCATGATAGCTTATGCTTTTCGCAAACGAGTCAGCTAGCCCACTAAAGAAAGCCTTGCATAATTCTTGGTGTCATTTGTTTTGGTTTCCGACGGGTAAGTCTAGCTGAGTATATTCGAGTACTCAGGGTTTATTCCACCATGTTGCAGGTGAAGTTCTTGGCCTGCGAAAGATGGTGGCTAACCGCCGGTGGGCTCGGTGATTCTATAATTACTTCTCGTCTATATGCTTTTGTCGGATGATGTCACTTATGCTAGCAATGTATTTGGAACTTATATTAAGGTAATCATTTGAAAGCTATGTTGTTTTCACTAAGCGGTTTTGAAACCCAAACTTGTACTATTATTTGTGAACTCATTTGTAATATTATTTCCAGCTGCAACCCTGTGTATGTGATATATATTTGCTTAATCACGCGATCTTGGTTGTGATGTTGATTTACCGAAGTCTTTCGGGACACTCGACGGACTACCGGGTTTATATGAGTGAAAGTATGTGTGTGTCAACGTGTTAGCGGGGACGGCCGTACTTGATCTTGTATAAATTGGGCGGTTCTGTCACAGATCCCAGTATTGTTCTTATTACTACTTAGAACATTAGGAGAACTCCACCATTTTGGTAGTGTTTAGACACAAATTTAAGAAGTTATTATGAATTATATTTCATAATGGTAGAGGTAGGTAATTAAATGTAGGGATTAGGTTATGGATTTTCATAATTGTGTGGTAATTTTTTTTATAAAACAGAATAAATTCATTGACTATTGTTGGCAACGATGATTAGAGTCTATTAGTTGAAGGCCAGATGTTTATGATATTTATAAGCATTTATTGTATTTATATTTTTCTATTACATCTCATGAGTATTTTGTTTTTGAACTGAACATCTCATGAGGATTAATGTAGAGATTTTGTTGGATATATCTAATTTAATAATGTTAAGATTTAGATGCATGTGAACCAAGCATAGCTTAGCTGGTTGGGTTCTTTGTGGTGAAAACATATTTACTCAGGTTTAAGTCCTCGATTTGACGTAAGTGCACGTATTTTTCTAGATTTATCTTAGGATTTAATGGCGTTGTTCTTTTGGTGATAGGCGACGTGCCTCATGACAGCGAGATGCCTATGGTAATCTTGAGACCTGTCGATCCAGTTTTAGTCTTTAGAAGGTGCTCATAGAGAGAGAGAGTTTATGTGTGCCATCATTAAGGCTAGCCTCAGTTTTTCGGATGTGCTCATAGGAGTAGGTGTGTATTCATAGGGGGTGAATATGCCTATATATACATAAATGTCTATGTCTATGCTATGATTTACAGAAGGTTTAGGTGCCGTTTGAATGGGATAAAAATTCTTGGATTCTAAGTATCCCACGGCTTCCAAGTTTTGTAGGATTTTGGGATTCAAAAAGTATGTGAGTAGATAATGCTCTAAAATCTCTCCTGCATATATGGTGTAGAGTTTTTTCATACAAATTCTCATAATCCCAAATGGTAGAGCTAGCGGACGGATGCCCGCGCCTGCTCTGTGTCGCGTGCCCCGCCCACTCTGATTCGCAGCTCCGTTTCCCGCGGAACGCGCCAAATTACAGCATGAGGAGGCGGTGGGAGAGGAAACCACCTCCGTGCGCACCGCGCTGTGGCTACATGCGCACGCTTTTTACTCCACCGTCCGTTCCCAGCCCCAGCCTAGCGTGTGCGTGCTGACTGCCGACTGCGCTGCCGAGGAAGAAGGCCATGCGGGGACCGCCCGCGTGTGCTCCGCTTCGCACACGCACGCAGGAATCCATGCGCCCCTCCGATCGTACCTCTGAACATGAAGAACTCAACATGAAACAAATGCAATATATGTCTAAAACAACTGAAATATTTAGAACATGCACTTGCAACATATGCGTGAAACATATGCAACATCTAGATAAAACACTTGCAACATACATCTGAAACAGATAAAACATTTTTATATACGTATTGCAACATCTAGATGTATTTTTGCAACATCTAGGTAAACAACTTGCAACATTCATCTCAAACAGTTGAAACACCTTGAACATACACTTGCAACATGTTGTTGCAACGCAATGTCACCTTGCTGCTTGGGCGAGTGGATACTCGTCGTTGCGGAGCTCGACGCCGACGCGGAGCTTGCCGGTGCGGCAGCGACACAAGTAACTCACTAGTGGGGCGGCGTCACATGAAGCTCATCTCGCCTGCTTGCTGGAGCATCCATCATGGAAGCTCGATGGTTCGGTGGCACATGCATGGAGCTCAATGGCGCGCCGGTGGCTATTAGCGTGTGCAAAGTTCATCGGCACGGCCGCCGCAACCTATGCCCCGTTGTTCTGCATCGAAGTCATCAATGATGGGGCCTGGACCCTGCGGCCGGCGCGTTGATGGTCGTCTCGTCTGCGCCGCCGCTCGCCTCGATTCGGTGGCGAGGGAGGTAGTAAGGTGAGGGCGTATCGAAGGGAGAGGGAGGAGTTGTTGCGCTCCTAGGAGCAGGCTGTGTCGGTGGCCTCAGAACAAATGGATAAGAACGATTTGGTCGGGGTTAGAACAAATGGATAAGAATGATTCGGTGGGAAGCGACGTTGGGCTATATCATTATCGAATCCCTAATGATTCAAACGGGCCCTTAGATGCACAATCTTTTACCAGCGCGTAGGCAGTAGCTGCGGGCAAACCGGCACATGGCTGCTGCAATTTGTCATCTTGAAGATGATCGAACCGAAAGTTACGGATTTCTGTTTGTTTATTACCAGTCGACAACAACGCATACCAACCGTGCCACTGCTACATCTGAGCAAGTCATCCCCTTTCTTCTTGTTCGAGCTCAGCTACGCATGGAAGGAGCCGTCTCCAGTTCCGTAGCCACAAGGTATAGTAGATCGGTAGCTCTTGGCCTCTTGCCGTGGAGCGAGCCTTCCTATAAATCTGAACTGTATCACGCTGTCATGGTCGCTAGGCAAGAAACATTGGTCCGTGGCTCCGCTGTGGACAGGATTGCTGTGGTCACCGGCGGCAACAAGGGAATCGGATTCGAGGTGTGCCGGCAACTGGCCAGCAGCGGGGTCACCGTCGTTTTGACCGCTAGGGACGAGACGAGGGGTGCAGAGGCCGTCTACAAGCTCACAGGGCTGGGGCTCCCCGATGTCATTTTCCATCAGCTGGATGTCACTGATGCTTTGAGCATTTCTCGATTGGCTGGTTTCTTGAAGAACCGTTTTGGGAGGCTAGACATCCTGGTGAGTTTCCATTTCCCCTTCCTGAGCTCCAGTGCCTGCATGGTGCTAGATTTCGACATGGTCACATGGCCACTGAGTGCTGGGTGCTTTATTTGACCTGTAGGTGAATAATGCTGCAATTGGTGCGGTTGAGCTTGTAGACGAACCCTCTTTTGGTCGGCCGCAGCCAACGGTGGAAAAGGTAAGCGTTCTGGCATCTCCACAAAACCTGACAATTGATAAAAAATCACGGCGGTGTTAGTGCTCAGTGGTGCCTGTCCCTTGGCCCTTGCAGTTCATTGACATGGATGGACATGAGAGAGTTGAGTGGATGTGGCAAAACTGCCGGCAAACTTACGCCGCCGCAAAGCAAGGTCTGCAGACGAACTTCGACGGCGTAAAGCACATCACGGAAGCCCTCTTGCCCCTCCTACTGTCCTCATCCGACGGAAGAATTGTCAACGTCACCTCCGGCTTTGGGCTGCTCAGAGTAACTCACCACCGAACCACATCAATTTTTCAGAATTCTGATCTCTGAACCAATCTTATGTGTGCCTGAATCCTGAGGCAGTTTTTCAGAAGCGATGAGCTGAAGCAAGAGCTCGACGTCGACAACCTGGACGAGGAGAGGCTGGACGAGTTACTGGACGCGTTCCTGAAGGACTTCGAGGCCGGTGCGGTGGAGGCCCGCGGGTGGCCGGCGGAGTTCTCGGCGTACAAGGTGGCCAAGGCGGCCATGAACGCGTCCTCGCGGGTGATGGCGAGGAGGCACCCGGCGCTGCGCGTCAACTGCGCGGACCCCGGGTACGTGAGGACCGACATGACACGGAACTCGGGGCTCCTCGCGCCCGAGGAGGGCGGCGCAACGGTGGTGGCCGTGGCGCTGCTTCCGGAACGCGGCCCGACCGGCGCGTTCTTTGACGCCGGCGGCGGCAAGGAGACCTCGTTCGTGTGATCGGTGGCGGATGTTTGGGCACGGCACGGCACGGCTGGTTGGTGGTTGCGGCTGCTCTCGCGTCCGCAGGCGTTCTCACGACCTCAGGGTTTGATCAGTCGGCGTTGCGTGTATACAGAGCGGCTGCCAAATGCCAGCACGTGACTACATATGGGAGTATTAGACGAAATTGAATTCGTTGATTGCGGCCAGCGGCCGAGACGAATGATTACGGACTGGTTGGTTAGCTTTAGGGCCTGTTAGCCACATTTGGCACGGCTCATCCAAAATGGCTTCATCAGTGAAGCTAAAGCCGGTGAAGCCGGCTTTTCCGGCTTCTAGTTCATTTTAACCCCGGTTCACAAAACGGCTTCACGCTACAGTGCCTCGATTTGCGTAAAATAGATAAAGCCGAAGCCGGCATAAGCCATGCCAAAGAGGCCCTAAGTCAGGTGACTGAAAACCAGTGACTTATAAGTCATGCATGTTTGGTTGTAGATGACTTATAAGCTCATTAAAGGTGTGAGCCCCACGTGAAAATGGTGACTTATAAGTTTTAAGCAGGGGTAAATCAACTTAAAACTTATAAGCAGGGATGACTTATAAGTTTGTGATATTTAACAAAATAAGTTATTTTTTTTTATTTTTTAACTTATAAATAGGTGACTTATTTCGAACAAAACATTCCCTTAGCTTTACGTATCCATCAAGCCCTGTTGGCTGGTGCGTAGAGAGTGATCACTAGTTCACCTCCACGGCTCCGCCTCAAGAATAAATCGGCAGTAGTAGGCTTGTACTGGGAGTCCTTTCAAGTACTCAAGAGAACTGCTTCCACTGCCAAAGCGAAAGCGAGACGTATTTGCTTCCGATCCAGAGCTACAAGATGGAGGGCGATGTCCCCTCTACTGAGAACGCTAGGTACGTGACATACCTGATATCTCCATGCTGCGTTTAAGTAAGGCGTGGTACTAATTAATCTATCGTCGTACTGGTTGCGTCTGGCAGGGTCGCCGTGGTCACCGGCGGCAACAAAGGGATCGGGCTGGAGGTGTGCCGGCAGCTGGCCGGCAACGGCGCCACCGTCTTCTTAACAGCCAGGGACGAGGCGAGGGGCGTGGCGGCCGTGGAGAAGCTCAGAGACCTGGGGCTCTCCGATGTCCTTTTCCATCAACTGGACATTACCGATGCTCCGAGCATTGCTCGACTTGCTGAGTTCCTCAAGACCCGTTTCGGGAAGCTAGACATCCTGGTGAGTGGTGATGGTGACCAAACCGTCTATATGAGCTTTCGGTTAAAGATCTCGCCGGATAGCTGACAGATTTCCATGTCACGATGTGCGTGGTTGTGCCGTTTGTAGGTAAATAATGCCGCGATTGGTGGGATTGAGTATGTTCATGACCAAGATTGTGGCTCAGTAACGAGCGAGGAAAAGGCAAAGGTGAGCTTTTTTCCCCCCCAAGACTTTTCTTCTTCAGCTGTGTGTGTGTTGATCAAACGATGTAGCAGGAGGACTTGTTTGTCAAACTCTCTGTTAATTGCTTGTACTCCAAAGTCCAAACTGTAACTGTAGTTCTTATTGTATTGACACACGCAACAGCTCAGTGGCATGGATATGGATCAGAGGTTTGGATGGCTGTGGGAAAATTGCCGGGAGACTTACGACGATGCAAAGACAGGCCTGCAGACAAACTACTATGGCACAAAGCAAGTAATCCAAGCTTTACTGCCTCTGCTGCAAGCCTCCTCCGATGGGAGGATCGTTAACGTCTCCTCCCACTTCGGGCAGCTAAGGGTAAGATAGATCTGCTGATCACTTTGTGCAAAAAATCTAATGGCAATGCATCATGCTAAAAAGGAGAGGTCAAATTCAGAATTTCAGATATGAAAATTTTCTTCCAAATCTTACCAAGCCTGATCGAATCTCATGTTCGAAGGATCCTGTCCTCTAGAATTTCCAAATTAAAGCATTAAAAACTGCAGTAACAAAAGTTCCCCCTATGCAGCTTTTTCCGAAACGAGGAGTTGAAGCGGGAGCTGAACGACATTGATAGCCTCACCCCGGAGAGGCTGGATGGCCTGCTTGACATGTTCCTGAAAGACTTCGAGGCCGGCGCGGTGGAATCCAACGGCTGGCCAATGTATTTCTCGGCGTACAAGGTTGCCAAGGCGGCCATGAACGCATACTCGAGGATTCTGGCGAGGCAGCACCCCGAGCTGCGCGTCAACTGCGCGCATCCGGGGTACGTGAAGACCGACATGACCATACACTCGGGGCTGTTGACGCCGGAGGAAGGCGGCAGCAGGGTCGCCATGGTGGCGCTGCTGCCGGAAGGCGGGCCAACCGGCGCGTTCTTTCAAGACTTTGAACAGTCGTCGTTCGTGTGATGTGCAGCTGCTCCCATCTAGAGATACGCATAAGATGCTACAATTTTTTTCCCCAGTTGCGTTTACATTCTGCGCTGAACCTTTGAACCCATGGGCAAAGTATTTTCATCTGGAAGAAAAGACTTATTACGATATTCAGTTACCCAGAGAAAGTAGATACCTCAAACAAACCACGACCGTTGATTTTTTGAAAATCTGTAAATCAAATAAATAAATAAACAAAAAAATGTCGTCATCTACGTCACTGCGTGCGTCCTTCACTTGCCGTTGAGTACGCCCTTATATAAGACCCGTCACACCATTATGGCATAGGGACGAAACATGTCGTCATCTACGTCACTGCGTGCGTCCTTCACTTGCCTGGACGTAGTCATTGCCCCCATGCCATTGCATCTTACCTCGAGATATTTCCACCGTTCTTTGGACGAAGGCAGCACATTCATTGGTTCTGGTGGCCACAAAAGTTTACTACGGTGCTTGCTGGCGGAACTACCATCGAACGTCCTGTTCTTCGTAAATATTGCTAACAACCACCAACCCCACCTCGCTAGGCAACATAAACAAACCCCACCTCCCCACTCTTGTGATCTTGTCGTCAAGTTCACCGAGTGGCTGAGGAGTGAGGAATTCATCTCTGATCCTGTTGCTCGAGCTCGTGGTGCACAGGCTCATGGCGGCCGCTATCTCTAGTCCCCACAGCACTAGGTACGTGCCATCCGACGTTCTCGCGTGTAATCTATACATAAGTTGAACTTTAGCACTGGGAGTTTCTTAAAAAAAATGGGAGTCAGTAAGCCCGGTTCTTTTTTAGAGAAATAGCATGCAGTACTGTCGTATACTTTGGTAGGGTTGCTGTTGTCACCGGCGGGAACAAAGGGATCGGGCTGGAGGTGTGCAGGCAGCTGGCCAGCAATGGCATCACCGTCGTCTTAACAGCCAGGGACGAGAAGAGGGGCGCAGCCGCCGTAGAGGAGCTCACAGATGCAGGGCTTTCCGATGTCATTTTCCATCAGCTGGAGGTCACCGATGCTCAGAGCATTGCTAGATTGGCCGGTTTCTTGAAGGCGCGTTTCGGGAAGCTAGACATCCTGGTAATAAGTCCTCTTTCGAACTTAATTCTGAAGGTTTGGTAGGGCAAGGGCCGGTGACTGTGACTGATAAAGAAAAGACATTGTTTCTGCTTTCCAGGTGAATAATGCCGCTATCGGTGGGGTTGAGTCACTTCCCATCGAAAATCCAGCTGAGGTTACATACATGCTCCGATATGTATTCTCAGATTTTTCAGCTCGTAGGCCACAATCTGAATTGATTTATACATGTTGGTGCGTGGAACAGATCAAGGGCATGGATGCATTTCAGATGGCGGAATGGATGTGGAAACAATCCCGGCCCACAAGCGACGCTGCTAAGGCAGGCATTCAGACAAACTACTACGGAATGAAGAACGTGACCGAAGCGTTGCTGCCTCTGCTGCAAGCCGCCTCCGACGGAAGGGTCGTCAACGTCTCCTCCGACTTCGGGGTGCTACGCGTAAGTTTTTCTGATTTCTCATCACATAAACCACTCCAAAGTCGAGTGAGGCTGCTAGATCTGACTGAAACAGGAAGATCTATCCATCAATCTTTCCAATGCAGCATATCAGGAGCGAGGAGCTGAAGCAGGAGCTGGACGACATCGAGAACCTAACGGAGGAGAGGCTGGGCGAGCTGCTGAGCACGTTCCTCCGGGACTTCGAGGCCGGCGCGCTGGACGCCCGCGGGTGGCCGACGGAGTTCTCGGCGTACAAGGTGGCGAAGGTGGCCCTGAACTCGTACTCGAGGCTCCTGGCGTGGAGGCACCCCGAGCTGCGCGTCAACTGCGCGCATCCCGGGTACGTGAAGACCGACATGACCAGGCAGACGGGCCTGTTGACGCCCGCGGAGGGCGCGGCCAACGTGGTGAAGGTGGCGCTGCTCCCGGAAGGCGGCCCGACCGGCACTTTCTTCGCGTTAGGCCAGGAGGCGCCGTTCGTGTGACCCTGCCATGCCCCAGACTGGCAGCGGTGCATGGCCCAGCGCTAGTGCGCCACCGCCGTTCTCCGACTGCCTGGCGTGCCTGCTATCTACCAGCGCAGCTTAATTAACTAGTAATTTGCTGGTTTGAGACCGCGAATAAAGGATTGCTGCAGCTTCGGTAATAACTAATAAAATCCCCCAGATGTCTCTCTGTGTGTGTGTGTGTGTGTTTGCTAGTCTGAACTTAGAACCGTGCAGAGTTTACTCCCGTACCAGTGGGAAAAAAATTATGCAGTCATGATGCACAGCATCTCCGTGCAACACGGCTCTGTTGCCGTCGATCCATCCTCATCGATGGTCCTGATCCTTGCATGCGCGGACCGCACGTTCCGTCGAGCATCGGCTGATGGGCTAAACATCGAGATTCATACAAACGGATACACGGACGGCCAGCAGTCGGAGCTGCACTCGAGTCTGGATACAACACGACTCCAGAGAATTTTTTCCGTACCACCGAGGGTCATTGGGCATTATTGGTGCTCAGCGGCCGCCAGCGTTCCTAGTGAGCCAGTGACAGGCAGAGTGCCGTGACGAACTGACGGTAAATCTGCTGCCGCACGCGGGTCAGCGGGTGGCTGTCACGAACAGGCAGGAATTCCACGGAGGAGAGCTCATTCTCACGCGCATCCGGACGCCAGCGCATCCGCGTGCTACTGCGTTGGCTTGCTGTGCCTGCCCGTGTGCTTCACGCTCCACGCGTGCTGCTGCTGCGCCTGCTGGCTTGGTATACCCCGAGCGTGCTGCTGCCGCCGCGCCTCTCCGCGCGCTTGGTGTCCCACGCCTGCTGCTGGGTCCGTGCGTGCTGCTGCTACGTCTGCACGGGAGAACACGTGCGTGGGGCTCGGCCAGCTGCATGCGAGAGACGTGGTGGGAGCACACACGCGTACCCGTGTTGACCCCGACTAGAAGTTCCACCGTGGGGGACCAAGCCTGGTGGTGCAGGGGTGCTTGGTTCTGCGTTAGTTGGGTGTTGGCCCTATCTGGCGTTCTGCATGCGCGCTTGCACTTTGACCATGGAGTGCTTTGCCATTTGGGCACTGACCGCCCACTGCGTGTACGTCCGACACTTGGAGCTGGTCCGCATGGCAGAGATAGACAGTGCTGGATGGGTACGTGCAGCGTGTGCGTGCCCACGATCAGAGCGCATGGGCAGCAGCATCTGCTGCAACATACTGAAACTAGGTGAAACAATTGGAACAAATGTTTGCAACATATGTGTATAACAACTGCAACATATGCAAGATAAAAATCACTTGCATCATACGTCTAAAATAGGTGACATATTTAGAACATACACTTGCAACAAATGAGTATAGCCACTGCAATATATGCAACATCCAGATGAAAACATGCAACATCCAGATGAAACAGCTAAAATATTTGAAAATACACTTCCAACGTACGTGTATAGCCACTGCAATATATGCAACGTCTAGATAAAACATTTGCAACATACGTTTGAAATAGCTGAAACATATACTTACAAAACACGTATATAGCTATGCAACATATGCAACACCATATCTACTTTTGTAACATCCAAATAAAACATATGCAACATACATCTGAAATGCATGAAACATACGGTTGCAACATGTGCTAATCTACTTACTGCCGCCTAATGAAGACTCGTTGACGCGGGCGCGGGGGAGCGCAACGCACGCGGGCGGCGCGAGGCATGAGGCACGAGCGGGGTGCACGACATGAGGCGGTTTCGGCTTGAGGCGCAGGGACGCGCAACGCGAAGTGGGTCCGACGTGACACGCGAGGCGCAGGGGCGCGCGACACGAGGAGGTTCCGTCCAGGTGGAAGTGTCCATATTTTTTAATAATGGGCCAATTAGACCTCGTTCGCAGGCCCAGCGATGGTGCGCGTCCGACCGGCCGGACGCTCGGTAAAGAGCATTTCGTCATAATAACTGCAACCGTTTCGGTAAAACGGCTTTTGTAAGTCACACGAACCGACTCCACCTGGGCCGAGCCCCTACGCCTACTTCGGCCAAGCCCAATACTCAACCAAAGGATATCAACAGTGCAACACAATGCGCGTACTTGTTGTAAACAAAATGAAAAAGTCCATTTTATCTCCCCAAACTATCCTCAAAGTCTAGTGTTTCTCCCTAAACTCTAAATCCGGGTAAACCATCTCTCTCAACTTTTAAAACCGCTCATATTACTCCCTGACCTAGGTATAATAGTTTTCAAATGCGGTTTTATCTTTATCTTTTTTTTATTTCGGCTGAATTTTTAAAAAAATCATAGTAAATCACAAGAAAATCATAAAATAGAAAATCTAATTTTCTTGGACTCCACATGAGTACATCTACATATTAAATATATAATATGGTATGCTTTAGTGCAAAGTTTTTGTTGTAGCTTTAGATATATGATTGTCTGTAGTTAATTCAAAGCTTGAGTTTCTAAGGTCCAATTGTGGTGAAATTTTTATGGTGTGCTAATTATTATATGATTGAATAGTAGTAAAAAATTCAAGCTCATTGGATCATGTATAACTGAGTTATAGATTTATTTATCTTTATGCTTGTTAAATAGTTTTAAAGTAGTTAAAAGTGTGTAGAATAGAAACAAGTATGAAAATTTTAATACAATTAAAGCATACAATAATTAGACCACTATAAAAATTTCACCACAATTGGATCTTAGAAACTGCAGCTATGAATTAATTACAGAAAATCATAGATCTAAAGCTACGACAGAAACTTTGTACTAAAGCATACCATGTTATATGTTTAATGTGTAGATCTACTCATGTGGAGTCCAACAAAATTAGATTTTTCATTTTATGATTTTTCTGTGATTTACTATGATTTTTCAAATATTCAGCTAAAATAAATAAAAAAGAAAAAGAGAAAACCACCTTTGAAAACTAACAGGGTCAGGGATTTAAAATGAACGGTTTTAAAAATTGAGGAAGGTGGTTTACCCGATTTTTGAGTTCAGGGAGGAAAACTAAACTACGAGACTTTAAAAAAAAAAAAGCGCCCACACGGTCTTCAGCCACACAACGCCATGTTACAGCCCACGGCCTTTTTCCTGACAGTGGCAGGCCGGAACTTGAAAGCTGACAGCATGCCAGGGCATCGCGGGCCGCGGCAATTTGCTGTGGCAAACCGAACCACACGTACACGGTGAGTTTACTCAAAAAAAAAAAAAACGTACACGGTGAGTATTTTGTAAACACAAAGCTTTTTAGTTCTTGTGTCTAAAACAGATCCGGCAGAGCTTGTAATCCTTGATACATAATTTCTCACACGCTCTGATTTTCTCGAACTTGTTCTCCGTGGCTAGCTCGCTATCATGGTAGAACGAAGTAATTGTCATTTCGATGAACATATCGTGCAAGATGAAGTGATAGAAGTCTGCTATAATCATTTTTATACATTTTTCATAAAAAAAGTCTCCGGTGCCATGCTTTTGTATTCCTTAACACCTTGAAACTCTTGCTGAATTTCCCAGATAGCACGTGATTCCGTGCAACAAAATGCTACTGTAGAGCATTTGTTTAGTGGTGTAGAACACTATAGCAAATAGAAAAATGGCTGACTCCGTCTACAAATGAACTGCCAGAGAGAGAGAGGGGCTGGAGCCTGGAGGAGCTGCATTTTGGGTGCATTCTCCAGGCTCCACTACAATACTAACACCAAAGCGGGAGAAGTCCCTCGAAACAGGCCCTAAGAAAACAACGTTCTTATGTCACATGGCTTGCTTCCTAAAAATAGAAATTTTAGGAAAATTTTGAGAAAGCTTTTCTCCTTAAACCTTTAGCTTAAATTCTTGTCTCACAAAAATTTCACCCACATTCAAATCGTTTTTTCATCACAAATTTTTAGTTAAAAAGGTTAAAAAAACTTAATCCGATTTTAACATGGAAAGCAGCTTAAAATGAAATGAAAAGAAAAGAAAAGATTGAAACCAGCGATAGACAAATAGAAAGTAACAGAGTTAATTTGACCATGCCATCAAAATTGACATATTTTTGACATCTGCCAAAATTACTCAACTATTTGAAACCGTACCATCATAATACTTGAAAAATTGGAACTATGCCATGCCATACACTGGGGATATGGTTGATACATTTTTGAGGTGAACATTGTTCATATAACTTTTGGTTAACCGTATGGCTAGATCTACTACTCGCATGCTTGGAGGCTGGCTTATGCGCATGGAGAGGGAGGATAAAAATCTGATTTTTGTGGGGTTGCTGCTATTATTTTGACAATTTGATGTATTCATGATGATATTGTTTTTGGAGAAAAAAGATAAATGTTTTTTATGCAAACTATATTCAAGATACAATATTGGCTACGGTTTTAGGCATTGCTACGACATAAAAGACACAAAGTAGAAGATTTTCTTGGCAGGCAAAATATTGGAAGTTGTCGCTTTGGATCTATTTGGAAGAATAGATGGCAAAGTAATAATAATAATTTTTTACATTTCCTATAGTTCAGGCACCTAAACAGTTTTGTCTTTGTCCTTCCATAGGATAAAAATTGTAATTTGTTTATTGTGATTTGTGCTAATAGATTTGGACTGTTGGATGAAAATATGATGGTTGTTAGCTGTTGCCGCAACAAATGCTATTCCCTCCGGTACATTTTATCTGGCGTACACTTATATCAAGATTCAAACTTTAAAAACTTTGACCAATAATTAGGCTAATAATTTTTAATTATTATAATATAAATTTTATATGATTAGATTTATTAGGAATTATACTATCCAATGAATATAAGTTTATAAGCATAAATAATATAATATAAAGTAAATGAATGGTCAAAGTGTAATATAGGAGACCGTGTCAATCTAACTTGCGCCAGATAAAATGGACCGGATGGAGTATATTTCAGGCACCTGAAATATAGCATATCTTATAATTTTTGCATACAATTTTGTTTCCATCTGAGTTTGCTCTTTCCCCTTTACTTTTATTAGAGAAGAATTTTTTGACTGTATGTTTGTATGCAGTTACAGGGTCCGGAGTTTTTCCTATTTTCTATTCTATTTGCGCGGCCAACAATGCATTCAAACTTGGCAGATGTTCAGCATTCACATTAAGCGAACATCTAGATTTTATGACCAGACAAGGGCGCGAGACCGAACCAGAAGGAATCAGCTGAGTACGATACCTTGTCAGTATCCACAGGCCGGCACCAATTACTCATCTAAGAAAGAAGACAGGCACCAATTGTCCGTTGAACAGCTGCGGACAGACGACCAAACGAAAACCGCACAAAACTAGAAGGTTTGGAAGCATGCCATTGCATCCATCAAACGTGATGGGAGAATAATCTCCGGTCATAGCTGTGGTCTTTTCTCTCGCTGAAGTATATATATACCCATTAGTATCGACAAGATCTGAGCGAGGCAAATTTCTTCAAAAATCCTCCTTCCGCTCAAACTCGCGCCGGTGAACGCTCATATGGAGGGCGGTATTCGCACTCCCACTCCCCCCAGCACAAGGTACGTGCCGTATCTCCATGTTGCTTCCTTGCGTGCAGGTGCAGCCTTCAAGGGAAACAAGTTCAGATTCGGCTGCTTATTGTTATAAATGATGTGATAGGATTGCTGTGGTCACCGGAGCGAACAAAGGAATCGGGCTAGAGGTGTGCCGGCAGCTAGCCGGCAACGGCCTAACCGTCGTCTTGACAGCCAGGGACGAGGCGAGAGGCTTAGCCGCCGTCGAGAAGCTCAACGAAGCAGGGTTCTCTGATGTCGTTTTCCATCAGCTGGAGATCACAGATGCTAAGAGCATCGCTCGGCTGGCTGATTTCTTGAAGACACGTTTTGGGAAGCTTGACATCATGGTAATAAGTTGCCTCTCTCAAACTGTTGAAAGTTCTCTTGATATATACAATGGCCGTTGGTTGATAGGATTAGTGAACTTTTCCTAGGTAAATAATGCCGCCGTTGGTGCTGTTGAGTACGTCCAAGATCCTGTCAGTAGCTCAACATCGAGCGACCAAAAGGTGAGCTTCACACATCTTCAGCTAATCGGAGTTAGTAAGAGGCGATAACGTCGTCAGATACTAATTGAAACCAATACTCTCTGGAAATTACTTGCATCTCTTGTACAACGAAAAATGTTCCGACTCGTTTCTAAACTCTTCTCTCTGCTCCCGTCTCTAGACGTGTGTTCTGAACTTAAATTTAAGGGTAAAGTACATTTTTTAACCTTCAACTGGCATGAAAGTTCGATTCTCAACCCTCAACTATGAAACTGGATACTGTACACCCTCCAATTGTCGAATCTAAACCATTTTGGTCCTCTCGCTAGTTTCAATAGTGGCTTTCTATTATCAAAAATAATAAAAACTGGTTTTAATCTCTAAAAATCACAACTTATTTAAAATAAAAAAATGTGAAACTAATACCATTTTTTCTCTAAAATATCATTTATCATTGGTCATCTATTCAGAGTCATTTGAATCTTATTTGTTCATGTTTCTAAACTAGTCCACAAGCAATAAAACAATAGGGACAAAATTAAATAAGTTGCAAATAATTGTTTATAGATTACCAAAAGTAATTAATTTTTAGATATTAAACAAGTTTTTATTATTTTCGTAAAAGAGAAAACCACCGTACCGTTAAACTACTTAAAGGACCAAATTTATCAGGTTTCGAAAGTTGAAGGGTGTCCGATAACTGGTTTCATAGGAGAGGGTTGAAAAGCGAATTCTCGTGCAAGTTAAAGGTTGAAAAATGCACTTTACCCTAAATTTAAGGCTAAACTGAACAGGTTTTTATTTGTTGTTGCACGCTCCCAAACAGTTCAGTGGCATGGATGAGCTCCAGAGGCTTCAATGGATGTTTCAAAATGTCCGCGAGACTTGCGATTCTGCAAATGAAGGCGTGCAGACGAACTACTACGGCACGAAGCATGTAATCCAAGCCTTACTGCCCCTGCTGAAAGCTTCCCCCGATGGGAGAATCATCAACGTCTCCTCCGGGTTCGGGCTGCTACGGGTAGTAATCCATTAAGCCTTTACCTCAAAAAAATAATCCATTAAGCCTACTGGGCCTGTACGCCATATGCTACAACGAGCAGACAGTAAACCTGAACACTTCTTTTGTTCTGAACTTCTGATGTATTGTAGCTATTCAACAATGAGGAGCTGAAGCAGGAGCTGAACGACGTGGAGAAACTCACCGAGGAGAGGCTGGACGAGGTGCTGGCCGTGTTCCTGAGAGACTTTGAGGCTGGCGCGGTGGAGGCGCGCGGGTGGCCAATTTATTGCTCAGCGTACAAGGTGGCCAAGGCGGCCATGAACGCCTACTCGAGAATCCTAGCTAGGAGGCACCCCGAGCTACGCGTCAACTGCGCTCATCCCGGCTACATCAAGACCGACATAACCATGAACTCCGGGCCCCTGACGGCCGAGGAAGGCGCAAGCAACGTGGTGAAGGTGGCGCTGCTGCTGGAAGGCGGGCCGACCGGCACGTACTTTGCGTTGGGACAGGAAGCGCCGTTCGTGTGATATTTGCCTGAAGCCCGGACTGGACACGGTCACACGGCTGGCGCTCGCCAGTAGCCTCCCATATATTGATAGAGTTATGTTCGGGCTCTATCTGATTGTTCTCTCTTAACATTTTTTCCAAATCTTTTTGCCAGACCGATCTAGAACTAATATAACTAGAAAGGCTAGTTTTTTTTTTGTTTTTTTTTTACCGAAACGGTAGGGGAGCCCCCTACCTAAGTCTAATTTTCTTTTTTTAATAAGGGAACATAGTTTTAGCCTCTACTATCTGCATGTATATAAATGAAAAAGGGTAGTTTTGTAGCATACTAGCATTTGGAGTCTTTTTACTTGAAAAATAGTTTTTGTAAAGAGTCATGTTAATTTGCTATATAATTGCCCTCTCTCGGTACACCCACTCTACACCCATTGATACGAAGTTTGTTTAAGCATTTGTCACCCATCTCCTTTCCTCGTTCAATTCGGCGTGGCTAATCAACGAACGCTCACTCGATCTCAAATGAGCGAATAATTTTCGGACATCGATAATTTCCTTTTATGAAAAAATAAATCCCCACTGCTACCTTATTTGGACAGTAGCTAGGCGTGTGCTGTTTGCCTCTCAGCAGCGCGCGGTGCACTTCTGCACCTGCTGCATGGCTGTGATGTGACAGCGTGAAAAAAACAAATATTTATTTTAAATTATTATTTCTGAACGATGTATCAATTTTTAGTTTGTCTGCACCGGTGTATTCTACATGATGAGGCGAACAAAACTAGACCCAAGTTACATATGTTTCGAAGAATTTTTTCTTATAGCAACTTATATGTATAACTTATAACATATAACTTATGTAAAAAAACTTATATGCACTAACTTATACATATAACTTATGTGAAAAAATTGAAAACTCAAGAGTATGAAACACAACTTATTTACAAAAAAGTTATTAAACACAAATGAACGAATTAACTTATAACTTATGCCAGACTTGCGAACATAAATTATTAACACACAAAGTAACGAATTAACTTATAACTTATACCAAAACTTAGAGACACAAAAGTTACGAAAACACAACTTATGTACAAAAGTTATTAGATACAACTTGCGTGTATAAGTTATAAGTTATAAGTTATAGAATACTAGTTATATGTTACAAGTTAATATACATAAATTGCTACCAAAAAAATCTTAGAAAGCAAGTGGGGTCTAGTTTTATGTCTCATCGCGTAGAATACACCGGTGCAGACGGAATTGAAAATGGATACACCGTTCAAAAGTTATAGCATTTTTAAAATAAAATGTTTTGCTTTTTTTTTTATGATGTCAGCCTGGAAAACGGCAGGGAGGGAGAGGCGTGGTCGGATCATCGTTCGCTCGGCTCCAGATGGGTGAACGCTAGATGTAGTGGAATTGGGCATTCAATTGTAACCGATATTTCCCGCATCAACCATTACACGGCCGGCACAACGGAAGCAATCGAGGAGATGGCAACGGCACCTTCGCGCCAAGATCTCCCCTAAGAGGTCATTGAGGGCAACTTTGCGTGCATGCCAGTCAAGTCTGTGCTCCGGTGCCGCTGCCTTTCCCACGCCTGGGCCACCACACTATCTTTCAGACGCCTTTTGTCGACAGACACTTCAACTTTGCCACAATCGCCACCGCGAAGTTCCTAGGCTCTGCATCCTGCCGCGCTCGGCCGCCGCGTCGACGGTGTACGCGTGGTCGCTGGAGCTCGGGAAGGGCGTCTTCACGCCGCTCATGACCGTCCCGCACAACAGTCGCAGCGGCAAAGTACACGGCGTCACCCACATGTGCCGCGGCGTCCTCCTCCTACGCGCGACGGCCGCGAGGATGTACTACCTCTGCAACCCGTCTGTGGGGCAGATCGTTGTGCTCCCAGACGACTACAACTCTCTACATCGCATGCCGCCTTCCCATCGGCACCAATCGTGCAGAGGAGCCCACGGCGAGGTGAGGAGAACCCCAGAGCTATGTCAGGCCTTCTCTTTCCCTCTCTTTTGAGTTTGCGTGCGCTGTTCAAGAAATGGTCGCCACCGTCTTCTTGTTCGCCGTGGAACGCCGCCGACGTCGCTTTTCGGCCACCAGCAACACGCCATTGAACTCGCGATGACGTTGCGGTGCTACAGAGCCCATTTGCACGTGCCGAGGAGAACCTCAAGACGAGAGATCGCTTTCTTGTTGTGCTGCATCCATGGCTGTGTTCTAGAAGCTTCGAGACACAGGGAAAGAGGGAGCTCGTTTCGGGTACTGGATCTGAGATGGAGGACTAGGATTGGTTGTTGACTAGACTCAACGGCGCTAGTCAACAAGGAGACCGCCAGTCAGCCGGCGTTGGTTTGCGAGAATCCCCCTGCTCTTTTCTATTTTTACACGAGAAAATGTCAGAGTCTCTGTGATGTATAGAGAAAGTTCCAAAACATCGTTTTTCTTAGAAAAAATGCCCTACAACTTACCTATAGTATATCTTTCATGTTTTTCCATTGCAACGCACGGGCGAGCCCTTAAGCTACTAACACCTTGACGGACTTTATTAAGATATTATAATTTTATTTTTATGGGTCCACAAAGAAAGTCGTTAACTCAATGTTTAACCGTATCAATGCATATATACTATGAAATAAAAATTTATGATATATTTATATACGATTAAATATTTCTATGTGCTTTGCAACGGGATGAAAAACTGTCGAGATATTATTTTAAAACTGATATAGACTCATTGGGCATTATTATATTATTACCGATGTTAACTTATATTATGGATGTTATATTCATCATATCATTTTCTATGAAGATTCAGTAGCTTTTTTTTTTTTTTCTCCCGTTGCAACGCACGGGCATATTTACTAGTATAACTAGAAAGGCTAGTTTTCTTTCTTTCTTTTTACCGAAAGCACACATTCACTCTTGGCACAAGAAAAGCTTTTTTTCACGACCATGCATAAACATGTTTTCCATTAAGAAGATAGTTAGCACAACAAAATGCTAAGGATATATAAGGAAACTCAACTACATGCAAGATGCTCATATGATACATGATGCAAATGCAATGCTAAAAAAGACAGGATTGAACTCAAGATCAAGAAGCACTTAGGAAGGTTCAAACAAATCATTGAAATTAATCAAAAGGGGTCCAATTGAGTAACATATAAACGATACCAATTGAACAACCAAAATATGATACCACTTGAAAGGATAGAACAAATGATACCAAAGAAATCTCCTTGACAAAAATAGAGGACAAGTTAAACCCGCAAGGAGAAGGTTGGAACCAAACACAATGAAAGCACCAAATCGAACCAACTCCCCCTCAGATGAAGATGAACTCCCCCTCAGATGAAGCCGGAGTCCCCCTCAACCAAAGATACCTAGCAAAAAAAATTTCACCACTGGCTCGCCTTATGATCCGGCGGTGATAACCACCACGATTTTCACCACTGGATCGATCATCCGCCGACTTGGTGGTGAAAACAATTTTCGCTGCCGGTTTCTCTTTCCACTGTGACCTGCCGTCCTTTGAACTAGCGTGATAAAACCTATCAGCATCGATTCTAAACAATCTAGCAGTGAAAACTGTGATGCAAAAATGAGATATGTAGTAGTGGACGCGCGCTTTCGTGGCTGCCTCCTTCGTGGGCGGCGAGCAAGTGTGGCCTGAGTTCAATTTAGTGTTCACATAGTTTTAAATATTAAAAAGTGCCAAATTGGAGACGGTTGAAGTAGTCTTTTTTAGGGGTATCTATTTTAGAGAATGGATAAATCATGATTTTCGTGGTCTATTTTTAGCTGCTCTCTTGAGTTGCTTTGACTGTCTTACTGAGTCACCAGGTCGTGGGTTCGAAGCAGTCTCTCTACAGATTTGCGGGGGAAAGGTTTTTGGTTTTTTCCTTTCCTAGATCCCACTCATGTGGGAGCCTCCGGCACTGGGTTTATCTTTTTTTTTTCTTGAGTTGCTCTGACTACTGCTGCCTTTTTTTTTCTTTTTTTTTTCGCAACGACTACCGCTGGCTGATCAATGTTATGTGTGATGCATCACATCGACAGCTACGAGCCAACAAATGGCACCGGCCAGTTAAGAAGGATATACTTGTGTCCCTGTATATTTAAGTACTTTTGTGATTTAAAAAACGGTTTAAAGAATGAAATTAAACAAACCTATAGTTGCTTGTAGAAGATGGTTTTCTGTTAAAAAAAGCGCATATTATATAATCACATTTAGTTAGCATTATACTTATGATCAAGGTTCAAATTTCGGCAAAATTTGACCGAAATTTTGTGAATTAATTTTGGTGGTGGCCAAAAGAAAAAACTGAAATTTTGTAACACACTAACATATGTGTTATGTAACTCTAGACTCATATTTTCTATGGTTTATGTTGTAAATTCTTCTACTCAATAGATTTGTAGTCATAAATCATGCTAATATTTGTTTAGATCTAATTTTTTTGAAAAAACATACTTGGTTGCAAATTGACTAGGTCACACGGGCCGAGGCTGATCGAGAGACATTCTCGGCGAGTCACCGTCGCCGGTGGCTGTGGTGGCGGCGAAGGCAGAACCACACCGAGGAGAGGCCATGAAAATTGTGACAGGCAGTTGCTTTCATGCTGCCTCGGCCTCAAAAGTGACGACTTTCTATGGTCAGGGTTACATCACTAGCCTGCAAGAAGGCCACCGGCGCCAAATCATGATTGCTCATCGTGGGCGTTTTGAACGATTCAGGCGCAGGCGGCAGGCCTCCATCAAGCTTCGTATAAAGAAATATCAGCCGGCTGGGAAGAATAATGCAACATACAGTAGATTGCAATTTCAGCTCACCGTCGTATGGCAGATCAGTTTGCCTGTGTTATTTCTTATCATCTAATCTAATGTAGGCACTGACAGATACTACTGGAATCTGGTTCATCAACCAACGCTAGAGATATGGAATAATGCTCTGAAGCTATTCCTTCAAAAAAAATGCTCAGGTGCTCGTCAACTTACATTGGAGCCTGCCTCCACCACAAACTTAAATATAGCGCATGGGATGAATTAACGCTAATCCTTTGCCATCGGTCTTCCCGCTAGCCTTGCTCCAGTACAGAAGGTCTGATAGATGTTGCTGATGGAAACAAGCGCCTGCCCCGACCCTTCTGATAAAAGGCATCCAACCAGATTAGCTTTTTGTTCGTGTGTACGAGTTACGAATCAGTATTCACATCTCAATTTCGTGCGGATTTTTTTCAGGGTTGCTGTTGTCACCGGAGGGAACAAAGGAATTGGGCTTGAGGTATGCAGGCAGCTAGCTTCCAGGGGTGTCATGGTGATCCTGACGGCGAGGGACGAGAAAAAGGGATCAGAAGCAGTGGAGATGCTTCATGGATCCGGACTACCTGATGTACAGTTTCACCGGCTGGACGTCAGTGATCCAACTGACGCTGCCCGTCTGGCTGAATTTATCCAAGAGAAGTTTGGTAGGCTCGACATACTGGTGAACTTCTTCTAACTTTCTGAATAGTAACTCATATCACATACACCTTGCTTTGCATGGAGTATGGACTCACTCAAGCAACCTGATGCTGGTACCTCCGCAGATCAATAATGCAGGGGTTATAGGTGTAACTACAACTGCAGAGATTGGTACCACAACAACAATTCAGGAACTAGTAAGTCCTTTGACTTCTTGGAGATTGCTACTTGCAGCAGCATGATCCCTTTGTAGTTTCCCTTTTCTTGGTCCCTTGAGCTGAAGTGGGAAACTAGGCTTAACCCAGCGCATCGAATAGCTGGCAGGCAAGAGCACGACGGAGAGGCTACAATGGTTGGTGCAGCACTCCACGGAGAGTTATGAGGAAGCAAGAGAATGTCTGAAAATAAACTACTTCGGCACCAAATATGTGACCGAAGCTCTCCTCCCTCTTCTATCCTTTTCTAACGGACGGCTCATCAACGTGTCATCCACCTACGGACTACTCCGGGTATACTTATCTGAAGTTCTGAACAATCATACAGACTAGTAGGTCTTTTCTCATGTACTAAACCTTCTCCTGCAGTATTTCAGTGGTGAGGACCTTAAGCAAGAGCTAAACGATATTGACAACCTGACGGTAGAGAGGCTAGACGAGATGCCAGGTTTGTTCCTGAAAGACTACAAGAACGACCAGCTGAAATCTCATGGATGGCCTGCTGATTCTGGGTGCCTGGCCTACAAGGTATCCAAGGCTCTGACCAATGGCTATTCCAGGATACTGGCGAAGGCGCGCCCGGAATTGCGCATCAACAGCGTGCACCCTGGCTTTTGCAAGACTGACATCAACTTTGACACTGGCGAATACACCGCGGAGGATGGTGCCAGTTGCATTGTTGCGGTGGCGCTATTGCCGGAAGAAGGCCCAACTGGCATGTTCTTCTCCCGCACAGAAGAAGCACCCTTTGTGTAACTTTTGAAGGGCTACTCACTTACTCAGTAATGTGGTGGCATCAAGCTTGAACTATGTTATAGAATAACTGCACCACATTGGAAGCTTCTGTGTTGTCTTGAGAACTGAAAAAAATAGAATCCCTGGCATTTGTTTACATGTGGATCTCTGATTACCTGAACTATGTTTGGTCATCTGAAATGTTCATGGTGGCAAATGCCATAGAAATGAAAAAAAATATTGTCTAGGTTAACAAAAGGAAAAAAAAAAAGGTAAGGGCAATACTCCCTTTACCTCCCTTTACCTGCTACTCTGTTAGGAGGTAATATCTCAAATACATCTAAGCCGTTGATTTTTTGTATTTTATGAATTAATTAATGAAATTATCAATTTATAGAAAAAGAAAAACAAATCCCTCCGATTCCCTTAATCACGGGTCACAGGAGAAACAAATCTTTCTCAATCCTCCTTTCTCCTCGTGTAGACATTATGTGGTATCTAATTATTACCTCAGCGTCAATTCAACGCCAATTTTTGTTCTTCTCTTATCTCTATGAACATATATATATTTATATTAAAAGTGGTTACTCCCCTAGTAAAAAACAAATCTCACTTTGATTTTGTGTCATGCATGTTCCAAGACACAATTGGTTAACATTATTAATTGTAGTCAATGAATTACATGCACATGGCACGTTACTAAATTGTGTTCTGTCGTAATGTTGGCTAACATTATCACACGTGACACGTACACTATGCATGCCACGTACACACACGCTAACCACTACACTGCAGGCTAACCACGTACACACACCAACCCTAAAGACGTTAGGTGCTTTCATAATTCTCTGCAACAATAATGCTCTGATCGTCAACTTAGTACGTGTGGCACTCTAGCATTGGAATATTGGCCCCTGTTGCATACAAGTTGTTGCTTTTCTGCTGGTGCACAACTAACAACTGGCATTGCAGGAAACCACATTACAAAATTGTTGTGACGTTGTGAGAGATTAAGAAAACATCTCAATTCTGAAAAAAAAAGAATTGCTGAACAAACCAAATTTAAGACAAGCGAACGGGGTCATTGGAGTCTGCCTCCGCCGTGCTGCCTCTGCCACACCGGAGACGAGCCAAGAAAATTGTGACAAGTTGTTGCTTTTCTGCTGACTCTAGTAACGACTGGACTTTTATGGCCAGGGTTACGTCAAGCTTCGTATAAACAAGTCCAAGGTTACATCAATCTTCGTATAAACAAATCAGCCGGCCTTGGAAGGATAATGCAACAGACATTGCAATTTCAGCCTTTAATACCTGTCTCCACTCCCACTCGGCAATCGGCATTGGAATATTGGAGAATGCACGCTAATCCTTTGCCAAAGCCCAATTAGCAAGCTGCCTGTCTTCCCTCTAGCCTTGCTGCAGTATTAAGGGTTGCTGATGGAAAGAAGCACCTGCCCTGACCCTTCTGATAAAAGGCATCCATGCTCATTAGATTTTTTGTTCGTGTGTACGAGATTACGAATAGGTATTAACAACTCAATTTTGTGTGGATTTGTTTTCAGGGTTGCTGTTGTCACCGGAGGGAACAAAGGAATTGGGCTGGAAGTATGCAGGCAGCTAGCCTCCAGGGGCGTCATGGTGATCCTAACGGCGAGGGACGAGAAAAAAGGATCACAAGCAGTGGGTATGCTTCATGGATCCGGACTACCTAATGTACAGTTTCACCGCCTGGATGTCAGTGATACAACTGACACTGCCCGTCTGGCTGAATTTATCAAGGAGAAGTTTGGCAGGCTAGATATCCTGGTGAGATCTTTTTTTTTCAGAAATATTAGAATTGATTTAATATGGTCAATCTATTGCTGAGTCTTGTGAAAAATTACATACAAGTACATTACTTAGAGCATCTCCAATACTTAAATGACCTCCTATCTCCAATTTAGGTAGTGGAGGCCACCAACTCCAGCAGACCCTCTACTGGACTTTCCAAATTTATTGGCCTCCTATTTTTTTTTTTACCACCACCCATTCCTGTTGGCCTCCTACTCGGCTAACCAAACCAGTACAAATGGCTTCAAGTTTTTGTTTTCCCCAAACCAGTTGTCAAACATTTGTAACACACTTACAGGTTTAGGTCCATAACAAATGATCTTAGGCTGTGTTTGGTCCAAACTTCTGGAAAGTGTCTCTGTTGCCACAAAACGCTAAATTTCGAAGCATCTTGGACCCTATTTTTGGCTTTTAGCTTTTAGTTTTTTTAAATTGGTGAAAATTGAGAGACGTTTTACAGCTGTTTCAAGGGAACTAAAGAGAGAGGGTAGATTTTTTAGTTGTTTCAACCAAACAGTTTACAACTTGTTCAGAGCATATAGCTCACAGTAGCTTTTCAACAGCTTACATCTTTTTCACGGCTCACGGACCCTTAATCTACTATATCTAGATATATTGTCCCAGTTTAGTCTTGGACTTTTTGCTTTGTGTACGAAGTATGGACTCGACCTGACGCTAGTAACTGTGCAGATCAATAATGCAGGGGTTATAGGTGCAAGTGCAAGTGCAGAGATTGATACAACATCAATTAAGGAAGAGGTAAGTCCTTTGAATTCTCGAAGATCATTGTTCACAATTTAATGGTAGCGTCACGGCCTCTCTACTAAAAAGACACTACTATGTATCTGCAAGATTGCAACTTGCAGTAGCAGTGGTCTCTTTGTAGTTTTCCTTTTCTTGGTCCCTTGAGCTGAAGTGGTAAACTAGGCTTAACCCGGTGCATCAAACAGCTCGTAGGCAAGAACGCCATGGACAGGCTACACTGGTTGCTGCAGCACTCCACGGAGAGTTATGAGGAAGCAAGAGAATGCCTGAAAATAAACTACTTCGGCACCAAATATGTGACCGAAGCACTCCTCCCAATCCTTCTGTCCTCCTCTGACGGACGGCTCATCAACGTGTCATCCAACTACGGACTACTCCAGGTATATATACCTATCTGAAGTTCGGAACAATCATACAGATTAATCTGTCTTTTCACTAACCCTCAGAAGGTTTACAATTTTCGTTATCCAATTCTTCTTCTTTGTTTTCCAGTATTTCAGTGGCGAAGATCTTAAGCAAGAGCTAAACGATATTGACAACCTGACGGTAGAGAGGCTAGATGAGATGTCGGAGTTGTTCCTGAAAGACTACAAGAGTGGCCAGCTGAAATCTCATGGATGGCCTGCCGATTCCGAGTACCTGGCCTACAAGGTATCCAAGGCTCTGACCAATGGCTATACCAGGATACTGGCGAAGGCGCTCCCGAAATTGCGCATCAACAGCGTGCACCCTGGCTATTGCAAGACTGACATCAACTTTGACACCGGCGAATACACCGCGGAAGACGGTGCCAGTTGCATCGTTGCGGTGGCGCTATTGCCGGAAGGAGGCCCGACTGGCGTGTTCTTCTTCCGCACAGAAGAAGCACCCTTTGTGTAACTCTTGAAGGGTTGTTACTCACATACTCTGTGATGTAACGAATGTGGATGTGGTGGCATCATGCTTGAACTATGTCATAGAACAACTGCACCGTTTTCTCTTCAGAGCCCTGTGATTTCCTTTTTCTAATGTCACTCTTCAATCGATGATAAGTAGAAAACAGTTCCCCAGGGAAGCATTAAAACACTGCTTATAAGGATTAAGGACAACATTGTTAGGATCATATATTCAAAGTAGTAGTTCTGCTTACAAAGTTACAATTTTTCCGCGAGGCTAACACAGCTCCATGCCAAAATTGCCATTGTCATGAGCCTCAGACGTAACGAGGGCATCTGGTACACTTACAGCTTGATGACAAACCGAGTTCACAGAGACATTAAGAAAGAAAGAAAAAGAGGAGAGAATAATGAAGCGTCGTAAAGAAAAATGGCAAACGCAAACTTCTGTCTGCATGATATATATGGATCATCGCTTGCTACTAGTTGTCCTCTCCTTTCTCATCTTGCGGTGGCGCTGGTTCTGGCGGTTGCTCCTCGGCAGCCACGTCCGGCAGCACCTCCTGGGACGTGCTCTTCTTCTTCATGTGGTTATAGCTCCCCTTCTCCATGAACAGCTGAGCGAAGTGGATCTTGCAGTACAAGACGCCGTTGAGCGCGGCGTAGGAGGAGGTGGTCAGGATGCAGCCCCCGTGTGAGCACTTGAAGCAGCTCTTGTGGTAGGACTCGCCTTCCAAAGTTAACTGAACAACAGAACAATTTTGTTGGCATGCATTACGCTGTCATTTGCCAAAGGAGGCGTAGAAACTTGGCATTATTTGGTCTTGGGAAGTATATACTAAGAAAAAATATCATCATTTCTGTACCTTCTCCAGCGGGTACACTGTTTTCTGGCATGCTGCACACTTATCCTGAGTACCAGAAAATGCAGATGATAGCTTGCTTGGGGCCCTTGACTGCAAAGTGCAAAGGGATTCCAATTTGCATTGGAAACATTGATCCAGTTACAACAATAAACAAAGACATTCCAAAAGCAATCATGATGATACTAGTTTTGTGAGGCTAGCTGTACCAGTTCACCCTTCTCTGAAGATTTGCAACCTGAATTACACAACAAAGCTTTCAGCATAATGTTCTTTCCGGCACGACAAATTAAACAGAATTGCTGTGGCAACTGAAGATCACGTCGTGGTGTTGCATTACCTGGCGAGAACTTCTTGGAGAAGCTCCCGGTCTCCTTGAAGAGCTGCTCGAAGTGGGTCTTGCAGTACAGCACACCGTCCATGGAAGAGTAGCTGCACATCTGCAGATGGCCAATGCATCATCAGCGTCAGAAACTCTTATTTTTTTGTATCTTGCAGAGATTGGATGCAACAAATCCGATCATTTTTCTATGCATGCACGCACGTACCGAGAGGATCCCTTTGCAGTGGCTGCACTTGAAGCATGTCTTATGGTAGGTGACGCCGTCGGCGGTGAGGAGGTCGATGAAATGGACGGTCTTGTCGCACGCCGTGCACTTGTCCTGCGTGCCGGTGAAAGACATGGTGCCGACGCCTGTGGCTGCACGCACGCACGAACTCGCCCCCAATGCAATCCCAATCGCTTCTCTCCTCCGATCGGGTAAGTGAGTAAATAGACGAAGCTAGGATTGGGGATAATAAGTGATGGCTACGGAGAAGCCGCGGCAGGGAACGAGAGCTCCGGAGCAAGCATAGGGCGCGGGCGGGCTATGCGCCGCATAGACTTGGTCAAGCGAGTGCTGCTTGATTTAGAGTGACAGGGGTGGTGCGTGATCTCAGCTCAGGATCTTGCCGGGACAAGAATAATGCGCCACCCGTCCCCCATTTCGTTCTGTTCTCTAGCGTGGCCCTCTCCTCCCTTCATTTCGGAATTCGGACGAGTCGAATGAACTGCTTGCATGCGTTACACACGTCAGCTATGTATGTGCACACAACTAGGGATGAAAACGGTCGGGAATATCCCATACCGTCTGGGTATTATTTTCTGCAAATTCGTATTTTCGGACAAATCTACAATCAATACGAAATATGGTATACTAAATTCAAAATCGGGATGGAAACGGTTTAGGTGTTATCACGATCGTTTTCTACTTTTCTAATTTTTTCCTAGATATCCCGTTTTTGAAATGCGGTATATGATGTTTTGCCCACTGGAAGTCCAACTCAACTACTCAAGGGTTAAGGCACTGGCGCACAACCCAACCCAATCTAAACCTAGAGTTACTAGAGGTACTTTCCTGTCCTCTACTCTTATCCTAGTTTTAGTCACTACTTAATTGCTTGTTCTGGACTTCCAGTTCCAGTATCTGTGCGTCGACGATTGTGTTAAGACTTAAGACTAAGTGTTATACACTTGTTAATTATTCTTATGCACTTGGTCAGCACTTGTCAATTGCTATGCACTTGGTCATATGGGTTGGTACGTTCGACATAATTCCGCTCGAATTAGTTCGTTTTCGAAATTCTCTATATTCCATAAGTTCATGTTCATTTTTGTGTCCGGTTACCACTTTCGTTTTCATATTCAAATGTAGAAGTAGAAAAACATTCAAGGATTTTTCAACCGTTTCTATCTGTTTTCATCCCTACACGCAACGGACAAAAAGATTTGGTGGTAGTTGTTCTGGGTTCTTGTTTTTTGCCAAATAACCGTTTTAGGTTTCTTAGATTATTATTATTGCACATATTTTTTAAGAGAGACACTATTATAACATGTCTATTTTTTGGGAAAATGCAATATTCCTGTGTAAGAAAAGCATCTTCCGGCTATGAAACAAAATGTTCTATGTAGGGAGATAAAATATTATGGAAGATCAGGGCCAACAGATTCTTTTGGCAAAAAAATATCCGATCTGCAATGTTTCATTCTAAGCAAAAAGAGGTTCTAGTGAAATATTCTTTTTGTTCACAAGTGTAAGCATTTCTGAATTTGTCTTACATCGAATTATCCAAAGTTTCACTAAATTTATAACAACTACCACATACAAAAAATAATTAGGTTGGAGTCTAAGACAAATGAAAACCAGGCGCACATAGTAAAGTGCTACTAGAGGTGTCAGTCAGGCGTTCAATTTCATGTTTGGTATTTAGATCTTAAATTTTTAGTTTATTTCAAAATTTTGTATAATTACATGGTATACAAAATCAAGTCACCAGGGGCGGATCCAGTGGTGGGACGGATGGGGCTGAACCCCCCCCCCCTCCCAACCACCTCCCACACAATAGGGCCCCTCTATTTTTTTGGAAAGGGAAGAGGTAGGAAGAAGAAAGGAATGAGAAAAAATCATAGGAGCAGAAAAGAGAGTAAGGAACAAGCCCCCCTATCATCCCTGTCTGCATCTGCCACTCCATTTGCCGACAAAAGCACCATGCCAGCCGCTCCAAGGACACCCATGCAAAGTCCGTTTATCGCCAACACCTCTGCTCAACCGTCGCCACCCCTTTTGGGTGAGCCTCCACCTTCAATTCCGGTCACCCTCAACTCCTACAAGATTCACTAGCGAATTTTACAGCAGCTTGTTTACAAAGCCTCCCCTATTAGTCTCAATTAGTTGGGTTTTGCCAACTAGTGGACTAACAATTTGTTAGGGGCTTAGCTAAAGATTAGTCCATCTATTAACCCACCTGTTTGGATCATTTTATGGACTAAAAGCTAGTCAACTAATTATTAATCACATAGATCCAAAGAGGGCCTAAGCCTTGTGAAATAGGACCAATATACCTGCTACTAACTATATATGGAGTTGGTTACAACTTCAGGTGACGTTGCATAGCAACTTCATGAAACAATACACAGATGGCAACTTTCACTACTGGAAAACCGAGATTTGCCTAGTGTTTAATGGTTTGCTTAGTGCCAATCGTCGGACACTAGGCAAATAGCTTGTTTGCCGAGTGTTAGACCCGGAGCACTCGGCAAAATAAAGGCACTAGGAAAAATAACGATTTGCCGAGTGTCGACACTAGGCAAAGAAATCCACTCGGTAAATGACCATTTTGCCTAGTGTCAATACTAGGCATACCATCACACTCGGCAAAGGCTGCCGGAGGGCAACCGCCGTTACCATTTTGCCGAGTGTCTTCCGTTAACACTTGGCAAAATTAGAACTTTGCCTAGTGTCTCCAGACGACACTAGGCAAGCGGCGGCGATTTGCCTAGTGTCTTCAGAGACACTAGGCAAAATATTTTTTTTTTTTGATTTTAGCTTCCAATTTTTTTACGTAGCTTTCCTACTATACCTTGACCAACATGTTGAAAGTTGGCACAATTTTATGAAATTTTGCTATATTTCTTTAGTTTATTTAATTTCTTTGAATTTTTTTGACAAATGCAAATTTGAACTGCAAGTGTGTCGAATAATGGCAATTCATGAATGCAAAAATGATATTCATGTTAGTAAGTGTTAGTTGAGGCCGTATCCAGAAACAGACCAAAAATTTCACACATCTTCACGTCGAGACATGACCGCGAACTTGCGAGCAAATAGTTTTTAAATTCTATTAAATGAAAATGGAGTCTGAAATTCATGAAACTTGTCGACAAGTCAAGATATCGCATGCGGGTGCCATGATAAAAATTTAAAAAGATTTCGAGCACAGGAGATATTAGGGTTTCTAAGCATCATACATGGCACCCGCATGCGATATCTTGACTTGTCGACAAGTTTCATGAATTTCAGACTCCGTTTTCATTTAATAGAATTTAAAAACTATTTGCTCACAAGTTCGTGGTCATGTCTCGACGTGAAGATATGTGAAATTTTTGGTCTGTTTCTGGATACGGCCTCAACTAACACTTACTAACATGAATATCATTTTTGCATTCATGAATTGCCATTATTCGACACACTTGCAGTTCAAATTTGCATTTGTCAAAAAAATTCAAAGAAATTAAATAAACTAAAGAAATATAGCAAAATTTCATAAAATTGTGCCAACTTTCAACATGTAGTCTCATTTTATGTAGGGAGGCTCGATGAAGGGTCGAGATGGCGGATTAGAGGGGGGTGAATAGTCTTTTCTAAAATTAATCGCGTCGGCTAACCGATATAAATGCGGAATTAAAACAATCGGTCTAGCCAAGACTACACCCCTCTATATATGTTCACTAGCACCTTGCAAAGATACTAATAAAGCAACTAAGGTGCCGGGCTAGCTAGAGCTCTCCTAAACAATTCTAGGAGCAAGGTCACACAAACCTATGCCACTAGTACTTTAAGTAACAAGAGAGCTCCTACACATGCTAGTAAGCAAAAGCACAAAGCTAACTAAGCTCACTAGCAATGCTCAATAACAAGGCAACCAACGCCTAATTAGAGAGCGCAAATACTTAGCTACACAAACTAAGCAATGTGACTAACAAGGTTACTAAAACCAAATTAGCCAATACATAAGGGAGCTACTTCTATGCTACATTGGGCAAGAAGGTAATTAGCTAGCTACACAAGCTATCTAATTACAAGAGCAACTACACAAGCTTAAGATATATATATATAAGTAATTGTAAGCTTGTGTAATGGGGATGCGAACCAACGGGAAGAACAAGGTTGACACGATGATTTTTCTCACGAGGTTCACGTGTTTGCCAACACGCTAGTCCCCATTGTGTCAACCGCTCACTTGGTGATTCGGCTGACTAATTAGCATCACCCGCTAAGCCCGCGCGTCGGTGCCGCAAGAACCTACCCCTTGAGTGAGGGTAGCTCAATGACACGCTTTACTAAAGTTGCTCTTCGCGACTTCATGGGCGAGCACAAGTACCCCTCACAAGCACTTCTCGGGAGCGCCGACAAGCTTCTTGCGGCTTCCGACGGAGACCACCACCAAGCCGTCTAGGAGGTGGCAACCTCCAAGAGTAACAAGCACCACCGGCTTGCAACACGACCACCTAGTGCCACTCGATGCAACCTCACGATGCAATCGCACTAGAATCGCTCACTCACACAATCGAATGATCACTATCAAGTATATGTGTGATGGAGGGCTCCCAAGCACTCACAAGCATGGACACTAAGTCCCTTGAGGTGCTCTCGGCCCACCATGGCCGAGGGCCACTTCTATTTATAGCCCCAAGGGCTAAACTAGCCGTTACCTCTTCATCGGGCAATGGTCGGGTCGGCCGGGGCGCTCCGGTCGTGTTGACCGGACGCCGGACCTCCTCGGCCGTCCGGCCGCCTACTGACAACCACGTGTCCGGTTCCAACGGTCACTTGACTTGACCGGACTTAACAGTTTATCAATCGACCGGACGCTGAACCCCAGCGTCCGGTCGCTTTCGAAAGTATACCGACCTCGACCGGACGCGTCCGGTCACATTTGATCGGACGCAGCAAATGTCCGGCCACACTCCGGCTTTCTGCATCATCGACGTCACTGACCGGACGTAGCGCTCGCCAGCGTCCGGTGCATTCAGATTCGGCGTCCGGTCGATTGACCGACGCCAAAGATCTTCGCGACTAACTCGTTTTCACTTCTAACTTCATCACCCTTGCTCCAATGTGCTAACCACAAGAACTTGCATCCGGCGCAATAGAAAATAGGCATTCTATTTTCCCGAAAGCGCCGAATCCCGCCGAGCTTACGAGGCGGGAGGGAGAGAGGGACCCAAACCCATCTCACCCCTGCAAACACCACCTCCTTTGTAAATGTGCCAACACCACCAAGTGTACACCACCATGTGTATGTGTGTTAGCATTTTCACAATCATTTCCCAAAGGATGTTAGCCACTCAACTTGCCACATCACTTGATCCTAGCGACAATGCAAAGTTAGATCACTCGAGTGGCACTAGATGACCGATATGCAAACAAGTTTGCCCCTCTTGATAGTACGGCCATCTATCCTAAACCCGGCCATAAACTTCTCTACACACCTATGACCGGTGAAATGAAATGCCCTAGGTTATACCTTTGCCTTGCGCATTCCATTCCATCTCCTTCAATGTCGATGCAACACATGCACCAACATGATCAACAATGATATGATCCACTTCATATCATCACATGATCATATTGGTTCATCGATCTTGACTCTACTTCTCTTCACCGTTGCTATCGTCCATCGACGCCAAGTCTTGCTCAAGCTTCACCGCCACGCGGTCCATCACTCCAAAGCCTTCGACTTGCCCTTCACGCTTGCAACCGGTCCATCAAGCCAAGTCTTGTCTTGATCTTCTCCACCTTGATCACATGACTCAATGTCATGTGCAATAAGCTCCTTCATCATCACATGTGTGAGCTTTGCAACATCTCCAAGCCATTTTCACCTCCATGGCATATGTTGCTCATACACATGTACCTGTGGACTAATCACCTGTGTATCTCACATAAACACAATTAGTCCACCTAGGTTGTCACTCAATTACCAAAACCAACAAGGACCTTTCACTCGATAAAAAGTTTGAAGACCAAAATTGAAAAAAAAATAAATAAGTTTGCCTAGTGTGCCAGCTAGACACTAGGCAAACTGGCCTCTTTGCCTAGTGTCTCATGGAAGACACTAGGCAAACTTATTTTTTATAGTGTTTGTCTAGTGTTGGGTTATCGACACTCGGCAAAGTTAATTTTCAGTTTATATTGTTTGAGTGTTTTTTTATTTAAAAAAAATCATAGTTCAAAAACATTTATATTTGTCCAGTGTCAGATCTAGGACATTAGGCAAATCAGTAGAAGACCGGTACTACTTGACCTGGTCGGTACTATCGGTAGAAGACCGGTACTACCGCTAGGCAAAAAACCAGCACAACTGTGAAGACCTGTAGTACCGATGAACTTCCGGTACTACCGTTCAGGCCAGTACTACCAGTACTACCGGTAGAGTACCGGTACTACCGGTAAGTTAAAAACTGGCTCAGTTGTGAAGACCTGTAGTACCGATGTACAGCCGGTACTACCGGTGTATCGCCCAAAAAAAAATGAGAGGGGCAAGGCCCAACCAGCCCTTTCCTGGCCCAAGCCGCCCCCCTCTCACACACCCACCATGGCCCCACACATCAGCACCTCTTCCACACATAATACACCACCAGCAGCCATCCCTCTCTCTCCCATCTCTCATTCACGTTGGCAACCAGAGAAGAGAGAGGAGAAGGGGGAAGAGAAGAGGAAGAGGAAGAGGAAGAGGAGGACGCCCCTCCCACTGCTGCAGCTCGCTGGAGGAGCTCTACCACGCCACCACCTCGCCGAAGTTGGGGAAGATAAAGTCCCATGGTCATCTTCAACTTCAAGACAAGGAGAAGCTTTCCCATGGTCGATCTCTGTCCTTGAGCAACTCCGAGCCAAACTGCTGCACCTAGTGGTCTTCCACGACATGCAAGAGGAGTAAGAAGAGGTGCATCTCCCATGTAGATCGACTTCTTCCCCACCATTTCTCGCTGCCCTAGCTTTGGGGGTAGCCAAGGTGAGGCGATTCTTCTGTTAGGTCTTCTAATTGAGGTGTTTAGATGGTTCTTGGTCATGGGGATTAGTGTTGGGGGGGGGGGGACACCATTTGGATGTCAACCTAGGGTCTGCTGCCCTGTAGCTCGAGCAGTGCTGCTGTTCGTGTGGTTTAATTGACCTAAACGATTTTTCCTCAACAAGTTGATAATAAGGAAGTTGTAGAGGACCTTCAGATCTGTTTGCCTGTGAAATTTCATGATTTTAGCATTAGTAGTTTGGGAGTTATGATTTTTCTAAGCAAGCAGCTTTTCCCTGACGAAGTCTGGACAGAACTGGATCTAGGGGTTTTTGGAGAAAACATAGAGGCATTATGGGACTCTAGAAATTATAAGAGATTTGTAGTACTTTTCATTAGCTTTCTGGATTGGTAAATATCATGATTTTATCCCATCAGATTTGAGAGCTATGAATTTTCAAAGTTCGCTGTCAGGTTTGGACTGCATGCTGAACAGATCTGAAGTTTGGTGTTTTCTGACCATGTTAGCATCAAAACTAGCTTTTGTTGATAACTAGGGAGTTGTAGTGTTTTTCTTGAGCTTTCCAAATTATTAAAGAACAATAGTTTTGGTTGGCTAGAACTCCAGCTATGAGTTTCTGAAGTTCTCTGTCATGTTTCATCAGTAAAAGTTTCAGTTAAGGTTCGTCATGATTTTGGGCATCCTGATGACCTTTGATGCAAATTGGAATAATACCAAAGTTGTAGATAATGGATTGATCTATAATCCGGTAAAGTTTCAAGATATTTTGACATAAGGATTTGGAGATATAAAAATATTAAGTTTGTTGTCCTGATTTTCGGGCAGATAATGACTTCTGCTTTCATTTGCAGTTTATGCCTTCTTAAAGGCATGATAAAAAATAAAGTTTCTATACAAAGGTTATAGGGGTTCCTCTAACATACATGGTGTACGAGAAGTAGTGGTACAAATATGCATAGGATGGATAAATGATGATGTTGGCGGTGATTGTGTTAGTACTAGTTGTTGTGTTAGTAGATGTAATTGCTTCCCTTGATATATATATATGTGTTTAGCGGCCATCGTGTTGTTGGTTCATTTGAGTTTTGAGAATCTCACCGCATGTGGGAGGTGTGCTGCCGAAAATTTTAGACGTCTTAATTCGTTTTGTTTTTATTTGCGGGAAAAAGAAGGTGAGAAAGGAGCAGAGGCGACCCGATAAATCTTCCTCACGGTGTCGATGCCTTTGCACGCGTCGCCTCGCCCACTGCCGACGACCTCCACGGCCCCGCTTAGCCTCGACTCCACCGCCACCTTAGGTATAACCCCTCTTTCCGTATCATGGTTGTAGGTGGCGAAGCCCGGTTAAGGCGTCTCCCGTTCAAATACATACGGTTGGAGGTATGTAAATCTTTGCACATCGATAACCGTATGTGTTTCAATTGTCCAAATTTTTGATATGCTATGGTGCGTAGATGGATTAGTTTTCATGGTCGCTCCTATCCGAGATAGAGTTTTGGTATCACCTCCTGTTGTTCTCCGGATACACTCTCCTTGTCGGGACATGTATTTGGAGAACAACGGTAGGTCTTCGCCGAAATTCATTCTTAGATAGGAGTAGATCATGAAAACTAATCTCATCTACGCATCCATGGATGGGATTAGGACCTATCCTCACCTATTAGATGGTAGGAACACCGTGTAGATGCAATTGATGGCTTGTAGGTGGTTCCGTCTTTGGTGCTCCGGGATCCCGATCTTCGGGAGATGATGGTGGACAAGTGGTTGGACCCCGAATGGATTGCCCAGCACAAAGCTTGTCAGGAGCGCCGTTTGCGTGATGATAGGTGTACCACACCATCAAGGCAACCGCGACCTCAACGGATACGCGCAAACTTGGGTACGAGAATCCATTTTTTATTATAACGTTGTATGTTGCATGATTTCTAATCATCTGTTGCTTTTTCTCGCAATATATCGTCGCATGGTGGGCATTTGGTTACCCGATTCATGGCATATGCCATGGCCCACAAGGGCAAGGCGAAATCCGACGCGTCTCCTACACCCGGATGACCCTCCTTCTAAGATCTAAACAACGCGACCGTCCATAGCCGTCTCAGTCAGTATACTGAGATGGCAAGGGCGGTCCATGGGCCAGAGTACGATCCGAGCGCCCATGACTTTGACGGAGAGATCGTCATGAGGGTGGGAGGTGGCAAGAAGCATGGGCGGTATTGGATGGGTGATGGTGTCATCGACACGTCCTCTACTCCCACCCTCTCCCAGATCCGAGCACACGGGGCACGAAAGAAGCCCGACCATACGCCCACGGCCAACCAACATTTCGCACCTTGTCAGCGAACTCCGGTAATTTCCGTTTTATTCGTTGCTTATTGATTTTTACATACCTTTGCCTTACTTTAACATTGGGGGTCAAATGTTGTAGGCCCAACTGCTAGAAGAAAGGAGGCTTCGCGAGGAGATGGAAGCGAGGGCGGTGGAAGAGCGGGAGGCCCAACGACAGAGGATAGAGGAGCTGGTGGGGTTCGTGTCCACTCTTGGCGCCGCTATGGGGCGGACCATGCCAGCTAGCCTAGTCTTGCCACTTCCTCAAGCAGCTACTCCTATGAGTACCAATATATTACTTATTATGTTCCAACCTGACATAGGGCACACTAGAAAAAATATGCAATCTCAAACATACAATATGGTGTTGGTGGTGACGGCGGTTGTTGTTGTGGTGTGGTGGTGGCAGTTGTGGTGTTCGGGTGGTGGTGGTGTTGGTGGCGGTGTATTGATATGTATGTTCTTGACGGTCATCGTGTCGTTTGTTTTCTTGTAGGGTTTGGAAACCTCTCCGTGTAGGGGAGGTTTTGCCAAAATTTTTTATTGACAGTATCCTTTTCATTTTTTTCAGCATCAATCGGGCGTGGCATCGAATCAAATTGGAGGGTCGCCGGCTTCACAGATTGGAGCGTCGCCGGTACCACAGCTTGAGCCGAATCAAGTGGAAGGGTCGCCGGCTTCACAGATTGGAGCGTCGCCGGCACCACAGCTTGAGCCGAATCAAGTGGAAGGGTCGCCTGGAGCATCAAACCACGGGCCTCTTCACCCTTGACAATCGTCGTGATCAGCTTGTTGTGAACTTTGTTAAAAAATTTGGTTGTGCACTTATGAACTTGTGAACTTGTGGCACATTTGGACTTTTGGTATGAACATGTGATATATGTGAACATGTGGTTCTTATTTATGATTCATGTGATATATTTGTGGTGTTTGAATATGATTTATATTTGTGTCGCAAATGGAATAATCAAAAAAAAAATTCAGCTTCTGGTTACTTTGCGATTGTCGTGGGTCCGACACTAGGCAAAGAGAGACCCACGTGGCACACACAGGAACGAGCTTTGCCTAGTGTCGGAAACTGACACTAGGCAAAGTAGACAGTTTGCCTAGTGTCGGAGGCCTGACACTAGGCAAAGCTTGACATATTTGCCTAGTGTAGGCGGCCTGACACTATGCAAAGCTTGATATATTTGTCTAGTGTCGGACGTCTGGCACTAGGCAAACCTTGCATACTTTGCCGAGTGTTAGACATTCGACACTAGCCAAAACGTCCGTTACGATTTTCATCGTCAGTGGAATACTTTTGCCGAGTGGTGTCCTTGACACTAGGCAAATACTTTGCCGAGTGTCCGAGGTTTGACACTCGGCAAAGTGCTCTTTGCCTAGTCCGCCTCTGCCGACCCTTATTTGCCTAGTGTGACACTAGGCAATTTGTTTGCCTAGTGTTTCTGGACCTTTGCCTAGTGCCTGCGGCACTAGGCAAATCCCACGATTCTAGTAGTGTTTATGAAAAAAAGAAAAAGGTTTCTACTATTTCCTTAGCAGTGTCCTAAGGCCCATCACGATTGGCCCAAAAGGCCATTCTTTCAGCCAATTAGGCTTATCTCAGAAAAAAAAATACAGCCCATTAGGCCCAACAGGCCTACATATACCTTCTACTTTAGCCTTCGTTTCTCTCTGGTGAAGCCATTATCCGCCTGAGACCGAGCGCTAGCTCGGACGGTTTGTTGTGCGAACCACCGGACGCCAGTTCGATCCCTGGGATCGACTCCGTTTCTCACGGGGGCAGACCCCCAAAATAATTTCAGGACGTGCCACAACTGTCATATTTTTTAGTCGTGTTATCTTATACCTAGATATAGGTTGTAGGTCTAGCTTACCCACTAAAAAATGTGTGTGTGTGTGTGAGTTTATATACTACAACTCGTACTCGAAGGTTGAGGCAATAAAAAAAAGCCAATATCTGCCTCCTTGTGCTTCTTGATTTTCTTTTAGCGATTTGTGAGTGCGTTATCCATGCTCAAACGTGTGCTCGCTACAGTACCGTTCTACCAAATGATGCAAGTCTAGTATTCAACACATGGGGCACTCGATCAACCATCAACACGATACAATAACAGCACAGTAACGTGCAGTGCAGTGATCAACTTTACTTAACGTGTGTTACTGTATTGGGAGAATGACAGTCCCTCCACTAACGATGACACTAAACCTTGGAGGCTGGCAGGCTGCAATAAAGGGAAACAGAAAGAGTGAGCACACGCAAGGCTCACACGGTTTGGAAGAAGAATATTCATGCATCAGCCGAAAAGCAAGACTGCCGGATTAGCCGTGTGTGACACACTGACTGACTGACACGGTGACACTGCAGCCTGCAGGGGTGGGGAGGGGGCGGCCGGCGGCGAAGATGATGCCGTGTATGACAGGATGATCGTGCCAAAGCATTCAATAATTGGAGCTGGAGGTGACTGCAGACACACGGCTGGCCTGACCCTGAGCTGGGCAAACGGAACAGAGACACACGGCTAGTATTACAATAACAGGATGGCCATACCAAAACTAGCATCCAAAACTGTAGCTAGCGGCATGGAGAGTACGAGTGCTCTTCTTCCTTCTTTCGACCCTACAAAGAAATTCGATCCAGTGACCCTGCGCAGAGGCTAGAGAATGGATGATTGGGGGCATCAGGCCCCGCATAGATCCAAAATTTTTTTAGGAAACGCAAGGGCCAATTCGTCAGTGGCATTTTCGTTATATTTTAAAGGTCGATTAGTGTTTGGCCATCAATTGGGTTCGAAAGTTTCGCCTCCTCATTCTCACCCAACTGTGCAATTAATTTTTTTCATCTATATTTAAAGACTCTCTGTACCGTCGCAAGATTCAATGATGATGACATCAAGCAAAATTTTTTGGGTTTTGGGGAACAAGCCCTCAGACAAACTACCCGTACGCGAAACGCAAGGGCCAATTCGTCAGGGAACAAGTACGCCTCACCGGCCGAGAAAGGTCGCCGGGTGACTTGGCCATCAACAAATAGACACTCCTGCTCCTCATTGTTGACACAAATTATTTGCAGCTCTTATCTTAAATACTCTGTACCGTCGCTGTTCAATTCGTCACCAAGCCGCAGTGTTCTCAGAGTTCCACGGCATGACGGAAACAACTTGACATACGTGTATGCGGTAGAAAAGGTATAGCTGAAACTCGAGAGAAACGCTTGGCAAATGTTAATTTGCTTAACCCTAGAATTAGGATACTAGTACCAACAACTCCATGAACTAGAAAAGAAAATTCAACGATGATGCCGATTTGCTCATATTCTCCCCGACACTGTCGCGGTCGCACTTGATGTCCAGGGTAGTGGTCCGGGACACACGCAGAGATGCATATGGTGCGTGGCAGCATGCTGCATACCTTGCTGATTTGGGGCGCACGACTTCTGAATGCATGATTCGGGTTTTGGCTGGTAATGTGTCTCTCCAAATTGTACCTCTTCCTTGTAGTGAAAGTTCAGATTAGCCGAGGGTTGAATATTTCGACCAAAAATCATCGAAAGTTGTTTTTCTTACGCGAACGAGAAAATATACTTTTGGTAAAAAGAAATAGTAAGCTTCACCTAAACAGCGTCATATGGGTTCAATAAGCTAGTAAACAGGTAGCTACTTGTTGAAACATTTATCTTGCAAGCACAAGCAAGAGATTTTGGGTGAAACGAGCGTGGAACTGGTTAGGTTGTATGTGGTGGCGCCTGCTCACATACGCTCGTATTTTTCTGGATTTATTTATACGGCGTCATGCTTTCAATGTAGGTGAGATGTCTATTAACTATGAGACGCATGTAGTGATTTCGTCAACTTTTGAGATCTGTCAGCTTAGTCTTTTGAATATGCTTACAGGAATAGGGGTGCGTGTGTATATTCATAAGGATGAGTGTACATACGTGTTTATAGGTATATGCATCGATCTTACTACGTAATTTGCAAAAAAAAAGAGACCTTTGTATTGAGATTTCTGGATTAGACACTAATTTTGCCCACAATTTCTTCTACTGACCAACATAATTTTCAGTAAAAAGAACTTAAGAGTTTAGATTTGAAACAAGGACTGCCTGCCCAATATTACAATTGCTGATTAGAGACCCCTTTAGAGCTTTTATAAATTTTCCTGTGTCCACTGTTATGAAAATATCCTAAATTAAGTCCTAAATTAAGATGGTACGGTCCTGTTTGTAGAGCAGGCCGTTAATTAAATTTCAGTTGGTATGGTTGTTGTTCGTTGGGTCAAGTCATACCATGACCAAGCTAGCTAGCACAACCCAGTGGACAGGAACAACGAACATGTGTATCCATCTTTTAATTTATTATTATCCCCCCGCCCCCACCCAATCTCCGAAAAAAAAATTGCCACTGTCCTGCGTGCCCAATCAATCACAGGATTCTTTTTAGTACACGTAAAACAATTGCACGACTTAGTTGCGTTGTGTAAACCAGTCAATGTCGCGTAGGTGAAGCCTTGAATCTCCATCAGCCTTGGCTACCTCAGCAAGCAGTTACAACTATCTAATACAGGCGTTGACACTAACAAGAAACTACTACTGAATCACTACACTGCTCAGTCTCTAAATTGGTGCAGTTACATTCTTGTAGGAAAGAACGGTGTAGTAGATCTAAAATAACTTTGTGCATAACTTATTATTTGTGCTAGCTACGTAGTTTTATAAGTCATTTTGATTTTTCTAAGTATATAGTTTTTACTACGTATCTAGATATAGCTTAGTATTTAGTTGCATAACAAAGACTATGTATCTAAAAAAACCAAAACGACTTATAAATTAGAAGAACAGAGATGTCTTTTTTGTTCATTTCTTCATGACGAGACAAAGTTGGTGAATCCGACGATATATGGTATCTTGCATTGTGCAATAGTTTGTGACCCAGTGAAATCCTGCCATTCTGGCTAACAAAAGCATATCTACTATATATAGATATGCCTCATGCCCATATTTGTCTGCAGGTGCCGCTTGGAACAGTTCCTTTCTGCACAATGGATGCCCATATTTGTCTGCAGGTGTATAAATGACTGTTGGAATAACAACTATCTGCTATTATTGATTAGATATATACAAGCATACGTATATTCACCTAAACTGTAGCTGCCGTCTTCTGTGATTTGTTTCTTTCTTACAACCAATAATTGCTGTAAATCAAACGTCTATCTTAATAATAATAGGATGCAGCTATTTTGTCTGTTCAAATGGGAAAGAACACAGCAGCAGCAAGTCTTGTTCATGGTGTCTGAAAACAAAAATCCTCGTGGGAGGGATGCAATCTTTGCATGATATACATTTCCAAAGAGGAGCTACCGACAGTTCTGTAAAAGTTCCCAAATAGCCCTACCAAACTTCCTGTCCAGAACTCCAGATTCTTCAAAAGATATGGTATCATTTAGACCGACTGTGTTCTTCTGTCCTTGAAAACCTTTGTTGTCACTTTCACGACAAGTTATTCTTTTCTCTCTGAAAAGTCGATTTCATAACAAGTCTCAGTCATGAAAAGAAATTTAAGAACAAGCACGAGAGATTCGGGCTCGGGCAGATCGAAAAAGTTTGTGTGTAGTGCCTGTATTGGCCCATCAGATAAGTCCACGATCATCGTTTTTAATATGACATATTGCAAGTTCCAAGCAAAATGATAAGGTATTTTCTTATGCTATTGGCCAAAGCACATTGCAGCCAACCACAAGAATTAATAAATGCTTCATCATTTGCTCAAGCAGGATCATCTTTTTGGATTTGTCTGCCTTAAGTTATATCCCATTATACCAAACACAGGATTAACGTCACGAACCCCTACATCTCAAAACAGGCATCTTCTGTAACTCTTGCCGATTCCCGAATGTTGTCATTTTGCTGCATTTCAAAACTGACATTGTTGTTGTGTTACATTGACACCGTGCTGCCTGAAGTAAGACTGCCGTTGTGAACTTATGTTTATCTAGAACAGTTGACATGCATGCAGAGAAATATTTCAGTGTAGTCGAGTTGTGTAAAATACAAAATAGAGCTCAATTAGGCATTTTGAAATGATTAGGTCAGCCGACTAATTAATAATTGATCAAAAAGTTCGATGTCTAACTAATTTAGGGCATATAAATCATCTATTTGATCTGTGAAAAGGGTTAATTTAAGGTAAGGTGCATGCAATGAACAAAGTATAGATTCAGTACTAAGGGACCAACGAACTTTTTTTATTTCTTGAACAGAGTATATTGTCTGACAATGTTGACCGTGTCGACATACAAAAGTAACTTTGATTGAAGTCTATGTATCAAAACATAATTATTTTACACTTGAAAGGACATTAAATCAAGTAGTAATATCTTAAACAAATGTCCTGCCTTGAATGATTCAGAATATACACAGAAAAATGATTTGGCATGAGGCAGACTACTACTACTGACTGCCTCGGCATATATGGGTTAGGGTGGATCTGGACATACTGAGATTTGGTTGAGAAAAAAATAATTGCTCCGTACATTTCAAAATTTATTTTTCAAAAAACCCATGACAAGAGCATTGCCGGGCATACAATAATAGAGAAGAAACAGTATACAAACATAAAAATAAAAACTGACACACACAAAAAGGAGGTGACAACAAAACAACCATCATAACAAATACAACACTAGCGCAACAACCAAAGCAATGGCCGTCAAACGCCACCCTGCATGGCACAGGAGACAAGCTTTGTAACTAGGGAAGGAGGAGAATTTGATTCCATAGCGAATCCTCCAAGGAGGGGAACAACATCGAGGGATGCCACAAATGCCTAACAGAGAACCAAAGTTTTTCAACCAAAACTCAGGAGGCCTCACGGTAGTGCCTCCAACAAGTAGAGTACCGCCAAAGACGTCACCATTGTCGGCCATAGCCAAAGCCTAGGTAGGGCCTTCACCCGAAAACCCCCTTCACCGAAGACCTAAACCATGCCACGATGTGGATCACCGCAGCTACATCGAACTTGCCATTGCCATGCGAGACAAGTCGTCGAGGCAACGATTGCATAAATCTGCCGTCAACAGGATATCGTTGTGGCACCGACGAGATCATAGGCATGCGTGACCTATCACCGCCACATTGGCCCACAACGGCCGCCTCCATCCTTCAAGTCACCGGCAACCATGCAAAACCACAACTTGCTGCCGCACCATGCAACGAGTGTAGTCAACGCCGCTGCACATCGGCGCCCTTTGTCGGTGTTTCGAGTAAACACCAACGAGTAAATTTGTGTTATTGCGCGTCTGACCCGGATGATATGCTAAAAAGACACAAGGTTTATACATGTTCGGGCAGAATGTCTCTACGTCCAGTTCGTGGCTGCTGCTTGTGTTATTAGCACCAAAAAGTTCGTAGTAGGGGTTACAAACGGGCGAGAGAGGGGAAGGTCCCAAGTCTCTGATGGAAAGGTCGAATGGGTGCTGAGAGCTTGGTTGCTGCTCAACTATGTGTGATGTGATGCGTGGTGGCTTGAATCGATCCCCTTAGTGGGGTGCCCTGCCTTCCCTTTTATAGGCCAAGGGAGAGCAAGGATTACAGATGGGAGAAAGAAGAAAAACCAAAGGCAAAGGAGGTCCTTCAAAGATGCCGGGTCTTCCTTTTCCTCTGTGCGGGCCCCGCTAACATGGCGGGCGGTGTCAGGGATAGCCCCACGCTGGGCGTTTGTCCGCTGATGATGTCATGTCCTGGCATTGTCAGCAAGTTGTCACGTCCCATCCATCCCCGGCGGGCAGCGCGGCGGACCAGGGTGCTGATCCGCGGCCATACAGGGAGCAGACGGCGCAGTGACCGCACGTCTATTACTGTAGGTGATGCGAGTTCCCTCCTGGACCGTAGTGGTTGTCATGAGCTTCCGTCAGGATCTGCGCCTGAGGGCAAATGGTGGCGCCCACAACACTGTAAGACAAATGTCGACGCCTACAACGCTGTTTAGGCTCTGACATGCCTGGAAGGTGCTCAAAGCACCCTTCTTGTCATATCCTGATGGTACTTTACTGTAGGCATGCAGGGTATGGTCCTCGGTATTGCGGTTGACTTGAGTGCCCTGCCTTATCTACGCCATCCTTCGGACGTCGGGTGAGGCGGAGCCATCCTTCGGACGTCAGGCGAGGCGGAGACAACCCATAGATGTCGGGCGAAGCGGAGCCATCCCTCGGACGTCGGGCGAGGCGAAGCCAACCCTCGGGGGTTGGGCGAGGTGGATCCAGCTCCCAGACATCGGGCGAGGCGGGACCACCCCTCGGGAGTTAGCCTGAGGCATTCCCAACCCTCGGGGGTCGGATGATTGGACAAAACAGAGCCTACGGCCGTGGTGATTTGGATGAGGCGGGGTCTACTAGGAAATGTAGTTGCGTTCTTGATCGCTCTAGTGAATTAGCGTTGATGGGTATCAACTCCTTTTCTTTGGGTACGCTACTATTGGTCCCCGACAGTAGCCCCGAGCCCCCGGGCAATTCGAGTAGAATCGTCTAGGGGATCTTTCGACTTGCCAGCAGGTGCGTGTGAGCGCACTCGGTGGGTGTAGCCCCGAGCCTGCGGAGGAGTAGAATACTCCTTTGGAGGTTTTTTTGAAAAGGAGGACTCCACGGGCTTTGGCTTTCTCTTGTCTCCCACGGCGTGCCCTGAAGATGGTGATTTCTTCTTCGCCGAGGTCGGACCCTTTGCAGGTATGGTCGTGAGATTTGGTGGTTGTTTAGCCGGATAGCTTGATTGGGGTCCCAGTATCCCATTCGCGGAGCTCCGGTCAGGGAAAGCCTGACTGAGAGTTAATCGTGGGCCGAGATGCCCGTGACGCTCATGCGCTCCTAGGAGCTGGCCGCTTGTGGGGCCTAGCTCCATCCACCCTTTGTCGTAGGGGTGTTTGGAGCGGTTGTTGGACCCATTGATGGGCCAACCATTGGAGTGCTAGGCCCATACGGGCCGTAGATGCGCTTTTGATCCATATTCCTGTTACTTGTCACGAAGTCTCGATCCTCCCGGGGAGGTGAAACGTCCGACGAGTTTCCCGAAGGAAAGGATAGGGATTGCGTGCACGTATCCCGTGGCATGATGTTGTGGCAGATTGTTGGAGGTGCGGAGGTCTAGGTGGACGGTTGGTTTCCTCGGATCTGTCGCCCCTATGAAACCAAAGGGTTTGCCCCTAAGGTTTCATACTTTGCCTCCTTGCCTTTGCATGTGCAACCTCCGCCGCCAATCACCTAAGCCCCCTGCATCTACGTCTTTGCCGCTGTTGAGTTTGAATCCTCCCACCCCCATCTCTACACGTGGACCGCCGCCGAGGAGTGGCGGCTGCCCGGCAAGGAGGACGTGCCGTCGCCGCCCGATGGCTACGTCATGTCTTTCGCTCACTTCCACGAGTAGGGATTCGCCACCCCCACCCACAAGTTCATTCGGGGGCTGCTGTAGTACTACAAGGTAGAGCTGCAGCACCTTAATCCCAACGGAATCCAGCACATTACGCCGTTCGTCGCCCTATGTGAGGGATTCCTAGGGATTAGTCCCCAATTCGACCTATGGTGGTACTTCTTCGCCGTCATCCTCCTGAAGAAGCGGGAGAAGAAGTAGGAGCTGAACATGCTAATGGGATGCGCCGGCATCTAGCTCCACAACAACTAGGTTAGTGAGTACCCGCCGATGCGTCTATCGACCTCCAACAAGGGGTGGCATTCGCATTGGTTCTACATCAAGAACGACATAGCCACCCCCTTGCCAGAGTTTACCAGGTGCCTCATCGAGCAGGTCCCAGACTCGTGGAATAAGTGGGGAGTCCTAGAGAAAGACAAGAAGAGGATCCGGACCATCTCACCGCCATCCAAATCCTAAAGGAGAGGGGCATGAAGGGGTCAGGATCATCGGCGCCTACCACATGAGGAGAGTGGCGCCGCTGATGAGGCGCGTGCTTCCCTGTACGCGATGGCGCCCGAGGCGTCATTCGATGGGACAACGCTTCGCCGAGGGAGCGCTCCCCCTCTGAAGTAGCACAACGCATCAAGGAGGTGATGGAGGCTCCACGGGATGACGCCGACGCTCTCCTCGAGTTCGTGTATCCGGTGCTAGGGCACCCTTCGATGCGGCCGGAGCCAGGGTACATCGTCTTCATAAGTTTCCTTTCCTCATGCCTCCTTTTTGACCAAACTCCCGACCCTTGATGCTGATATTAAGATAGGGGGACCAGCCGAAGAAACTCATCCTCACGGACCACCCGACTCCGCTGTCGAAGGACCCGTCCATGATGGCGGCCAACCGCGCCGAGGCCGAGCGACAGAGGAAGTCAAAGGAGGACGAGAGGAGGAAGAAGTAGCAGAAGCTATGGGCATAGGAGCGAGGGGAGGACACGGACAATGACGATGACGACGAGGAGAAAGATGACGAGGTAATTGCCGATACCAAGTGGGATGACCTAGAGAGCGAGGATACGCTAACAGGTATCCGCTCGTCCTTGTAGGGACCCTTCCCATTTCATGCAGAGGGAGGCGCGTTCGTGAGGTCCGAGGAGGCAGGCCGGACCGTTGGCCCATCCTCCGAACCAGCAGGGGCGGGCGGATCCATCATCGTGCCCAAGGTGCCAGCAGAGGGGGTGGCCCCGCTACCACACCTCAGGAGCCAGCAAGAGCCATCGGATCTTCCACCATGCCCGAGGTGCCGGTGGACGGGGGTGGCTTCGCTGCCGCGCCCCAAGAGCCATCCGGGGCGAGCGGATCTGCCGCCATGCCTGAGGTGTCGATGGAGGGGGTGGCTCCACCGCTGCGCCCTCGGATGCAAGGGAGGCCAGCCGCTCTGCCTGGGAGCAGGGGCGGGCTCAAAATGGCCCCGCCCTGGCGAGGTGGAACAAGGACCTGGGGGTTCGTCCCCCAAACCTATCCTCCGCCCAACAGCACCGATGTATGTCATTGACTCCTCTATTTTCTCTATTTTTCTCTGTTTTCATCGTGACTTATGTCTTTTATCTCTTGCAGCGTATTGAGACGGGGCAACTTTTTGTCGTTGGTGCCCAAGAAGAACATCGCCCTCCAGGCGAGGCGACGACCGTTGGTCGACGTCGCACCCATTTTAGGCGAGAGCGGCGCCAGCGTTACTGCCTCGTCGGCCAGTCAGGCACTGCCCGCGGTGACACCCGTGCCCTCGGCAGGACAGGCGGACGCGGGGGCTCGAAGGGCACCCTCAGAGGTCGCTGAAGAACCGGTGATGGAGGCGGTGCCGCTATGGACGACGGGTCGGTCGGAGCTTCCGACTGCACTCGTGGCGCCGACCGCGGTGGTGCGACGTAGGCGGACGAGGCCCCACCGACGCAGGCGGAGGTGGTGGCGGCCGTGATAGGCGGGCCATAGCCGGACGCCACCATGGCAGTGCTCGAGGCAGCGGTGCGATCTGCACCTCAGACGGCCCAAATGATGGCGCTCGACATGGGCCGGACGGAGGAGGACACGACCATTGGGGAGTCGCCCCTGGCCCTGATGTCGGGAGGCAGCCACTCGCCCGGGTGGGGCGAGCCTCTGCTCCCGTGGACAGATCTGTAAGACCTGATGTCGACACTCTTCTCCTTGACGCCGCTGTTGAGAGCGTGGAGCGGGAGAGTCTCAACGATGGGATTTTAGCCGTGCTGGAAGCTCTGAACCAGGCCAGGGGCGCCCTATGCGATGTCGTCATTCCCATCGGCCAGGTATTCACTTAATCTTGCCTTTTTCCCTCTTCTTTCTTCATGTATTTTTGTGTTCTAACCGTCATCTTTTTTTAGTCCCTTGTCGCTCGCAGCCGGGAGAAATCCAGGTTCCTTCGCGAGTAGAAGGAGAGCTGGGACCGCCTCATCAAAGAGGCCTGGCTGCATGGGGATGTGATCGCCTAGCTGGTTGCCACCCAATAGAGGGTGGCTGACCTAACTCCCCTTGCCGAGGAGGTGGAGAATCTTCGACTACGGGAGGCCGAGGCCCGTCAGCATGAGGAGGAGACCGAGAAGGTCTTCTAGGCCCTATCGGCGAGGGAGCGGCAAGATGAAGAGGAGGCCGCCAGAGTCAGGAGGGAGAGGGATGAGCTGCTTCAGAGGGACACTGCGACCTGCCAGTGGATCTTTGACCTCCTGGCCAAGGCCGAGAAGGAGCGGGAGCTAAAGCTAGTCGCCATGGAGAAGCTCGCAGCCCTGGAGCGGAGGGTGAGGCAGGATGCCAAGGTGGTTGCCCGGCTGTGCAAGGAGCAAGACAAGCTGCTCCAGACCACGGGGATGCTCCGCTCGGAGCATGGCATGGCTCGTGAGGAGCGCGACTAGGCTGTTCGAGAGCACGACGAGGCACAACAGAGGATTGGCTCCCTCTAGGCCGAGCTTGGAACCGCGACGACCCAGAGGCTGGAGGCCGAGAGCGTCTCTGCCGGGCTGGCCATGGAGCTCGCCGAGGTGTGGAGGAACCTTCAAGCAGAGAGCGATGAGCACGATCTCCTAAGCGCTGCCCTCGGAGTGGTCTACGACGACCTGGAGGTGGTGTGGTCGGAGGGGACCAGCTCGCTTGCGGCCCGTGTCGTAGATATCATGACGTGGGTGCGCCAGCTCGAGAGGGAAGCTCTTCGTGCCGGGGTCACCCAAGCCTTTGTGATTGCTTGTTCGCATTACGTGGACAACATCGACTTGGAGACGATGAGCCTCGGTTTCGCACCTGGCTATGAAGCCTCCAAGCTAGACGAGATAGAGACGGCGGTGGCTCCTCTTGTGCGGGATCTAGCGGACAGAGTTGAGGACATAGTTCTCCCTTGGAGGGGGTAGTTAGTCATATAGGTCGGATGAATTCGGATGAACATTATTGTAGTCTGTGGACAATTGCCGACCCTTATGCATTATAAAAAACAAATTAGTAACTTCATTTGTTTGATTGAACTTGTTTTCTTCCCTTTTTATGCAAAAAATGGGCTCATGTATAACGACCCTTCCATTCGTTAAGACCATAGGGCCCGAGGTGTAAGAGGAGAGCTTCAATCACGCTGGTGAGCAAAGACACCGTCACCGCCGAGGCGTAGGTTTTTTGCAGTCCAACCAGACATGATCAATTATTCGTTTCCGCAAACCTTGCCACTAGGCTTAGCGTGAAGAAGAGTTCTGACATGGTGACTGTTTCAGAAAAGGTGTACTTATACCTTTATCAGCCTTCGAGTGAGATCCGACCCTTTGTCGTTGTTGGGGTCGGATGTCACTGAAAATCGAGGAGAGGACAGCGAAACTTAGTAGGAGAAAGCATCTCTTGTACTCGTGCATACCCCCTCCCTAGGATCTTAGCTATCGTTCTACGACCATGTGTTCGGTCTTCTTATAAGTCCAACATTCCTCGATCCCCCACGCGTAGCAGGGATTCGGTTTAGGGCCGGTTCGTTTTAGTGACTATCGCCCCATCCGTAGTTTCCACGATCGGAGGGGTTGAGTTAACGTCACTTGCATCGATGGCTCGAGTGACACGCTCGGTGAGCTCGCTAACGGGCACATTTGAATGGAATCCGGTTCCTTCGCTTGTGACGGGGTCGGCAAAGCCCTAGTGTGGCATTCCGTTGCTCCTTAACCCACCTTCCAATAGATTCCCCCTCAATGGGGATTCTATGGGCTCGGCTGGAGGTTTGGATCAAATGAGAAGGTTGAGATGACCTTGTCCGCTTCTAGGCGGGACAGGCAAAGGCTGCTGGGGTCATCTGCATTTTTCCCCTGGCTTTTGTTCGACGCGAGGCGGCCTCAGGCGCTTCATGAGCCGACCTTCGAACCTTGGTCTCTCGATCTAGGATCGGGCAGCTCGAGTCCCCGAGCCCCGTGGGGTTTGGTAGGGGTCGACCGTGTTTCATGCGTCACCCCGTCCTCAGTTTCTACAACTAGAGGGGATGAGCTAACGACACTTGCCTCGCCGGCTCGAGTGTCGTGCTCAGTGAGCTCGCTAACGGGCATGTTCGAGTGGAATCTGGGTCCGTCATCGCTGACGGGGTCGGTAGTGCCCTCATGTGGCATTCCACTATTTCTTAACTTGCCTCCCGGTAGATGCCCGAGCCATTCGATAGGCTCGGGTGGCCTGTTGGCCTCTCCTCAATGGAGATTCTATGGACTTGGCTCGAGGTTAGAATTAAACGAGAAAGGTTGAGATGTCCCTGTCCTATTTTGAGCGGGGTCGGGCAAGGCCATTGGGGCTAATTTCGGTTTTTCTCCCCTGGCTCTATTTAACATGAGGCGGCCTCGAGCCCTTCGCGGGCCAGCCTTCGAACCTCGGTCGGTTGCCATTCATATCAAATCAGATGACTACCACTTTGTGACACGATGCGAAGTGTTGTGATGCAGCAATCGCATATGCGATGCTTGGATGCATGAGATGAATGTATGAATGATTGAATGAACGATCATATAAAGAAATAGCAGGGGTCGGTAATGTTACCTCGATGGCACGAGTGACGGATTCTGGGAGTTCTTACCGGATGTGTCCGTGCGGGGTTCGGGTCTGACGTTCGTGGTGGGGCCGGTGTAACCTGCACGATCCTCCCATTCTTCCATATTTATCTCTCGGCAACGACCCGAGCTGTTCGATCGACTTGGGCGACCTAATAGCCTCTCCTCGATGGAGATTCCATAGGTAGGCCCCTCCAAACCCTTCCTGAGAAGGTGGAGGTTAAGGCTTGGAGTACGGAGACAAGGACTCTGATCACGCTAGTGGACAAAAATGCCATAGACAATGGGGCGTAGGGTCCTCGCGGTCCGACTAGGTGTCGACGTAGAATTTTTGTCTCCATGCCAAGGACACACGCAGCAAGCCGAAAGGGTCCGCTCGATGGAGCAGATCCACCTAGCTTCAGCGCAAGAGTGGTCGATCCTGCGTTATCCTCCCGAGACGTGCAGTCAATTTGACCCTGCAATTGACAAGGAGAGAAAGCTCATCAGTAATTAAGGGCGGAACGTGCCGATGTTGCCAGACAGTCCTGAATGTGTGGCTCTGAGAGCCAATATGAGAGGAGATCGACTAAATAGTCGATTCCAGCATATTCATAAGAATTAATCGATTAAAGCTCATGGGGTTGTATAAGAAGAATCGGTTATCATTCAGGATAAATATTATTTAAGCAAATATTAATCAATGGCAATAAGATATCAATGATGATCGGTTTATACTGAGCCAATGATTACAAGTAACCGAACTCCTTTTTATATAAAGAAACAATTCAACACCACTTGACCATTTAATAAAGATAAATCTAATGAACATGTTAGATCTCATCTATCGCCATGACCAGTGGGGCATGAGGCAGAATCATGCAGGCCGTAGAAACAACAATAGACTCGACGACCCTAACTCATTACTAATATCAGTGGGGCATGAGGCAGGATCATGCAGGTCATAATACAATAATAAGATCATGGGGCTAACATATCTTTCAACTCATCTCTACTTCAATGATCTCGTAATGAGAACTATTCGTGAAAGCATTTGATATCGGCTAAACAGCCGATTTATGTATAGCGCACAGTTAAGGTCATGCCTTCTCAGGAACGGGTCTACCAACTAACGATCCCCACTCCACGGTGCCAACAGTGGGGTGAGAGGCAGAATCCCATAGGCCATGATGACGGGCCGTGGAACGGTTTTCATTAACTAATAGATCTACTCAAGATCGAACATGCCTTAACCACACGCTATGCATGATTAAGATTGACGCAAAACAGCCGATAAAAACATAACTCATCGCTTAAGATATAGAATAGATCAATTTTAGATTAGCAAACGATGAGTTAAACAAGATATAAGGCCGATCCAGATCAATCTCAATCGGGCAGTGTGATATTGCTGTAATTAGATAAACAATGAAAGCAATAAGCAATATCGGTAACTTAATGAATCTACTAAAGACTGCCATACTAAGGTAGAGCCGATAACTTGACCTTGATCTAATTCAAGCAATGGGGTGTGAGGCAGAATCACACAGGCCATACTTGAATTAGGCAAGAGTTGATAACTAGCCTATACCAGAGTCGCAGTGGGGGTCGACCAGATCGATGCAGCCATACGAACAGAGGTATAAACCATGACGGTACTTACAGACAAGCAGTGGAGGTCGACCAGATCGATGCAGCCGTACTCGCTGAAGAACTCGCCGAGATCTACTCTACTCCTACTCCTAAGGGGTGCCCAGAGCCGAAAAAAGTAATAGACTTGTATTTGATTGATTGTTGTCTTTACAATAGCTGGGGTTTGATATTTATACCCGGAGTCTAAACATGAGTCCTACTCGAGCATGATTTGTTACAACCTTTGGCATAAAATAAAAACATTCCTAATTTAAGATAACCTGGACTCTAATCTTTCTCTTTTTGTAGAGTCCAGCATGTCTCGTTCCAGCGTCGATCATAGCCTCTATCGTTATCTGCTGGCGCTATCTGAAGAAAACCGATTCTAGTGCTGCATTCGAATCAACTGGTTTCGATCTGCACACAATTGATCCCTTGCTGACATGATTTTGGGAGCTCTCGAGCTTCTGAGGTCCTTCTTCCAAATTCTGGTGTAAACATATGCCCCCCAATTTTGGGATAAAAGTAATTTTATTCCAAAATTATCCTGTCTGCATCCCTGATTGGTCCATAGTCATGGGTAGAGAACCTTGATCTAGGGTCCACTGTTTGTCGCCACTTCGTCCATTCACGAGCCTATGCCTCAAAACTTTTTACAAGAGCATCACTGCTTCACGGGCATTCGGATTCATCTTCTTGGGCCAGCTATAAAATGCTCGTTTGACCCTGGCGAGAGCAACTCAACACTTCAGCCATGTTTTTCTTCCATCCGTCTTTTTGAGTGCTCCCAACTCCGCTGGACCCTCCATGGCCTATCTCTTTGCGATAAAGATCTTGAGCAGTTAGAAGAATCCTTGTGCATGATTGTGTCGCTCATTCTAGCACCTTGTTGAGCAAGAGGATCAGCTGCTGCGGCTAGAAGAAGTCTTATGACATCGCCTGCGTCTTCTCACCGTGCCCGTAGAGCTGTTCTAGTGTTTGCAAGGGCTAGAATGTGTGGACACTTTTCCCTTGTTTGTTCCATCAAATGCCTATCGGGAGAACCGCAAGCTTCTTTCCAGCGTTTCCCAGTCACCGAGAAATCTATGGGTATCTGCTAGTCAGATGGCTTTTCCATTTCTTTGGCGTAATCTTATTAATGGGCTGATGTGACTTGGTTTATGATGATCCTCGGCCTTGTGGGGATTCGGACTCCCTTCAATCCAAAAGAAGCCTTGGTGGGTTGATTTTTGGTCCATGTAAATTCTTTGTATCCGTCCCACGATGCTTCGTAACTTGGGGAAGCGATAAGTTCAAATCTGTTACCTCTCCATTATCCGTCCCCTGAATTTCTGGAGTGTCGATCCATTTCCGTCTCTGATTTCAATTTCATACCTCCGACAAAACCGATTTTGCCTTCCCGGGCTATATATACGGGCCATGGCTGAGGGTCGAGCAACAACCCGCTTCGTCTCAATCCTTTGGCATCCTCAGTATAGTCCCTGTTTTTTCTATAAGCTTGAGATCATGGAGAAAAGCAAGAGGTCTACTGAGGGGGCTCTCGACGGATCTGCATCATCGCGCCAGCGCCTTCATCGCCAAGAGGGTGTAGCTCGTGATGCACCCACTGCCTCAGGTCATAGGGCCAACTCCGTTCGGCCTCTGGGGTCTTTCTTGTCAACAGCTTATCGCTAGCTTCCTTGCTACCCAAGGTGGTGGATCGGCAATGATGACCTGCTCGCCACCATTGACAGTCTCGGCCAGAGGCTTGCCGAATGTCTCTCTCTCGCAGAATCAACCCTGGCCATGGCTCGATGCCGATCGCCTCCCGTGGTTGATTTAGTGGATGATAAACTAGCCAAAGCCGAGGCCAGAATCATGGGTGAGATATCATAACCTTTGTTTCCTTTCAATTTCACCTTCAGGATTCTGATCATCTTCCTTTTGAACTTTTCAGATTTGTCCGCCCAACTGGAGAGCCTTCAACTAGCTGCGGAGGACGCGGCAGGATTTGTCAATGCTAGAGGTGCTGTCCCAATAGTTCGCCTGTATGACATCCCGAATCGCGTCAGGGAGGTTGCTCTTCATGGCGTCCGTCATGGTGCTGCCACAGCGTTGGCTGCTGCACAGGCTCGTTCTGGCCACAATCTTTGGCTTCTTCCTTGCGGTTTTCCAGATGCGGTGCACCCTGGGGATCATGAGCGTTTGACTGAGGATTTCCTTAGTGCCGCCGACTCCATGGCCTTCAACACCCTGGCCGATGACATAGTAGGCAAAGTGTTTTCCAGCCCATAACTTGTAATAGGTGGTATTTAGCAAACAATGTCTTCGTCTTGAGTGACTTCTCCTTTGTTTTGTATTCCACATTATATGCATCACTCTGTTGGCATAATCGATACGCATCATACCGGCTTTCACCCCTTTGGGTTTACTTTCTCGCTAGCAACGATACCCTTCCGGTATCGGCTACTAAAACTGACGACCGAGCAAATCGGTTGTTAAGTATCAATCCAAATGCTAGGGTAATATTCCTTCAAATATTTCCCATTTGATTGCTCTGCCGAAATTTCTTTTTCTTCTCAGTTCCCAAAATACAAGTATTACCAGGCGCATAACATTTGATCCAATAAGGTCCTTCCTAGTTGGGTGACCTTTCGCCGAACCTGTTGTTTCCTGACTCGAACGACGATTTTATTTTCCAGACTAAGTCTCCTTTAGAAAATTACTTGATCTTGACCTTTTAATCGTAATATCTCGCAATCCTCAGTTTATTGGCTTCAGTGTTTTCAAGAGCATGCAGCCGAAGGCACCTCAAGTCTTTAAAGTCATCCATCACAAAATTCTGGTGGACTTTGGCTTGATAAATTATTTTGCAACGTAACACGCCTTGACCTAGTTTGAACTTCCCAAAGAAAGACTGCATTGTGTCTATGCACAAGTTCATAAGGTGATCACATTAGCTCCTCTTCTCTTGGTCATCAAGGGCAACCTATTCTTAGCCTTCCCTAGAGTCTTGTCTCCCTTTTACATTTTTGAAGATCTGGTCCTGAAGGTGAAACATGCTCAGAGGAGTTTGACCACGAAACCCTTTTGGCCAAGGGGCATTCGAACAGGCGGGAGGCTTAAAGAACCACTATAGTCGATTGATCACATCCACTTCGGCTAAAGAGCCGATTCTTTTGTAAATAACCGGTTCCAGACTCTCGATCTCAATCCCACTTAGGTCTGAAAACACAGCTTTTGTCAAGAGAGCCCTTCGATCTCCTATCCTTAGTTATATGGCGCCGTATTCGCTTCGACATTTGTGGAGTGGCGTTTCGCCTTCTATTAATTGCGGTTGCCTTTTGCGTGTCCCGAGGCGTCCACCTCTTCGCTTCATGTCTTCAAATGCCAACCAAGGGCTTCGGCCTCAAACGCATCTCTATTTGCAACTATTCCTTCGCTCTCTTCCACCTGCCAAAACCCTGTAGTGGTTTTCTTCCTTTCTCCCGTAGACCCAATCATTTATCATGGCTGGCGAAGATAACCGAGGTAAACGCGCTACAGAGGAGATCCCGGCAGAAGATTTGCCGAGGAGCCAGCGTCTCTAACGCATAAGGTGAGATTGGCAATCCCTGTTCATGATGACGACCCGTTCTGATTCGCCTATAGATTCGTTGTGAATGACAGTTTTCATTCTTTTCTTCAGGACCGGCAAAGCTACTGATGCTGCGTCTTCCGCGACGGCCTCATCATCAGGTTCTTCCAACTCATATGACGGCGATGATGCCTGGAGCTTCTTTCGAGAATGGAGAGCGGCCGAGGACCGCTATTTTAAAGCGATTCGGAATAATGGCCAGCTTGAGATCCGTCTAGGGGTCTTCCAAGTGGCCCTTAATGCGGCTGAAGAGGAGGCCAGCACTATTTGAGCATGACTGGTTGAGTCTGATGCCACGGTAGCAGGTAACACGAGGTCCATGAACGTTTCCATCCTGGTTTCCATTGCCTTTGTCTTGATATTCTTCTGCAATCGCCAGCTCAAACGATGCAATTGGAGTCTCTCCAATTAGCAGCAAACGCAGCCGCGGATGCCGTCAATGCCAGGGGTTCCCTCATCGACGCTCATCTCCAAGACATCCCGGTCCATGTCTAGGAGATTACCCTTCACGGCGTTCATCACGGTGCATCGATGACGCTAACTGCGGCGCAGGTCCAAACCGGGCATGATCTCCATGCCATGGAGGTTGGCTTCCTGACTGACGATGGCCCTGAGGGTCATGAAGATCTGATAGAAGATTTCACCGCAGCGGCAGAGGCCATCGTGGACATCACACCCGCTCAGGATGTGGTGAACAAGGTCTTCGATTAGTTTGTATTTAGGATAAACCAATGAATGAAGACTCATGTTCCTTTATGATTGTGCTTCAGTGTGACATCCTTGCGTATGATTGTTTTTGCTTTTTGTTTTTGCTCTGTAGGCGATACATATCGTATCGGCTTTTACTGTCTTCGAAGATTTTTACTTTTTGAACTAGAGGCGATACCTTCCTGGTACCAGCTATTGGAGCCGAGAATGAATCGGCTATCAAATTCAGATGTTCGGATAACATTTCTTCAAGCATTTTCATTCCAAAGTGTAGCACCCGGTTTTAAAGACAAAACCAGATACACACTATATGTGAGCCCAGGAAGTCAAATCTCACATATAGTCACAAATAAGGGTAATATCAAGCGACAATACTTATTACATAACGTATTAGTAAAAGAAAAATAACCTCAGAGTATAGACAGCGAAAAGTTGACTCTGATCTTCAGGCGAAGACTCCAAATCCACAGGGACGACTGACTGGTTGACCACAAGCCTAACTCCTCTAGACTAGCAATCTGGTACCCATCCGGGATTTTTATCCAATGTATAGAAAAGTAAAGCAAGCGTAAGTACATGTCGTACTTAACAATTATATCATGGGGTTCATGAGGCTCAAAAGGGCTGACACTGGTTTAACTACGATTAGCTTTAATAGGTCATCTTTTTAAGCAATTGAGTGGCAAAGAATTTATCATTCCCATTAACACATGATCAGGTAAACATGAATAATGTATAGCATAAACAATTGATCATTAGTACAATTATCCATTTGTGATCATCTCTATTCCATAAGGGTCCAAGGCCGCTCGTGTCCGTGAGCACGACTGATATATCAGTTCCATACTCTGTAGAGTTTGTACACTTTCACTGTGAGTCGTGATTTACCCTTTCACCCGAGGTGATCAGCCTCTTGACCCACTACCAAGGAAGGTCGACAGGGTTCACTATGAAGCCTTTCAAAGGTTCGTCTAACAAGTTAGGGCCGCTAGGTTTCCCCATCAATAAGCATAAACTCCCCTCCAAGGACTGACTAACAAGTACACCCACTTGGTAGGCCGAGATCATACCCATTGAGGCCTCTCTTGCGCCATAAAGGTAACCACTAACAAGCTAGAAAAGGTCCTCATACTGAGCTAAAGCCAGAGCCATATAGCTCTCACAGTTGTACTGTAAGTCCCGGATGATCACTTACAGATAAGTCCTTAGGGAGAGGAATCTGAAGCATTTAGAAAGTAGCTAAACACTCCAGCCCCCTGTTTCCATGTTGCTAAAAAGTCATGTTTTAATGTTTATTACATATACCATTAATCAAGTTACAAGATCATGGTTTAGTTAAGCATTAGCAAAAACTACCCAGTGCAATATCCCAATGGTATCAAGGAATCCAGGATATCAATTAGCTAGGGAATTTACTATAGTTGCCAAGGTAGACACATGCATCATGAATGAAATGATTAATGTGAATAGGTAACAAGGATGGTCCCATGCTATACTTGGCTTACACATCGATCCTTCGGTAAGCTTTAATCTTCACGTCCTTCTTCTTTTTCTAGATCACCACGTGTATCTCACCGATTGGACGTAATCGTAGAACACCACACAAACATCCATACACATACATGCATAGCATACAATTACATCTATATCAGAACAGTACACCAATCATAGAAAAATAAGTAAAGAGTTTGGAACATGATTCTACGCATCGCTACGAACACACAGTCGCGAGAGGCACGCTAATCGAAGCTACGGTTGGAAGTTACAACTACCGAGAGATTTGCCTTATACGTGAAAAAGAAAACTATAGGCTTCATTTATGTTAACCATATGAATTCATATATAAAAGATATTTTATAAATAATATAGATTAAATTAAGTCAATTTTAGATTTAAATTATAAAACAAAAGTAAAACAAATCATATTTTATGTATAAAACTCAGTTGCATAATCATTAATCAAGATATGATTTAAACCATGATTTTTATGAAATAGTAATATAGTAAACATCATTACTAATGAGTAGATCTCGTCGTTATGAAACAAACGCAACTTGAACGGACTATTTTGGAGTTAAAATAAATAAATTATGATTTAAACAAGTTTTCCTATAGTTAGATAATAAATTAAATCTACCCATGAATTTTATATATTTAAAACATGCCTAATAGTACTATGAACATGTAGAAAACATAAATACGGTCCCAACGCAATTTGAACGGGTCCAATCGAACTTAAAACGCAAAAGTTATAGCCTAAATAAATCGAATGACAAAACTGTAAATAACTAAAACGTATTTTTGGAACCAACCGAGCAAAATACGCTTTTAAAAATAAGAAAGCGTAAACTGAGAAATACGTAATGGACTGCGGGTTCTATATTGAATAAACCGAGGGCCTCTTATGAAAATCTGCCACGCGAAGGGGTATCGTGGATTCTGGATGGTCGGATTATATTTGGACGGCGGTGATTTGATCGCGGGGAAGGATAGGAGAGCCGGCCGGTGGCTACAGAGCACGGCACGACGGTCAGCCATGGGCGACGGCGAACATCTCACCGGTGTTCGCGGTTCCAGTGTTTCCGCCCATCCCGAGACAAGACAAATACGTGGAAGTGATCTACAGGCGCTCGCGAAGTAGCTAGGGTACCAAAACGGGGACGTAGAGCACGTCTGGGCAGCGTCCCCCATGGCGGCGCCATGGCCGGTGGTTCGGAGCTTGCGGATGCGGCGTTCTAGCGCACAAATCGACGAATGGAGGGCAGAGGAAGGACGAGGAGCTCACCGCAATGCGTCTGGAGGGGAGCGCAGCGTCCAAGGAGGCTCAGAAGGGGCGGTCGACGGCGGCGGCGATCTGAGGACAGAGGGAGGGCGCGGGTGAGATGGAATCGATCCAATCGTGACAAAAACAACGAATTATTGGTACCTACGGCACCAGTGGATCACGGCGGAGCTCCGGGGCGCGTCGGTGTCGTGGTTTGCGCTCGATAGTGGGGGATTCACCGGCGGCGGTGAGTGCGAGCTCGGACAAATGGACGAAGGGGCAGAGGGGAGGGCTCGGCTCGGGTTTTATAGGCTTGGAGAGGCACGGAAAAAGGAAGGGAGCAGGGGCGCAGGCAGATTGATTACCTTGCATGCGGGTGCGGTGGTCGGCAGCTTGCCAACGGGGCAACGCCATTGGCGGGACGACGGAAGGAAAGAGCAGGGGAAAGAAGGAAGGGGAAGAAGAAGGGAACGGGGCCGGCTGACGGGTGGGCCAGCGGGGCAGTGAGGGAGAAGGGCGAAGCACGTGCGGGTGTGCGCTGACGAGCGGGTCCTGGCTTGCAGCGAGGGAGAAGGGAGCGGTCGGGCTTGTGCGATGAAGGGCCGAAGTAGCCGCAGGGCGCTAGCTGGGCCGCACGGGGAGCAAGCACGGCTGCGGGCCGCCGATGCTATCTGGGCCGGTGACTTGCACGCGAGGAAGCAGCCGCAAGCTGGGCCAGTGCGAGCGGGCCGCGTTCGGGAAAAGCGGAAGGAGGGGAGGGGTGGCTGGGCCGGCAAGCGGGCCGAGCGCGGGAGGAAAGGAAGAGGAGCTGGGCCGATTCCTGGCTGGGCTGGGAAGGAAGACCTTTTTTTTCCAAACCAAATTCTTTTCTATTTCTAGTTTTCAAATCTAAGCCAAATTCAAATCAAATTCAAGTATGTTTTCAAATATACTTTCCTATTCAAATAAAAATAGAAAATTTTGTTAGGCTTCCCAAGATAAACTTTAAAAATACTTTTATTTTTCTAATTTTCTTTTCTTTCTTTTCTTTAATTTCAAAGCCATTTTTAATTTCATTTCAAAAGCATTTTAACTATTTTGACTTTTCAATTAAAACCACTCAACCAATAGAATCCAATGCAATGGTATGTATGCTCAAACATGTTGCTACCTTATGATGAATTTTAATTTAATAATTTTTTTATTTTCCTATATTTTATGTGCACAAAAATTCATAAATAAATCATTTTAGCTCTATTTCAAAAGAGGCAAATTTTAGGGTGTTACACAAAGATCAAATGATCGTTCAATCCAAGTCAAGCATCCTATTAAGTGAAACAGAACTTCTTTTAAGAAATCCATTAACTCTGAATCGCACTTCAACTCAACATTCACATACGTCGGCCTAAACCCATTTCCAAGACTCAATGCTTATTTTTCCTTAACTCAATGGCCGACGTGACGCCATGATTATTAATCAAAACAAACTTTCAGAGCCGATTGCTTGAACCGGCTGTTGGCCTTCATTATTAATCCTAATGAAGCCTCCTTCCCATGTTTTGCCAGAAAGGCATTCGAAGTCTCCTAACTCCCAAAACACTGGATCGGCTGTTGTAATACTCACAGACTCGTCAGCGCGAACCATTTCGATATCATCTCCATGCCATTGAATCAAACACTGATGCATGGTCGATGGCGCACAACAGTTTGCGTGAATCCAGTCACGACCGAGGAGTAAACTGTATGATCCTTTCCCATCAATGATAAAGAACATGGTGAGCAGAGTCTTACTCCCGATTGTCAGTTCGATGTTTATTGCCCCCCGGGTCTTAAATGTATTACCTTCGAAGTCTCTAAGCATCATGTCGGTTTCAAGCAAATCTCCCGGTCCCTTTGCCAAGCTTACGAAAAGTGGTGTAAGGCATAAGATTGACAGAAGCACCTCCGTCTACAAACATCTTGTTCATCGGCTTCCCATCAACAAAACCTCTCATGTATAAAGCCTTCAAGTGCCGATGTTTGACTGGCTTATCAAATATTGCTTGCTGCACAACTGTTAACTTGGCAACTATCTCTTCATACTCTGATTCATCGAAGTCTGAATAAACTTCCTGATCTGCCGGAGCTCTAAATTCTGATGGCAACAGAAAAGCCATTTGGATATTAGCTGATGATTGCTTTCTATCGGCTATTTGCTTGGTACGTCACACTTGAGTTTTACCAGATGGCTGAGCCTATTCTATCTCCTTATTCCTTAGGCGTTGCTCTTCTCTTCTGGCTTCTTGTTAAACCTCTGGGGCACCATTGGCCTTCCTGCCAAACATGTTCCCTCTGGTTGCTTCCTTCTTCATGATCAACCCAGTCTTGGTCAATAACTCTTTTTCCCAGCCGATCATGAATACTTTTATTTTTTAAGCGCCAATCCATGTTATTATGATGATATGCATCCTGGGCTTGGATAGACCGGTGGTTGATTTGAGATTGCCTAAACTCCCAATATTGATTGCAGCATTCTGGATAGTTATGTCTGGTAGGTAATTTCAAACCTTCGTTCCAGTAGTATTTGAAGAAAGGACAATTCTAGTGTGATTCGGCTTGCTTCCTTTCATACCTCTCTTCTTCTAGTTAAAGCTGGTATTTTTTATCCTCCAACCATCGCTGATAATCTTTTTTCTTCCACCGTCGCCACTTATTTAATAGGATCCGAGATGTGACTCGTGGCTTCGTCGCTCCATCCTTTGACGTTTCCCCCTGCTCAAATCGGCTCCTCTGCTGATCACGATGTTTTCTAATCTCTCTGTATTCATCAGCCGATTTTTGCATCTTGGGATCGACTGTTCCAGCTTCTCTTGATTTGGCTGATGTTAGAACCTTAGTCTTTCCTTTGAATAGCCCAACATCAACCATATTTTGATCTCTTGGGAAAGGATTATCATCAACTTTCATCTTCCGAGACGTATCGAACTTGGGCCTCCCTTGCAGAATAGCCTTCTGTATATGCTGCCGAAAAATTCTGCACTCATTAGTGGAATGAGAAGTAGCATTATGGAACTTACAGAACTTCTTATTCTTCAACTGTTCAGAGGGCAACATAACATGATTGTCCAGCAATTTGATCTGGCCCTTCTCAAGTAAAAAGTCAAAGAGCTTGTCCAATTTTATGACGTCGAAGTCATAGCTCTCCTCGATTCCTCTTCCCTAAGGATTTGGCACCATTACTGTCTTCTTGCCCCAATTCAATTCAGCTACAGCAACCTCTTCTTCTTCATCTTCATAGCCGTCATCTGTTGAATATGGATCGTAAGCTTTGGCTACGGTGGTACTCTTCTGGAATCGGGTATCCCTGCGCATACTCTGGAATTGGATATTGAGCGCTGCTACTCATTGAGCCAATTGACCCAAGTTGTCAAATTCTTGTCCTAGCAGCTTTTCTTTCCACATTGGCAGCATTCCTTGGATAGCTAAAGTAGCTAGCTGATCATCGGCCAAGCTCAATGAGAAGCACAAATTCCTAGTCTCTCGGAATCTCTAAAGAAACTCAGTGCCCGATTCATTAGTCCTCTGTCTCATAGTTGTCAAATCGGTTATCTTCTTTTCTCCAGTCCTAGTGTAAAAATATGTATGAAACTTCTTCTCCAGGTCAGCCCAATTGGCAATGGAGTAGGCTAGTAGTGACGAAACCCAAGTGAAGGCTGGCCCTGACAGTGATAAGGAGAAGAAACAAACTCGATGGGCATCCTCAACTGATGCTTTGCCCAATTGTGTAAGATACCGACTGACATGTTCTATTGTGCTTGTACCGTCTTGACTAGTGAACTTGGCAAACTCTAGGAGCATGTAATTTATAGGAAGAGCGACCAAATCATAACATTCTGGATATGGGCGTTTGTACGAAAAGGTTAGCCCTTTTGGCTTCAGACCGAACTGATTCTTCATCATCTCGGTCATCTTGAGCAGCAACTCGTCAGCTTGTGGATTTGGATTTCTTGGTATTTGCTGACCCATCTGTGGATTGAAATCCCGTGTGCCTTGATATGCTAGATTTGGCATCATGTGGAGAGTGTTATAATCTGTGCCATAGTGATACCCTTGTGGAATCTCAATCTGCAGGGTCCTCTGCTGGCTTGCTGCTTGAAGTCTCTGATTGTAGACATAAGGATCTACATCTCTATGGATCCTTTGAATTGATGGTGCTATTTTTTGAGCCGACGATGGTATGCGGGCTGATGTGCCAAAATTGATCACCTGATTCTGACCTTGCCCCGCCGGCTGTTGCACATGCTGTATTGACGGTCTAGGATTGTACTATATCTGATTCATAGTAGTACCTGGAGTTTGTTCAGATGAACCTTGAAGTGTCTAGACGTCACCATTACCAGCTGGTGTTGCTTCTTGATGGCTGGTACTGTGACAGAACCTCCTAAATTATAGGGCCCACATACACCTGTCACTGTCCAACGACCTTTGACATCAATGCATATGTTACCGATAACTTAAGAAGACTGTCGGGTGTCCTCGAAGAACCCCGAATCATCCACGATTTCCGAGCAGGATCACATTATAGAGTCATTGCAGTATTACAACAGTTTATTCAAATAGATATATCAGAGTAAAATATAGCGGAAGCATTATAGCAACTTAGTTTACAAACCAGTTGTTTCAAACCTTACAAACTAAGTATAATTATTAATACAAAACGAAGTAGTGGAGTGGCATTATAATATAATACAAAACACACAATAAAACTGCCCTGCCCAAGGGCCACACATTTACTTCTCGTCATCAGATCGAACTATAGTCATGCAGCACGATCCAAAACAGATCGACTCATGAGCTTACTTTGCAACAAGGGTCAACGAACCCTGAGTACAAAAGTACTCAACAAGACTTAACCGAAATAACAAATAAGAATCAGGAATGCAGGCTTAGGAATTCAAGGTAGGGCTTTAACAATAATCAAAGTTATTTTGCGTAAAAGCTTTGTAACAAAATTCTTTTTATCAACATTTAACATTTCATAAGATCTTATACAAATCTAACACGATCCGTAATGAGATCATGAAACTTCATATCCAACACTTTCTCAAATTTCCCTCAAGTTACAGTTATTAAACTACGATGATGATCAGAGAATTGAGTCTCCATAACCGAGGAGCAACGACGATTCGAACCGATTATAAACCCAGCTGGGGAATTCCAGACCACACGACATATGTAGGTCCCCGACCTACATATATCAACCTACCCTCGGATCCTCTACACAAGAACGGGTCCGCGCCACCCGAGAATACAGTACTCCACACTCCAGCCCATTGCCACGTGGGTACACGCTATTCCCGCCATCTCTCCACTCCCAGTGCACGAGTAGTCATTCTCGTAATAGAATAGCCAAGTTAAGGCTTACCGGAGTATGTGGTTAGTACTACAAATTCTCAACTCACACAGGTCAACAGCAGTACGGACCTTAATCGACACAAAGAGGAAGAACCCGCTCACAAGACCTCCATGTCTTGTGGCTCACACACACCGAGTCCGCCCGGTCTAGATTTATTACTTCACATGCTCATATTTCATGATAACATAAGTAACCAAAGTTCCATATAAAACTCGCAGTGACACGTGTAATCACCCGACTTTTATTATCTAAGCATGACTAAGCATAACTAGCCATATCTGAATTAAAATGGTTAACAAGGTAGATAAGGAAAACGAGGTTGGTAATGCATCAATTAGGTTTCCACTTGACTTCTAATCACTTAATGCAGATTGAAAAGCAAAAGCGAAATCAATTTGTAAAACACAAGGTAGGTTTAAATGCATCAAGGGCTTGCCTTCGTTGGATTGAAAAAGTCCGATTCAGAGTCGGTCCACAGTTATCCAACCCGACCTCAACCGACGGATTAACCTCCTCAACCGCTTGATTAACCACTACAGTTCACCTTCGTTCACTACACGTAGTAATAATACTATGCTTAACATGATGCGAGATACAAAATATGATGCTCGATGATGGATGCAAAAGTTAGCAACTTGAATACAACTTTCCTTCACAGACAGATTACAAGCTAATCTAACTAAATCATTTCGTAATACACACATCAATTGCCAAAGATCATTATCCACTAATGACCCAAGGACATCACCCAATCAAAAATTCAATCAAAACCTAAATCATTAAAGGTTACTATTTGCTTTTATGAATTAATTATTTAATTAAGAATTATGAAATAAATCAACTTATTCCAATTGGGCTCAAAATTTTTTGTAAATGTTCATTACATGATAACTAAGTGGCAAAACAATTTTCATAATTTTGGATAATTAATTAAGCCTAGAAAAATCATGGAAAGTCATTTATTAATTAATTGAGCAATTTTATCATACCCCAAAAATACTTAAAATCAATATTTCAAATTTTTGTCACATAATATACATCACAAAGAAGTCACACAAAATTGTCATAATTTTGGAGCTCTAAATAAATTTACACAAAAATAACAAATTCCAGCACTATTCATATAAATCTGAAAAAGCAGAAAACTCATTTGAGCATTTGAGTCAACGACATCGGACCCCACATGTCATCTTCAACCTTCGCGCGTTGACTACGACGACGACGGCGCTTGACCGTATAAACTCACGACGGTGAATCCAAAGGCGACGGTCAAGGTACCAAAATGACCACATCATCGGGCGCATCGATTGAAGGCACTAGCTAGGACAATTACTACGAGCTACGAGCTTGGCATCGGCCATGGCGGACGCGGCGGCTTTAGCGGCACTACTCGCGGCGAAAGGAGCTTCGGTAGCGATTAAATAAACGGTACAGAAGCACCGGTAGCTCACCACTTAACACGACGGAGCAGAGAGCAAGGTGGAGAAGCGGCAGAGACGCGGGTCGACGTGCACAAAGAACGGCGGCGGAGCAAGGATCGTCGGTGATGGTGTGCGGTGGATCGTGGTGATCAAAATGAGCAAGCAACAACGGATTAAGCATCACAAAGATCGAGGCGAAGCTGGAGCTACGCTAATCGAAGCAACGACTCACCGGAGGGCCACGACCACGGTGAAACGGGATCACCAAGTTGTTGTTTACCGCGAAGAAGAAATGCGTTGCGCGGCGTTTCCGCGAAATCAGACTAAATTGAGGGGTTAGCTGGGACGCGCAAGGAGTAGGCGGAGCTGGAGCTAGCTTATCGGCGATGGCGGAGCACGACAAGTGGACGGCACGGGCTCGTCGGAGATGAGCAAGGTGACGGGAAGAAAGCGAGCAAAGGAAAAAGAAAAGCGGCGACGACTCGAGCTTTATAGGGCAGCCAAGGAAGCGCCAAGGAAGCCACGACGAAGCCTTCAATAAGGCCAACGCGACGCGCCTTGGACGGCCCACTTGCGATGGAAGCAAATCGAAGTTCGCGGCATGTAGCAAGAGCGGTGAACCTTTGTTCATCAATATTACAGTAATTGCCATTCTCCAAAATTCACAAATTACTCTCAAAATTTCATAACAACTCAAAAATCTCCAAAAACAAAAGTTGTTCAAAATCAAAAGTTCTACAACTTTGCTTTTGAAACCATATCCAAATTCATTTTACATTTTGAAATTCAAATTTGAATTCAAAAGGGACACTTTAAAGAATTATGCCTTTTCAAATTACTTCAAATTTTACTAAACAACTTTGAAAACTCCAAACACCAACTTTGTACAACTTGACAAGATCTACACTTTTGCTTTTAAGCTCAACCCCAAAATATGCTTAGATTTTGAAATGAGTTTTTAGGGTAGAATTTAAATCTTGAAATTAAGGTTTTTGAATTTCAAAACAATACTGAGTATTTCAAACTTGATTCAAACAATACAATTCAACACTTATACATGAATGTAAACTTGTTTTAGTGAATGCATATCAACGTTTGCAATATGACCAAATGCTTTGCAATGCATATGATGACATGACAGTTTTAGTATTTAAAACACCCGGGGTGTTACAGGTACTGACTTGAATAGTCCCTTGGGTCGACGGATCTGGAATATTGTAACAAGTCGATCCAACCTGACCAACTGGAATTCCATGAATCGCCTCTTTCATGGCGTTGTGAAATGCGTCAACGAAAGCTTCATTGCAGCTTGATATGGCATCACGAACAGATTTGTCTATGGCTTTCAGAAGAAACGCTTTGTCTTCGACCATCAGATCTGTCTGGCCATGTAGCAGAACTCTTGGTAGTGAAAATTTCTGAATAATTGTGCTGTTACGTGTTTTGGTGTAGGACAACAAACACTTTTTCTAAAATTCTTCTGTAGCTTTGCTGATGGTATCCTTATCTTCATCTGATAGGTCTTCATAATGTACCATAAGGATGTTGTCGTTGTTGTGAGCCGCCATGACGATTATGGGGTCCCACCGGGCGTGCCAGAAATGTGTGTCGACACGGAATTTTCGTCTCCGTGCCGAGGACACACGCAGCAAGCCGGAAGGGTCCGCTCGATGGAGCAGATCCGCCTAGCTTCAGCACAAGAGTGGTCGATCCTGCGCAATCCTCTCGAGACATGCCAGTCTATTTGACCCTGGAATTGACAAGGAGAGAAAGCTCATCAGTAATTAAGGGCGGAACGTGCTGGTGTTGCCAGACAGTCCCGAATGTGTGGCTTTGAGAGCCGATATGAGAGGAGATCGACTAAATAGTCGATTCCAGCATATTCATAAGAATAAATCGATTAAAGCTCATGGGGTTGTATAAGATGAATCGGTTATCATTCAGGATAAATATTATTTAAGCAAATATTAATCAATGGCAATAAGATATCAATGATGATCGGTTTATACTGAGCCAATGATTACAAGTAACCAAACTCCTTTTTATATAAAGAAACAATTCAACACCACTTGACCATTTAATAAAGATAAATCTAATGAACATGTTAGATCTCATCTATCGCCATGACTAGTGGGGCATGAGGCAGAATCATGCAGGCCGTAGAAACAACAATAGACTCGACGACCATAACTCATTACTAATATCAGTGGGGCATGAGGCAGGATCATGCATGCCGTAATACAATAATAAGATCATGGGGCTAACATATCTTTCAACTCATCTCTACTTCAATGATCTCGTAATGTGAACTGTTCGTGGAAGCATTCGATATCGGCTAAACAACCGATTCAGGCATAGCGCACAGTTAAGGTCATGCCTTCTCAGGAATGGGTCTACCACCTAACGATCTCCACTCCACGGTGCCAACAGTGGGGTGAGAGGCAGAATCCCACAGGCTGTGATGACGGGCCATGGAACGGTTTTCATTAACTAATAGATCTACTCAAGATCGAACATGCCTTAACCGCACGCTATGCACGATTAAGATTGACGCAAAACAGCCGATAAAAACATAACTCATCACTTAAGATGTAGATTAGATCAATTTTAGATTGGCAAACGATGAGTTAAACAAGATATAAGGCCGATCTAGATCAATCTCAATTGGATAGAGTGATATTACTGTAATTAGATAAACAATGAAAGCAATAAGCAATATCGGTAACTTAATGAATCTACCAAAGACTGCCATACTAAGGTAGAGCCGATAACTTGACCTTCATCTAATTCAAGCAATGGGCTGTGAGGCAGAATCACACAGGCCATACTTGAATTAGGTAAGAGTCGATAACTAGCCTATACCAGAGTCGCAGTGGGGGTCGATCGGATCGATGCAGCCATATGAACAGAGGTATAAACCAAGACGATACTTACTGTCGGGGACCTAATACCAGGGTACCCAAAGAGGTGGAACTAATAACCATCGAACGTTAAAAACTCCTGAATGGACAAGAGCACTACTGCGCTTCTTGCCCGAACGACAGGAGTTTGGTTCTGCCTCGCCTGACACCCATGGGCCAGCTCCGCCTCACTCGACGGCTGAGGGACGGCTCCGCCTCGCCCGAGAGCTGAGGGCAGGGACCGCCTCGCCCAAGGGCTGAGGGCGGGGACGACCTCGCCCGACATCTGAGGCCGGGCTTTGCCTCGCCCAATGGCTAAAAGCAAGACTCCGCCTCGCTCGACCATCGAGGTATAGACTCCGCCTCGCCCGACCCTGAGGGCTGGGCTCCGCCTCGCCCGACCCCCAAGGTATAGACTCCGCCTCGCCCGACGGACCTTGCCTCGCCCGATGTCCAAAGGCTGGCTCCGCCTCACCTGACAACCGCACCTCGCTCCTTCATAATGATAGGCACAAGGTAAGACAAGACGTTCGGGTCAACCATGGCATCAAGGACCATGACCTGCGCCCCTGCAGGAAAGTACTATCAGGGCATGACAGGACGGGCGCTTAGACCCAGGCGTGGCAGAGCCTGAATAGTGTTGCAGGCGCGTGCTCTTCGCCCTACAGTGCTGTAGGCACCGCCTTCAGCCCTCGGGCGAAGAACCCGACATAGACATATGACAACCACTATGTTCCAAGGGGGGACTCCTGTCCTCTATAGTGGCAAACAAGCAGTCACCACGCCATCCGCTCCCCATGGGGTCACAGCTCGACACCCCTGTCCGACACGCCGCCTGCAAGGGCGGGACAGGACGCACCCACTTGCTAAATGAGGCCAGGGCATGGCCTACGAAGATCAACAAACACACCACTTCTGACACGGTCTGCCATGTTACGCAGGGCAGGCGCATGAAAAAGGAAGACCTGGGTCCTTCGAAGGACCTTCTATACCCTTGGTATTTTCCTCTTTCTCCCATCTATAACCCCTGCTCCCCCCTTGGTCTATAAAAGGGAGGGCAGGGCTCCCCACTAGAGGGGGGACTTTTGACAAACAACTCACACAAACGCCAGTTCGACATAGGCACAACACTTCACGCACACAGCCAAGCAGCGACCAAGCTCTTGGCATCCTTTCAATCTTTTCCATCAGAGACTTGGGACCAGTCCCTCTCTCGACCGTTTGTACCCCCTACTACGAACCATTTTCGGTGCTAATAACACGAGCAGCAACAGACTGGACATAGGGACATTCAGCCCGAACCAATATAAACCTTGTGTCCTTTAGCTCACCATCCAGGCCTAACGCGCATAAATATAAATTTTCTAGCCAGTGTTTGTTTGAAACACCGACAGTTGGCGCGCTAGGTAGGGGGCTTTGCGCGTTCCAAACCAGGCCACGGATGGCTAACCACGACATCAGCTGGGTCCCAGGCGCACACGTGCGCTTCGGGAACCTATATTTCATCATCACGGTGGGAGGAGAGTTGGTATGGGCTCACGCTGCCATCCAATCTCTCCCCCCCATCGGCCTCGACGACAAGAGACTTAGGCGCCAGCTGGGCGCCTCCCTTGGGCTCCAGTAGTCTAGGGAGGACCAGCGTTGCCTCGCCCTTTCCAACGTCAGTGACATGGCGCGGCCTTCCAGAGAAGGACTCCTCTCTCTGGAACATCGCATACGGAGCGCCCTGATAGCATTTCCGTTCGGTCTCCGCAACACAGCGGCGACCGTTGGCCGCCTTGTGGCACAACGCATGGTTCAGCCGCCCACGGACAGCGAGTTCGTAGGGGTGATCGAACACTACACGGAGTCCCTCCACAAACTCCTCACAGAGGAGCCGAGATCATCCTCTAGCTCTGACTCTAGCAGGGGGAGCCATCACCCTTCCTAGGAATGCTTCATGGCAAAAACCCCCGAGGGGCACGTCGAAAGCGTCTCTGGGGAGGAGGCTACGCCGATAGGCAACCCTGACGGAAGGACCAGAGGGGAGGCAGCGGCCCCATCTCACATAAGGATGGAGCAGCTGAGAGCTCAGAAGCTGGAGATCGATGAGGCCGGACAAGGGCTCGTGCGGGAGTACGCGGAGATCAATCGTGAGATCGAACGCCATGGAAACGGTGGGCGCGCACGCACCACGGCCCGCAATGTACACCAAAGGATCCTCACCGACGACAGGACCCTCCCTCACATCGCTTGGGCAAGCCAGAACATCGCCGCTACGACGGCCTTGCTTCACGGCCTCCTAGAAGCTACGACAACCAAGGATCATCGGGCCCGCCGAGAAATTCGCACGTTGCTCGAGCGTGCGGCGGCGCAATAGTCAAAAAGCTCGCTGTCTCGGCGATGCGAGCTCGACGCCAACCAGCGCACACCCTCGGTGCGCCCCACCAAGGACACGTCGGTTCACCAGACACCGCCAGGCGGCAGGCAGCACACCGCTCTCCCGGTGCATCAACGTCTCAGCCACAACCGCGACGCACGCAACACCATCGACACCCGTAGGCGTGCCTACAACGACTCAAGAGAAGGAGCCCGCCACGGCTATCATCCTTGACGTGGCGGACGCTACGACAGCGATGAGGACCAGAGCCCGAGCCCCGGCCTACCAGGCCCTTAGGCCTTCGGCCGGCACATCCTTAACACTGCGTTCCTACCAAGGTATCGACCACCTACCAATATCCCTAAATATTCTGGGGAGACAAACTGGCTCGAAGACTATCGGCTTGCCTGTCAAGCCGGTGGCACGAATGATGACGATTTCATTATTCGCAATCTCCCACTATTCTTGGCCGACTCAGCACGAGCGTGGTTGGAGCACCTACCGTCCAATACCATTCAGAGTTGGGCTGATCTGAGGGAAATCTTTGTGGGGAACTTCGAGGGCACGTACAAGCGCCCTAGGAACCCATGGGACCTCAAGAACTGCCGCCAGAAGGCTGATGAAACCCTCCTCGGGTACATCTGGCGCTTCTCCCAGCAGTGCAATGAGCTCCCTAACATTGCCGACGCCGACATGATAGGGGCCTTCCTATCCGTGACCACCTGTGAGTCTTTGGTTCATAAGCTGGGACGCAAGGGCCCATGGATCACCAAGGAGCTCCTGGACATCGGCACTAGCCACGCCTCAGGAGAGGAGGCGATCGGAGTAGTCTTCGACCTTTTCGATGGCAAGGCGAGGCGGGACGAGGGCGCTGGCGAAGGCGCCTCCAACCGTTCCACCAAAAGAAAGAATAAGAAGCAACGGCGCGACGACTCGCTCGTGGCCGCTGCCGACCGCAAGGGTGGCCGGAAGCCCACGGAGGGCACTCTAAACCACTTCAAAAAAATGCTCGAGGGGCCATGCCCAAACCATGCTTTCCTAGCCAAGCATCTGTACAAGGATTGTGGCCTCATACACAAATTCTTGTTCGGAAGCTCCAACAAAGGGGAGCAGGGGAAGGATCTGCCCCCCGCTGTAGACGACTCCGAGGAGAAAGACGATGCCTTCCCGACGCCGAACGGCGCCCTTATGATCTTCGGAGGATCAACGGCCTACGACTCCAAACGACGCCAGAAGGTCACGCGTCGCGAGGTCTATACGACCGGACCGGCCATGCCTGCCTTCCTTCGGTGGTCAGAATCTGCCATAACCTTCGACCGGACCGACCATCCGGATGTCGTCCCGCACCCAGGGAGGTATCCGCTTGTAGTCGACCTGATCGTTGGCCCGAAGCGACTCACAAAAGTACTGATGGACGGGGACAGCGGCCTCAACATCATGTACGCCAAGACGCTCGATGAAATGGGCATCGATCGGATGAACCTCCGCCCGATCCGAGCGCCTTTCCATGGCGTCATGCCTGGCAAGCAGGCCGTGCCACTGGGGCAGATCGATCTGCCCGTCACCTTCGGGGATCAGTTCAATTATAGGACTGAGACCCTCACCTTCGATGTGGTGGGGTTCCATGGAACCTTCCATGCCATCCTAGGACGTCCATGTTACGTGAAGTTCATGGCCGTCCCCAACTATACATACCTCAAGCTAAAGATGTCGGGTCCCCACGGGGTCATCACCGTCGGCACCTCCTTCCAGCCCGCTTACGAATGCAAAGTCGAATGCTGTGGCCACGCTGCCGCAGTCGTTGCCTCCAAGGAACTCACCGTCCTCAAGGAGGAGGTTGCCGAAAAAGCGCCCGACGCGAAGAAATCAACCGGGTCGTTCAAATAGGCAGAGGGCTCCAAGGAGGTCCTCATAGACCCCAGTAGCTCCGAGGGTAAAATGGTACGCATTGGTACTGCGCTCTCCTCCGAATATTAAAGCGCGCTTGTCGACTTCCTCCACGATAACAAAGACATCTTTGCGTGGAATCCCTCGGATATGCCAGGCATCCCGAGGGAGGTCACCGAGCATACCTTGAAAATCCACCCAGGTTCCAAGCCGATGAAGCAACGCCTACGTCGCTTCGACGAGGAAAAGTGCAGGGCCATCAGAGAAGAGATAGCAAAACTATTGGTCGCCGGATTCATCAGGGAAGTACACCACCCAGAGTGGTTAGCAAATCATGTTCTTGCACGAAAGAAGAGCGAGAAATGGAGAATGTGTGTTGACTACACGGGTCTCAACAAGGCGTGCCCAAAGGACCCATTTCCTTTGCGACGCATAGACCAAATAGTCGATTCTACCTCAGGGTGCAAAACCCTCTGCTTACTTGACGCATACTCCGGCTACCACCAGATCACGATGAGAGAGTCCGACCAGCTCGCGACGTCTTTTATCACCCCCTTCAGATCGTTCTGCTACATCTCAATGCCGTTCGGTCTGAAGAACACTGGGGCAACTTACCAGGGCTGTATGCTCAACTGCTTTGGGGACCTCATCGGGCGGACCGTTGAGGCCTACGTCGACGACATCGTAGTTAAGTCCAAACGGGCTGGCCACCTTGTCGCCGATCTTAAACAAACCTTTGCTAAACTCCGGGCAAATGGAATCAAACTCAATCCCGAGAAATGTGTTTTCGGGGTCCCGAGGGACATGCTGCTCGGCTTCATCATCTTCGAGCGCCATCACAAGGATGGGCCCGATCCAGAACATATAGGGGTTCAGCGGATCACAGGGTGCCTCGCTGCCCTCAGGCGATTCATCTCGCGCCTCGACGAACGAGGACTCCCCCTTTATTAGCTCCTGAAGAAAGCCGACCGCTTTGAGTGGACAGCCAAGGTCCAGGAGGCGCTTGACATGGTCAAGCTACTTCTAACAAAACCCCCGGTCCTAGTTCCTCCAAGCGACGGAGAATCCCTCCTGCTATACATAGCGGCCACCACGCAAGTGGACAGCGCCGCCCTAGTAGTAGAGCGGGAAGAAGAGGGGCACGCCTTCAAGGTACAGCGCCCTATGTATTTCATCAGCGAGGTACTATCCAACTCCAAAACCCACTACTTCCAAATCTAGAAACTCCTATACGCCATACTCATCACCAAGAGGAAGTTACGCCACTACTTTGAGTCACACCCTGTGACAGTCATGATGTCATTCCCCCTCGGCGAGGTCGTCCATAGCCAGGACGCCACAGGAAGAACCGCGAAATGGGCACTCGAGCTGATGGATCAAGGCATTGAATATGCACCCCGAACGGCGATCAAGTCCCAGGTGTTGGTTGACTTCATCACGGAATGGACCGAGGTCCAGATGCCGCCGGTGGTCGTCGATCTAGAGTACTGGACGATGTACTTCGATGGGTCGCTGATGAAAAAGGGGGCCGGTGCGGGGCTGGTCTTCGTATCACCCCTCAGGGTCCGCATGAGGTACATGGTACAGCTCCATTTTCCCTCATCAAATAATGTCGCTGAATACGAAGTGCTCATCAACGGCCTATGAATCGCCATCGAGTTGGGCATCCGACGCCTCGACATCAGGGGCGACTCCCAGCTGGTCGTCAACCAAGTCATGAAGGAGTCGAGCTGCCACGACGCTAAGATGGCGTTGTACTGCCAAGAAGTTCGACGGCTGGAGGACAGATTCGATGGCCTTGAACTCAATCACATCCCAAGGCGCCTCAATGAAGCGGCCGACGCGCTCGCGAAAGTGGTGTCCGGCCAAGAGCCAGTGCCAACGGGCGTCTTCACTAGTGACCAACACAAGCCCTCGGTGCGCTATGAGGGGTTGGAATGGGCCGACGATGGCCCATCTGATTCGGCCCCGAGGGCCGACCCGCCGACTGCTCCGTCTGACCTCGAGGTCATGGAGCTTGAAGAGGATCCAGCAGCAGAGCCCGACCCTCTGAACGACTGGAGAATGCTTTACCTCGACTACCTCCTCCATGACACACTACCAATGGACAAGACAGAAGCTCGACGGCTCACACGTCGCGCCAAGTCCTTCGTTCTTGTAGGGGGCGAACTCTACAAACGGAGCCACACCGGGATCCTACAGCTCTGTATCCCCAGCGAACAGGGAAGACTTCTACAGAGCGACATCCATAGTGGGCTCTGTGGTCACCATGCCGCACCGAGGACCTTTTTTGGAAACGCATTCCGATTGGGCTTCTACTGGCCCACTGTAGTAGCCGACGCCGAGCAAATCGTACGCACCTGCGAAGGGTGTCAGTACTATGCTCGGCAAACTCACCTCCTGGCCCAGGCACTCCTGATGATCCCCATCACATGGCCATTCACGGTCTGGGGTCTCGACCTAGTTGGGCCACTCAAAAAGGCGTCCGGGGGCTTCACCCACCTACTTATCACCATAGACGAGTTTACGAAATGGATCGAAGCTCAACCGATCTCCACGATCAAATCCGACCAGGCTGTGCTATTCTTCCTCGACATCATCCATCGTTTTGGAGTACCAAACTCCATCATCACAGACAACGGCACATAGTTCACCGGCAGGAAATTCATTCAATTCTGCGATGAACAACACATCCGGATCAATTGGGCGGCCATCGCGCACCCTCGGACGAACGGGCAGGTCGAGCGCGCAAACAGCACGCTCCTATAGGGCCTCAAGCCCAGGATCTTCAACTGGTTGAACAAGTTTGGCACGCGCTGGGTCGCCGAGCTCCCGGCGGTGCTCTAGAGCCTAAGGACAACTCCCAGCCGGGCCACCGGCTACACACCTTTCTTCATGGTCTACGGTTCCGAGGCTGTTCTCCCAATGGACCTTGACTATGGAGCACCAAGAATCAGAGCATACAATGAATAGGGAGCCGAGGCCTCCCACCAAGACACCATGGACCAACTAGACGAAGCCCACGACATCGCCCTCCTCCGTTCGGCCAAGTACCAGCAGGCGCTACGGTGGTACCACGGCCGACGGGTGCGAGACCGAGCCTTCAAAGTCGGGGACCTTGTTCTCTGCCTTGTACAGAGCAACAAGGACCGCCACAAGCTCTCCGCACCCTGGGAAGGGCCGTATGTCGTCGCGAAAGTACTCCGTCCAGGTGCCTACAAGTTGAAAACCATCGACGACAAGGTCTTCACCAACGCCTGGAACATCGAACAGCTACGTCGTTTTTACCCTTAAATAAACACATACTTTTCCTTATCAGTTTTTGTCTTTACAAATAGCCGATCAGGACGATTTAGCGTCCGGTCAGTAGCAGTTTCGCGGGAATTTGACCCCAACGGCTACTTTCTCAGTGGGGCTTATAAATACAACCCCCAACCGGCCATTTGAGGTGTGTGGAGCTGAGGAAACATACCAAGGGTGTTGATACACCATTTTAGTGATCTCCACATGCATAGTGCTTAGTGTTTTATTAGGTGATTAGCATAAGTGCTTTGCAAAGTGCTTAGGTTGATTAGACCACCGCTTATGCGCTTGCTCTAGGTTTATGCCTAGTGTTTAGTGAGGTTTGCATACCCATTGCCACCCCGTGCTTGCGAGCACAAGTGTTGTACATCGAAGGGGCTTGAAGTCTTGTGAGATAACACCAACCGCGTTTGTGGTGTGGCCGCCACCTTGTATCGGAGGGAACAAGGCCCGCGGCGTTTTGGCCGGAAGCTTAATAGTGAAGACGGCGGGGAGCATCCGGGAGAGGCTTGTCGAAAGGCATGTTAGAGACCCACTTGCGCATGGGGAAGGCCCGAGGCTATCCACGTAGTTACCCAACCAGGAGCTTGGCCCTTGCGAGGGATTCCTTGTGAGGGGCTCCAACGAGGACTAGGGGGAAGCTTGCGCGCTTCTCGATACCTCGGTAAAAATATCGGAGTCATCGACGGGAGTTTGCATATCTCTACCTCGCTCTTTAGCTTCCGCACTTACATTGATTAAATTACTTCTATTGCGGTAGAGATAGCAACACATTAGCAAAACCGTACTTGCACATTTAGATAGTTTATCTTTTGCATAGGTTTTGCTAAGGTTAGCAAAAGAGGCCATAGTTTAGAGTTAGATTTTTTAAGTTGCCTAATTCACCCCCCCTCTTAGGTGTCACGGTCCCTTCAATTGGTATCAGAGCCGGTTGGCTCAATTTGGACCTTTGGCTTAACCGCCGTTGAGCCGACGCTATTTAGAGTGATTGGGATGGATGCCGCTAGGCCTCCGCACTTTGACGGCACTAACTTCCCATACTATAAAGCTAGAATGGTTTGCCACCTTGAGGTGGTTGATTTGGGTGTATGGAGAGTCACTCGTGATAGGATAAAACCCATCAAGAATCCCGAAAAACCCACAAAGAGTGATGAAAAAGAAATGCACTTCAATGCTAGAGCTAAAAATTGCTTGTTTGAATCACTTAGTATGGATGTTTTTAACCAAGTATTCACTTTAAATATGGCACATGAAATTTGGTTAAAACTCCAAGAGCTCCATGACGGCACAAGCAATGTCCATGAGCAAAAACATTGTCTAGCAAAGCAAAACTATGATTCCTTTACTATGAATGATGATGAGCTTGTTCGTGATATGTATTCTCGTTTGAATCTAATTATCAATGAGCTCCATTCTATAGGATTATTAAAGCTAGATGATGCGGACATCGTGAGGAAGATCATCTCCGTGCTACCACAAAAGAAATATGCAAGCATCATCACCATCCTTCACAACATGGAGGACTTGAGCAACATGACCCCGGGCATAGTCATTGGCAAGTTAGTGGCATTTGAAATGTCACGTAAGATGGGTCAAGAAGAAGCCTCTTCATCAAGCAAAGGCAAAGCTCTCGCTTGTAGCGAGAAAAAGAAGATGAAGGGCAAGCAAGTTGAGACAAGCTCAAGCTCAAGTTCCTCAAGTGAAGATGAAGAAGAAGATGAGGACGATGATGATGATGAAGATTCAAGTGATGATCAATCTTCCTCCACCTCCGATCTTGAAGAAGAATCAATTAAAGTGATCAACAAGGTGGAGAAGATGATCCAAAGGCTCAATGTCAAGGGTGTGCCCATCCAAATTTAAGATTTCATTTTCACAAATCAAAGAAAAGAGCACAGAAAGAGAGGATGCTATGGATGCGGCGAGTTAGGGCACTTTGTGGAAGTTTGTCCAAACAAGCCCACACCCAAGACAAAGAAGAAGGCATGCAAGAACCAAGCCCTCACATCAATAAGATAATGGGATGATTCTTCAAGTGAAGAAGAACCCCATCACAAGAGGCGAGGCCACAAGCAATCATCATCAAGCTCTTCTCGTGTGTGCCTTATGGCACGAGGTAACGAAAGCTCTTCCTCTAGTGAGAGTGATAGTGATGATGATATGCCTTCTTATCGTGAACTTGTGCAAGAAAATCTTAATTATGCTAAAGCTTGCACTAGTCAACAAAAGAAGCTCAAAAGTTTAAAAGAAAAGCTAGATAGTTCACAAAAAGCATACAAAATCTTGCTTGAACAATATGAGAACTTTGCTAATCTCAATGTTGAACTATCTACTAAAATTGAGAAACTTGAGGCTAATGCAACAACAAATACATGCACAATCAATGATGAGCAACTTGAAAAAAAAAATTAAAAATTAAAAGAAAAAGTTAGCTAGCTCACAAGAGGCATATAATAGTTTGCTTGCTAAAATGGAAACCATGTGCAAACATTGTGATGAGCTAACTAATAAAGTTGCTAATCTTGAAGCCATTAGCACAACCCCCACCAAGGCATCCAAAAAGAAAAGTCCTATCTTCAACATGTCTAAAAGGGATGCCTCTACTTCTTGTAATGATTTATGTTTAGAATCACCTTTGTGCAACCAAGTTTGTGTTGAGAAAGTTGTTGTAGATACATGCACACAAGAGGTTACAAAGCAGAATGAGTAACTCAAGCAAGAAGTAGCTGGCCTCACCAAGAACTTAACTCAAGTGAAAGGCAAGGCGAAGCAAACCCAACTTCATCAAGATAACATCGTCAAGGGAGTGAAGAAGCTTGATGAAGGACAAACCATGGTTTGTTACGTGTGCCATAAGGAAGGTCACAAGTCCTATGAGTGCAAGGTGAAGAATGAGGGAGGAGCAAAGACGAAGGAGAAAAAGCAAACAAGCAAGCTCTCCAACACCTACACCAACAAGGTGGACAAGAAGGCCTCCACACCTTATCTCTTGAAGAAGAAGAAAAATAACAAGGTGGTGGCCATCAAGGTGAACAAGCAAGCCAACAATAGGGCCAAACGCTTTTGGGTGCCAAAGGAAATCATTTCAAACATGAAGAGCACCAAGAAGGTTTGGATCTCGAAAGGGAAGTGAGAAGTCCGTCGGACTTCGGGGAGTTTGGAGACTTGGCAAAGTTTGGGTGCATTTCATGGGGTGCATCATGATGGACAAAATCATTGCCAAGTGGGTTAGTGAATACTATGGACCCAAATTCCCCTTCCCATGTTAGGTAACTAGATGTCATTACTTTCAATTAGTATTCATTTCAATTTGCATTGTTTTTCAATTGATATACTCTTAAAGCATCTAGTTATCTTTCATGCCTATGTTTGCATTTACATGCTTAAATCTTTTGTCATGCATTCAATAGGTATATCATATGGTAGGCTTGCTCGGTTTCATTGTCAACCTTTGGAGCAAACCAACATGGTTTAAAATTGTTTAGGAGCACGGCACATAGCTTGTCCTACTTTTGTTTATCTAATATGTGCTAAAGTCTAAATTGTAGATAATCTCTCCCGAATATCATTTTTGAAAATGATTCTCACATTCATGAAAAGTCATCTTTCAAATGGTATTTTGATACTTAAATCAACGTGCACAAATTTTACAAGTATTCAACATTTGTGTGCACATATTTAGGGGGAGTATTTCTACAACTTGGATGCCTTGAGACTAACACTTTTTCAAATGGTATCATTTTTTCAAACCTATCACATGTGTAGTAGTCTCATTGTAAGGAAATTGGAGTCCCCGAAGTTAAGCATCATTCTTCAATTGGCATCATCATGTTGATTTCATTTCATTTATATGCTTTCTCCATGCATTATATAGATTAAACTCTCTTGTGCAAAAAAATTGCTATTTATGCATATGCTTTGCTTTCTACCATATGTATGCATACATTTAGGGGGAGCTTAGTCTATATAATGTGAGAGTCAAATTTTGTGATCCATTTCACTCTATACACAAAGGATCACGAAGTTTGACCCTCCCTTGTGCTACTAATGTCTTCCTTTTCGGTGTTTGATGCCAAAGGGGGAGAATTTGGAGGACCAAAGACAAGCATTTAGTTACAAGTAGTAATGGTCCGAGAAAGGGAGGAAAGTGAATTATGGGAGTCTAAGTAATGGGAGAATTTTTTTTAGAAAGCTAGGCTCTACTCCATAATATCACATAGGGACATTTGCAAGGGCAAGACAAGCTTTTAAGTAAAGTTTTAATTGGTATCTGTCAATTAGTATCATATAACCTTGCCCTTTGCATTGCATCCTAGCAAGTAGGTAGTTTTTAACTTCCAAATTCTTATTATTTGCTTGCTTTGGTCGTGTTGGCATCAATCACCAAAAAGGGGGAGATTGTAAGGAAAATAGACCCTTGGCCCATTTACTTTGGATTTTGGTGTTTGATGATCAACACAACCAAATTGAACTAATGAATTTGCAAGTGTTTATTTTATAGTTCAATAGGGTGGAAGACGTGACTTGGACGAAGGCGACGTGGTGATCCGATGATCAACACTTTAAGAAAGACCTTAGAAGCACAAGAGAAGACCCAAGATATCAAGCAAAGTCCAAGCACGAAGATTGGAACCAAGCCGTACGCAAGATCGCGAAGAAATAAGCTCACTGTGGTGACCGAATGCAGGACCGGACGCTGGACAAGCAACCGGACGTTGGGCAAGTGGCTAGGTAGACAGGCGACCGGATCCCAGACCGGACGCTGGCAGCAACCGACTGGACGCAGGACAGCAGCGTCCGATCGATTACAGTAAGGTTCCTGAGCAGCAAATCTGCGACCAAAAGCGTCTGGTGGCAGGCGACCGGACGCTGGCCAGCGTCCGATCAGTATATTGCCGGCTCAACGGTCGGGACGACCGGATGCATCCGATCAGGACGATTCAGCATCCGATCAGTAGCAATTTCACGGGAATTCGACCCCAATGGCTACTTTCTTAGTGGGGCTTATAAATACAACCCCCAACCGGCCATTTAAGGGGTGTGGAGCTAAGGAAACATACCAAGGGTGTTGATACACCATTTTAGTGATCTCCACATGCATAGTGCTTAGTGTTTTATTATGTGATTAGCATAAGTGCCTTGCGAAGTGCTTAGGTTGATTAGACCACCGCTTATGCGCTTGCTCGAGGTTTATGCCTAGTGTTTAGTGAGGTTTGTATACCTCTTGCCACCCCGTGCTTGCGAGCACAAGTGTTGTACATCGGAGGGGCTTGAAGTCTTGCGAGATCACACCAACTGCGTTTGTGGTGTGGCCGCCACCGTGTACCGGAGGGAACAAGGCCCGCGGCGTCTCGGCCAGAAGCTTGATAGTGAAGACGGCGGGGAGCATCCGGGAGAGGCTTGCTGGAAGGCACATCGGAGACCCACTTGCGCGTGGGGAAGGCCCGAGGCTATCCACGGAGTTACCCGACCGGGAGCTTGGCCCTTGCAAGGGATTCCTTGTGAGGGGCTCCAACGAGGACTAGGGGGAAGCTTGAGCGCTTCTCGATACCTCGGTAAAAATACCAGAGTCGTTGACGGGAGTTTGCATATCTCTACCTCGCTCTTTAGCTTCCGCACTTACATTGATTACATTACTTCTATTGCGGTAGAGATAGCAACACATTAGCAAAACCGTAGTTGCACATTTAGATAGTTTATTTTTTGCATAGGTTTTTCAAAGGTTAGCAAAAGAGGCCATAGTTTAGAGTTAGATTTTTTAAGTTGCCTAATTCACCCCCCCTCTTAGGCGTCATGGTCCCTTCACAAACATCTTTTAGCTCTTTTTCCCCTTTTTGTAAAAAAGTTTAGTGCACTACAACCCTTTCCGCAGTTAAGGTCATAAAGCTCGGAGTGTGGCTGAGTCAGTTCTAATCACGCTGGTGAGCAAAGGCGCCGTAGCCACTGGGGCATAGGTTTCTCACAGTCCGACCAGTTGTACCCAGAGTTTGTTCTCGAAAACCTAGCTCCTAGGCATTAATGTGAGAAAAGGGGGCAGGCACGGAGAAGGTTTGCAGGATAAATATACTAATATCAGCACCCGAGTGAGGCCCGACTCCTTGCTGTTTGCTGGGGTTAGATTTCACAAAGGATCGGAGGGTTTTGATAACGAAACTGATAAGATAAAATGTGCGTTTATTAGGGGTAAAAGCGACGTAGTTGCTCGATGTTCCAGGCATTGGTGAAGATTTCGCCATCGATGGTCTTGAGCTTATAGGCGCCTGGATGGAGCACCTTCGTAGCTATGTCTGGTCCCTCCCACGGCGGGGAGAGCTTGTGCCGGCCCTTGTTGCTCCATATGAGGCAGAGGACCAGGTCCCCAACGTTGAAGGCTCGACCCCACACTCGGCGGCTGTGGTACCGTCGCAACGCCTGTTGGTACTTGGCCGAGCGAAGGAGGGCAACATCACGCGCTTTGTCCAGCTGGTCCATGGCATCCTCGTGGGATGCCTTGGCTCCCTGTTTGTCATACGCCCTAATCCTTGGTGCTCCATAGTCGAGGTCGGTTGGGAGGACGACCTCAGAACCGTAGACCATGAAGAAGGGTGTGTAGCCGGTACCTCGACTGGAGGTTGTCCTCAGGCTCCAGAGTACTAAAGGAAGTTCAGTGACCCAGCGTGCACCAAACTTGTTCAACCGGTTGAAGATCCTAAGCTTGAGGCCTTGTAGGACCATGTTGTTTGCACGCTTGACCTACCCGTTTGTTTGGGGGTGCACGACGGTGGCCCAATCGACCCGGATGTGGTATTCATTGCAGAATTGAAGGAACTTCTTTCTGGTGAACTATGTGTCATTGTCCGTGATGATGGAGTTTGGGACTCCAAAGCGATGGACGATGTCGAGGAAGAACATCACGGCTTGCTCGGACTTGATCGTGGAGATCGACCGAGCTTCTATCCACTTTGTAAACTTGTCTATGGTGAAAAGCAAGTGGGTGTAGCCTCCAGGCACCCTCTTGAGAGGTCCAACCAGATCAAGCCCCCAGACCATGAATGGCTATGTGATAGGGATTATCTAGAGTGCTTGGGCTGGTAGGTGAATTCGCCGAGCGTAGTACTGACACCCTTCATAGGTGCGCATGATCTGCTCGATGTCGGCTACATTAGTGGGCTAGTAGAAGCCCTATCGGAACACGTTTCCAACCAGGGTTCTAGGTGCCACATGGTGACTGCAGACCCCGCCATGGATATCGCTCAACAAACGCTTTCCCTGTTCGATGGCGATGCGGCACTGCAGGATCCCGGTGTGGCTTCGCTTGTAGAGTTCGCCCTCCACAAGAACAAAAGACTTGGCGCGACGTGCGAGCCGTCGAGCCTCCGTCTTGCCCGTCGGTAGTGTGTCATAGAGATGGTAGTCAAGGTAGAGCGTCCTCCAGTCGACCAGAGGGTTGGGCTCTGTCGCTGGGTCCTCTTCGAGCTCCATGACCTTGGGGTCGGATGGAGCCGATGGTTGGTCAGCCCCTGCGCCTGGATTGGATGGACCATCCCTGCTTTGTTTCAACCCCTCGTAGCGAACCGAGGGCTTGTGCTGGTCGCTGGCAAAGACTCCCGTTGGCACCGGCTCTCGGCCGGATGCTGCTTTCACAAGCACGTCGACAGCCTCGTTGAGGCGCCTCGGATGTGATTGAGCTCAAGGCCGTCGAACTTGTCCTCCAACCGGCAGACCTCTTGATAGTATGCAGCCATCATGGCGACGTGGTAGCTTGACTCCTTCATGACTTGGTCGATGATCAGCTAGGAATATCCTCGAACATCGAGGTGTCGGATGCCCAACTCGATGGCAATGCGTAGGCCATTGACGAGCGCCTCATATTCTGCCATATTGTTGGAGGAGGGGAAATGGAGACGGATCATGTACCTCATGCATACCCCGAGGGGTGACACGAAGACCAGCCCCGCGCCGGTGCCCTTCTTCATCAGTGACCCATCGAAATACATCATCCAGTACTCTTGATCAACGACCACTGGTGGCATTTGAACCTCGGTCCACTCTGCAATGAAATCAGCTAACACCTGGGACTTGATGGCCGTCCGAGAGGCATATGCAATGCCCAGACCCATTAGCTCGAGTGCCCATTTGGCAGTTCTTCCCATGGCATCCTGGTTCTAGACGACCTCATCAAGGGGGAAGGACGTCACGACTGTCACTGGATGTAACTCAAAGTAGTGGCATAGCTTCCTCTTGGTGATGAGGATGGCGTACAAAAGCTTCTAGATTTGGGGGTAGTGGGTCCTTGAGTCGAATAGGATCTCGCTGATGAAGTACATAGGGTGTTGTACTTTGAGGGCGTGCCCCTCTTCTCCCCGTTCCACTACCAGGGTGGCACTGACCACTTGTGTGGTGGCTGCAATGCAGAGCAGAAGGGGTTCTCCATCGGTAGGAGGAACTAGGATCGAGGCCTTCGTCAGAAGTAGTTTGACCATGTCAAGTGCCTCCTGGGCCTCAGATGTCCATTTGAAGTGGTCGGCCTTCTTTAGAAGTCAATAAAGGGGGAGACCTCATTCGCCGAGGCGTGAGATGAAGCGACTGAGTGCGGCGAGGCACCCTATAACTCGTTGTACTCCCTTTATGTTCTAAATCGGGCCCATCCTCATGATGGCTGAGATCTTCTCTGGGTTGGCTTCAATGCCACGCTCGAAGATGATGAAACCAAGCAGCATGCCCCTCGGGACCCCAAAAACGCACTTCTTGGGATTGAGTTTGTTGCCGTTTGCTCAAAGTTTTGCAAAGGTCTGCTCAAGATCGGCTACGAGATGGTCAGCCCTTTGGACTTGACCACGATGTCATCAGTGTAGGCCTCAATGGTGCACCCGATGAGGTCCCCGAAACACTTGAGCATACAACGTTGGTATGTGGCCCCAATATTCTTCAGACCGAACGGCATTATGACGTAGCAGAATGATCTGAAGGGGGTGATGAAAGATGTCACGAGCTGGTTGGACTCTTTCATCGTGATTTGATGGTACCTGGAGTACGCATCAAGGAAGCAGAGGGTTTCGCACCCCGAGGTAGAGTCAACTATTTAGTCTATGCGCGACAAAGGAAATGGATCCTTTAGGCATGCTTTGTTGAGACCTGTGTAGTCAACATACATTCGCCATTTCCCACTCTTCTTTCGCACAAGAATGGGATTGGCTAACCACTCTGGGTGGTACACTTCCTTGATGAATCTGGCCACCAAAAGCTTTGTGATCTCCTCTCCGATGGTCCTACGTTTCCCCTCATCGAAGCGACGCAGGCGTTGTTTCACCGGCTTAGAGCCTGGGCGGATCTTCAAGGCGTGCTTGGCGACTTCCCTCGGAATGCCTGGCATATCAGAGGGTTTCCACGCAAAGATGTCTCTATTGGCGCGGAGGAGGCCGACGAGAGTGCTTTCCTATTCGGAGGAAAGCGTGGTACCAATGCGCACCATTTTGCCCTCAGTGCTCCCGAGGTCTACGAGGACCTCCTTGGAGCCCCCCACTGGCTCGAAGGACCCGGTCGACCGCTTGGTGTCGGGTGCTTCTTCGGCGACCTCCTTCCTGAGAGCCACGAGCTCTATGGAGGCGATGATTGCTGTGATCGTAGCACTCAACTTCGCACTCGTAGGCGCGCTGAAAGGATGTGTCGACGGTGATGACCCCGCCTAGGCCCGACATCTTTAGTTTGAGGTAGGTGTAGTTGGGGACGGCCATGAACTTCGCATAGCATGGTTGTCCCAGGATGACGTGGTAGGTTCCGTGGAACCCAACCACTTCAAAGGTGAGGGTCTCCATCCTATAGTTGGACGGACCCTCAAAGGTGACGGGCAGATCGAGCTGCCCAAGTGGCAAGGCCTACTTTCTAGGCATGACACCGTGGAAAGGCGGTCTAGTCGGCCGGACGCACGCTCGGTCGATGCCCATGGCATCGAGCGTTTTGACATACAGGATGTTGAGGCCGCTGCCCCCATCCATCAGTACCTTGGTGAGGTGCTTCGTACCGATAATCAGGTTAACTATGAGTGGATATCTCCCCGGTTGCGGGAGGCTCTCCGGGTGGTCGGTCCGGTCGAAGGTTATGGCGGGCTCTGACCACCGGAGGAAGGCAAGTGTGGCCAGTTCGGTCGCATAGACCTCACGGCGTGCGATCTTTTGGCGGCGCTTGGAGTCGTAGGCCTCCGATCCTCCAAAGATCATGAGGCAGCCATCCGGTGTAGGAAAGCCATCGTCCTTCTCCTCGGCGTCATCCGTGGTAGGGTCGTGGTCCTTCCCGTGCTCCCCTTTGTTGGAGCCTTCGGACAAGAACCGCTTCATGAGGGCACAATCCTTGTATAGATGCTTGATGGGGAAGGTATGGTTTGGGCATGGCCCCTCGAGTAGATTTTTGAAGTGGTTCGGAGTGCCCTCCGCAGGCTTCCATCCACCCCTACGGTTAGCGGCGGCCATGAGAGAGCCCTCGCGCCGTTGCTTCTTGTTCTTCTTTTTGGCGGGACGGTTGGAGGTGCCTTCGCCAGCATCCTCGTCTCGCCTCGCCTAGCCATTGAGGCCATCGAAGATCGCTCCGACCGCTTCTTCGCCCAAGGCGTGGCTGGTGGCGATGTCAAGGAGTTCCTTGGTGGTTCATGGACCCTTGCGTCCTAGCTTGTGAACCAAAGACTTGCAGGTGGTCCTAGATAGGAAAGCCCCTATAACGTCGGCGTCGGCGACGTTAGGCAGCTCATTGCAGTGCCAGGAGAAGCGTCGGATGTACCCATGGAGGGTTTCTCCAGCCTTCTGACGGTAGTTCTTGAGGTCCCATGGGTTCCTAGGACGCTTGTACGTGCCCTGGAAGTTTCCCACGAATATCTCTTTAGATCCGCCCAACCTTGGATTCTGTTGGACTGTAGGTGTTCCAACCATGTTTGTGCCGAATCAGCCAAGAACATGGAAGGTTGCGGATAATGAAATCGTCATTATCTCGCACCACCGGCTTGGTAGGCAAGCCGATAATCCTCGAGCCATATTCCTGGGTTTGTTTCCCTAGAGTACTTCGGGATGTTGGTTGGTGGTCGGTACCTTGGTGGGAAGACAGCGTTGAGGATGTGTCGATCGAAGGCCTGAGGCCCCAGTGGGCCAGGGCTTGGGCTTCGGTCCTCGCCATTGTCGTAGCGTCCGCCACAGCGAGGGTGATAGCCGTGGTTAGCTCCCTCTCTCGGATCATTGTGGGTACGCCTGCGAGCGTCGAGGGTGTTGCGTGCGCCATGGTAGCGGACAAGACGCTGATGCACCGGGTCCACAGCGTGCTGCGCACCACTTTGTGGCACCTGGTGGACCGACGTGTCCCTGCCGGGTCGCTCTAAGAACATGCGCTGGCTGGCGTCGAGCTCTCGTTGCTGAGACAACGTGCTATTGGCCTACTGCGTCGCCCCACGCTCGAGCAACGTGCGAATCTCGCGGTGGGCCTAACAATCCTCAGGCGTCGCGGCCTCTGGAAGGCCATGGAGCAAGGCCGCGGCGGCGATGATGTTCTGGCTTGCCCGGCCAAAATGAGGGAGGGTTTCATCGTCGGCAATGATCCTTTGGTTCACGTCGTGGGCCATGGCGCGTGCGCGATCACCGTCTCCGTGGCGCTTGATTTCTCGATCGAGCTCGCGCATTCCTACTCAAGCTGGAGCCGCGCTTCCTCGATCTCTCGGTGTCGGGCTTTTAGCTGCTCCACCCGCATGTGAGGTGGGGCCACTGTCTCCCCCTCAGCCTCATAGTCGAGGTTGTTCGCCGGGGTAGCCTCCTCCTCGGGGATGCTTTCGACGTGTCACTCAGGGGTACCTAGTAATGAAGCATTCACGAGAGGGGTGATGGCTCCCCCGCTGGAGTCAGAGCCAGAGGGTGACTCTGGGTCCTCTATGAGGAGGTCGTGGAAAGATTCCATGACGTGTTCGATCACCCCCACGAATTCATCACTCGTGGGAGGTGGAATCATGCGTTGTGCCACAAGGTGGCTAACGGTCCCCGCAGCATTGCGGAGACCAAACGGAAGCATTGTCGGGGCACTCCGTATGGGGTGTTCCAGAGAGAGAGGTTCCCCTTCGGCGAGCCATGCCACGTCGTTGGTGTAAGAGAAGGTGAGGTGGCGTGGGTCCTCCCTGGATGACTGGGGTCCCAGGGAGACGCCGAGCTAGCGCTCAAGCCTCCCGTAGTCGAGGCCGATGGAGAAAAGAGGTTGGATGGCAGCATGGGCCAATGCCAACTCTCATCCCACCGTGATGATGAAGTCCAGGTCCCCGAACCACATGTGTGCGCCCAGGACCCAGCTGATACCGTGGCTAGCCATCCGTGGCCTAATGTTAAATTAGGAACGCGTAAAGCCCCTACCTAGCGCGTCAACTGTCGGTGTTTCGAGTAAACACCAATGAGTAAATTTATGTTATTACGTGTCTGACCCGAATGGTGTGCTAAAAAGACACGAGGTTTATACTGGTTCGGGCAGAATGTCCCTATGTCCGGTTCGTGGCTGTTGCTCGTGTTATTAGCACCAACAAACAAGCGAGAGAGGGGAAGGTCCCAAGTCTCTGATGGAAAAGGTCGAATGGGTGCTGAGAGCTTGGTTGCTGCTCAGCTATGTGTGATGTGATGCGTGGTGTCTTGAATCGATCCCCTTAGTGGGGTGCCCTGCCTTTCCTTTTATAGGCCAAGGGATAGCAGGGATTACAGATGGGGAAAGAAGAAAAACCAGAGGCAAAGGAGGTCCTTTAAAGATGTTGGGTCTTCCTTTTCCTCTGTGCGGGCCCTGCTAACATGGCGTGCGGTGCTAGGGATAGCCTCACGCTAGGCGTCTGTCCGCTGATGATGTCATGTCCTAGCATTGTCAGCAAGTTGTCACGTCCCATCCCTCCCCGACGGGTGGCGCGGCGGACCAGGGTGCTGATCCGCGGCCATATAGGGAGCAGATGGCGCAGTGACTGCACGTCCATTACTGTAGGTGATGCGAGTTCCCTCCTGGACCGTAGTGGTTGTCGTGAGCTTCCGTCAGGATCCGCGCCCGAGGGCAAATGGCGGCGCCCACAACACTGTAAGACAAATGTCGGCGCCTACAACATTGTTTGGGCTCTAACATGCCTGGAAGGTCTTCAAAGCGCCCTTCTTGTCATATCCTGATGGTACTTTCCTACAGACGTGTAGGGTATGGTCATCGGTATTGTGGTTGACTTGAGTGCCCTGCCTTATCTACGCGTGTCGTTAGGAAGGAGTCGCGCGCCGACGTCGGGCGAGGCGGAGACAGCCCTTAGACGTCGGGCGAGGCGGAGCCATCCTTCGAACGTCGGGCGAGGCGGAGTCAGCCCTCAGACATCGGGCGAGGTGGAGCCATCCCTTGGACGTCGGGCGAGGCGAAGCCAACCCTCGGGGGTCGGGTGAGGCGGAGCTAGCTCCTAGACGTTGGGTGAGGTGGGACCACCCCTCAGGAGTTAGCCTGAGGCATTCCAAACCCTCAGGGGTCGGACGATCGGACAAAACGGAGCCTACGGCCTTGGTGATTTGGATGAGGCGGGGTCTAATGGGAAATGTAGTCGTGTTCATGATCGCTCTGGTGAATTAGCGTTGATGGGTATCAACTCCTTTTCTTTGGGTACCCTACTATTGGTCCCCGACACCCTTGAGGCCTCTAGTGAAATCCACTAGCATCCCAACATAGCCACCGTCCATAATGAACCACCTTCTGCTGGATGTTGCAGCGGTTGCAAGCAAGCCACAGGCATGCGTGGCACGTCGCACCCACGCCGGTCAACGTGGACCATAGCCAACCCAACGGGCACTAGCCCAAAGCCGGTTGTTCAGGAGAAAACCCGCCACACCATTGACCACTTGCATTAGACGCCACCACCAAAGACCATCCACCATGCTCCAAGGTTGGTAGAAGTTGTGTTGTCACCACCAACGTACCCGCTTAGCCCCACCAACCGTATGAGCCACCATGGCCACACCAAACTAACCACCGCTAAGCGGGATCAACTGTCATGGACACGTCTACGAGAAGCCGCCGCCAACCCACTGTTGCTACCGCACCAAAGTAGCACTATCTACACAACACTAGCCACTGCAGCGTTGGTCGCCAAGAATCGCTGCCGGCCTGGCCATCGTCGGCTGCCGCAAGATGGAATGGAGCGTCCAAACCCCAGTGGTTGCGCAGACATCCTCACCCGACCACTGTTGAATGCTGAGCCACCTCCAAATGCCGCAGCAGGACCCGATGGCATGCGAACCCGTCACAACGTTGTACCACCACCGTCTTGAGGCTGGGCCACTGCCGCACCACAACTCACGTCACAACACACCTCCAAAACCATGTTGCGGGGCTGCCCGCCCACACCACGACACGATCGTGGTGAGCCAAAGCCCCACCGTATGCAACGCCTAGGTGCCACCCTCAAGCAGTTTCGGACTCCGAGTCTGGCCTTCCCGCGGACGGCGCCACCTCCGAGCAAAGCCAGCCGGACCCAAACCAAACCAAGCCAACCCTGCAGGGGACGCCCCACCCAGGGGCTTCACACCATATATAGATCCGGACGGGGCAGCCTGATCCAGCCGGAGCCAAGCCGGAATAGCCTATGACGACGCAAGCACGAGCCACTAGACGCTAGCAGCAAACACCAGGGAGAATAAGCCTCGCTGCTGCCGTCCTCGCCGTCGCACACATCTTTAGTGGTTGGCTCTGGTGGCGGCACAACATGAGAGCGAAGGAAGGGTGGCTTGGCGGCGACACAAGGTCCACCCTTGCCACCCTTAGGGGGTGGAGCGGGTCATTTAAAACAGTTAACAATGTTAATATTATGGCATATTAAAATTCAAAAAAAACATTTGTAAAATTTTACCATTGATTAATCAAAATATTGTATGTTTAATGCTCAAAAAGATGTACATGTCTTTTAGTAGGGTCCTTAGAAGTTGGTTTTCTAATATTTTGTAATATATTATAAGAGAAGTTAATGGACAAAGTATGTCTTAAAGACTTTAATATGGCTTATAAGAAATGGAGAAAGTATAGTTGGTAATGGATACTTTAAGTACCTCTTTAATCAAGAAGAAGAAAATGCACCAAAAATAGAGCAAAAAAGTCTAGGTGGTATGGTGTACAAATAATGCCCCACCAACAAACCTATGTATCTGATACAACAGCAAGGCTATAATACTCGGCTCCAGACGATATGAGAGCATGGACTAGGTAATTTGTGTTAATAAAATACTCCGTAGAGACCGACCATGAGAATTGAAGTATAGGAATGCCCATTTAATACTTACGTCTGGGATATGGATATTGAATATCTAAATTTGAATACGGACGGATCTAAACTCCTCTAAACATATTCAAACTCCAATAGGAACGAAAAGTATCTACACCATTTGCACAGTAAGCATAAGCAAGCAAAGAGGACAACACGAGACTAAGCCATAAGATTTCGAGATTGACGAAGTTAGCGCACGCGTATTATTGTCGATGCGCACATTCCCTACACCCGAAAGAACAATGTCATTAAATCCTGAAACAAAAAAATATATATACAAGCACCAGCGTCAAGTCAAGAACTAAGACTCAAGTGGACAAATTCCACCACAAGGAACCAACAAACTGAGCCAGCCTTCAGCAGTCGTTGATGCTTCGCTAAAACCAGCATACAGTGGATCATCCTTCCTCTCATTTTGTTTTTTGCCGTTTACGACATAGAGATTTCACAGGAATCACACATAAATTTCAAAGTAATCATCTCATTCTCACACAAAAAAATCACATTCCAAGGAGACCTTAGAAAGGACCAACTGATTCATCTGGATAGAGAGCATGAGTATCATAGGGGTTAAGCCTGTCCTAACAGTTGCCTACTCTCTCGAAGTGCACATCTTGCCTTTCGAGTAGTCAATTGATTTTAAATTCAACTATATCCGTTAAAAGAGTATTTTAATATTTATATCTCCAAATATGTTTGCTATACTTACATAATTAATTCAGTAATATTTATTCAATATCATAGAAAAGTACTTTTACGCATTTGACTAAGCTTGAGATCCTCGTTAACTTCACAGAAAAACAAGAAGTGTACTTGTGTTTCAACCGAAGGAGCAGACAGATTCTAGGGCCGCATGCACTTCGACTCTACAAATCTTACGCTAAGGTTAGCGCCCCAACGTCCAGACGGACGCCCTGCTCTGCCCATGCCATCTCTGTTAAGCACGCACGCGGGACCGCCCACTCCGTCCGCATGACTTGCCCCTACCCCCGGCTCAATCCCCGTGGACGCGTCGGGCGATGATCCACCTCCACCGCGTCGGACTCCTCTGCCGAGGAATCGCGCGGGCTTCTTCCACAATCCACACCGACGGTCGCGTGGCCTACGCCTCCTCCCCGCGTCGGTGGCCGCTGCCTGGCCCCCGCCGCCTTAATCCTCACGCTCCTCCACCCCTGTCCCGATTGCCTGCTGAGGGGAGCTCGCACCCCTCGTCGACACCAACATCGGCGGTCTGCACTTGCAACATGAAACACTTGTTGTAGACTAAAAATAGACGAAACATTTAGAACATACGCTTGCAACATATGTGTATTGTCGCTGCAACATATGCAACATCCAGATAAAACGCTTGCAACGTACGTCTGAAACAGATTAAACATTTTGAATAGACGCTTGCAACATGCTTATGAAACACTTGCAACATATGCAACATCCGGATTTACTTTTGCAACATCTATATGAAATATTTGCAACGTGCCTCTGAAATATCTAAACCACGTAAAACACACGTTTACAACATGTGCTTATTCCTGTTGTGGTGTCTTCGGCCGACCGCGGGAGACGACGCCCTGGCCAGCGACGACCTTCTCCTGGTGGCGCCGGGATGGGGCGGTGGCGCATGTGGGGATACTATATATATATTTTTTAGAGAGAGTGCGTCCGGAAGGAACAACATTATCGCAAATCTTATGACCCAAGCAGTGCAGGCGAGACGCGTGATAGATTGGGGTGGGAGAAACTGAAGGCCCGTGCAACGCAAGGGAACCAGCCAACCAGCGTCTTGTCGTAAACCCGATGCGGTTTCTGGATGGATAGGTGTGTGTGTGTGTGATTTGAGTTGTCCCTCGGTCCGGTCCATGCCTGTATACTGTAGCCTGTAGGTGGCCATGAACAGCTATCTAGCGTTGTCTTTCTTGCTTGCAGCCGCAAAACTCTCGATCCACAGGCGTAATCTAGTCTCGAAAGTTGAAAACGCGCGCCTCCCCTGAACCTGCATGACCTAGGCCGTTAGGCGCATAGGCCAGTCCAGAGTCAGTGTTCTTTCTTTCTTTCTTTCGGAATACATAGCTGATGATCTCTCCATTGCTGCTTGCCTGCTTCAACAAAATTCGGTTGCCGTCGGCGACACATGCATGCTGTTGTTTCGGCATGCACGTACGTAGATTATAAACTCAGTAATAACATTTTCTACTGTCCCTGTCCCTTCTCCTCCACATTGCTGCTGCCCCATCCAACAGCCAACATCACCGTGGAGACCCGGCTAGCTCCCTCTGCTCCCTGCTGTGCGAACGGGAACTTGTGCCTTGGACAAACATTCCCGTCGTCAATTCGACCGCCACGAATAAAGATATCGCACACGCAACTCAGGCCGGGCAAGGAGCAAGGTCACCGGCTGACTTGGCCAACAACAAACAACGATCCTGCATGCTGCTCGTGGACACAAATTATTAGCGCCTAAAGTCCAAACTGTCGCTGTTGGTGCATCCGATCCTACGCGCCGGCCGTGGGGAACTTTCAGAGAACCATAACTCTGCTGCTGCCGGTTTTTCTTTCTTTTTCCACGGAACTACTACTACTTGCCAACTGCTTGTGGTGCAGCAGGACCGCTAGGAGACAAAGGGCTTGCTCTAGCTACTGCTACCGCTAGGCGACACTCCTTTGGCGGCTGGCGGCCTGGCTGGGCTGATGAGAATTCTTTGTTCCCAAGTCATGGCGCACGCGGGCACGCGTCTGCGTCATGCACTGGTATATGTATGGTATGCAACCAGTTAAAGCTCGTGCGAAGCGCTTGCACAGTTTCTTAGGCCTTGTTTAGATTGTAAATTTTTGCAACTTGGACACTGTAGTACGTTTCGTTTATATTTGATAAACTTTGTCCGATCATGGACTAACTAGGCTCAAAAGATCCATCTCGTGATTTACAACCAAACTATGTAATTAGTTATTTTTTTTATCTACATTTAATACTCCATACATGCTTCAAAAAATTGATGTAATAGAGAGAGTAAAAAAACTTGGAATTTGGAGGTGATCTAAGGCCTTAATGGCTTCGCTGATCTCGGGCCTCGACAACTCCTGGAGCTAGCTAGGTGCTAGCTGATGACGACTACGCAAACTAGCTACTAGCTGGCTAGCCTACGCCGATCGTTCGAGGAGGAAGCTAGAAGACGACAAACTAACCAAGCGATCGAATGGCTGGGCCTTGCGTGTTCTGTGCTGGCATTGGCAATCGATGGTGCCGATTCTCTCGGATTATTTTTTCTAACCCGGCACCATCGTGATCCCACTTGATTTGGCAGGACGACGACCGTGTTCCGGCCGGCCGGGAGATGCGTGACGCCTTCCGTGCGCTTTGCTTGCTGCCGGCTAGCATGTCTCCGGACAATTTTTTTATTATTTCTATTACTTTTTTAAAACTATTTTCAAATCTGATACTGTTTATTTTTTTTCTTCAAAACTAACACTTTTGGCCGCGTCTATTTTTAGAGGGCGGCGAAACAACGCTGCCGCGCCATGCATGGCGGCACGGTAGGGGTGCGTACGCGGCAACGTCCTGGCCCGCTGGTCGCTGACGTGGCAGGCCTTGCCGCGCCACCGATCTGGACGAGGCTGTGACGCGCCACTCGTCAGGACGCGGCAGAACGAAATAGAGGCCCGCGGCCCAGTCCCTTTCCTCCCTCTCTGTTTCACTCCGCGCCGCCGCCCCTCCGGGTCGCCGCCGCCCTCTCTCCCTTCTCTCCCTCTCTCAGTCCTTCCCTGTCCCCACTACGCCGCCTCCCCTCCCGGTCGCCGTCGCGGCTGCCGCTTCCCTGTGGCGCGGCCTCCTTCTCTCCCTCTCTCCCCATCCTCTTCCTCCCCTACCACCCCCAGTCCTTAACCCTCCTCCAACTTTGGGCGCAGAAGAAGCCCATCGCTGGTCGACAGGAGAAGCCCGCCGACGGCCGGTCATTGCCGCCGCCGGCCAGCTCGTCGCCTTAGGTGGATTGGGGTGATCCTCTTGCCGCCGGGCGGCCATTCCGCTGTGGTTTGTCGAGGTAATCCTCTTGTGCATTAGTTGCTTCAATAGAATTGTTGTTAGCTAGGGTTAGGATTCAAAATTAGTCAATGAAGTTAGTAAAGTTAGCTAGATAGGTATAGTTAGTGAAGTTAGTTAGTATAGTTGGTTAATACAGTTAGTTAGTATTGTTAGTATAGGTACTAATATTAGTTAGTGTATTTAGTATAGTTAGTTAGAATTGTTGTTATTGGTATTAATATTAGATTAGTTAGTTTTCTTAGTTAGTATAGGTATGAATATTAGATTAGTTAGTAGGAACGACGATTTCGACGATTTGATGAAGTTTCTTGAAATGCTTTTGTAGATGAATTGTTGTGTCAGAGTTTTTTACGGATGAAGTGTTAGGAGAGAAGATGGTACATTTGAGGATATGGAAGAAGAATTGGAATGGTTTGATGAACCTCCTAGGTTCAGCGACCTTTGTGTCCATTTGAATTCAAAGTTTGGCGGTGATTTCACACTAAAGGGGAGGTTTGATACTGGGAAGACTAGGGCACACTATGTCTTGATGCCCTTGCGCGACCCTACTCACTGGTCCCACTACAATAGAATGCTCCAAGGTTCCAATGTACCCATCGCTGAGATGGTGGTGGAGAATGGATACAGGATACAGGGTGTCCAGGACGGGCCGTCCATTGACAGTGTTGGAGGCAATGAACAAGAATTGGAGGTCGAAGGGGAAGCAACTCATGGTAACATGGATTTGGACGGTCAGTTGAAGCATTCAACTCCAGTAGCCTGTATAAGCAATGACTTCGATATGAACGAGTTCGAACGGGAAGAGGGGGAGCAGGAGAAGGAGGACAGGATCGGTGATGTAGTTAGTAGTGATTCAGATGATTCTGATAATGACGAAGGAGGTACAGATGATATGCCAACATCGGTTCATGCCATGCTAGTACCGGTTCATACTATGCCATTACCAATACCAACTGAGGTACTTCATGCCATGCCGGCTCAGGGTAGACTAATCACAGATTTGCCAGAGGATGGTACCCCCTATGATTCATGGGGTAGAATTAGTGAAGCACAGCAGTACGTTCCACCACCACCTTACACAGCGACAGAGCTTATGCAATTGAGGTCGATGAACGTACATTTCAGTGGCGTTTCGAACTATAAGGATGTCAGCATGATGGATATGGCCGTTTGTGACACCGGTCTACAGATGTGTAGGAAATTATTGTATGACCATGAGAATGAAATCCTTAGCAAGGGGATAATATTCAATACAATGTCAGAGATGAAGTTGTTCCTTCAAACTATGTTGTGTATCACCATAGGCCGTACACCGTCACTTATTCGGACCTTGAGTTGAGGTGCCACATGATATGCAAAAATGGTTGTATGTGGAGGTTAAATGCGCGAAAGAGACAGAGTGATGGCAAGTGGAGGATAAGTAAAGTGGTCCAACCCCACACTTGCCTATCAAAAAAGGGGAAGGAAAATTATCAGCAGCTCACTGCACGTTACCTTGGCCGTCGTATATTGGGGCACATTGATGACAATAACGACATTTCGGTGTCTTCGTTACAACAGTCCATATCCGGATTCGTTAATTATGATGTGAAGTACGGAAAGGATTGGCGTCCTAAGCAAATTGCCCTGGCGATTCATTGGGGTAGCTGGAAGGAAGCGTACAACAGGGTACCCCAAATATTATGTGCAATGCATTACTACAACCCTAGCTTGAAATAATTTATAGACACCAGAGGGATGTATTTCGAGGACCCGTTAAGGCATGTCCTACATCGTGTGTTCTGGTTGTTCGCGCAGACGCAACATGCATTCCAGTTTTGTCGGCCAATCGTACTTGTTGATGCACTTTCCTGACCGAAAAGTACAGGGGCACCTTGATGATGGCTGTAACAGAACCGACCAAATCATAAGAACATAAGTACAAAAACAATCACCGAAGCGATCAAATTCCTGTACTTAAGCTCCCATAATCCCGGTAGTCCAAAAATCACAAAGGATTTCAACCAACTCTCGACATACAAACCAAGACCGTAGTGATTCAACACAACACATCATTCGTTACAACATTTCACAAGTAGCATTCGGATTACACCCATCAGAGTTCAAATAAAATATTACAAACCAAGTTCAAATCTGCGGAAGCAACATAGTTTAGTACATAACTTCATAGTTTCAAATACATTGCTAGATCTTAGTCATGTCCCACAAAAGCACCTTCAGATATGAGAACTAGGAGAGACCGTGTCCAACGGTCTAGTCTTCATCCCCAGCCGGGAGAAGGCAATACTTGCAGCAACCAAAGTAGAACTGGTCATCTGCAACAGGTGGGAGATAAACCCTGAGTACGAGAAGGTACTCAGCTAGACTTACCCATCAAAACCAGAAATAAAAGACACCAAGGATCATGCAAGGCTTATGAGGTGGGCTAGCTTGACACAGTTGCATAAAAGAGCTTATGATTATAGTAACCAATTTAAACTTAGCATCAAGCTTATCATCATTTACCTGTCCACTAGATTAACACTTGTACTAGAGCACTCACTTATTAGGAGCAAACAATATTAACCATAGCAGGTATAATAAGGCTGTCATCATCATATCATCCTTTCTGAATCATTATGTTATTTAGTGCGTCTACATTGGAGATAAGCCCGTCAAGTTCTCACTAACCGGGAGAGACGGCGACTCGAATCAATTACAACTCAGGTGAGGGGGTATTCTAACTCTCACCCCGCATACTTAGCTGTGGTAGCCGTGGGTCACCTTTGGAACAACTCAGAACCAAATTAGCGTGTTCGATCAGCGCCAAAGACTCTCGGGGATTACCCTTCCGCGGGGACGATCGGGGACTTTTAAATCACGCCCTTGACTCACGCCCACGGCTCCCTTCCGAGGCGCACTTTATACTTATCGACTCCCGACCGAGGTGAGCTACTCGGCCGTGGTCGGTCTTGATTAACTGCCAACTAAGAGAGGCATGCGTTCAATATGAATTGGAAAGGCTCCAAGATTCAGTCCTTAATCAACATGACGGAGTCATCGCAAACCCGGCAAGCCTCTCGTCCAGGTCTTCATTTCAAATTAAGACCGGTTCTTTTCCATGATAGCAAATATAGCCAACCGTGCCATATGTATCTTCCTATATCTCGCAGTGATGGAAATCACCGACTTCTACCGTGTTAAAGCGTGGCTAAGCACTACACGAGCTCGAGCTACATAGGATTGTGGTATCAATATCCGGACAAGGATTGGATAACCAATGCAGCAAGTATTTGCATCCAACACCTAAACTTAATGCAACAATATATATATATGTAACAATAATACTTTAACTGCATTTCAGAAATTAGGAGGCTTAATATGCTCCGGGGCTTGCCTTTCACGAAGTTGCACGGACGGTGATCTGGGCACTCAATGGCGACCTCATCTGGCACTTCTCCTGAATGCTGCACCTCCTGAACCTCCGTGTGTCATAAATTGCCGCTCGCTTCGGTCGGTTCCTCGAATTCCAGCAGTGTTACTCCCTCCGGTACACCTATTGCATGCCGATGCACAAGATAAATATCATGGATGCATAAGGAATAACATGATGCTCATGATGAATGAAACACAGTAAGTGTTTACGAAAGCATCACTGGACACCCGTTTACCGACTAAAATAGCTCTATTCAAATCACTTTAAACATGTATCTAACTTAACTTAAAGAACAAGATCTACTTATCTAACTTGCATAACCTAAGATAAAGATGCTCATCTTCAGTTAAAGGCCTAACACCTAGGAATATTACCACAAACTTAGAAATAGTAAAGGCATACATAACTTAACATTTAAAGTTTCATATGCACACAAGTACTCCCTTAATTCAATCACAACAAGAGTTCTACAATTCCAAATGACTTGCATGAGGACATTCTGGAAAGCTTATAAAATTCTCTGCAAATCAATTGTAAACATCAAAGCATGATTCTTACGTTAACCAAATCAAATTCCAGTAAACCTAGAATCTGTCCAGAAATGACAGGGTTACTAACTTAATTATTTAATGATGATGCAAAAGCATAATTGGACCAAACAAACTTTACCAACATGTTTTGCATACCAGAGAAACATCAGAAAGTATAGTACCAACTTCTAAACAATTTATTTAATGCCTTTTTTAATTTCTTTAGTTAATTAGGTGATTAAAGCAATATATAGTAAAACTGTTCAGAAAAATCTACAAAAATTACAGTAGCTATCTCATGCTTCACATAGACTACCATAAAAATTTTAAAGCCATTGGGTAAGCAGAACTTGCTGTATCCAAAATAACAGGTAGCATGTCTATTTTTAGCATAATTAGGAAACCCTATTGAAAAGTGTCAAGCAACAGATTTCTAATTTTTCCTAGCATCATTCTAGCATAAGAACAGTACTCACCAATTTTTACCCTAACCAGATCTATAAAAAAATTATGAAAATTCACACCAGATCCATCCATGCAAACAAGATAATTTTCTATCTCCTACAAACAGTGTCCAAAATTTATGAAAATTTAACTACAAGCTATTCGTGATATGAGCAGTACACCATAAAATTTTTCATGCCATTTGGAGATACCTAGAAAAACATATAATTACTCCTATTTCTAGCATGATTAAAAGAGATAAATAGAAATTCCCATTTTCATAACAAAACATGACATGGATTATATTTTTAATAGAAACTAGACATTATCATGAACTCAACAAAATTGGAACCACATCATTTGGATCTTCCATCTAAGAGATACATATTTTTGAAAATGTACATAAATCTATGAAAATAATAAAACAAAACAAATTAAGAAAACCAATTCAACTACTGGTGGGCCGGCCCGAAGAAATGGTGGCCCGCAAAGCAAACGCTGGCGCGGCCCAGACACTGCGCAGCCTAGGTCTGGCTCCCGCCCTCGGCTCGGCGACTAACGTGCGGGACCCGCGCAACAGAGAGACAGACAGGGGAGGAGAAGGAGACGACGTCGCAACTCGTCGCCGGTGACTCCTCCGGCGAGTCCAGCAGTACAACGATGTTCACCTCATCCGCGCGCATCTAGCGGTGCCCTCAATCGAAACTATTGTTGCGGTTACAGGGGGTGGCGACGAGCATGGCGGCGCACGGCCACGGTAGGGCCGGCTCCGGCGAGACTACGGCGCCACAGCTCGAATGGGTGACCCTACGAGCATCAATGGCATGCACTGGACCTAGCGCAAGGCAGAGGAGGGATGGCAAGGGCACGAGGATAGCTGGCCGCGTGGAGCGCTAACTCCGGCGAGGTCAGCCATGGCGGCGGTGGAAGAAACGATGAATTCGTCCTTACCAAGGCTCAAATGGACCGACTGAACGGTGGAGGTGGTAGAGGGGATCACGACGAGGCTCTGGGCGAACGGGGCAACGCGTTTTTGCTACGACGCGTGAGCAAGGCGAGGGAGAAGGTTCGGCCGGCAATGGCGGACGGCTGTGGCTCGGCGCCGCGCGCGGGGAAGGCGAAGGAAGGGCAAATGGAGCAGGCGACTCGGTCGAGCAAGCGCTGGCCTTCTTCTGGAGTGCGGATGCGCGACGTGGTGGCGTCGGCAGAGCATGAACGCCACGCGGCGAGCGGCTCCTGCGCCGGTCGGCCACGGCGGCTCTGACGGTTTTTCAGAAAATTGCGATTCAGAGATCACCGACGGTGACTGACAGAGCAAGTTTGACGGTGATTAGCTCCTAATCCGTGATGATTTAGATCATGCCATAGTTAACAAAGTTGATCATCTATATGTGAACTACAACTCTTATCATTGGAGCTCGAGCTGGTTTTGCTTTGTTAGGGAGATACAAGGTGAAAAAGTTGGGTACACGAAACTGCAAAACACTTAAGGACTTAGAAAATTTCTAAGTATGAAATCAGCATGAAATTCTGACTTGTGGGCCATGTTTGAGCATGTTCTAGCCATTTTCATGAGATGATCATAAAACAACTTTTGTTCCTTGATAAATTAGCTACAACTTTGGTAAAGAGTGCACAGCCATGCAAAGTTTCTAAGTTGGTCTTTTGAATCAGTCAAACTGTGGCACTCTAAGGGTCCATTCCAGTCAAACTTCCACTTGAGGGCAATTTTGTCATTTTGATCTATATGAACAATGTCCAAACAATTACCCTAAGTGTAGTTAAGGTGTATTAGACCATGATCAACCACTTTACACAATTGTTATACTAATTTCTAATAATCACATGTGATGAAGCATAAAACAATCAATTCACTCAATTGTTGCAATTCCATGTTTCACATGTCGCATTACTTTTGTTGCAAGCTTAACTTGCCACATTCCTACCATGTTGCCATGTTTAAAGGTATGAGAAACTCATGTTACATTCACATGTTGCACTACTACCATTCATAAGCAATAAAGTACGAAACAAACAGAATATGCGAATGTTGCATATGTATGTCTCAGTGATAATGGCATGGTGACATGGATGATGCATATGTTTATGAAATGGAATGCACTTTTGTAGAAGCCAAACACCTAGGGTGTTACAGCCCTCCCCCCTTAGAAAAATCTCGTCCCAAGATTTGGAAAGCGTACCATTTAATATAGAAAGCCAGATAATTTTCCTTTAGATAATCTTCCCGCTCCCTTGTTGCATCCCGTTCACTATGATTACTCCAAACTACCTTGTATAACTTAACTACTCGCGTACGAGTCACTCTTTCTTGAGTATCCAGAACCTGCACTGGCTTCTCCTCATAAGAAAGATCAGATTTCAAGTTGACTTTCCTTGTTGCTATTCTTTTCTCGGGAATACGAAGACACTTCTTCAGCTGGGACACATGGAATACCGGGAATATAGCTCCCATCTCACATGATAGATCGAGTTTATATGCTACTCTTCCACTTTTCTCGATAATGCGGTAAGGTCCAACATATTGAGGTTCAAGCTTCCTTTTGATTCCAAAACGTTTTACTCCTTTCATAGGGGATACCTTCAGATAAACATGATCACCTACTTTAAACTCAATAGGTTTTCTTCTCTTGTCAGCATAGCTCTTTTGTCTAGCCTGAGCGGCAGTCATATTCTTCTGTATAGTTCGGACTTGCTCTTCGGCTTCTTTTACAAAATCAATACCATAGAATCTTCTTTCTCCGGGTTCCACCCAGTTCAAAGGAGTTCTACACTTGCAGCCATAAAGAGCTTCAAAAGGAGCCATTTTGATACTCTCTTGATAACTGTTGTTATAAGAGAATTCAGCGAGAGGCAACCAGTCCTCCCAAGAGCCTTTGCAAGAGATAAGACAAGCTCTAAGCATGTCTTCAAGAATTTGATTAACACGCTTAGTCTGTCCTGATGTTTGCGGATGATAGGCAGAACTATGGATTAGATGAGTGCCAAGATTCTGATGTAAGCACTCCCAGAAGCGAGCCGTGAATTGCGGTCCTCTATCTGAAACAATGGATTTGGATACACCATGGAGACGTACCACTTGTTGAAAATAAATCTCAGCATAATTGTGAGGGTGATAGGTAGACTTGACCAGAATAAAGTGAACGGATTTAGTTAGACGATCTACGATAACCGAGATGGAATCACAACCCTTTTTGGTAGTGGGTAATCCAACAATAAAATCCATGTTAATTTCTTCCCACTTCCAGCCAGGAATAGAGAGTGGCTGCAATAATCCGGGCCTCATGTGAATAGCCTTGACTCTGCAACGGTTATCACACCTTGCCACGTAAGCTGCGATTTCTTTCTTCATCTTGGTCCACCAATAATACAGCTTGAGATCTTGATATATTTTACTGCTAGCAGGATGGATGGACAATTTAGAAGAATGGGCTTCAGCCATAATTTGATTTCTAAGTTCTTTGTCTTTGGGTACTACAAGCCTATCATTAAACCAGAGAATTCCTTTATCATCGACCCTAAAGTGCTTGGTCTCCTTCTCTTTCATCTTCCGCTTGATGTGAAACACACCCACATCAGTCTTCTAGAGTTCGATAATTCAACTTCTAAGAGAGCAATCCACAGTGATATTGTGGAGTACTACAGGATGAAGGAGGTGTGCCAGATGAAAGTCTTCACTAACTAAGGAATTACAATGGGCCTTTCTGCTTAAGGCATCAGCAACCATATTTGCCTTACCAGGATGGTAGTGCACTTGAAGGTTGTAGTCTTTGATTGATTCTAACCATCGTCGTTAACGCATGTTCAACTCGGGTTGAGTAAAGATGTACTTGAGACTTTTATGGTTAGTATAGATGTTGCACACATTACCAAGCAAGTAATGTCTCCAAATCTTCAGGGCATGAACAACCGCGGCTAGCTCTAAGTCATGGGTAGGATAATTGATTTCATGCTTTCGAAGTTGGCGCGAAGCATAAGCAATTACTCGGCCCTCCTGCATAAGAACATACCCCAAACCGGTGCCACATGCATCACAGTAGACATCAAAAGGCTTTTCGATGTCAAGTTGTGCCAATACAGGAGCAGAGGTTAGTAAGGTCCGCAAAGTGTGGAAAGCCTCTTCACACTTCGGAGTCCACACAAACTCCTTATATTTTTGAAGTAGTCGAGTCATGGGCTTGGCGATTTTTGAGAAATCCGGGATAAAGCGACGATAATAGCCAGCCAAACCCAGGAAACTTCGGACTTCTATGACCGTAGTAGGTGCCTTCCACTCTATGACTTCTTGCACCTTAGTAGGGTCAACCGAAATTCCATCTCCAGATAACACATGACCTAGAAAAGGTATCTTGTTCAACCAGAATTCGCACTTGCTGAATTTAGCATAAAGCTGGTTGTCACGTAACCGAGTTAAAACAATTCTCAGATGTTCAGCATGCTCTTCTTCATTCTGAGAGTATATAAGGATATCATCAATGAACACGACGACGAACTTGTCCAATTCCGGCATGAATACTGAATTCATCAGGTACATAAAGTGTGCCGGAGCATTTGTCAACCTAAAGGACATGACAAGGTATTCGAACAAGCCATAACGAGTAGAGAAAGCTGTCTTAGGTATATCTTCAGGACGAATTTTGATCTGATGGTAACCAGACCTCAAATCGATCTTGGAGAATACCTTAGCTTTGGAGAGCTGATCAAACAGAATATCAATGCGAGGAAGAGGGTATTTGTTCTTGATGGTAACAGCATTAAGGGGGCGATAATCCACGCACATGCGTAGAGACTCGTCCTTCTTCTTCACAAATATAGCCGGACAACCCTAAGGAGAAGAACTAGGCCGAATCAAACCTTTCTTTAATAGCTCATTTAACTGACTCTTCAACTCAGCCAACTCATTGGGCGGCATTCTATAGGGCCTTCGAGAAATAGGAGCCATACCCGGAATGAGTTCTATCTTGAATTCTACATCATGGTCCGGAGGTAATCCAGGCAAGTCATCAGGAAAGACATCTGGAAACTCATAGACAACCGGTATCTCCTCAATGGCTTTGGCTAGGGTAGCATTGGTTGTATTGTGGATGGAGATATCACGAGGTAACTACACTAGAAAACCCTTCTTATCCACAGGATCTCTCAACATTACCACACGGGTTGATGTATCGATCAACACTCCATTCCCGCTCATCCACTTCATTCCTAGGATTACATCGATTCCTACCCCCGGTAGAACTACAAGATCCATAAGGAACTCTCGATCCCCAATCTCAATCTTTACATCTTTAACTACTTGGTTAGTCATGATATTATTTCTAGCGACACTAATACAATAACCACCCTTGACAATTGTAATCACATTCATCTTATGCTTAGATGCAAAAGTAGAACTCACAAAGGAATGCGAAGCACCTGAATCAAAGAGCACAACTGCAGGGTGATCATTAACAAGGAACTTACCAGCGGTGACCACTTCACCCGCAGGAATTTCCTCCACGGTAGTGTAGTGAACACGCCCCTGACGGACGTTTCCCTGAGCATTCTGCTTGGAAGGATAGGGACACTTATTAGCCTAGTGACCAGGCTGGTTACAGTTCCAACATGGCCTGTTAGCTGGTGGGACATTGGAGCTGCCCTGCCCAGAGGTATTCTTTGGTAAGGAAATTGTGTACCCCTTGCGGAAACCAGTTTTAGCTTGATTCTTTTTCTGAGGTGGGCGGTACCGGACATTAGCATTGGGTGGACAATACTGGGTCTTGGATACCACTGGTGCTTTGGACTGAGAAGCACCTACCTCAAAGTTTCTTTTATGGGTCTTGGAAGCAGTATATATCTTATCATTATTCTCTTCAGTCAGGGTGTCACTGATAAACTCATTGAAGGTGACACACTTGCAGTTGCCCATAGACTTCATCAGTTTAGGGGAAAGTCCCCTCTTGAAACTAGCTATTCTTTTGGCATCAGTATCCATGAACTCGGGAGCATACCTTGCCAGGTTGTTAAATGCCTGGAGGTATTCAGTAAGACTCTTGTTGCCTTGGGTTAGCTTCATAAACTCAGTATGCTTAATGGCCATGAGACCAGGAGGGATAAAGTGTCCCCGGAAAGTTGTCTAGAACTGGTCCCAAACTATCTCAATGTTTGCAGGGAAGGTGGTCCTGTGATGGGTCCACCAGATGCCTGTAGGGCCTTGGAGCTGGTGTCCTGCATACGAAGCCTTCATGCCTTCTGTCAAACGGAGCAATCCAAACCTTTGCTCTATCGTGCTCAACCATTCATCAGCTTGTAATGGTTCTTCTGCCTCATGAAAGATAGGAGGCTTTGTGTCCATGAAGTCCTTAAAGCTGTTGTACTGGTTCAGCTCGGGTCCCTGGCAGACATGTCGATCATCGCGGTTAGCCATATGGCGCATAGCCTCAGCTAGCATGCGCTGACTTTCAACAACTGTCTGCATTAGCTCAGCTGGTGTGGGCGGTGGAGGAGGTGGTTGTTCCTCATCTCCTATGCTACGACCGCGACGAAGGTTATAAGCCATCTGCAAAATGTATAGCCAATGAGCACTGACGATGTGGAAATTTTTGTAGATGAATTGTATAATTATGCGAAACTGAGTCCATTGGAGAAAATGTATTTATATAATCAACAGAGGCACAATCATTCATCACATTCACACAACTCATCAAGCGCATCAATTGACACATAAATGCGATGAACTTAACCAACAGCGAGATCTATAGACCGCAAAGACGAAATTCATCAAAAGCTCACATACGTGGAGCATAACATGTTCGATAGGTTACATACAAGCCATAGAGGTTCGAAACTTACACCAAGGGTAACATAGGGTTCAACATTACATCCCAATGATTAACTTATTACAAAGCTACTCGTTTATGCATGAGGATCAACAAAAGATTAGCTCTAGCGCATTAGCTAAGTAGTAAGCTAAACTACGCATCATCCTCGGAGTCAGTGTCGAAGATCTCTCCTCCATCTTCATCACTAGCAGGCTCTAACTCCTCATCTTCCTCCTCATCAGGTGGAACGTCCTCAGGTCCATTGACCTCAATGCCATCATCACCTTCAGCCATGATGACACCAGAGCCCATCTCATCCTCATCATCAGGTGGCAGGAGAGGGTGAAGCTGATTGTGTAACAGGTGAACCTCCTCATGGAGATGGTCATTGTACTCTTCGGCAACTGCCAATTGCTGCTCTAGCTCCACCTGTCGCGCTCTCAACACATTCTCTTCATGCCAGGCTTCATTCCGTTGGTTCATCACGTGAATCAACATACATTCACAGTTGCGGTGAGCAACTATCAACCTCTGAACCTCCAGAGTCTCTTGGTCCCGTTCCTGTGTTACTTGCTCCAAACGTTGTTGAGCCGCATTCCTCTCAGCAGTCACCCGGGCCAGCTCTGTCCTCAGTCTTTCCACCTCAGTAGGCTCCGGACGGGGCTCACGAGGAGCTAACCGGTGACGAGGCGCCCTGCCTCCAGTGGACTTGCGAACAGTGAGTTTCGTGCGCGCCATCTGTAGCAAAAAGTTGCAACGTAAGGGGAGAATCATTTAAGGGATACAAAATTTAATTAGTCGAGACCATCAATTTTAAAGGAGGGAGTAATGCAAAAATGCTATGTATGCTTGAACATGATGCATGCACGATCCGTACGTCCTCACAAACCTAGAAAAATTTAAAGGCTAGCGAAATATACGGTGGCATACATACGCTCTCTCATACACGGTAGCTAGTCGATCTACAACGATACGTTGTTAGTGTACCTGCAGAAAATTTCATTTCAGCCCAATAATTTCCCAAAAAGGCATGTAAACTAAATACTTTCATACATACATCCCCAGATGCATATACTCTAGTATCACAGATACCTGTCAGAGATACCCACATTTAAGTACTCTCATAGATACATGATTGAACATGTAAGTATGCGAGCAACCACAACTACTCTCCCCTAGACCGACGGTTGGACGGTCATGCTCTCACAACTCTCACTTACCAGAGCGTAGATGTATTTGATCCAAACATTACCACCCAAGCGGATGGCATCCATACAATAGCACGCCGTATGGACAACGAAACAGAAACAAGCAGGAACCCCAGAGTTAGTACTTTAATAAGCCACCTAAGAGTCCTTATTTGGGCATAAGGGATATGACCACTGGCAATACTTAGTATTTAATTTAGGATTTTCACAATTACTTTTGTTTTAAATACACAAATGCCATGTTTAGTGTCGAATCTTGCTCTGATGCCAGCTGTAACAGAACCGACCAAATCATAAGAACATAAGTACAAAAACAATCACCGAAGCGATCAAATTCATGTACTTAAGCTCCCATAATCCTGGTAGTCCAGAAATCACGAAGGATTTCAACCAACTCTCGACATACAAACCAAGACCGTAGTGATTCAACACAACACATCATTCGTTACAACATTTCACAAGTAGCATTCGGATTACACCCATCAGAGTTCAAATAAAATATTACAAACCAAGTTCAAATCTGCGGAAGCAACATAGTTTAGTACATAACTACATAGTTTCAAATACATTGCCAGATCTTAGTCATGTCCCACAAAAGCACCTTCAGATACGAGAACTAGGAGAGACCGTGCCCAACGGTCTAGTCTTCATCCCCAGCCGGGAGAAGGCAATACTTGCAGCAACCAAAGTAGAACTGGTCATCTGCAACAGGTGGGAGATAAACCCTAAGTACGAGAAGGTACTTAGCTAGACTTACCCGTCAAAACCAGAAATAAAAGACACCAAGGATCATGCAAGGCTAATGAGGTGGGCTAGCTTGACACAGTTGCATAAAAGAGCTTATGATTATAGTAACCAATTTAAACTTAGCATCAAGCTTATCATCATTTACCTGTCCACTAGATTAGCACCTGTATTAGAGCACTCACTTATTAGGAGCAAACAATATTAACCATAGCAGGTATAATAAGGCTGTCATCATCATATCATCCTTTCTGAACCATTATGTTATTTAGTGCGTCTACATTGGAGATAAGCCCATCAAGTTCTCACTAACCGGGAGAGACGACGACTCGAATCGAATTACAACTCAGCTGAGGGGGTATTCCTAACTCTCACCCTGGCATACTTAGCAAGGGTAGCCGTGGGTCACCTTTAGAACAACTCAGGAACCAAATTCGCGGGTTCGATCAGCGCCAGCACTCTCAGGGATTACCCTTCTGCCAGGACGATCAGGACTTTTCAATCACCTGCCCTTGAACTCACGCCTACGGCTCCCTTCCGAGGCGCACTTTATACTTATCGACTCCTGGCCTGAGGTGAGCTACTCGGTTTCGCGGTCGGTCTTTAGACACGGCCAACTAAGAGAGAGGCATGCATTCAACATGAATAGGAAAGGCTCCAAGATTCAGTCCTTAATCGACATAGACGGAGTCACTGCAAACCGGCAAGCCTCCGTCCGGTCTTCATTTCAAATTAAGACTGGTTCTTTTCTACGATAACAAATATAGCCAACCATGCCATATGTATCTTCCTATATCTCGCAGGTGACAGGAAATCACCTGACTTCTTACCGTGTTAAAGCAGGGCTAAGCACTACACGAGCCTGAGCTACATAGGATTCAGGGTATCAATATCTGGACAAGGATTGGATAACCAATGCAGCAAGTGTTTGCATCCAACACCTAAACTTAATGCAACAATATATATATGTAACAATAATACTTTAACTGCATTTCAGAAATTAGGAGGCTTAATATGCTCCGGGGCTTGTCTTTCACCAAGTTGCACGGACGGTGATCCGGGCACTCAACGGCGACCTCGTCTGGCACTTCTCCTGAATGCTGCACCTCCTGAACCTCTAGTGTCGGCTGCTGCTGCTCGCTCGGTTCCTCGAATTCCAGTAGTGTTACTCCCTCCGGTACACCTATTGCATGCCGATGCACGAGATAAATATCATGGATGCATAAGGAATAACATGATGCTCATGATGAATGAAGCACAGTAAGTGTTTACGGAAACATCACTGGACACCCGTTTATCGAGTAAAATAGCTCTATTCAAATCACTTTAAGCATGTATCTAACTTAACTTAAAGAACAAGATCCACTTACCTAACTTGCATAAGCTAAGATAAAGATGCTCATCTTTAGTTAAAGGCCTAACACCTAGTAATATTACCACAAACTTAGAAATAGTAAAGGCATACATAACTTATCATTTAAAGTTTCATATGCACACAAGTAGTCCCTTAATTCAATCACAACAAGAGTTCTACAATTCCAAATGACTTGCATGAGGACATTCTGGAAAGCTTATGAAATTCTCTGCAAATCAATTGTAAACATCAAAGCATGATTCTTACGCTAACCAAATCGAATTCCAGTAAATCTAGAATCTGTCCAGAAATGACAGGGTTACTAACTTAATTATTTAATGATGATGCAAAAGCATAATTGGACCAAACAAAGTTTACCAACATGTTTTGCATACCAGAGAAACATCAGAAAGTATAGTGCCAACTTCTAAACAATTTATTTAATGCCTTTTTTAATTTCTTTAGTTAATTAGGTGATTAAAGCAATATATAGTAAAACTGTTCAGAAAAATCTATAAAAATTATAGTAGCTATCTCATGCTTCACATAGACTACCATAAAAATTTTAAAGCCATTGGATAAGCAGAACTTGCTGTATCGAAAATAACAGGTAGCATGTCTATTTTTAGGATAATTACGAAACCCTGTTGAAAAGTATCAAGCAACAGATTTCTAATTTTTTCTAGCATCATTCTAGCATAAGAACAGTACTCACCAATTTTTACCCTAACTGGATCTATAAAAAAATTATGAAAATTCACACCAGATCCATCCATGCAAACTAGATAATTTTCTATCTCCTACAAACAGTGTCCAAAATTTATGAAAATTTAACTACAAGCTATTCGTGATATGAGCAGTACACCATAAAAATTTCATGCCATTTGGAGCTACCTAGAAAAAGATATAATTACCCCTATTTCTTGCATGATTAAAAGAGATAAATAGAAACTCCCATTTTCATAACAGAACATGACATGGATTATATTTTTAATAGAAACTAGACATTATCATGAACTCAACAAAATTGGAACCACATCATTTGGATCTACCATCTAAGAGATACATATTTTTGAAAATGTACATAAATCTGTGAAAATAATAAAACAAAACAAATTAAGAAAACCAATTCAACTACTGGTGGGCCGGCCCGAAGAAACGGCGGCCCACGAAGCAAACGCTGGCGCGGCCCAGACACGGCGCAGCCCAGGTCTGGCTCCCGCCCTCGGCTCGGCGACTGACGTGCGGGACCCGCGCAACAGAGAGACAGACAGGGGAGGAGAAGGAGACGGCGGCGCAACTCGTCGCCGGTGACTCCTCCGGCGAGTCCAGCAGTACAACGATGTTCACCTCGTCCGCGCGCATCTAGCGGTGCCCTCAATCGAAACTATTGTTGCGGTTACAGGGGGTGGCGACGAGCATGGCGGCGCACGGCCACGGCAGGGCCGGCTCCGGCGAGACTACGGCGCCACGGCTCGAATGGGTGACCCTACGAGCATCAGTGGCATGCACTGGACCTAGCGCAAGGCAGAGGAGGGATGGCAAGGGCGCGAGGATAGCTGGCCGCGTGGAGCGCTAACTCCGGCGAGGTCAGCCATGGCGGCGGTGGAAGAAACGACAAATTCGTCCTTACCAAGGCTCAAATGGACCGACTGAACGGTGGAGGCGGTAGAGGCGATCACGGCGAGGCTCTGGGCGAACGGGGCAACGCGTTTTTGCTACGACGCATGAGCAAGGCGAGGGCGAAGGTTCGGTCGGCAATGGCGGACGGCTGTGGCTTGGCGCTGCGCGCGGGGAAGGCGAAGGAAGGGCAAATGGATCAGGCGACTCGGTCGAGCAAGCGCTGGCTTTCTTCTGGAGCGCGGATGCACGACGTGGTGGCGTCGGCAGAGCATGAACGCCACACGGTGAGCGGCTCCTGCGCCGGTCGGCCACAGCGGCTCTGACGGTTTTCAGAAAATTGTGATTCAGAGATCACCGACGGTGACTGAGAGAGCAAGTTTGACGGTGATTAGCTCCTAATCCGTGATGATTTAGATCATGCCATAGTTAACAAAGTTGATCATCTATATGTGAACTACAACTCTTATCATTGGAGCTCGAGCTGGTTTGGCTTTGTTAGGGAGATACAAGGTGAAAAAGTTGGGTACACGAAACTACAAAACACTTAAGGACTTAGAAAATTTCTAAGTATGAAATCAGCATGAAATTCTGACTTGTGGGCCATGTTTGAGCATGTTCTAGCCATTTTCATGAGATGATCATAAAACAACTTTTGTTCCTTGATAAATTAGCTACAACTTTGGTAAAGAGTGCATAGTCATGCAAAGTCTCTAAGTTGGTCTTTTGAATCAGTCAAACTGTGGCACTCTAAGGGTCCATTCCAGTCAAACTTCCACTTGAGGGCAATTTTGTCATTTTGATCTATATGAACAATGTCCAAACAATTACCCTAAGTGTAGTTAAGGTGTATTAGACCATGATCAACCACTTTACACAATTGTTATACTAATTTCTAATGATCACATGTGATGAAGCATAAAACAATCAATTCACTCAATTGTTGCAATTCCATGTTTCACATGTCGCATTACTTTTGTTGCAAGCTTAACTTGCCACATTCCTACCATGTTGCCATGTTTAAAGGTATGAGAAACTAATGTTACATTCACATGTTGTACTACTACCATTCATAAGCAATAAAGTACGAAACAAACAGAATATGCGAATGTTGCATATGTATGTCTCAGTGATAATGGCATGGTGACATGGATGATGCATATGTTTATGAAATGGAATGCACTTTTGTAGAAGCCAAACACCTAGGGTGTTACAATGACTGCTGTTGTTGATCCGGAGGACCAGATAGTATCCATGGCTTTTGCTTTGGTAGAGGAAGAGAACAATGAATCGTGGTCATGGTTCATGCGGCTTCTACGTGTATAAGTTCTTGGCCCATCTCGCACTATATGTTTGATCTCGGACCGTCACGCAGGGATTCTTAATGCTGCAGATGAGCATATCGATGGGTTCCCGCCTCTAGTGCATAGATGGTGCATGCGACACTTTGCCGCTAATTTCTGGTGGTGTCAGAGGAAGAAGGAGGTTTGTGACAAGGTAAATGCTCTATGTTGTGTACGTACAGAGCACCAGTTCAAGGAGATAAAGAGAGAACTAGACAAGATGGTCAACGAAGCGGGCAAGGCCTGGTTAGAGGCCCAGATGGAACAGAAGGATAAGTGGGTGTTAGCATATGATGTGGGCGGTTTCAGGTATGGCATCATGACTATCAACTTGTCAAAGTCTTTTAACCGTGTATTCAGAGGAGTTCGATCGTTGACTGTGTCTAAAACTGTTGAGTTCTCGTTTCAAAAGTGCAACGAATATTTTGTCAAGAGGTGGGAACTTGTCAAGAGGAATATAGCTGAGCATGGGTGATTTGGAAAGACCGGAACAGAACATTTGAGGATGCAATTGATGATGACTCAGAGGAAGATGTCATTGAAGATGTGTACGACATTGCCACTAGGGAGGAGACGCAACCACAGAGAGTCCCGCTACAGAGATACGTGGTAAGATACTCGAATGCTACAAATTGTTATCCATTTGGCATTTACTAAGTATACTAAAATGGTCCAACCTTGTTTCTGTAACCAGGCCACACAATTGTCAAGGTTGTCCAACGAAGCAGCGTTTCGACTTTATGAGTCTAGAGGGCAGGGGCCAGGCGTTCTACAGGCTTTTGTGGAGGTACATAGAAAGTTGTCCATTATGAAAATGTTTGTTTAGTCTCTACGCGCTTGGTGAATAATTTTTCTTTAACCTATGTTGATGCAGAAAGTGAAGAAGAGCTGCAGGAAGCTAGCTCAAAAGTTGAGCTGCATGGATACTCCGTGGGAGGAACCCCACTACTCAGCGTGGTCGGGTGGCGCGGCTTCGGCTTCTTTGAGGACACCAGCCTGTTCTTCTGAGCCGATGACAGGTGCGACTTCCGTTGTGCGTACACCACCCCACCATAGCGCTGGGAAGGGCCCTGCAGAAGAGGACGACGAGTACGACGAGGACGACGAAAACGACGACTACGCCCCAGGCTTCCACGTACACCACCACCAGCGGGACCCTTGGCACGCGGATGAGATTAGCATGTCTCAGCTAGGTGGTGCCCCGCTTGGTACCCAAGGGGACGAGCAGGTACTAACAAAGCTACATTTTTTGAATACCTAGTGTGTATGAACTAACAATGCTAAAGATTGTAACTAATCTTGCCTGTCTTATACTTGTAGGGTCCTAGTGACGCGCAACAGTTGCACCGACAACCCCGCCAACACGACCGCATGGACGTTGGGTACACTCCTAATGTGTTGCCTACAAATCTGAAGAGACCGAGGCGTCCGATGCAGCCGTTCACTCCTGGGACGTAGGGTCTAGGTTAGCATAGTCCATGTTTTTTTATAAGTTTCCTGAATTACAAAACATGTTGTCTTGTCTCCTTACTTAACCTTTGTGACGATAACGTAGGTATACCGTCAACAAGGCCTTCATATGCTCAAGATCTTGAAGGATCATGTCAGCAAGACGTTCATCCTTCATGTCTTTGCCTTATTTTGGAGTAACCCAAATTATGTACTTGTTCCACTTGTGGTTCATGAACTCCGGACCAACTTGTAATCTTAATTAAGTCGTTAATGTATCGATGAACTTATGTATGCAAATCATGTTGAACTTATGTCGACGAATTATGTGGAACTTATGTCAAACGAAGCTTATCATGTGCAAATCCGTTGACTTTATGTATTCATCGATGAACTTGGTCCACTAAGTTACCTCATGTCCAAATATGTTTAAACTGCATCGAGTCAGGCTCAGCTGCGTCAAATATGTATCGACAAAGCGGTTCGAGGCTGCTGCTCGGGCAGGTTCTGCTCAAAAAGGCGTCCAGGTGTTGCCACGCCGTGCCTGATGGCGCGTCAACTTGCCACGCCGCCAGTCGTGGTGCGTCGGCCTTGCCGCGCCGTAGCCCGTGGCGCGTCAGCCTTGTCGCGCCGTCCTCCGTGGCGAGGCAGAAGCTGGTACAAAGCCGCAGCAAATGAGTAACTACAAGTCGTCGTTTCTTTTTAACAAAGAACATATTCTATAAAAACAAAGCTTATACGACTTGGTGCGGTCTTCGAGAATATATCTTGACCTATATTTTCTCTTATATTATATAATTTGTACGAACAAAAGTTAGATCATTAGAAATTATTCTTAAATACAAATATAAGTTAATTACTTTCGTATTTCAAACTTTTGATATAATTAGGCTAATTATTAGTCAAACATAATAAAATTTGAATTTTAAAATACGTGCATGCCTTATTTTCAGGGACGGAGGGAGTAGCTATGTAACTTTCAGCAAGGAACACCTTTACACCATATAATTTTTGTGGTGAATGACAACACAACAAAAGTTACATGGGTACAATGTTCGTTACATGTGTACAATATATCAATAGTTCAAAATGAAACACAAGACATCACAATAAAAAATCTAGTACAATACAACATTATTCATTACTACAGCATGGAAATCCTCAGTCAGAAACATACTAAGTAAGCAACTCGTCGTCCGAGTACCAATCCTCTACCACAACCTCGTTATGTGGCTAGGCTCACCTGCATTGCCCTGATCTACCTGTCGCCTGTAGTAAACGGCCTCCGCTTCATCTACGGCCTAAGACAAAAAATGTGTTCTCCTCTGCCTTGTTTATGTGGCTAGGCTCACCTATATTGCTCTGGTCTGTCTGTCACCTGTAGTAAGCGGCCTCCACTTCATCTGTGGCCTCTGCGGCTTGAGAGAAGAACGTGTCATCCTCCTCCTCCACCTGCAAGCCCGTCTCTGCTAGAGCGATGAGCTATCTCAGTCTGCCAGTGTCGTCCTCATCCTTCTCCGCCTGCAAGCCCACCTCCGCTAGAGTGATGAGATCGCTCAACCTGGCAGTGTCATCCTCATCCTCGCCCCCCTCATTGTCCAACACAATCGGAGATAGAACGCTGTGACCAGCTCGCGTTCTATGCTCATGTAACTTCTTTTCCACATACCTTGTATGGGACACCTCTGCGGCATGCTCCCCACTGCATCCAATCCCTTCATGTATAAAATACAATAAGTTAGCAACGCGATTATATCACATATAAAAGCAGGCAACGAAAAAAATAAGGCTTCCAATGACTCACTTGCACACAATGCAGCAACATGATCGTTCAAGACCTGCATCTGTACTCTTTCCTCCTTCATTGCAGCCTTTCTTGCCATCTCCTCCTCTAACGCCCACCATCTTTCCAACCCCCATTTGTCAAGCCTGACACCGATCGGATTACAAATACTGCTCTGTCTAGCAAACTCACGCATGTCCTTCTTCTGTTGTTTAACAAACAGGTCGACGTAGTCAGGTTCATATCTCTTCTTCCCTGAAATTACTTGCCTCCCCTTCAACTCATCCAAGAACCTAGCTTGACCATCATAAGATTTCCACTTGCATTTCCTAGTGCTCTGTTGAAACGAAAAATTAGATCACAAGTCTTAGCAAAAGAAAAAAAATACAATTTTATGTTTTTCACAACAATAACCAACCTGATCATAGTCAACCATATGGCCGCAATAATGGCCTATTCCAAGCTCCGAAAGGACTAGGCCGTAGTTGGCTTTAACAGCACATTCGCACATGATAGGTGGTGCTTTGAAAATTACCCTTTATTTCTTCTTTTTCTTTTCCTTTTCCTTTGGCGGCTCCGACCATTGATTCTTAGGACCATAGAGCCACTCCTTGAAATGACATTTCGCAAATGCAAACACCTAAAAGAGATGAGATTAGTACATGAACACATATAGCTCAACATTTCAACAGATACACTGTCCACTTACTTCATGCTTGTTTGGACACACAAACTCCAACGTATTCTCAGGGTTTATCATAGCTCGATCTCCGCAATAGCACAGAGGAGGTTCCTCGAGTCGTCTAACTGTGGCTAAGTGCTTCTCCTTAGCCGTCATTGGCGGAGAGTTAGGGAGAGGTGGAACCCACCGCTCGAAGTGCTCACATGGATATCTCCCTCTCCAACAATCATCGAAAATGAGGTACCTTGGGTCAAACTTGTTTGCACCATCAATCCACTGAGACAAAAAGCACCTCTCATGGGCCTACACAACAAGATTCCAACAAAATATTAGTAACCTAGTAACACAAATGAAGAAAAAACATACGAAAAGAATTACTTACATTAAAACGACTGCATGTGTAGAAGCAACGAGCCACTGTGTCCGGATGTCTCGATTGAAACATGTCGGTCGGACGACCACAGTCACAGTTAGAGACAGGGAGGTCAGTATGGATGGGGGCATCTTTGCTAGACGCGTCGGGGTACAATTCTCTAGGATGACCCCGTTTTCGCCACAACTGCTCCCGATACATGTCTTGCATCTAATAAAATGGTTGTAATTTAACATCAATCAAAACATCGCAAATTAATGTAAAGGAGAACCATTTGCATTACAACTAAAATAATACCTCACACTAAACATGGTAACATGCTTCTAACTAACTAATTAACCTTAACAATGACAAAATCGAACTAATACTTTCCTCCAAACCCTAGCCCAAATATACTTATCCTCCAAACCCTAGCTACCATTCATAGTCTTTGAATCCACCGTTCAAACGATAAATAAGAACATCGTTACCGTGACCGAGGCCAAGGAGAAGCTTGGGGAAGGGAGGGAGGGAGACGGGCAGGGAGGGTCGGGTGGCGGCAGGCTTCTGTGAGGCGGGAGGGGGGCGGCTCGGGCGTCCTCACCTCTGTTCGACGTAAGGCAGAGAGAGGGAGGGAGTAATTTAACATCAATCAAAACGTCGCAAATTAATGTAAAGGAGAATCATTTGCATTACAACTAAAATAATACCTCACACTAAACATGGTAACATGCTTCTAACTAACTAATTAACCTTAACAATGACAAAATCGAACTAATACTTTCCTCCAAACCCTAGCCCAAATATACTTATCCTCCAAACCCTAGCTACCATTCATAATCTTTGAATCCACCGTTCAAACGATAAATAAGAGCATCGTTACCGTGACCGAGGCCGAGGAGAAGCTTGGGGAAGGGAGCGAGGGAGACGGGCAGGGAGGGCCGGACGGCGGCAGGCTTCTGTGAGGCGGGAGGGGTGCGGTTCGGGCGTCCTCACCTCTGTTCGACATAAGGCAGAGGGAGGGAGGGAGGCTCGCGGCGCGACATTAAGTCTGTCCTGCCGCGCCGGGGGTGATGCTGCGCCTGCCACGTCAGCCGGTCAGGGCCCGTGCCCCTGCCACGTCATCGCCGTTGCCGCACCGCCATGCCTGGCGCGGCAGAGTTGTTTGGCCACGCCATGGCAATAGACGCGGTCAAAAGTGTTAGATTTGGAGAGAGAAAACGGTGTCAAATTTGGAAATAATTTAAAAAAGTGTTAAAAATAAATAAAAAAATCTCTCCGGACGGCCGGTGCCTACTATTACCGGTAGCAATAGCAATCGCTTCATTGGCTGTGGTGAAAAGTTCACAGGTAGCCGAGACTCGTAGTGTCCATGTGTTCAGCTTCAGAAATCAGAACGAATGCAGCAGCAGCCTGTAGCGAGTTTGGAGTTCCAACGACTTCCGAGCAGTTAAACTCTGAACTTGTAAGATTGCAGATGATTGTGACGATCGATTGTGCCCAAGTCAGCGTTGACAACGCTTGCTCACGCCTAGCTAGGCCTGACAGTGGGAGTAGAATACAAGTGAACACACTACACAATCGCATCAGTTGTTGAAAAACTATATGCTCCCGTTAGGCGTGAGCAGTTCTTTAGACCGTGCGTCCTGCATGATCAGTTGCTAACTGGTGCAGTCAATGTGTGGGGGTTATATATATTTATATCCTGAAATCTCATCATAAGCTAGTCTGAAGCTGTAAGATTCGTCAAAGCTCACGATGCATGCAGTTAGTTGGAAATAGAATAGCAATACTGTTGATGTCAACAAGAGAACTACTGATGACAGTGTGACACCAGTTTAATACTCCTACTGAACCGGCTCATCAATTTCGAATGCTGTATAGTTAACATCAAAGTCCATAAGAATGGAAGTTATATATATGGCGCGCCAAAGAATGGAATCAGAGACTAACGGAAGCATCTACAGTAGTATATGTGGTGCCAGTTGGGATTTGGAAAGATGCAACTGTTCCGTTCTTCGCCCTGTTTTCTTGACTTGAGTGAATAAATGTTTCTGAATGACTGACTATTGGCGGGTCGCGGAGGTCTCAAACAAGAGATGGCATCTATTATCTGCACTCATATATTAACACTAGCCGCAGCAAGAACAGCAACATTTGCTTCCAAAGAGGAACATTTGTTTATCAGGCGTGAAATGTGAAATAATACAACCTATCCTCAATTCCTCATTGGGCACCGAAATTGGGACCGTACAAAAGCTACATATTACGTGCAACCTTTGCATGATGTTAAAGACCCGAAAAGGAGCCACCGACAGTTAAGTTCCCATGCAAATTCTATCTGTCCCGATTTCCCCAAGATAAGATATATATGTTCAGATGACTGAACCCTCTCCTCTAAAACCTTTTTTCATCACTTTTGCAACAAGTCTCATTCAAGAAAAGTAAACTAGTGTATGCTTAGAATAATAGGTAAGATTTTAGCAGTCCTGAAAGATATGGTATTAGTGCTTGTATGGGTACGTCACAGAAGTCCATGATGCTCATTAAGGGTTTAATATATTAGGTAGAGATCTAACTCTCTTTTTTAGTTAGCCATCTCTAGCTCGAGAAATTGGAGCCGGGGCTACTTACATATTAAGCGTATTTAGTTGAGTTACACTTATTTTGGTTCAAACTTCAAGCCCACTTTTCCTGATTGTTTTCTCAAAAAAAAAAAGAGTGCTGCATGAATTCGAAGTTAGAGCTAGCTTTGCTAGACGTACGGCCCCCAAATACGAATATTGACTATTCCAAGTAACGTAATGAGGAGGTTTTGTTACCATAATTGGTGACAATTAGCATTTTTTATTTTATAGTACATTGTACCAACCACGGAATTTAAAAGGCATCTTATTTGCTCATGTAGAATTAGCTTTTAGAAGCTCGTGCTTTTCATATATAAACGTAAGATTCATTTGATAACTGACGTCGTTGCGTCATACTGAACCTATATGCTCGCTATCAGGCTGTTGTTATCAAGAACAATTTAATATACAGAAATATTCAGTGGAGTTTTCTGAAAAACAAAACAGATGCTCAATAATGCATTTGAAACGAACTGCACGGCGAGAATGACCTAGACAGCTAGACTAGAATTTTTACCCATTTTTGTAACTGTGAGAGTACATGAATCATCAAGTTTTGCAGTAGAAACTTTAATCACTAGAAGATGAAAACTGATTAAGAAAAAGGTCATACTGTTTTCAGTTTGCGAACACTGACCACGTTCTAGAATTTTAGAATACATATAAGCAATAGAAGTTAATGTCTAATACCTACCACTAATATAAATTAATTATCTTTGTGTTCTCTCTATTTGTTCATTCATATTTTAGCACGATATTCGTATAGATACTTGTAATCTTTATCTGATTATGATAAAATTACCAATTGCTCACTATGTTTTTGCCATATCTATAGTCTATCTCCATCTACATATCACCTCCACACAGAAGTTTAAGTTATGGTGGTTCTTGTTGTAGCCCATGTCTCATGATGTCATGAACCTAGATTTTTTTACTTTCCAAACTTTTGATTTTATTAGTTGCTACAAATTTGCCCTCAAGTTAAGACAGAGACTGCTGTGTTTATTTACCTTTTATTGAAAAAGTCTCATTTTATATTTTGTTAAAAATAAATATTTGTGGTCTTAGATTGCACACTAAATGGTCGTTTAGGGCTGCACTACCGCGCTTAAGATCGGTGGTTGAGCTTCAAGTGAGATCTAGGAGGGACCAATGATGTTAATCTCGTGAGAGCGTTAATATTTAAGCCTAGTAATCAATGTTTACCAAAGGAATACCAAAGACCAATGAGGTTATAGCCACCTCTGATATGCACTTACCTCCTCCACTGAAGTTAAATTTGGTTATGAAACAATTATATGTCTAGTAGTATTTTTAAAATAAAATTGAGCTCTTATAATTATACTATAGGTATGAATATGTCATAATATTTCAGGGTCAAAATGTATGATTTATCTAAGTAATAACATACATAAAAGATTAGTACATGAGTCATGAAGGAACATTTTTCATTATTTGTGAAGCATAAATAAAATATATATTTGTCATGTATGTATGTATGTATGTATGTATGTATAATTGATCTACATAATGGCACAACATGTATGATTGCTTTAAGTTACTCCCTCCGTTTCAAATTATAAGTCACTTTGACTTTTTTAGTACATCCATTTTGCTATGTATCATAATATATGTCTAGATACATAGCAAATTCTATGTACCAAAAAAGTCAAAGCGACTTATAATTTAGAACGGATGGAGTAGTTTATTGTATATTAATAGTAATAAAGTGTGTAGTTTAGAAACACATATAGGTAACATTATCGATTTTTAAAACATTTCTCATAATAGCAAATGTTGGTAAGATGATGTGCTGTCTCACCGGTATATTTCTAAGATGATTCTTCCAAATGGGAAAATGAAATAAGTCCGGTGAGAGGATTGATGTTCAATACAAATTATTTTATATTCAGGACTTCAAGTCAATTACATTGTCTTAAACAGAAATACAATATTGCAGACAAAAAAATGATTTGATAATTTGGCATGTGGCATTGCTGCAATGGGCCTATTCGCTTGAACTTATCAGCCGGCTTATCAGCTAGAATCTACAGTAGCTTTCTCTCACAACAAAACAGCTTCAGCCGGCTTATCAGCCGGCTCTAATACCAGCCCAGCAAGAGACTTTTAATGTTGGATAGATTAGTGTACTAGTAGGATGTTGTTTGGTCAGCATTTTGGCTTTTGTATTTTTCAAGCTGTCATACAGAAGTGTAACCGACGAACATTAGACTACGAACTAGATTAGCTAGTTCGTGTTGCACAAGTGGTCTGACTCATCACTGGTATTTTGTATTAAATAGAACAAATGGATCCGTTGAAAGGAAGAAGATACGATGGGAGGTATACTTTTAGAGATCGTGACTAGAAATCGATCCACATATTATAAGCAAGAGTGTCGGCATTATATATTATTTGATCTCAGAAACTTTTAGAATTATACAAGCTCATATAACTATCTCGGTGCGGGTAAAATAATGTAAAGGGAGTGAACCATATTGAGTAAATTATTTCGCCGTTGGTTGCTGAGATGAACTGCCCGTAGTAGCATTACATTTTTTATAGAAAAATTACACGTCTTTATACGAAGTCTACATGGCATGGCTACATGTATAGAAAAACAATTGGTGGGTTCAAACCACTATAACAACCCGTCTATCTAAAATCAGAGGGTAAATACACTAGAAATTTAGACATCAATTGAGACAGAAAAAGGTTTTTTTTTTTTGCTGCGTCGCCAATTATAATAGAGCAATTTGGTGCTGTAAATACAACTATGTTCTTTTAAATGGAATTCAGTTGTGCTTTTCATGAAATCTTTTTCAGTTTATGCACCCGTGTGTTTTACCCAGCAATGTGTAGGCTATTTGGCTAGTTAAAAATGAATTGTTAACATGGAAAAAGGGAGGACTATATTTTACAAAAAGAATATTCAAGTTTTCATGTAGAATAAGAAGAAAGAAGAGTGGAAGCAAAAATAGTCATCTTCAATATATATATTGTAAAGAACTAGAGGGTAACATATAGGACATAAATTTATATTGGTTTAAGCAGAGAGTGCCCTATACATCCATTGTATCATGGTACTTCTATTGCTTGTGCGTCGTTGCTGATGAGCACTAGGGATTGTCTACCTATGAGGTTGCAGGATGCTAAAATCCTCATCAAGGGCTCCATATCCCGCATTATATAGTTCGTGGTTAAGTTACATAGAACTCATATAATAATCTATTTACATATAGGGATGCGGGTTTATCCGTGAACCCACAAATATGTTTAATTTTTGCGGGTTCCACGAGAACCCGGCGTAGAAGAAGGGCGCGGCGGATCCTCCAAAGGGGCTGCTGGGAGACGAAGCATGCATGAAGACTTGTCATATCAATGCCCTTAGTAGAATTTCCTTGCTAAGTGCAGATACAAAGCTGGTGCTTTTATGTGTGAAATGTGTGAGTAGAGCTGCCCTGAAGAGTTGAGGGCTTCAGTTGTGGTCTTTCTTTTGTTGGAAGTTAGAGCTGGGCAAGATAACCTTCGTTGGACACTTTCCATATCCTGCATTTGTCGAGGTGTATTTAGTTGTGTTCTATTTTTTACCTGGTTTTCCTTGCTAAAAATCATGGCCTAAATTGTTTAGCCATGTTGGAACACCAAATTGGCACTTTTTCAAAGTGAGCAGTGAAGTTTGAGTGGTTATGGTAGAAGTTATGAGGTGTGAGCTAGTTTTGTGTATTTTTTGTCTAGTTTCCACTCAAAAAGCCGAGTTATTTTTTAGTCTTTTTTCTCCTCCTAATAAAAACAGCAACAAAACCATCCTTTCAAAAAATGTGGTAATTCTTCTTGCAAAGTTTAAATAGATATACTTTTGAATTTATGTATAGACACTCATATATGCACACTAGAAAATTGAGCTGGCAGATCTAGAGATTGAAAAAAGTCATCACAGGTGCATCGTTGTTGACAGGTACGTCGTTTACCATTGAAAAAACAATACCATTAAATTCTAGAATAAATCAAAGAAAATACGAGAGAATTTAAATCTGAGAGAACAGATTCAACTGAAAAAAAAACCAACCAACTGAGTAGACTCAGTTCCCATTTAAGTAGACATAGGCATACCTATGATTCCATCAAGAAAGAGTAGGATTAAATCTCATATTGGAACGATTCAGACCACGCTATTTTCCCAAAGGACAAAGCACTTACCATTTCGTTAACTGTGCCTACGTGTTAATCGGACAAAAATATACCTGTTGCTACCTACCACATAGCACAAATTTTGTTATTAAAAAACTGTTTTAGAGCCGTTTCCCTTAAATTGCAAGCAAATTTGGAGTTGCCTTTACGCAAGTGGCGACCTAGTAAAGGAAAATCCATCACCAAGTGGTTTATATAAAACGTTGTTCCTGAGGGAAGTTCTTCACGGCAGCCCTTGTTAGCGAATCGTGAGTTTTTGTCACTTCGCTTGACCACATAAGAGTCTATATGCACACGCACACTTGACAGCAACAAACTTCCTGAAAGCGAGTCGTCCTTCAGTTCCGATCCCTTTTGAAATATTCCACCATGCATGGCGCGCCACAGTTCTCAAGGCTTTTCTTCCCTTTTGGCGTCTCGCCGTGATGCGTTAAAAATTGATGTTTCACATGTCGCCATCCAAAGTAGAGGAATTTCGTCACGGGGGCCAACAGAACTGCGTGCAAAACGCGAGGCGACCAATCGAGCGCGGGTCACGTCAGCGGGTGCCAACAAGAGCATGGCAGTGGCAGGGCCCCGCGTATCCGTGCGCCTGCGGGGGCTCACCAGTCGTCACGCCCGCACGAGTGACGAGTCCTCGCTTGTTCAGTTCAGCGACGCCGCACGGTGAGTTTTGATGATGTTCGGTTCAGCTTCAGCTAAGCCTTTGCGTGCGCGGGCAATAACACGGACTGCTGTCTGGACCGCTTTCCGGCCCTGCCCCTGTAAATAAGCAGTTGTGAGCAAACCGGATATAACTGGTATCCCAAAACCCGTGGGCGTGTCTGGAGAATTAGACGGTCTACCGGAACAGATTTTTTTTATTTAGTGGGGGAACATAGATAAAAACTAGCACGAAAGCTATAAACTTAGAAAAGAAGAGCAAATTAAAGAAATAAAATTAAATATTTATGTACGGACTCCTAAACGAATTATTTAGGATCGTGAAGTGAAAGAAATTATTTTTTTCTCGAATACGCAAAAGATTTGCGTATCATTGTAATTAAGAAGAAGAGTTTGACCGTACAAATGATACACTTCTGATGAGCGCGCGCTAGGTGGTTTTACAGCTATTACTGAACCTACCTAGCAGACTATTACAAACTTCGATATTATATAAATAGTAAACAACCGAATCATTTTATCTACCAAACCACGCATCCGTTAACACAGCTTAGATACGAGTCCTTTGAGGTTAACGGAGGTTCTGTGGAGCGATTTTGTGAGAATAGTCACTGCTGGCTACTGGTTAGCCTCTTGCCGGCCGGGACGACGCGTCGACAGAGCAAACTGTTCCCAGTGAGCGTGATGCAGGTTGAGATTGAGAAGCAAGCTGTGGAGCGCACGTTGTTCGCGTGAGACATTATCTCACTTATATACGGCTCGTTCGGCTTACCCATATTCGGTTTCTTCGGCTTATTTTTTTAGCTGGAGCAGTATTTTTCTCTCACAATAATTCAAATAGAACAGTATTTTTCAACCAATTTCAGTCAAAATTTAGCAAGCTAAACGGGGCTGACGTGAAATGAAACGAAATGAGGGCACGTCATCCGACCGACTCTCAGCACGATTTACAGGCTACGACAGGCTACAGCCGGTGCAATGCATCCATGCATGTGCGCGCACCCACGGGCTCAGCCTCAGCCCGCAACGGATCAGGCTCGCCCCCTGTTCCGTGCAGCGTCCGGCACTCCTCCCGGCCAGATCGAGCACCGACGCAGCAAGAAACCCCAGAAAATTAGCCACGCGCGGGCACGGAGCCCGTGTCCGTGTGGGCAAAAACAACTGGGCATGGAGACGACGACCCTGGGAAGCCGGAGGATGAGGACGCGAGCGGACGCCGATCTGCCTGCCTCTCCCCCAGCCCCCCTTGTCCATTGACCCGCTTTGGCGCATCTGCACGGGCAACGCCTCGGCAGCGGACGGGATCGCCCGCGCTCCTGCCGCTCGGGCTCGGCGGGCAGTTGATCAGAACCAAGTATGAATCCAATGTATACGCGGATATACATAGTGTCAGAGTGGACGAACGAGGCCGTCGTTGACAGTTGACACACACTCCGAAACCGAGCCCTTCTTGGCTCCGGCGGCCATACACACAGGGTCGTCCGGACTCCGGAGCAGCGTACGTGTTCAGGGACGCGATACGTGCTGTTCGTCGTTAGGAAGAAGAAAGGCATACGTGTATATTCTTTCTTTTTGCAGTAGGTGAGGCCGACTCGAAGATGAGAAAAAGATAGCCGACATGCACCTCGCGCAGCCATCGCTTGTTTGTTCTCTAGTGCCGCCGCTGCTGTTGTTAGGTGGTGTGGCCTCAAGGATTCCAGAACGCTGCGTAGTGTGCGGTCCTTTCAGACATGCGAAATCGTTGCTCCATGGCATCCGTGTGCTGCTGCCTGCTGGGTGCTGGCGCCGCATGGCATCTGGATAAAGGCTTCGCATGTTGCGATTCCAATAGGGTTTGGACTCTTGTGAAGTGATGAGGCGTCCCAAGTCGGAGACATGCCCACGTACTACGGTAACGCTCGAACCGGAAGTCTATCTGCTTCCCTCCAGTCACCGCTGATTAAAAAAAATCGCGCATCACGACTCTGCTCCGCGACTGGCTCCGCCGTGGCTCCCTCACGCCTACCTCTCGCCGGCCTTCCTCTCCACCGCCGCCACGGTGTGCTCGCCGCGCGAGGCCGCACCACCCAACTGATGTTATCGCCTCCATATGTTTTAGAGATATGTTTCATATGTTTTAGAGATATGTTGCAAATGTAGATCGGGATGTTGCATATGTTGCAATGGTTGTACACGTATATTGTAAACGTCTGTTACCAATGTTTCATACGTGTTTTCTGAATGCTTATTACAAGTGTGTTTATATGGATGTTGCATATGTTTCACACGTACGTCGCATGTGTTTTATCTGTATGTTGTGTATGGTTGCAATGTTTTCAAGTGTTTTTAGGTGTTTTTTTAAAGTGTTTCCGAAGCATGTTTCAAGTGTTTCATCTGCATTCAAACATATGTTGCAACTGTTTATTTGGATGTTTCAAAAGCAGATCGGGTGTTGCATCTCTCATCCTCGACTTCTGCTGCATCATCTCGATGTGTTCTTCTCTCAGCGCCGGCAGAGCATCCATACGACACCGCGGTCGGGTCCTTCCAAATCGGAGGGACCGCCCCCTTCCCCTCTTGTTGCTCGGGCGCGCGGGCGTTCGTCCGGACAACCGGGCGCTAGCAGTGACGCACGTACTAACATAATCGCTGTGTCGCTTTTTATCCGTCGTTGCTACTTCCTAAGAAGTCAAGCATACTTAACTTTAACTAAATATGTAAAATAAAATATTAATGTTTATAATATATAATTATTATCATTAGATAGATCACTCAATATATTTTTGCAAGAATAAATTTGTTTGAGCTACAAATATTGCTAATATTTTCTACAAACTTAGTTAAACTTGAGAAAGTTTGACTGACACGGTTTCATGGCGATATTTAAATAGGGACGGAGTGAGTACACACTGGACCGCTATCAATTTGAAATGACACATGTTTGGTACCGAAACACGATAATAAATGGTAAAATATTAACAAAATAAATTGTCGGTGCGAAAAGTGACCAACAAGTAAATATTTATCGTTTTACCGTACGTTGTGATCGGATGTGGCCTAACACTCAATGACACAGGATTTATACTGGTTTAGGCAACGTGCCCTACGTTCAGTTTGAGTCGGTCGGTGACTTTATTCCTGAGTCCAGGTGCTCGAAGTTTGCTGTGGGGTTACAAACGAGTGGGAATAAGATGGGGGTGTTAGAGGTCCGGTCAGACTCTGGACTGAAGGACCGAGAGTGACGGGAGCTCCTACGTGCGCTAAGTATTGAAACGTATGCTCTGTGTAGCTTTAGAGTTCTAGAGCCGTGAAGCTGTTCGAGTGCTCCGAATGTCTAAAGCTAGCAGAGAGAGAGTCGAAATCAACCGTCCTTGTTGGAAGAGAGCGCATCCCCTTTTATAGATGAAGGGGATGGCCTTACAAGTTTAGTGAGAGAGTGAGAGTGTGTGTGCCCTAGTTTTGTTGCCCACGCCGACGGGTACAAGACAGTTTGTCGGCGTCCACAATACTATTGACGCCCAGATGCATGTGGCAGGCTCCATCGTGTTATTCTTGTATGGCAAATGTCGGCGCCTACCATACTGTAGGACAAATGTCAGCGCCTACAACACTGTTTGTGTTCTGACATGTCTGGAAGGCTGCAAAGTACCCTTCTGACATGGCCTGACAGTACTGTTCTGCAGGTGTGCAGGGTACGGTACTCGGTATTGAGGTTTGACTTGAGCGCCTTACCTTATCTGCTCCGCCTGATTTCTTGGGTCCTCACAGAGCGGGCGTCCCCGGTCGGTCGTTCCCAGTTGGCTCCGACCGCGTTGGTCGGAGAAGAGCCGTAAGCAGAGGTTTGGTGTATTCCCGGTCGGAGTCGGAAGCGAGCGTTGTCCCCTCCTTGGCGAGGCCTTTCGGTCGAAGAAGCGGGTCAGAGTCGGAAGTGAGCGTCGTCCCCTCCTCGGTCAGGCCTTCCGGTCGGAGAAGCGGGTCGGAGTCGGAAGCGAGCGTCCTCCCCTCTTTGGCCAAGACTAGATCGCTCTTCCGGCCTGTCGTTAGGTATCTGGGCCGGCCCAGGAGTTCCGCGTCGTTTGTAATGTCGTCTGCTGGGCCGAGCTTTTGCTGGGAAGCGGGCCAATTAGGGACCCCGGATTTATGAACCCGACAGGAGCCCCCGAGCCCCCAGGCGGTTCGGGTAGAATCGTGTCGGATACCCGAAAATAGGGTACCCCAAGCAAAGGTCGAAAAAACCGCTTAGACCCTAAGAACAGAACCAACGGAATAAACGAACGAGGTCTCGGCCGAAATCTCCGATTCGCCCGAGACCCCGTCGCCGAGCCCCAATGAAGCGAACGATTCTCCGACTCGTCCGAGACCGCTTTCGAGGCCCCCCTTGCCCGGGCCTCGGAAGAAGTGCCGATTCTCCGATTCGCGCGAGGAGGCTCGGCACCGGCACCATGGCGCCTCTTCAACCAAAGCGCTCGACCGAACGTCGCATCCAAGCGCCCAACCACTCCGACAGACGCATGCGATGGCACAAGATAAATGAAGTGACCGACTACACGCCTTGATTCGTCAACCTCTTACCATCTACGACGGCACGCAGGCGGGGGTTACCGACCACCGTCGCCGCCTAACTCCTGCACCAAGCACATCATAACGTGGGGAGTCGAGCGGGTTTCAGTAGCCTCGGAATCAGCGAACCGACCGCTCCGTCTCGCCCGAGCCCCCTCGACAGGCCTCGGATTCACCGATCTTACTCCGCCTCGCGTCCGTCGCGCCCGAGACCCTCGGTAGGGCCTCGGACAATTATTACGCCCGCCCGCCCGAGGCCGGGCTCGTCCCGCAAACTCGTTGCCTCCGCCTCAAAAGTCTCTCCGCGTTCTATCGCATCCGATTAACGCGCCACCATTTTGCACCCTTCGTAAGCCACGATCGGCGGTCTTGGCCGCAACAGAGCGACGGACAACGGTTAGATCACCTTTTCTACCATCCTCATCGATAATAAGTGTACCGTATCCTGTAGGCGCACGTCTCGCACTATTCCGCCTGATGGCCGCTGAGACCCGCATCTGCACCTGGGTCACTTCTCAGGCCTCGGCACAATAGGCCTCGGCACGACAGGCCTCGGCATGACTGGCTATGATGGCCGCCGAGCCTCTGCAATCCACCAAGTCAATAAATGTGCAGCATGTTACTTGCAGTGGAGACCATACCGATTAGACATCTACGGGAACTCCCACGACGACGCCATGCTGCTCCAGGAGTAAATACATCATCGAATAGTCCTTACTCCACGTGTAGCTCTCTTATGTACTCCTGGTTTCCTCCCTGCGGCTATAAAAGGAGGCAGCCAGGACCGTTTCTAGGGACGGCGGATAGAGTCACGAATACTCGCACGAACAACACGCTTTATTCTGTAATTCATATCACCTCCCCTCACAGAGACCTGGGACGAACTCCCTCTCTCGCCTAGCTTGTAACCCCCTACTACGGGCACCCCGGTGCAAGGAATACAAGAACATCTTTTCTCGACCGGACGTAGGGCATCCATTGCCCGAACCAAGATAAACCTTGTGTCTCTTTGCATCTCCATCCGTAATTGGGAGCACGCGAGCACAAATTCACTAGTCGGTTAAGGACCCCGGTTCCGAAACACCGGCAGTTAGCGCGCCAGTAGGGGGGCCTCTGCGTGTCGGCTTAGTCATCCAGATTCCGGATGGCGGATCCCATGCGATCGTTGCGTCTCGGGGACGATCGTCCCGGTTAGGGAGCCTAGAATTAATGTCTCTAGGGCAGGAGTGCGACATGGTACTCCTCTCACCCGAGCGCCATCAACCGACGACGATGTCTTGCAGCTGCAGCCCACGCTGACGGCGCCTGGGCCGCGCCGCTCCCGTCAAGCTTCACTTGGCTGCTGCTGGGCGACTCCACCCTAACACCACGCAAGTACTGAGGCGCCGATCTATGCTCCACCGAAATCCCATACCCCGCTGCTGGCACAGAGTCCCTACACAGGGACCTATCCGGCTTAAGCCTCGATAGGGGAAAAGGGCCGGTGGCGCACAGCGACGCCCCATCATCAAGCTCTGTCCCACCTCCTCCCAAGGAGCCAGCTCTGACGGAGCAGAGCCTGGCGACGGCGCCATCCCCGTACCCTTTCGGGCTGACCAATGTCGCCACCTCCTATGCCACCGCCCTCGTCTCCATTCATCAACGTCATGCCCATAACCCCATAGTCACAACTCCAATCCACCCCCACTCTGACTCCTTGGAGGAGGATGAGGCGTGGGTTGGAGCAGACTTCTCTGGGATTCACGACCCTGAGGCGATGCGCCGCTTCATGATCGCGAGAGACTACTGCTTCGGCTATTCTGATTCCGACGGCGAGGACGCTTACGACCCGACTCGTGAGTGTTTCCACATCGGACTCGGAATATCGAGCACGGGCAACGATGGAGGAAGGGCAGCCAACGCCACACCACCACGCATGGGGTCCCCGCCAGCGGCGGCAGGTGTCCCCACCCCCGAGCATCTTCGACGCATAGACCTAGAGTAGCTCTGTGAGCTTCAAGCCAAGGTCGAGCAAGATCGACTCCTCCTGTAGCAGCTCCGAGCCACCCTCGCGCAAGAGCAGCGGGGGCGCGGCGATGGCGAAACGGCCCGACTAGGGGCTCGTGACGTCAACCGCCGCATTAACGATGATGAGGGGGGCGAGCAACCCCCTGTCTTCAATCGCGCTAGCCAGAACGTCGCTGCGGCGGCAATACTGGTCCGAGCAATGCCCGAGCCCTCTACCATGGAGGGGCGACGAGTCCACGGCGAACTCCGGGGCCTTCTCGAGACTACCGCGGTGTAGCAGGCCGAAAGCTCCGTGTCTCGATGATGCGGGGATGCGTCGAAACAGCCCTCGATGCACGACCGCCTCAGGGCCCCCTCGGTGCACGACCGCCTCGACGACCAACGCGAGGCGCAAAACGGCCACCACGTGGACAGCAGATGACGGCGCTATGACCACTATGGGGCCGCCCGAGGCTACCAAGTGCACCAAGGCGGTCGCTATGACAGTGGGGAGGACCGCAGTCCTTCTCCCAGGCTGCCTGGCCCTAGAGTTTTCAATAAGGCCATCCGCAGCGCCCACTTCGCGACCCGGTTTCGTCAACCAGCGAATCTCTTAAAGTACAGCGGCGAGACCAACCTCGAGCTATGGTTGGCCAACTACCGTCTAGCTTGTCAGCTAGGCGGTGCGGACGATGACCTACTCATCATCCGCAACCTCCCCCTATTCCTGTCAGACTCAACGCGAGCTTGGCTCGAACACCTTCCCCCTATGCAAATCCACGACTGGCGCGACTTGGTAAAGGTCTTCGTTGGGAATTTCCAGGGCACCTACGCGCGCCCCGAGAACTCCTGGGACCTCAAGAGCTGCCGCCAGAGGCCGAACGAGTCTCTCCGAGACTTCATCCGACGTTTCTCCAAGCAATGCACCGAGTTGCCCAGCATCGGTGACTCAGAAATCGTCCAGGCATTCCTCTCCGACACCACCTGTCGAGACCTGGTCCGAGAATTAGGCCGGAGCGTACCAACCATGGCATCCGCACTCCTCGACATCGCCACCAGCTTCGCCTCTGGCGAAGAGGCCGTCGGGGCCATCTTCCCCAACAACGACTCCAAGGGGAAGAGGCGGGAGGAGACCCCTGGGGCCTCGACGTCTCGCCCCCCCCAGAAAAAGAAGGGACGCCAGGGGAAACAGGAGGTTCTTGAGGCCGGGCTCGTCGCGGCCGCAGATCGCAAGAATCCTCGAGGCCCAGGGCTCTTCGACAACATGCTTAAAAGACCTTGCCCATACCTTCAGGGCCGGTAAAGCACACCCCGAGGAGTGCACCATGCTCCGGCGATATTTCACGCCAAGCTCGGGCTCCCCAACGACGATGCCAAGAAGAGGGGCTAGGACGACGGAGACAACGACAAGGACGACGGGTTCCCGAGGTACACAATGCCTTCATGATCTTGGTGGGCCTCGGACGTGCCTCATGGCGCGCGACAAATGAAAAAAGGAACGCCGAGAGGTCTTCTCGATTAAGGTGGCCACCCCGGTACCTCGGTGGTCTCAGGAGGCGATCACCTTCGATCGGGATGACCACCCGATCATGTCCCAAACCCGGCCAAGACCGCTCGTCGTTGACCCGATCATCGGGAACACCCGACTCACCAAGGTGTTGATGGACGGAGGAGGTGGCCTCAACATCTGTCGCCAACACGCTTTGGAGCTCCTAGGGCTCGACGGTCACAACTCGAGGCGACACGCGCCTTCCACGGCATCATGCCGTGGATGCGCGCGATGACCCCTCGGCGCATAGACTTACCCGTCCGCCGGCACCCCACCAACTATCGCAAGGAGACCCTCACCTTCGAGGTGGTGGGGTTCAAGGGGACTTATCACGCCATCTGGGACGGCCGTATACGCCAAGTTCATGGCGGTCCCGAACTACACCTACCTCAAGCTCAAGATGCCGGGGCCCTAACGGTGTCATCACTATTGACTCACGCACGACGAGCATGCATCTGATCGCGACGCCGAGTGCATCGAGTACGCCGAGGCTATAGTGGAGTCCGAGGCCCTCATCGCCAACCTCGACCAAATTTCGGCAAAATGAGGTGCACGATTCAAAGCGTCGTCGTGCGGGACGTTCGAGCCCGCGGAGGCCGTCAAGCTCGTCCCGGTCGACCCCACTTGCTCAAACAACCGACTGCTGAGGGTCAGCGTGACCCTCGGCAGCAAATAGGGGGCCGTGCTCGTCGACTTTCTTCACGCGAATGCCGACATATTCGCGTGGAGTCCTCGGACATGCCGGGCATACCGAGGGGAGGTCGCCGAAGCACGCCGACATCGAGCCGGCTCTGCACCGGTGAAGCAACGCTGCGCCGATTCGACGAGGAGAAGTGCAGGGCCATCGGCGAGGAGGTATAGAAGCTTTTGGCGGCCGGATTCGTCAAGGAAGTGTCCCATCCGGAGTGGTTAGCTAATCCCGTATTAGTTAAGAAGAAAAATGGAAAATGGAGAATGTGTGTGGACTACACCGGTCTGAACAAAGCATGCCCAAAAGTCCCGTTTCCATTACCTAGAATCGATCAAATCATTGACTCCACTGCGGGATGCGAGACCCTGTCCTTCCTTGATGCATATTTCGGCTACCATCAAATCAAAATGAAGGAGTCCGACCAGCTCGCAACTTCTTTCATCACCCCATTTGGCTCAGTCTTCGCTATAATGACTATGCCGTTTGGCCTCGAAACGCTGGGGCCCCGCGTATCGGTGGTGTATGACCTGGTCTTTGGCAAGCACATCGGGCGAACCGTCGATGCCTACGTGGATGATGTCGTTGTCAAATCCAAGCGGGCCAATGACCTCGTCAATGACCTAGAGGTAGCCTTCAAATGCCTCAGGGAGAAGGGCATCAAACTCAACCCCGAAAAGTGTGTCTTCGAGGTCCCCCGAGGCATGCTCTTGGGATTCATAGTCTCAGAGCGCGGCATCGAGGCCAACCCGGAGAAGGTCTCTGCCGTGACCAATATGGGGCCGATCCGAGACCTCAAGGGAGTCTGAGTAGGTTATGGGATGTCTAGCGCCCCGAGCCACTTCATCTCGCACCTCGGCGAAAAAGGCTTACCTCATGCTGTCTCTCTTGAGAAAATCGGCGCTTTTCCCGGACCCCGAGGCCGAGGAAGCACTCACCAAACTCAAAGCGCCGCTCTCCAACCCCCATTACGGTACCACCGATCGAAGGCGAGGCCCTCTTGTGCTACGTCGCCAAGAGCGACCCAAGTGGTCGGCAGCGGCCGTAGTGGTCGAGAGGCAGGAAGAAGGGCACGCTCTACCCGTCAAACGACCTGTCTACTTCATCAGCGAGGTGCTTTCCGATACCAAGACGCGCTACCCCCACATCTAGAAACTAATCTACGCCATAATCTTGGCTCGACGCAAGCTGCGTCACTACTTCGAGTCCCACCCAGTGACCGTGGTGTCCTCTTTCCCCTTGGGAGAGATAATCCATAACCGGGAGGCCTCGGGAAGGATTTCCAAATGGGCCGTGGAACTCATGGGGGAAGCCCTATCTTTCGCACCCTGAAAAGCCATTAAGTCTCAGGTCTTGGCTGATTTTGTGGCAGAATGGACCGATACCCAACTACCACCTATTCATGTCCAGGCGGAGTACTAGACCATGTACTTTGACGGGTCTCTGATGAAGACCGGGGCAGGCGCGGGTCTGCTCTTCATCTCACCCCTCGGAGTCCATATGTGCTACGTAATCCGACTACACTTCGCCGCCTCCAACAATGTGGCCGAATACGAGGCCCTCGTCAACAGCCTACAGATCGCCATTGAACTTGGGGTACGGCGTCTCAACATTCGAGGTGATTCACAGCTTGTCATCAACCAAGTGATGAAAGAATCAAACTGCCATGACCTCAAGATGGAGGCGTACTGCACGATGGTACGCCACCTAGAGGACAAGTTCGATGGCCTCGAACTCAATCACATTGCACGAAAGTTCAATGAGGCCGCGGACGAACTGGCAAAGATGGCGTCGGCACGGACCCCGGTCCCCCTGAACGTCTTCGCCAGAGACCTCCACAAGCCATCCGTCGACTATGACTCGGCGATGGTAGAGGGCCCATCGGCCAAGCCCACCACAGGGCCCGAGGCCCCCTTTGCCACCGAGACCCCACCGCCTGAGCCCGAGGCCATGGCAATTGACACAGAGCCTCCCGAGGCCGACCGAGGAACGGACTGGCGAGTCCCTTTTCTTGATCGCCTCGTGCGAGGAGAGCTTCCAGCAGACGGGACCGAGGCCGGCGGCTTGCGCGATGAGCCAAGACTTACGTCCTCTACAAGCGGCAAGTTGTATAGGCGTAGCCCGTCCGGTATTCTCCAACGGTGCATCACCACCGAGAGGTGGCCAATCACTACTCGGGACTTGCATGCGGGAGTCTGCGGTCACCACGCATGACCCCCGGGCGCTAGTGGGAAACGCCTTCCGCCAAGGTTTCTATCGCCAACAGCGATGGTCGATGCCACGGGCTAATCACGCTCCTCGCGAAGGATGCCGAATTCTACGCTCGACAGACGCACCTCCCGCCCAAGCCCTCCAAACCATCCCTATCACATGGCCATTCGCCGTGTGGGAAATTTGGACATGGTTGGAGCCTCTCTGAGAAAGCACCCGGGGCTATACCCATCTCTTTCGTAGCCATCGATAAATTCTCCAAATGGATTGAGGCTCGTCCAATCACCCAAATCAAATTCGAAGCAAGCGGTCTTTGTTCTTTTACGGATATCATCCATGGTTCGAGAATCCCAAATACCATCATCACCGATAACGGGACACAATTCACCGGCCACAAGTTCACGACATTCTGCGACGACCACCACATCCGTGTGGTCTAGTCGGCCGTAGGACACCCTAGGACAAACGGCCAAGTAGAGCGTGCCAGCGGCATGATCCTACAAGGCCTCAAGCCAAGAATCTACAACCGGTTGAAAAAGTTTGGCAAGAAATGGCTTGCCGAACTCCCATCGGTCATTTGGAGCCGGAGGAATACACCGAG